>CAJVRN010000232.1:13382500-14015000 GCA_911728415.1 Lagocephalus sceleratus | reverse complement strand
TGGTTTTGTACGAGGTTTAGTTGGTTTGAAAAGCCAATCTAGTCCTTTGTCCTCTAAAAGTGACGCCCAAAAACAGATCATCACTCTTTTGTTCTCGGAAGAGTCGAGGTCCGGCCTTCCGCCTATTCTTTTCTTTTATTTGTTACTTGATGAGGTTTCGTTCCAGAGCTGGGCCTGTTTTGTGTTTGGTCCCCTGTCATTTTCTCGTTTGCCTCTCCTCATCCCAACCCTCGCCTGATCAGTCCATGTCCTCCCTCATGTGACCCGCGGTGCCTCCCTGTCTGAGACATCGCCGGTTTACCCACAAATAGTCGCTTTTAGGCCCCGTCTGTCCCCCTCAGGTCCAAAGTGTGTCTCCCTGGACTTCACACCTCCACTGAGCTGAGCGCGCACTGTCAGCCGTGGAGGGAAGCCAAGGGGAAATTTGACCCCGAAGTCGAAGCAGAGGAAAGGTCCGCCTCGCCACCGTGTGCAGATCAGAACACTTTTAACTTGAACAAAGACGTGATTGATTCATTCTCACCACACCGGCCAACTATGCCGAACCAGTTTGGAACAAGGATCAATTGACAAACACCTACATGCGTGCGCACACCTTCAGCGGAAACACAAGGGGACCCTGTCCTCTACCGAAATGTTACTGATCTGAGAGCAGTTGGTGGGAACCACCGGGTCGGCGTCTACAGGCCCCCTGGGGATACTTCACGACCCTAGATTCAGTTACGAAGTTACGAATTCGGAATTTTTATTTATTCATTTATTTTTTGCTGTGCGCCTTAAATTTAACACACAAAAAAAAGGTTTTCTGCTGAAAGCTGCTGAACGTGATCAGTGTGAACGACACAAAGCACACGCCAGTGTGAACAGCCGCCGACGTGAGTCCGCTACTCCCCGACCACAACACCTTGAGATGAATGACTTCAGGAGGACCTGAGCGCAGAAATAAAGACCTGCACGAAAGCAGCCAATCCCACGAACGCAGTCAGGCTAATGCATACATTAAACAGTGACTCCCGCTGTAGCAAAATGCAGCTTAATTGAAGAGTGACTGAAATCATTTGTATAGTTACTGAAATTGTAGATAAGTCTCGCGTTTCAACGGTGTGACGTCACGGTTAGGTTCAATTCATACAAACATTATTTAAGCTTTTCATGAAATCGATAAATGAATGTACCTGCTGAAGAGCGCCGTTCTCTGAAGCCAGGATGAATGCCGTTTCAGAGACTTGAAGTCACTATAATACCCATTGGGCGGTTCTGCAAGTCTTTCTTGCGCTTTTACTTTCACTTTGTGCCCTTACTTTAAGTCACGTGACGATGTTGCGCACTCGCTGCGCGCTCACCTTAACCTTTTTTTTTTTATCAGCAAAGCAATAAAAGTCACAATGCTAATCAGTCAAAACGTGAATTCGTGATTTCCATGTTACATTATCGACTCGGGCGTGGTGTGGGGATTAGCGCTGTCGCCTCAGAGTGAGAGCGGGTGGTTGTCTCAGTCCTGTGACTGACTGGTGACCAGTCCGGTCCAGTCCAGAGTGACCGCCCTGCCTTCGCCCGAGTGTGCTGGGAGAGGCTCCAGTCCCCCCCCCCCCACCGTGACCCTTAGTGGAGGAACAAGCGGCAGAAAGCGATGGATGGATTACCTATCAGCAATTTATCAATAACTTTATGTAACTCAATCATTGTGTGATTACAGGCTTGTCTGTAACTTGATTTACTTCTCATACTTCCACTAATCTTGACGTCGGCCTTTTTCAATTGACCGGTGACTGGAGAGTGCTTTCCAACGCTCCGCGCTGTCAAAGTTGAAGGGAGCGGTTGTAGCCCACAAGTGCCACGTAAGTCTGACTGCCCTGACTCTGACACAGTTTCTCTTTCTTCTAAAAGCTAGTCCCCGCTCAGGATTACCACGGAGACCGTCACGGAGATGTGTGTCAAAAAACAGGAAGATGAACGCACATCAGGAAGCCACTTCTCTCCGCCGGCACCGATCCGAACACCTACAAACGCCGCCGGTTGGTGGTTTACATCCTCTTGCGCAACGCTCGAAGGGTTCTAACGCACCGTTACATCCCGTCAGAAACAGACCACACACTGATCATGCCGATCAAGCTGACGCAGGATTTGAATGTTTATTCACAGGGGACGCCCGAACATCGCCGGCGTGAGCTCAGGCCGCGGAGCCGGACGTCGACTTTTCTTTTCACTCTGCCTGTGCACGAAGTAGGCAGCAGCCGTTACAGCAAAGATCCCATAGGTGAGTAACACACACTGTAAGAGAGACAGGGGTGATACACGCGTGATCAGGGGGGTGGGGGTGGGGCTTCCTCTGATAAGAGCCGCACAGGCGTTCACGTCTAATGTGCTTGCGTACATTGCGGCGGCCCTGCAGAGTGTAGCTATTGAGGTGTTTCCTCCAGCCAGTCAGTCCTGTAGGAGCGGGAGCGTCAATCCCAAATAGCTGCTTCTGAAGCACACAAAACATCAGGAGACACAGGTTAAGAAGAAACGCTGCAGGCGCATGGCTTTTTTTGTGGGTGTTTTTAACCCCTCTACCCATTTTTGCAAATATAAGCAGGAAATTAAGATTTGAACTAAAACAGAAAGTTGGCAACTTGCTCGAAGAATGCACTGAGGCCCGAGTAATCGGGCCCAATTGAAACAATATCCTCCAAAGAGCCACAACCAGGACCGTTGTTTTCGGGAGATAAAGATCATGGTTTCCTTGAGTGCCGGGAGCGAGGATGTCAAACTGGTTTAACTCGATCTCTGAGATAATGCCACTTAAGGGAATTCATGACTGCAACAAGAAATTAATTTATTTTTTCCACCACAGATGGCGTGATAATGACAAAATAATAGTAATGTAAACATGGGGGACGTGTTTCGCTTTGTCAGTCAAGAGAACTTCTCAAGTAGAGTAAAATACTGTGACTTTCATTTCTTTAAATTTCCACCACAGGCTACATTTTAGAGGCAGTCTTATATGCTGCACAATTGTTTTTACTGATAGATTTTCATTGATTTGACTTTTTTTTGGAATTTTATGGCTTCTTCCTGCCAAGTCTTAATCAGAAATCCGACACGAAAAGTCACAAATTAAGTTCACATGTTGCCCTAATTACAGCTCATGAGTGCGGAAATGGAGACTATCAGATTAAGAACAGAGAATTTGTTTAATCCATTTTGCATGAAAGCTGCCAGAGGCGGAAGCCGAAGTGCTGATACGGCCATCAGTGACGCAGATGTTGGTCTGCAACAGATCTTAATATTAGTGTGAAGAAAGGAGCTGTTGTGTGTCAAACCTAACTCAGTCCACAGTCGTGTGTGCATCAAAAAAGAATGTTACTGTTGGGATATGTATAGATTATATACATTGACGTTATAGATGTATAATTTAGATGATACACAATGGATTGTTCGTGTGGGTACTACTGGTTGTACGCTGCCTGGACAAAAAAAAAAAAAAGTCACCATCAAAAAAAAGAAAGGTCATACGAACTAATATTTCACTTGACCGCCTTTAGCTCTGATCACGGCACGCATGCGCTGTGGCGCTGTTTCGATAACCTTCTGCAGAGTCACCAGATGCGTTTCCCTCCAGTGTGGCGTTCATTTTTCACCAAAGATCTCGCGTCGACGATGGCGGAGTCTGACCTTCTCCGGCACATCCCAAGGACTCTCAGTGGGGGTGAAGGTCTGGAAAATGATGCAAAATGATGCCCCCTGAACCGCTCTGTCACCGCTTGAGCCCGATGAACCCCGGCGTTGCCATCTTGGAGCACGCCTGTGCCGTCAGGGAAGAACAAAAACTCCATTGGTGGAGCAGCCTGCTCATTCAGAGTCCCCAGGTGGTCAGCTGACCTCCATCTCTGAGCTCACACTGATGCTGACCCAGGACTGCATCCCCCGCCTCTCGGCTGAGTTACACCCAGGTGGAGACTTGTTATTTCGACCAGGCAGCGTACAACACGAAAGGAAACACCGAGGAAAACGCGCATGTGTCGTCTCACCCTTTACCTCCGTTCATACCTTCACTTCCGTCACCAGATGACCGAAACTGGTCAGAGGGATCCGCGTTTTCACGGGAGACGTCGGCATCGCTGAAGCGGCGTGGATGAAACTCTGAAACAGTTTTTACAGACACATTCGGCCTCAGGGCGTCTGATTATGGGCTGATGCGGAGGACGCTTACACAACAGCAACATGTGTTGACATCCGGGGTTCGTGACGTCAGGCGTCCCGTCCAATGACGCGTCCCAACGCCGAAAAGCAGTAACCAATAGGAAGAAAGCGTGTGGGCGGGACTAAGAAAAACCACCCAGCTGCTGTTCCCATATTCACCCACAAGAGGGCGCCGTTTTATGGTTTATGTTAATGCGTTCGCCGTAACGTTGATTTAAACTGATGTTTTTAACCTGTGAGAGTTATGTAATAATATAAATTCACTTAACATACCTGGAAAGAGCCATATTGACATTATGAATGCCCAATACCCTTAACCTTAACGCAAAAATGCACTGCGCTTCCAATAAAATGTCAACCACTTACAAGTGTTAAATTGTATTAATTTCGGCAGGGACTGTAAAGTCAGTATGAAAGGGTTTTTTTGACCAGAAGCTGAAATCCTATGTTACATGTAGGGGAAAAGACGGGGAAAAGTATGCAATTCTTTCGACTTTTGACTGAAGCTTTCATTTTCAGTCACGTTCCCTTCGACCATCATCACCTTCTGTGCAGGCATGGGAATGGCAAAGCTCCAAATAACATGTTTTGGTTTTTCTATTCTGTATTCTGAGCGTTGGTTGCTAACTGCATACTTGCCCTTGTGTTGGCAGCCATCAGGACAAATTAAACAGAAGTGTGTAGGAAAACAAACTGGGCAGGTTTTCGCAGAGACTCACTCCCGCTCCGGCAGTTCTGCTGCCCGTTTATTGCACGAAGGCTTTGTTGCAGTTTCACCTTATTTAATATAAATTACGGCGGTGCAGACAGCATCCAAGACCACCCACTCCTGTCCAAGCTCCTGCCATTGTCAAAAAAAAACAGATGATTGCAAAAAACAAAAGGTTCACATTTTAGTCAGAAATCTGAACACCTTGAAATCAAAAATAAATAAAAAAAAACACTTTTCACGTTAAATCTGTAACATAACAGGTTCAAATAGTCGACAGAGGCAGTGGTGTCATTCACACATAACCTCCTACACGCACGCAACAGTTTTAGACATTTATTTTTTCACTTGAAAGTAACACATCTCCATCCAGAATGGGCGTGCAGATGTTTGTGGAATGATTCATTAAATCCGTTGGAGGAAAATGAAACCGAAAGGGTTCCACTGCTGTTGCATTTAGTTATCTATTTGTAGGTTTTACACATTTTTAAAAAATCAAGTAAAATCCGACTCAGATAAAGGAAAATAATCAGCCATAGAAACGTCTTATTGGAGAATTGTTTCTTATTGGAGAATCGCTTGTTCATCAATTAAACAGACATTTCTACTGAAATTCCGCAGAACAATGCACAATTATTTCAAGATGATAATAAAGTTTTCCCCTGATATGTTTATATAAATGAATAAATATGTTGAAATAAATTAAAACACATAAACTAATTACTTTTAGCATCGATTTTATAATTAATAAACCAGAGAAAGGAGGATCGTGATATTGTCCAAGAACCCATAAATAAATGTTAAATTAAGGGCCAAGATCTAAAAAAAAAAAAAAAAAAGTTGTTTTCTGTAAAAAAAAAAAAAAAAAAGTAATAATTTTTCAGGGGTGTTATGTGCAGGACTATTTAATGGCAAGAGCAGAGATTTTCTCGCAGGTTGCCCAGCAACCTCATAATGGAGAAGATTCCGTTTATGGTTCAAGAAACCGTTCTGTAAACCGAGCATGAATAATGTATGGAGGACTGCTCCTTTAGCTAATTTATGGAAAAAGCTCTCTTGACAAGAGGACGTGGTGACGAGGGACTGATCTTTACATCGGTCCACCAGGAACCAGACGCCTGGTCGACCTGCGGCAGGAAGAAAACGGGAAGAGCGCAGGCTCGTTTGACAAGTTTTGACCTTTAAACGTGAGGTAACCCGAGGCGCGTGGCATCCGCTGCCAGAGGACAACCAAGGTCACGCACGTCCCTCCCTGTATCCGTCTGCGAGCGTCAGATTTACCAAAATAATAATAATAAAAAAGTTGAATTTGAGTCTCTGTGTTTTGTTAACATTAGTCACCAACCCATGAAACGCGGTTCAGAGCGCCCGTCTGAAGATGAGTGTGCAACAACAAACCTCCACACGGAGCGCGTTTGTGAATAACGAGCTCCGTCCCGCCGCCAGGGGCCGCCACACCCCCCACACACCTGCACAGGTGACGGGCAGGCGCTCGGGCGCCGACCCGGGTCCCCCCTGGACCGGGACCTGGGACGGTTTGTCTCGGTGGAGGCGTCGAAGGTGGAGGGGGGAGGGGCGTACCTGTGCTTCACCTGCACGACGCACGTGGCGCAGGAGAGAGAGGGAGAGAGAGAGAGAGAGAGAGGGAGGGAGAGAGAGGGGGAGAAGCGAGCGCGCGGCCAGGGGGACCCGCCGGAAGAAGCACGAGCGGCTCCGGCGCGAGCGCACCCGACATCACCGCCGGCAGCACGAGCGGCACCGAGGCGGGCCGCGGGGTGGAGAGGCGGAGGAGGAGGAGGAGGAGGAAGAGGAGGAAGGGGGGAGGAGGAGGAGGAGTGAGGAGGCACATGCGCCGCGGCTCGCTCTCCCCCGCCGCGTCTGGTGCGCTCTCGACGCCCCCCGATCCCGCCGCTCCGCCGCTTCCTCGTTAAGATGGCTGACCCCGGCAGCGACGGCGAGCTCCCCGAGAGCGCGCGGGGCTTCGCGCGCCAGGGCGCCCTCCGGCAGAAGAACGTGCACGAGGTGAAGAACCACAAGTTCATCGCGCGCTTCTTCAAGCAGCCCACCTTCTGCAGCCACTGCACCGACTTCATCTGGTACGTGCGTGCGTGCGCGCGTGCGCGGCGCGTGCGAGACACAGGTGATTCACTTGCTGCTGCAGCGGCTCCCCTCTCGCGCGTCCCTCTCGCCGTCTCGCGCGTCCCTTCGCCCAGCGTCGCCGTCGAAAGGCGCATCGCTGCGGCCGACCGTCGCTCCCAAACCTGCGGAGCCCCCCCGCCGGGTGGATGCGGCGTCCCCCCTTCCCCTCTCCTCCCCCTCTCCCCCCCCCCCTCTCCTTCCTCCCCCCTCCCCCCCTCGTTTACCGCATCGCCCTGACGCCCAGCCGAAGCTGGGGGGTCTGGTGGAGGAATGCAGGGTCCCCGCCGCTGCAGCAGTGTGTGTGTGCGTGCGTGCCTGTGCGCGTGCGTGATTGGGTATCACCGCGTCTGCGTGTGCGCCATTGTCTGGCCCCCCCCCAAAATTTCACCCCCCCCTCGTGTCTTCTGTCCACAGGGGCTTTGGGAAGCAGGGATTCCAGTGCCAAGGTAAGAGCCCTGCTGAATGCCTGTGTGTGTGTGTGTGTGTGTGTGTGTGTGTGTGTGTGTGTGTGTGTGTGTGTGCGCAGATGTGCTGGAGTATCACAACACTGTACCCAAGTTCAAGTACTGTTCAGAGTGTTTTACTGAAGTACAGAAACAAGTACTGACCTGCTCAGCGTACTCTGAGTTACCGCAGCACCATACCTGTATTTACTGTTTACACGATGACGTTAACTCACCCTCCCGTCAACATTAACCACCAGTTTACCACACACACACACACACACACACACACACTCTCCAACAGGTCCGTTTATCCTCAGTGTAACCAGTCCATCTATTTCTTCTGTCCATTTGTCCAACACGATTAGAAACCACCGTGTGAATGGGCGTTAACTCGCACGATAACCTGCAACACAAATGTATTTTTATTCCATTTCCACGGCAGCGAAGGGGACCTGAGGTCGCCTTAAGTGTTGAACTTTTTATTGTATTTGTACGATAACACAAAGAAATTCTAATCTCTTCTCTGCTGCACTAATAAGCCCATTTAGCCTCTCTGTCCTGCTGTAATCACCCCATTTGACTTCTCTGTCCTCCTGTAATCAGTCCAGTTAGTCTCTCTGTCCTGCTGTAATCACCCCATTTGACCTCTCTGTCCTCCTGTAATCAGTCCAGTTAGTCTCTCTGTCCTGCTGTAATCAGTCCATTTAGTCTCTCTGTCCTAGTGTAATCACTTCATTTGACCTCTCTGTCCTGGTGTAATCACTTCGTTTGACCTCTCTGTCCTGCTGTAATCAACCCATTTAGCCTCTCTGTCCTGCTGCAATCAACCCATTTAGCCTCTCTGTCCTGCTGTAATCAGTCCATTTGACCCTCTGTCCGAACCCTCAATCTCGTCCAACTGTAATCAACCCATTTAGCCTCTCTGTCCTGCTGCAATCAACCCATTTAGCCTCTCTGTCCTGCTGTAATCAGTCCATTTAGTCTCTCTGTCCTGGTGTAATCACTTCATTTGACCTCTCTGTCCTGCTGTAATCACTCAATTTAGTCTCTCTGTCCAACTGTAATCAACCCATTTAGCCTCTCTGTCCTGCTGTAATCAGTCCATTTAGCCTCTCTGTCCAACTGTAATCAACCCATTTAGTCTCGCTCTGTCCTGCTGTAATCAACCCATTTAGCTTCTCTCTGTCCTGCTGTAATCAACCCATTTAGCCTCTCTGTCCTGCTGTACTCAGTCCATTTAGCCTCTCTGTCCTGCTGTAATGAGTCCATTTAGTCTCTCTGTCCAACTGTAATCAACCCATTTAGCTTCTCTCTGTCCTGCTGTAATCACTCCATTTAGCCTCTCTGTCCTGCTGTAATCACTCCATTTAGCCTCTCTGTCCTGCTGTAATCACTCCATTTAGCCTCTCTGTCCTGCTGATGTGTCTGTACTACATTTATTGATCAATATGTCACCAAGAGAAGCTAAAGTCGAGTACATTAATGTCCATCTCATTTTTTAAATCTCAGTAACTGAGTTTCAGTAGAACGTGGTGAATTGGAGTCATTAGTTTGAACGGATAAAGTCAGAACGCGGAGGAACGCTGAACGCCTCTGCTGTGCTGCAGTGGTTTGTTTGTTGTGTTCCACCGGTCTGCGCGCTGTTGGAGTAACCTGTTGGCTCCCTGGCTGGTGGTGTGTTGGTGTTGCAGGCAGGTGTCAAGCTGAAAGCAGGTTGTTGCCAACAGCGATAAATGAGAGTGCGAATCCTCCAACGAGGGGCAGAGGAGTGAGCTGTAAGAGTAGAAGTGTTGGTGGAGTGGTGAAAGCCGAGCCGCCCGGGTTCGGACCAGCCGAAACAGGAGGACGGACGGGAGCAGGGAGCTGAGTTCCGGGGGCCTTTCTGAGAGCCCGGCGTCTGATTGGGAGTGCAAGATGGTGGCCGTGTGGGCGGGCGGTGGGTGTCTAGACGCGGACATCTGCACGGAGCGGTTTCGTAACTGCAGCCACAGAGGAGCGCTTCTCACATGCTCGTTGCAGCCGCTGCAGCAAACGCTCCCCTCCTTCTCCCGGTATCACTTCCTCATCCCCGCTCCTCGGCCTCGGACTCACCACCACCGCTGTCATGTGACCTCGGGCTAGAAGGACACCGGAGTCCCGGAAGCTGCACTACCGCCAGGTTGCGCAATTTTATTTGCTGAGGACAGCTGATGTCCGCTTTTTTTTACCCCCCCACTTCGTTAACGACTCTGGTGGCGATACAGGACATGAAAGGGGGGGGGGCAGGCAAAGTTAACCCTTTACATGCTCCAGTGAGCGTACAAATCCTCCAATCGGAGCTCTGCGCGGGCAGAGCTGCCGGCGGGTCAGGTTTCAGGTCGAGTTTCCGACGAGTGCGTCCTTAAATCTGACACAGCCTCTTTTGTAACAAACCAGTACAGGAGGGGCTGTGGGTGTGAGTCGGCGCGTGTGTTTTTGTTCACATCAAAGGCTTTAATCCGACTGTCAGTCAAACTAAGGAGGGACCCGGGCCCTCCAAGGTTCAGCGCAGACGTTTCAGGGCTCCCGATCATCGTGCAGGCACGTGCGGGCACGTCATACTATTAGACATTGGGAACATATGCACGCCGTGAAAATGTCAGATTTGTTTTTTCTACAAAGGTCAGATGAAGAAAAGGCTGGATTATCAGTCGGGCGAACAGGCTCTGACTTTTGAAGTCAAAGTAGAGAAACTCAGTCCGTTTACCTGCCTAGCACCTCTTCGACAATAACCTCAACAGCCCTATACTCCGATTAAGGGGTTGCCGTGGAAACGCAGTTTTCAGATTATCTGCAGTGCCGATCTCGGATGCATTACTGCAGCACGTAAACACCTTCGTGGCACCTTCGCGGCAGATCCACGCCCACAAACCGAAATATTTCAGGATTATGCCCTCAACCAGATTACCAGCATTAATCAGAGCATACTCTGTCTGTTCCCCTTTCTTAAACTCTTAAACAGGAAATCCTCCTTTTTTTTTAAAACAACTGGAAGTGAGAATATTTACTCGGTGCAAAGATTGTGCATTCGCATCAAGTCCAAAAATAAACCAACCCTGAAAATAGAGAAGCTGCTTCAGCTCAACAGAACTTGATGAGATTTCCTCAGAAACAAAAGCATTTGGGAATAAGACTCTTTTATTCGTGGGCCGAGGAAGGAAGGCCAGATTGATTTGATTAATATTCAATATCGGACATTTAATCCAGGCGACGGCGGCCTTAACCAGCCTCCCGCCCCGGCTCCGGACGGCTCCAGGCCCCAGACGCCCAGATCTCCCCGCAGGAAGCGGAGAGGAAGCCGAGGCGCGTTGGAGCCGCAGTTGCGCGCGGG
The DNA here is from genome assembly GCA_911728415.1 of Lagocephalus sceleratus. NCBI lineage: Eukaryota > Metazoa > Chordata > Actinopteri > Tetraodontiformes > Tetraodontidae > Lagocephalus > Lagocephalus sceleratus. The sequence continues at coordinate 14,004,172 of CAJVRN010000232.1, read as the reverse complement.
AGGGGAGGCGCTACAGCGCCGCAGCCCTCAGCTCGCACATCCTGACTGCGAGGAATGCCGGACATCTTGTACGGGCTTGTTTCGATGCCAGCGCCTTCCTTCTGCCTTACACGGGTGTGTCCCATCTTCTCCCATCTCCCCCCCCCTTCTCCCCTCTGTCTTTGGGCGCGTGCATGAGGACTTGTATCATGAATGAAGTCATTCCCGTCTTCCTGATGATTTAAAACGCTCCTCCGGCCCTCAGACCCTCTGACCCTCAGACCCTCGTTGGCCTCGAGCACCCGAATACTGGAAATGAAATGGGCCGTTTCCCCATTTTCCAGTCTGCTTGCCTCAGCTGGGTTCAGAGGCTGCAGACCGATGTTTGGTCCGGTCCCGATCTCCCTCGCGGTGAATTTCAAAGCGGACAGATTGTTCCCGTGTGAAAGCGGCTGACGAGATGAGGCTTTCGCTTGGCGGAACGAGTCCAGCGGAGTCTCCGTCGGAGACGGAACGGAAACGAATCAGTGCTCTCAGAACCCGTTGTGCGAAAGAGCCGCGGCTCGGCTCGTGCTGGGGGAGAAGAAACCGAAACAAGACGAAGCTGCGGCGTTCCCGCGCTCCCGCTCCTCTGAGCGCCTCTCGACCTCCTCACCCCCGCCAGCGGCCGCCGAGCATAAATAGACCCGCTCGCATCGATTCCTTTTACTGGCGAGTGAAGCGGGCCGCTCCGTCCGCGCCCGCCGCCGCCGGTTACCGTGACAACGCCTTTGTCAATTAAACGGACCCTCCAAAGACGCTGAAAGAAGGGGGACGCGAGTCTCGGGTGAAGAATGGTCTTCAGCAACGAAGAACGGAGCCTGGGTCATGGGTAATTGATTAGATCTTGGGACATAAAAGGCAGCTGTGATTACCTTGGGGGGGGGGTGACCTTCTCCTCCTGTGTGTGTGTGTGGGGGGTACGCACACACCCGTGGCCATGATGCAGAGGAGGCGTGCAAGGACGTGAAGGCCGCTGAAGGCCGAATGCGCAGGTGTGCAGATGAAGGACCGCTTCTGTTGGCTCCTCCGGTGGGGGGGGTGGGGGGTCGACGGCGGTGCCATCGATAGCTGCAGTCCAGGACCCTGATTAGATGAAGTGATTTGTTTGACTCAGTCGGGCGTCGCGGCGCTCTGAGGGGGGGGGTCAGACAGCGGGGGGATCACCTCCGAGGGTCTGCTCGCCCCCGCTGGTTCAGGCCCCAACGCCGGCGACAGAACCTCCATCTGGCGCCTGTTAATCAGCGCAGGCTGTGCGGAGCTCGCCGCTGCGCCCGTGGAAGGTGTCATCCTGCTGTCGTCCTGGCGCCTCCTCGCAGGAATCCAGCCCGCCCCATCGCTGCGATTTGTCGCCTTTCGCCGCCACTCAGAGGAAGCCGGGCGGCGCGTGGACTCCACCGGCAGGGCTCAGCTATGTTGCTAGGCAACAGAGAGACCTCCTCGGCAGGTCACTAGGCCTGTCTTTCAGTGGTGCGTTTCATGTGTGTGCGTGTGCATGTGTGTGTGTGTGCGTGCGTGTGTGAGATGGAAGAGATTTATGAACAAAAAGGCTCGGCCGTGTCTGCATCATTCACTGCTGCGGCAGTTCCTCTGCCTCTCTGACACGCTGTCAACACACACACGTGAAATCTCCACCCCCTCACACTGCCTCAGACCCAGCTGTGCCCCCCCATTCCACCCTGCCCACACACACACACACACACACACACCATTCTTCAGTCTTGTTTCCTCTCTTTGTCTTCTTTTGCTGTCATTCAGCTGTTTGGTCGAACATATTTCCACCACAATCTACCCACGATGCGTCACCTGATCTGTGTGTGGTGTTCAGTAAATACACTCACCAGTGTATACTGGTGTACTGTACACTACACACACACACACACACGGACAGAAAGGAACATTCTGCAGCTTAACGACCCGCAGAAGAGCAGCCGGATCCCACAGCGCCTCATGTAAATGTAATGAATGTGAATAATTAAGATTAAACCAGAGAGTAATGCCGCTCTGTGTGTCTGTGTGTGCCTGTGTGTGTGTCTCTGTGTGTGCGCACGCGCGCATTTTCATAATTGTGGCAAATTGGCAGTGAAACCAGATGCCTTTGCTTGCTGTTTTTTTTTGTAGGAAACTTTGCTTAAACACAAGCAGACACACGCACACAGAGCGGAAGCAATAGGCAGGTGTTTTTAACCCGTAAATTCTATTTTTGTTACTTCAGCTGACTGCCAAGTTTTGGTTTTGTCAGAATCTGATGAAGCGTGCAAAAGTTTTTTTTGACACTTTCTGTTTCATTATCACACACTTTCCATGTAAAACTATCAGTTCTGTCTTCCTGGTAGTTACACTGACAAAACCTGGAGTCTGTGCCAAAGAAACTTTTGCTGTCCTTTCTGTTTTATTTTCAAAGTGTGCATCTAAAAGCTTATTGATAATTGTTGTTCAGCTTCAGGGTGAAATTGTGTGTGTATGTGAACAATTTAGAGTTTTGTAAATCAAAATCATCTTAAAAGTTAGATACCAGGTAGATCAAACTGTCAATAACCTACAACCTAGTCCGAGTTGAGTTTTCACACGTTTTTGTCCAGGAAATGAGGAAAACTAACATTTTGTGTGCTTCTGCTTATTTAATTACTAAATTGGACTAAAGATCTGCATTCATTTATTTTCAGCCACTCCAGTGATTTTTTTTTTTTTTTTTAGCGGTGAATCAGCAGGTGGAGCTCCTGCTGGCATTTGGAGTTGCCTCTGTGGGAAGTTTCCGGTGCTGAAGTGATTAATGTGGTGATGAGAGATCCCACCACGAGGCGTTAGATATAAAAAATTATCAAGACAAAAAAAAACCCTGAACATTGACGTCAGCAGTTCAGCAGGAGCTAGTGTGAACAGAGGAGACGTCTATATTGTGTGATGACTAATGCCACTGAATTAACATTTATTCAGCCTATGTGTGATTAATATTCTCTCTCCTTTCACTCCCTCCACAGTTTGCTGTTTTGTGGTCCACAAACGCTGTCATGAATTTGTCACCTTCTCCTGTCCGGGGGCGGATAAAGGACCCGCCTCTGATGTGAGTAAAAAAAAAAACACCAACATCTTGGAATTGACAACATTCTGCAAATTCATTAACAATATTTATATTAAGAATATATATTGGGGTGACTCCTGGAACTGTGATAAACTGTTAAATACCTTTTAATAGTCATCAATCGTGTGGCTTAAATAGTTAAAGTCAATTCAATCCAACGGCAACTCGCAACGACACCACCCGTGAACACTAGAGGGAGACAATTCGCCACATTGCGGGTGAGCAGTAGAGATTTTTCTTTTCTTTTAAGAGCTTAGTCATTCATCTTAGTGGCTTCCATCATTGAGGAAGTTCAGCAGGTCCGGTAGTGTTCGCATTCAAAAACACGCACTCATGCACACTCTCAGTTAACCTCTTGTCCCCTCTGTGGCTGAGCCGTCGGCACTGAATCACAGTGAGACGTACCATTAAAGAGGGAATGCGCTGCGTGGCTGCCTCAGGTTAATGAGTCACAATTTCTAGTTCACTCGCACACAAACGCACAATCTGTGAGTTGGCGTGGATTTTACAGCCGATGTTTATTAATCTGTAACTCTTTTTTTATTGTGTTATCAAAGCTCTTTAATTGTTTCCTGTCTCCGAACAGCCTTCAGGCTTAATTAGATCACTTGAGGCTGGGATTTTTAATGCTCTCTCTCGCTTTAGTTTTGGTGTGTAATTCTGGTCTCAGGCTGTTTTTCATGGTTTTAACGTGTGGCCCACTTGTTTCATGACTGTGAATCACGTTAATATTTTAAATTATTTTTGCTGCGGGGCGGTCTGCAGTGTTTCCCTGTCCAAAGAGCCCAACTAAATAATGCTGATGTGACATTTCCCTCTGCTTTGCTGTAGTCCACGGTGTCTTTGCAGGTCTTGTAATTTGAAAATTGGGAGTTTAATTTTCTAAGTGTGTAAAACCACAGTGTTGCCGTCACATCCTCAGAACTTCTTTGGTTTATTTTGGAGAAAAGAACCATCCTGAAATGTTGCACTGTTGTCAGGGCAGTGTAGATTCAAGAGTTCTGCTGAAGTGAACTGATTAGCTCAAAGGTGAAACACTGCATCATTTAAAATCCCTTTACTTTCTTTTCACAGGATCCTCGCAGCAAACACAAGTTTAAGGTTCACACGTACTCCAGCCCGACGTTCTGTGACCACTGTGGCTCGCTCCTCTACGGGCTGATACACCAGGGCATGAAATGCGACCGTACGTACATCATCATCATACGCTGTTTAAGAATGTAGCATAAATTATATAATGCACTCTTTAAATTAACTTATTCCGTAAGCATTTTTTTTTAAAATATGGCTTCAGCTGGAAAATGTGGTGCAAGGATATTTATAGGAACTTGTAACAGTTGTAACCAGGGAAATGTCACTCGTGCCAAACTACTGGAGAATTCACACCTTAGCCTGCGGCTTGCACACTTCAGCCACTTGTTTCTGTCAAGACCACCACTTCCTTTTCAGCTGCTGCAGTCTCCCACTCAACAAGCGCACAGATGCATCTGAGTTTCAACAGATGCATGTAACAGTTACAGTAAAGCTTTTTTTTTTTTCAACTGTGATGACAATGTGGTAATTGTATTTAGATTACATAATGGCAAAAATATTCTTCCGACTTCCCGAGGCTACAAAGTGCAAATGAATAAACTATTATTGTCGTATATGTCTTGTCACTCAACCACAAGAACTCAAGCTTGTCACAATGACAATCTGATACATTATGAAGCCAGTGATACAAAATCATGCTGTGACAACAGTGAATAACGTTCTCATTGTTGTATTGTCAGAAGCCAAACAGGAAGTAGATTACAAACATGTCTGCTGGCTGGCAGTTCTTACTTTCTAAGTTGATAAGATTTGTGGGAGTTTTTACACAGCTATATTTAAATGTGCAAGGAAAAAGAAAACATGGGAGGATCTTCCTGTTCTTGTAAATACTTCAACAGTTGGAAGCCAAACGGACATGTGATAGGAAGCTTGTGCAGATTCCAGGATGATAATTAGAACGAGCTGCCTGCTGTAAATTCAATTAATTTAGGAATTGCAGAATATGAGAATATTGTTCGTCCACATTCGATAGAGGTTCTGAGGTATTTTGCCGTGCCATTTCTCATTTGGTAAAGTTTAAGGACAATGCACCGGAGTGAAGCTAGGGAGCCTTTAACCAGACACACTACTGAATGAGGACAAATCTGCAGCTGACGCCGAGTGCGTTGTGCAGCAGAGCAGCCTGGCGCCTGCTGGGCACACTGTGACATTACACAAAAGCCACTTCCACTTTGCAACATCCAACATTTTTCTGATTTGACTTGTTGCAAGTGTCACTTCACTTAAAAAATGTAAGATGTATGCCTTTTGCATTTATTTTTTCATTCTGAAATTTGAAGTGATAACTCATTGCTGCACCGCTGGAGGCATTGTGACGGGGGCTGTGCATTACGTAATACAAATCTATCATTACTGTGCCATCAATATGGACAGTATACATACCATGAAGCGTAGTACAGTGAACACTAACTGTGGGAGAGAGGAAATGTTTTGAAGAAGATTATGAGCATATTTTGGATATAAGGTTGGTGAAATTGGGTTGAACCAGTGCAGAAATCACATTTGTGATTTTAAGATGATTCAAAATGTACTTGTGGTTTTGTGCTCTAGACTGTATGATGAACATCCACAAGAGGTGCGTGGCCAACGTCCCGAGCCTGTGTGGGACCGATCACACCGAGAGGAGAGGCCGCGTTCAAATCTCTGCCCAAATCACCAATGACACACTCACGGTCACCAGTGAGTATTTCTGTGTGTATGCCTCTCTCACCTCTCTTTTTCTTTTTCTCTCTAAACCTGGAAAGTCCATTAGTTGATCAATGAGCCAATGATTGGCCCACATTGCCTCTGTGACACAAGTCCACGTGCATCTCCGTCTCTCTGCCCTTCTCTCTCTCTCTTTCTCTCTCTCTCTCTCTCTCTCTCTCTCTCTCTCTCTCTCTCTTTCTCTATCTCTCTCTCTGACAGCTGGATTGGATTGATTATGGAACAGAAACTAAACTGTGGCTAAGTGTTGTCAAATATAGCCAGAGTTAATTAGGACATGCGGGAATGTGATCAACATTTCACATCATGCCGTCCTCTACAAAAGGACAAAAACCCACATTTCAACGCTAAACAGCATTTTAAAGGGCATTTCTTGTCCACAATCACTTCGCAGTCAAAGAGGCAAAGAACCTGGTGCCCATGGACCCCAACGGCCTGTCAGACCCCTACGTCAAGCTCAAACTGATCCCTGATCCCAAGAGTGAGAGCAAGCAGAAGACCAAGACCATCAAATGTTGCCTCAATCCTGTCTGGAATGAAAGCTTCACCTTGTAAGACCTGTTTTAAATGTAAAAACACAAAGTGAAATCAAATCTCTTCTGATTGGTTGAACATCTAGCGTTAGGTGGAGCGCACATTTATTTTCAAATAAAATTTGCAGCAACCTGAAAGAAAGCGACAAGGACCGGCGTCTGTCGGTGGAGGTGTGGGACTGGGATCTCACCAGCAGGAACGACTTCATGGGCTCCCTTTCCTTCGGGATATCGGAGCTACAGAAACAAGGAGTAGATGGATGGTAAGACGTAGTGATTGTGATAATGATCCTGGATCGGGTTCAGCATTATTTCTCCTGCATTGAAGGTACAAGCTGTTATCCCAGGAGGAGGGTGAATACTTCAATGTCCCCGTCCAGCCGGATGGAGAAGATGGGAATGAAGAGCTGCGACAAAAGTTTGAGGCGAGCTCACACAAACGAGCAGCACATTTTATTTTGTGTACTTGTGGGCGGGTTGTCTCAACCTTATTCTTCTCAATCCAGCGGGCGAGAGTAGGCCCGGGAAAGCCCACAGACTCTTCCTCCTCCTCCTCCTCGGTGTGCAAGTACGACAGCAATGGCAACCAGGACCGGGTCAAGCTCTCAGACTTCAACTTCATCATGGTTTTAGGAAAGGGCAGCTTTGGCAAGGTGACACACGGCAGACTTATCGACCGCAAATCAAAACCAGCGAGCCGAGACGCCAACTGGGATTCTTTTATCCACCTTTCAGGTGATGCTGGCTGAGAGGAAAGGCACCGAGGAGCTGTACGCCATTAAAATCCTGAAGAAGGACGTGGTGATCCAGGACGATGACGTGGAGTGCACCATGGTTGAGAAGAGAGTCCTGGCTCTGTCAGGGAAACCGCCCTTCCTCACTCAGCTGCACTCCTGCTTCCAGACCATGGTAGCCCGCCGCTCCTCTCGCTCCCAAAGCAGCGATTTAAGATGAGCTTGCCGTGTCCTCACCTGTCTCCATCTCTCTCTTCCAGGATCGACTGTATTTCGTCATGGAGTACATCAATGGCGGAGACCTGATGTATCAGATCCAACAGGTCGGGAAGTTCAAGGAGCCTCATGCTGTGTGAGTACAGCCACAAGGTTAAAGTATTGATATTTAAACCTGGGCAACAACTGCAGTGGATTATAGATTAGTTTGTACTTAATTACCCACTTCAGTTGGATGGAAGTCAAATTAAAAATCATTTTTAGGGCGATCGCTAAAGTACACTGCAGAGGAGGAATGGAAAAAAAACAAGAGACTACTGTGGTAAATATGGAGGAAACTGGGACAGAATAGGTCATGGTTGAATTAAACAACAAAAATCAAGAGAAATGTGGTGTATAAAGAAAAGAACACTGCATCAAAGGATTTAAAGTGACCTCAAATCCAAACTGAACCTAATTTCCATGCAGAGGTGAGCTTTCCATTAAAGGTTCTGAGGACAGTGATGATGTGTTCAAGGACGGTGCATGAATAGATTTCCATAATGTCAAGGAAAATGCTGTTTACGTCAATACTCTTCCAAACTGGCATTTGTATTTCAGATTCTATGCCGCAGAGATTGCCATCGGGCTCTTCTTCCTTCATTCCAAGGGCATTGTGTATCGGTGAGTTTGTATGTGGATCAGCGACGGACTGAATGTGCAGGTTACCGCAGCGACGGGGTGAGACACACCCATGTACCTGTGTGTTTTTGCTCTCAGGGACCTGAAGCTGGACAACGTGATGCTGGACTCCGAAGGGCACATAAAGATAGCCGACTTCGGCATGTGCAAAGAAAACATGCTTGATGGGGTCACCACGAAGACCTTCTGTGGAACGCCAGACTACATCGCTCCTGAGGTGTGTTCAGCAATTTCAACACCTCATTTTTTATCCTTTAGATCCTGTTCCTGACCTCAGGTCGGTGTCTCATAGATCATAGCGTATCAGCCTTACGGGAAGTCTGTGGACTGGTGGGCTTTTGGAGTGCTGCTCTATGAGATGCTTGCCGGACAGGTGTGTACGCATTCGCCACATCTCTCTGTGCCTTAATGACTGATGGTTTGGAACGGAAGCAGATGACGTGTGTTTGTGCCCCCGCAGCCGCCTTTTGATGGGGAGGACGAGGACGAGCTCTTCCAGTCAATCATGGAGCATCACGTCTCCTACCCCAAATCCATGTCCAAAGAGGCTGTCGCCATCTGCAAGGGGGTGAGGACAAAAGACCGTGCCTTTAACCTTGTCTGAGGCCCTTTTATATCACACGAACATGGAATGTGTAAAAATACGGCAGAAAATTGCAGCTGCAACCAGCATGGGCAGTTAGAGCACTAAAAATAACTTCTGGGTAAAAAAAAAAAAAAAAAAAAAGACACTGCAGGAAAGCTGAGCAAGGATCTATCTGTTACTATGGTGACAGATTTGAGGTCCCAGAGACGAGAGTGGTGCAGTAACAGTCTCAATTGTACCCGATATGGACAATAAGCTGTTTCGATTGGTGCAGCCATAACCAGAGATAAGATGTTTATCTTTATTCCATAGCTCTTATCTTTATTCTTTATTAGATTGAAGCAGCACAAGGCATTGACTTCGTTGAGGGATACTAAAGGTTTTTTTTTTTTTCTACCAGAGGGATGAGCTTTAGTCTGTGTGTGGTTTTCAGCTCATGACCAAACATCCAGGTAAGCGTCTGGGCTGTGGTCCAGAGGGGGAGAGGGACATCAAGGAGCACGCCTTCTTCCGCTATATAGACTGGGAAAAACTGGAGAACAAAGAGGTCCAGCCTCCTTTCAAACCCAAATCTGTGAGTGTATTCATCATTGACACACACACACACACACACACACAAACACACTCTCTCTCTCTCACTGTAGTCACACTAAGAATATGTGGGAGGTAAGTTCTAGTTTAACTCGCTCATCCACCATAACCCGCCATTGCTCACTAGACTCACGAATGCTGAGCTGTCATTTGTGAGTGTAGTAACCAATGATGGATGCTGAGATGTCATTGGCTTTCATATGGACCAATGGAAATCCACAGTCTCGGCTGTGACTGATTTGATTGGTTGATGCCATGTTTTAGTTGTCTTTCTCTTTTTTTCCTCTTTGTTTGTTTGGTATCCATTTTTTCTTTACATCCCTCACTCCATCATATTCACGCCATCCTCTCCCCACCTCTCTCTCTCTCCATCTCTCTCTCTCCCTCTCTCTCTCTCTCTCCACCGCAGTGTGGGCGTGACGCTGAGAACTTTGATCGCTTTTTCACACGCCACCCCCCAAGAGCTGACCCCCCAGATCAGGAGCTTATAGCCAACCTGGACCAGGAAGAATTCCAAGGCTTCTCATTTGTTAACCCTGAGTACCCTCACTCAATTCACTGACCCCGTCTGTCACACATATCACTGGGCTGCACTAGAAAACCCACAACAGCTGACAATGTCATATCCTGTGTATATTCCACAAGGTAAAATTCAAAAGGAATTGTTCCACATTTTGAAAAAAAAGTGCTTATTTGCTTTGTTTTCCAAACATTAATTAAAGTGACTGATATCAGTCTGATGTATGTGCACAAATTAGAGCTGGAGCGAGGAACAAAGCATTGATTTATGGAGGTTACTGAAGAGTACGACTGTCCACAGTGAAGGTTAGATGCTACAAAACATGTTAAAGATCAGCCTGCTCGCCGCTGTACCTGCAGAACATCAGCACGCTGTTATTTTGTTCGTGTTAGATATCGTATATCGTCCGATTGTTTTAGCATGACGTTTCCTAGAAGAAGCATGCTAACAGATTAGCAGACTCTAGCGTGGCAACCATCCTTAAATATCTTTGCCATTAACACATATCATTTTTCCATCTTCAGAGCCTTTACTGGATCAAATTAAACATTCTGTCACCCTGTCTTCAGGGAGAGTTAGGCTAGCTATTTTAGCAGGTCTGCTGAGATAAGATAAGCACTTTCTGGCTCCAGTCGTTTGAACCGACACTTGGAAATAAATCAAATAAGTGCATTTTATCTCAAAATGCTTTCAGTAAGTATTTCTGTGGTGTTTACCTGTAAATCCTGACTGCTGCCCAAATGCTAAACATCCGCAGAGGACGTCAGAAACTGGTGTGTGAAGCTGCCAGTAGAGGACAAGTTTCCAGCTGTGACTCTTGATTTGGTTTAACTTTGGTTTAGCATGTGACGGCACTCCGCTGCTCTCATATCAGCTCGTTTAGCTGTGTTTCTATCTTTAGAGTAGAAATCTTCTTCCTGAATGCTGCCCACAGCAACTGAACCTGCTCTGTATCTGTGTCACCCTCCCTGTAATTGCATATTGACACAATGTCCTGGCAGTAATATCGACGAGTATATGATACATATTGGTAATATTCATGCGGTGTAAGTAAAAACTGACCAATGGCTTTGTTATGGCTGTTTGACTATTGATCAGTTTCCTAATGTTGACCTTATTTGTCTTTAGGACCAAATACTTCAGTTTCTGTTCAGTCAGTGTTGTGGTGAGCTTATCTGATGACACCTTGCTACTTTGATTTTTGTTATTTTTAATGCTCAGTCAGAGAGTAGTCTTAGTCCACATGCAGTCTGCAAGAGTGTAAGTGATTGTTGGGGTCGTGACCTTTGCCTGAAAAGTGATGACCTTTCTCTTCACGCATTACTCGAGACAGTCTCCAGGTTACACTGTGTTTCTGATGAAAGAGGACATCTTTCCTGGCTACTAAGGACCACTTTTGGGGATTGTCACTTGACTCAGTCCTCAGGTTATGTGAAACTGCTGGATGGATAGATTAAAAAAAGGTCCAAAAGTGCCAAAAAAAAAAAAAGCTTCAGAATGACTAGGATGTGGAGAGCTGTGCAACTGTGAGGATGGGCAGCCATCTTGTGCCATTTTGCAGTATAATAATTAGAATATGCACTATCACTTTATCTGTTCCACAACAATACAACCTTGGGATTGTCCATGCGTGGAATAAAATGTCTGACACTCTGTTTTAGTCTGAGGCAGGCTGTATACTCGTGACTGTAATGATGCAGGTTGTGTCAAATCTTGAACTTTGAACCCGTATCCAAGCAGCAGGTTTGGCTCTATTACTAGACAATAACTCTCCCAGGTGACAAATGGTGGTGGCAACAATGCAAGGGATGGAAAAGAGAGATAAAACATATATGTATATCCAGTTCTATTTGAAAAGTCGCTCTGGATGAGAGCTGCTTCAGTGGATTGTGTAACTGTCCTGTATGAATGATATTATACTCACTGGTGCCTACCAGACTCCCTCTGCTGTGTCTGCTTCATCACTGCTTCACTCTGATGGGATCAGAAGTCATTTAAATTACCAACACATCCATATTTTCCTTTCTTGTTGAGAACTGGATGATAATGATATCATAGCTTAGCATAAAAGGGTGAGGATTGGGGAGACAAATCTATCACTGAAGCTCAGTTTTTTTGCCAACAAGGTTGAAAGAATTCCAATAAAAAAAAAGTCAGTGGTGCATTTGACTGTCTCTTCTACCACTGTTGATGCTAAGCTACTTTTTTCCTCTTCAAATATCACAGTCAGTCACTGCAGATAGTAAACAAAAATTTCCTAAATTCTGCTTGCTGCCATCTGCTGCAGAAACTTCAACCTGTCATATTGTACCATTTTAGTGTAATGAATTTCCTCCTGGAACAAATGTACACTCTGGAGGTGGTGGGTGGGGGGGGTGTCTGTGATGCATTCATGGACACGTGGTAGACGTGTGAAGAATTTTCAGCCCTACCTCTTTGTCGTCTGGAAGTGATGGGACAAAAATGAGGAGGTAGGAAATACTGTGTGTGTGTGTATGGTACATGTGTGTCACCTTGGGGCTCGCTGCTTCACCCCCGTGTGAGAATCTTTCTGGATGTGGTTTTGGTTCTGTGCCGGAATATTCCCCCTCTCACATTTGGAGCTTTTGTCTCGGCTCTCTTTGCGTCTGTGCTGTTCAGATGTCGGGTGGGCTGTCGTCATCTTTTGGCTGTTCCTCAGGTCTGTCAGCAGGATGTGTCTCGTTATTTCTGTCAAGCTGCTTCCCTCTGTCCTGTTTCCCCGAGTGGTTGTGGTGCAACTGATGAACGGATTAGTTTAAAAAAAAAAAAAAAAAAAGTGATTTTAAACTTTTAAACACAAAGTAACATCAAACATTTATGGTTTATGAAAATTAAGTGTATCTTTGCTTAAATGTTCTACGTAACATCCCATCACTGCTTGCTTGTGTAACTATGGATGGTGACTGTTCCTCCTCTGCAGACTTCTAAAACTGTCTTCCTCCCTTGCCTCCGTTGTTCATCGTTGTATTTTCACCCTTGACAGGCTGAGCTTTTTTCAATGTTTTTATTGTGAGTCCATTCTCTGTTGTTTGACTCTCGGTGTTCTCTTTGCGGCAGAAGTCTCGGCGCGACGTTGGCAACTTTGACAAGGAGTTCACCAAGATGGCGGTGGAGCTGACGCCCACAGACAAACTCTTTATCATGAACCTGGACCAGAACGAGTTCCAAGGCTTCTCCTACACCAACCCTGAGTTCATCATACAGGTGTGAGGAGTTCCTCAGAGACTCTGCTCCGGCCCAGCTACATTCATCGTCAGACTCATCCCATCACACCCTCTCGTGCGTCTCAGGCCTCAGCAGTATCTAAAGTGGACAACAGCTACATAACATACACTCAGAGACATACTCTCTAAAATAGGCTTTAGATGCTGGTTTCTCAGCGGGACCAGTCTGACCAGTGGTTAGACCAGCAACGGCAAGCAAGTCGGTACGTCTACAAGGGATCCAGGCCGATGGAGAAAGTGTAGTCTTGTGTACGTGTTCAGCAGATCGGCAACAATGTTTGTTTAATTGGTTTTCTTTTTGACCTCCATTTAAAGAAAAAAGAAAATGCACCATGAACATTCCATGATCAATATGTCATGTATGTGCTCTCACACGTGTCTGCAGGCTGCAGCTGGGAAGATCCTGAATGATCTGATGTCCTGCCTGATTCAGTCCTGATCTTTGTCTTGTCTTCCAAATGACACAAAAAAGAGACAACTATTCCCCAGACGCCTGTCAGACTGTGATATTCAACAGTCTTTATTTAACCTCCTCTGTTTCTATGGCACTGTGTGTGCAGTGGGTTAGTGCTGTGTAGGCCTATACAGTCTTTGTGGTCCAGCTCTTCTATGCATGCCATATTTGTTGGTACAGTAGTTTCTTTCAATTTGCTTTTGACATGGAGGAGGAGGAGAAACTGAACTGATGCAGGGAGTATATCTGCTAATGGAGGGAACAGTAGCCCTGAGATTCTTTGAACGGAAGATGTATTTTAGATGTACTCAACTCTATATGACTTGTGTTACAGTGTTTGTGTAAATAAGAATGACTTAGAAGTGGATTTGATGTTGTACACTGTGCCCCCCGTTGCACTTTATCCCTGCCAGAATTCATGTCTCTTAACTTTTTTGTTCACATTTCATGTTCTTCATCTCCTCTTCCTCTTCTCCTCTCCTGAAAACTTCATTTAGCCTCTTCTCTTCCTTCGCTCCCACCTTGCACCTATTTATTCAAGATAAGGAGAGGTAGCTTGGAACTTTCTTTTTTAAAAAAAGGATGATGGGAGAATAAAATGTTTACTATGCAAAATGCAGGAGAAGAGGACGAGTAGAAAAGTGGATATTTTATAAATGAACCTGAGGGAATTGGGTACCAGGAAAATATACATCATTTGCATGTGCTGCAAACATTGACGGTATATCTACATTAAAGTGAATTATTATAAAAACATTTATTTCTGTGCTTTACTGTTTGGGGCCTCTCAGGGTGGTTTGTGTGTGTGTGTGTGTGTGTGTGTGTGTGTGTGTGTGTGTGTGTGTGTGTGTGTGTGTGTGTGTGTGTGTCTCCACCTGCAGGATCTTACATGAAGGGGAATACACGGAAAGTGCTCATGATGGTTTTATTTAAAGTTTAGTTTGGTTAAAAAGTGAATTGTATACTTTATACAGAGATTATCAATTGTGCACTTCCTTTTTTCAATCGAATATTTGATTTTATTTCACAAGCTGTCAAAGACTAAAAACAGATCATCAGAAAAACAAACACGATCATCAACATAACACCGACAAATCCACTACGGAAGACATGCGTATTAAAGTGATGCGCACACGTGGTCCGACTCTTTCGTCCTTGACACGAATAAAAACGTCAACATCAACACGGTCGCTGTCCAGGGTCCTGAAAACGCGCGCCCCCGGGGGGGGCGGGGCTTGTCCCGTCCGCCAGCAGCGCGGCCACAAGTCCAAAGTGTCCCGGCGATGCTGACGCCTCTTCCATACGCACCTTTTTTTTTGTTTCATCATCTGGAAGTTTGGTTTTCCGCCTCGTATCCCCTGTGAGAACCAGTTTAAAGGGCGACTTCCTCTGGTTTCCTGCACCACCGGCCGAGAAACACCCGCGGCTTCACTGTTGGAGACGAGAAAAGTCCAACTTTGGCACCGGCGGATGGCAGAAAATGCCGGCGGAGTTGTCCTGCGATGAGCGGACCAGCTCGAAGGTGAAACACCAGCAGGAGGTGTAACGAGGGGCCGCCGGCATGAGGCTGTGCAACCGGGGCGTGATGATGCTGCTGACCACGGCGGGCGCCTTCTGCGCCTTCAGCCTCATGACCATCGCCGTGGGCACCGACTACTGGCTCTACTCCCGCGGGATGTGCCGCTCCAAGAGCCAGAACGACAACGAGACGGTCCGCAAGAACGAGGAGGTGCTGACCCACTCCGGTCTGTGGAGGACCTGCTGCACCGAGGGTAGGACCTCCAGGGGCCCGGCCCCCCTCACGCCGGGCTTTCGTAGAGGAAACCGCGTCTGAAAGTGCAAGAAGGAACTTTTCGTTTAAGAACAATTCAGACATTTCCCTTAAAAGTGCCTTAAATGTACGTTGCAGTAAAATATTTGTTGGAAAATATAAACAGATTAAAGCAGGGAAAATTGGTTGAGATAGACAGCATAAAGAGTTATTAAGTTGATCTCATGAAACTCTTTATATTAAACTCCTTCTACCTTTTAGATTTTTGTTTACCGTGTTATAATTAAGTTGTGGTTGAAGAAGCAGTATATTTTTGTGGATCTGGAGTACAACTGCATTAATAATACTAAAGTATTGTATAAAAATTCAATTAAATCTGCTTTTGAGCTAGAAAAAATGTATGTATGTAAAATGAATATATCCTAAGGATAAGATTCAAATCAAGTTAACCAAGTTAAATTTATAACCGATGTTAGCCACCAATGATTTATTCTGTGGACCTCTGAGGAGGTCTCATAAAATAATCATGAATTCATGATTTGATTTATATTGATGGCAAAATGAAGAAATTGAAGATGCAGAGAAGTCGAAGTGATATTTTAAAATATTTATTGCACATTTACAGGCCACCACCTCTGTGCATCTTCTCTCTATTCTGCTATCAACCATCTCCACCTATACTTCTTCAGCCATTCCACTAATGCTGAACTTTAAAACAATTAAATGGAGGATGGAAAATCAGATTTCATCAATAATTAAACTGCAAACAGAAAGAAGTAAAAGTCAATGACTGAATGCAGCATAAAGACTGGATTATTTAATGAATAGAAATCTTTTTTTCGCAAATCAAACCATTCAGAAAACCTTTATTTATATTTAGAGGAACGAAAGAGAAACTGTTTCTGATTAGAACCGATGGTTTGTTTGCCACGCTCTCTGAACTCGCAACTGTGTTCGAATTGTTCTGAGTTTTGGTTCGGTAACCATGGTAATCAGACTCTCGTTGTCAATACTTTTCAATCAGTGCATCAGACAGGGGCGCGTACATCAATATGTGTCCATGTGTGCACAGACCCTGCTGGGTTAAAGGTTGTTGAGAGCAGGAAATTTGTCTGAATGGTTTTCAAGCTTCATATATAAAAAAAAAATCATGTGAATCTGTTGTTGCCACATTTAAAGGTTCGTCTTGAATATCGTATGTATTCAAGATAACAAATGCGTCCTTTGCTGCGCATCTATTTCAGTGCAGAACAGAGAGACTGTGTCAATAAAATAAAGCAAATTCTGACCAATCATGGGCCTGCAGGGCCTGTTATCTCCAGGTAACACTAGCTAGTACAAACTGGTACCCTGTTCTTTAATATCACAGCAAGGAAATGATTGACTAAATATTCCAAATTCATTATTTTAATAACCCCCTTTGCTCACACTTACGGTTGAACACAGATTTGAAAACATCAGTTATTTCTTATTTTCCCACACTAAAAGAGTTCGACTTTGTGACCCATCTGCCGTCTCGCATAATCTCAAGAGCTGGAGTTGCCAAAACATTTTCTTTGTGGGCTGCGCCATTTCACATTCATTATTTTGATTTGGATACCAACAGGCATCAGAATCAATACCACACAGTCCATTAGACACTAACCATTACATTTAATGTCATCAGCTTCTTTTTTTAACGATTGGGCCCTTACACAGCATGTTTTTTTTATGTTTGAAAATAATCCAGTCGTAGTTGAACACTGCTAATGGATTCAAAATATATCTCTTTTTCTCTGCAGGGACATTCCAAGGAGTTTGCAAAGACATTGATCATTTTGCAGAAGATGGAGATTATGAGCAGGATGCTGCTGAATATTTATTACGTACGTAATAAATGTCTGTTCTTTGTTTTTCACTGGATGATCACTGACTTTCCGTTGCATTTCCGTCACCTCTCATCTGCACAGGGGCAGTACGAGCGTCCAGCCTCTTTCCCATCCTCAGTGTGGGACTGTTGTTCCTCGGAGGTTTGTGCGTAGCAGCCAGCGAGTTTTACAAATCACGCTACAACGTGATCCTCAGTGCTGGCATCCTCTTCGTCTCCGCAGGTCAGAGTTGTAAAGAAATCAGATGCACGCGCCCTGAAAACCACAGGATTACCCTGCATCTGACTCTCTCCCTTCCTCCAAACTCCTGCAGGTCTCAGCAACATTATTGGCATCATTGTGTACATATCAGCCAACTCCGATGACCCCAGTCAGAGTGACAACAAGAAGAGCTACTCCTACGGCTGGTCTTTTTATTTTGGGGCGCTGTCCTTCGTGCTGGCCGAGATGGTGGGCGTCCTGGCCGTGCACGTGTTCATAGAAAAACACAGGCAGCTGCGCACCAAAGGCCGGCCCTCGCTCATGAAGCTGCCCGTCTCTCGCAGCTCGTCCATCTACCGCAACCGCTACTACCAGAACCGCGCGCGCCACCACAGCAACAGGAGCAACCACAGCGCGGGGGAACCGGCCTCCCAGTCCTTCCAGGCCTCCCTGGTGCGAGACAGAGAGCGGTTGCCCTCCACTGAGTCAAAGGTCCTGGCGGGTTTGCCAGCAGCAGGGACAGTGGGCTCTGAGTTTATGCTTTACACTCTCGCTGCTCTTAAAGACAGTAAGATCGACATGGCTGTGGAAGATTTGACCACAGCAAACACCCACAACCACACAGACATTCTCCCTGGAAACTGTGCTGCCAACAGGAGGACAACCCCTGTCTGAAAACAGAGGCTCGATGGATGAAATGGGAAGATAGACATGAGGAAATTCTGTCGTTGTGTCAAAGAACAAGACACTGAAGATCATAAAAGGACCACAAAGACCACTGAAATGATAGAAAATCAAATGTGAAGAAAAAAGTAACGATTGCAATGTCCAAACACCCTAACTTGTAGTTCATTCTGATATATCACTAGAGTATACGGGTGTGTGTGTAACAGTAGGATGCAGAAAGAGACAGAAACACTATCAAGACATCCAAAGACATCCCTGCTTATATAGCCTGCACCCATCCTGCTCCTCTGGAATTAAAGCTGAAAACGGCAAACCCAGTAAACGCTCTCTTTTTAGAACTCTCGCTGTGTGTGAAAGATCTGATGTTCTGTCCTATGAGTCTGTGTTTACAATAAAGCTTGCACACACTGACGGTGTCCTGCTCATGTTTGGTTTCCCTCTGTCACGAACATGACAGACACAAGGGACGATGAGCTACAGCCCTGCTCCAGGACCTGAGTAGCAACATATTATCTATCTATTCATTTACTTGTCTCATTTTATGATGATACAGACTTTTAATCACGGATGGATTATCTAGAACATGGTTTTAAAACAATCTATGATGTTGGTGCAGTCTGCAAACATTCCTTGTAACCCATCCACTCTGTCGTCCACACAGGACCACAGTCCTAAGCGGAAAGGTTGGCTCATTTCCACTCTTAAGCTGTTTTAGCACTTTAAATGTTGTGACCGCCGGTTCGATACATCATGTCCCGACTCCTGATGAATCCTGATGAAGACCATCCTTCAAGGCCTGGAAGCCCTTTCCAGTCCGCTCCAGGTCACGTGACACCCCGCTCTACTTTCTTCTAATTTTTTTTTCAAAATTACTTATTATTTTTCGAAGTGGTACGAAATCCCACACATGTCATAGAAAACAGACAAAGAGTTAAAAAAAAATTGGCGACCTTTCCCACCCCCCCAGTTCTGCGCGGATATTTATGTAATGCGATGACGCCACATCCGACTTAACGCGCCGCCATTTTGATGAAACAGCGAGGAGCGCAACGGTCGGGACACGAACTGGACCTTCTTCTTCTTCTTCTTTTTCTTTTTTTTTCTTTACGGAATTAATTCAAGGATTACTCCGAACACACCGCTGCCGAGCACTTCCCCGGACGAAACACTGGACAGGACCCCGGGACGGCACCCCCACACCCCCCCTCTCCCCCCCGATCGGTGGATTTAGTCGCTCGACGGCCCGGTTTAGCGTTTAGCTTTTGTTTGTGTTCGCGCACCGGCCGAGCTAAAACTCGAGCTCCGGCGCGGCGCAACAAGCTCGCTTCCATCTCCCGAACCTCCTTTAAAACACGTTTTACGTTTTAAAAAAAACCAAACAAAAACAAAGCCACCCCCCTCCCCTCCGGTCCCTGCTATGTAGCGGCCTTGTGCGGGCTGCGCTGGGTGTTGAAGCACGAAGAGCTTGCGGCGGCTGCCCGGGAAGAACGGCTGCTTGAGGACGGTTGTTGGCGGCGGCGGTGGTGGTGGTGGTGGTGGTGGGGGGGGTCGAGGCCCGAGGGTAGCTCCGCCAGCGGGCCCGACACTCGGACTGCTTTCCCCGGACTCGGCCTCGTTTCCAGCCGCGCTGTAGGTTGGCGCTTCTGTTTGGACTCATGGATTCGGTTCGGATCCGTTTGCATTTGATCGGACTGAAGTGAACTGCTAACGGCGCTTTGGCCTTAAATATTGCTTTTACAACCAGGACTCTTCGTCCAAGGGGAGCTGAAACTCGATTCAGTGATATTTTTTTTTCCACCAAGCGTTACAGAAAATAAAAAATAAGGTTTAAACTAGCTCTCTGTGTTCCGTGTTGACGCTGTTTTGTTAACATACCAGGCCTGTGTTTTTTTTTTCCTTGTGCTTGAGTGACAGAAGTGGGTAAAAATGTCATGTGTTCATTATAAATTTTATTCTAAACTGGACTATAATACAGTCACTTTCGATGGGCTGCATATTACCCTGAGTGAACTTAAAAAGCAGATTATGACCAGGGAGCGCCTCAAGGCCACAGATTGCGACCTGCAGATCACCAATGCGCAGACTCGAGAAGGTATGTCTTTACTGGCAATTACTTCACACTTAACCAAATTCTTTCAAATGATTTTAGGTGATTCTGCACGTTGTATCGAGATATTGCCCTGTTTGTTTATGGCACATGTATAATAGAAACATGTAACAGGTCTGTATAATTATAAGACACTGGATTGCCTGAACTGTGCTGTTGTTTGTACGATCATTAAGCCGACATTAGTTATGCTCTGTGCTTTAAAATTGTTCTGATGTAAATAATTTTAAAACCCGCAATGCATATGAAATGTGCTGTTTAAGATGAACAATTGATGAAATTTCCAATATCAGTCAGGAAACGGGCCCCACGATACCAATTATTTATGATAAATATATTTTTATAAATAAAATTATGATGAATATACTTGAACTCTAGTTGGTTTGTATTTTTAATTGTTTCCTTTACTAGATTTTCATGTGGTACCTTTTATTAGTATGTGATGTATGCATGGTCTTTCATATGTTTGTAATGGTCATATTTTGCAGAGTACACAGATGAAAAAGCCCACATACCTAAACACTCATCGGTGATTGTCCGACGCATTCCAATTGGTGGAGTAAAGCCCGCTGGCAGGACGTTCATTGTGTATGTATGCTTACCTTATATTTGAATGTTACATATGTTATGTATTCCATTTTTTTAACTAGTTATTTTGCTACAGTTATATACATGGATTGGGGCTGGGTAAAGATAGTTTATAATGTGTTAAATCCCAATTCAGTACGCACATGGGCAGTTTTTAAATATATAATTTCCATTACAGTCATTACCACTGTAATTTGATACAACAAATATACTTTATTTTTACAAAATGATGTGTGTGTTTGCACGTGTACAATGATCGCACCTCCATAGTGATTGACCCCTTGGGTAACCTTGCTGTGTTGGCATTCTGTACACTAGAACTATGACCGCAATCTTTTATAGTTTATCATATGCTTTCAATCTGGTCCTATAAGCATTTCTAGTTCTCCAGCTGTCTGTTTATGCCAAAACCTGATGGTTCCTTTCTTCCCTGTTCTTGTTTATGCAGAGATCGTTCTGACTCAGCTGTAGTAGGATCCTCCAGACCCGTATGTAACACAAACCCAAAATCAACACACACTACTCTTCCTCCTTCTCCTCCTCCTCCTCCTCCTCCTCCTCCTCCTCCTCTCACCTCTCTCACTCTCCCTCTATTTCTGGCTTTAGTCACCTTTCTTGAGAACATTGTGTTAATAATGTTTGAGTTGTGTGTATCTTCTGTTCACTGTGTGTCGGCTACATTTGTGCTGAGACCTCAACCTCTATATGTTACTTAACGTCTCTCTGGACATTCCTTGAATTACCAGCATTCAGTTAGATTCATGTTTTTTGGGTTTAGTCAATGAAAGTTTGAAATTATGGCTGGGTGAGATGATTTTAAGATGGGGAAACGGTAGACTAATATGTTCTTAATGTTCCAAACTAACAAATTGTTCAACTGTTGCTACACGGTTAAGGTACTATTTAAATTGTTAATGACTGTTTCATATTGAAATTATTTTTTTGTAGCCTGCTTTAGGTCAGGCAAATGTTTTAACAGGGGTTTGTAACGGGAGAAATGGTATTTTGTATTTTCTTGTCATTTTGTTTTTGTAAAAATATCTTGTTTAACAGCCTAAATGAAGCAACTTGTGGCTGAGAATTTTTTGTACTTAACTCCATTTCAACAATACAGCTAAAATATGACTGGAAGAGCGCCGCTGCTTTTTTTTTTCAAACATCTAAACTGCTAAAAAGTTAATTTCTTGACTGACCTGTTCCGTGACATTTACCCATGTTGCTCGTTTTGTCATGTTTAAAGTTATTCAGACAATGTTAATTTTTGCTCTGAGTATGGACTGCACAGAAGACTTAAACATTTAAGGCTCACAGGTTTCCTTCTAATGGATCTAATACTGTGAATGAATTCATATTCTCAAGTGACAAGCTCCACGTGTATCGTTACTGTAAATAACCTAATCTTTCGGTGGGATATGCTGCAGTTACAACTGTGGTTTGTGGGGTCATTGGGAGCTAGCCTTGCTAAGTTTGCTGCTGTGCCCCTCACACACATTGTAACACAATCGCAAAGTGCTCTGACACATTTACAGCCAATTAAATATCCTGATAACTGAGGCATTCCATGGTTACTGCAGTAAGAAGTGTTGTGGTGTAGTGTGTCCTGTAAGCTGTAAGCTGCAGAACCTTTCAATAAAGTTGAGTGGGTCAGTGCCAGAGCCACTTGTATCACTTCCCTGTGTGTTCCCTCCACAGCATTCTGCAATGCGCAGTGTTCCCTCCAAGTCCTACAGAACACGCTGGGCAGCTTTCCCCCTTGTTTAACAACAGCATTTATTTTCTGTACTAGATTTCCCATAGTTCAAAGACTAAAGCTGATACAACCTTTAACATTAATGGTGTTGAAGCAGTGAAACTAGTAAGAAAAGGAACATTTGATAATTTGTGTTTATATTGTTTCCCCTCATTGCTTTTTCAAGGAAGAAGCTCGGGTTTTTTGTGTTATCACCTCAACCTTTTCTTAAAGCATTGGCACAGCACCATGCTTGCAGATCATGTTAGAAAATGTGGTTTTAAGCTGCAGTTGAAAAATTCTGCAACTTTGTTTTAACTAATTTTGGCAAACAGGTACAGAACATCCCTGGGGACCTGGTAAACAGGAAATGGAAGCTAACATTTAATGTCAACTATTTCTTTGAGATAATTGTCTTCATCCTCCCACAGCAGAAGAGCTTTATAATAATAGATTTATTTGAAGAAGTGTAGCTTTTGATTGTCAATTGAGAATTCAAATGGCTAAATTTAATGCAGCTTATTTTAGATGGTGGCATTTCTACACAGATGAGGTTTAAATGTAATTTCTGTTCAGTTAGTTTATTGTAAGTTTTTAACAGCCGTGAAATCTTTTTTATGTAAAGCTAATTCTCAAAAACTTTTTGTTTTGTCCAGGTAGTAAGTTTTACACTTTTTGTTGTCAAAGAGGACTGCCTCAGTTCTAGATTTGACTCTTGGTTAAGTGATATACACAGACAAATATAAGGACATTAACGTGATTAGACTTGTAAGTGGTACTTCTCAAGGGTATTCGTTTGTTTCAGTGACTATGTCATATCAAAGGGACTGGATGCAGATGTGGTTGGGGAACCATTTTAGATCTTGTCTTCCGCTGTACAGCTACACGTTCAATGTTAATACCTTTTAATATCTGTACTCTGATTCTCCTGCAGACCGATTCTTCTCCTTCAATGTCACTTGCTCAACTTGCCAAGGTAGTGTCTCTGTAAATACTGGCTATCAATCCAAAAGAGGAATTAAGTGCAATTAAAATGCCCCCTTTTCTTGTAGAGTTGACATTATTTTCTCCCCCCCCTCTTGATTATGTCTATCAGACTCCTAACCTGGTCGACGCAAATGCTTCTGAGGAGGACAAGATTAAAGCCATGATCTCTCAATCCATTCATGATTATGACCCAATACAGTTAGTATACGCCCATCTTTTTTGATAAAAGACCTCTTGAGCCATTAATTACAGAACCATTTACTACTTGGAAATTGTTTTTAGAATATTAATTGGGCTTGTCTTAATAGTTATTCAAAGAGGGGAGTTGGACCTCCCCCTGCTCACTATACCTGCTATCGCTGTGGAAAGGCTGGTCACTACATCCGTCAGTGCCCCATGCTGATGGTAAATATGTTTTCAATGCATTTGGTCTTTCAATTGAAAATTAAATTTCCAAATTTTTGTTGACATCATTTATTTACATTTTTAGATACAGGACAAAAGTGAGGAGGCTCCCAAACAAGTCAGGATCAGTAAGGGTATTCCCCAGAGCTTCATGGTCAAAGCAGAGCCTGGCACCAAAGGAGCCATGTTGACAAGCACTGGAGAATATGCAATACCTGCCATAGATGCGTATGTTTGAATCAATCCATCTGTCCCTCCTGTTTTTTTCTGATGACATGGCCTCAAACTTAAAAGTCTGTATTGATGCAGGGAGGCGTACGCACAGGGAAAGAAGGAGCGCCCTCCCTTTGTTCCACAAGACCAACCTTCATCTGAAGACGATGCAGATCCAATTCCAGATGAGCTGTTATGTCCAATCTGCAATGACTTGATGGTCGACGCTGTCGTTATACCTTGTTGTGGGAATAGCTACTGTGATGATTGTAAGTTCTTTAGTCTTTTGCTTTTGGATATGTTCCTATGTTCTTTTTTTGATGGTTGAAAATTTGTGCTTGTTTTGAAAGCCTGTCCTCTGCAAAATTCTACTTGTGATGACAACGGGGAACTATGATATATATAGAGTTTTTTGGGGGAAAAAGGTTGTAAATGTAGGTATAAAAGGCACAATGATGGAAAAATCAGTTTTGTTGTGATGAGATGCAGAAAGAGTAGAGATGAGTGGTCAAAGGGACTCAAGAACGGCCAATCTTTCTATAGACTTGTAGACTAGGGAAAAGGGATTTCAGAAGTATTTTCAAAGGAGTCATTTCTAAGAGAAGAAGCTCCTTTCCAGGATTGTTAAACTTTGAGTCGGTAGATCAGATAGCTCAACAAACTCAAGGCCATTAGAATTTTAGAGCTCAGAAATGGGTCCTTTTTATTGTTTAAAGAGAGATTTTTATTCCAGGCATCAGGACTGCCCTGCTGGAATCAGAAGAGCATGTCTGTTACACATGCAAACAGTCAGATGTTTCACCTGATAACCTTATAGCCAACAAGTTTCTTCGTCAGGTAACATATCTGATGTCTTTGTTTCACTATGTTGAGTTGTTGGGTTCTTTTGCTTAAATTTTCACTTAAATTTAAAAATTCTTCATGCAGGCTGTAAACAACTTTAAAAATGAGACTGGATACACCAAACACACACGTAAGCTGGTCCAAAACTCAGCCCCACCACCACCACGTCTTCAGTTGCTCAGGCATTCACGACAACAGGACCCTTTGGTTGCCAATGCTTCTACAACTGCACCCTCCAATACTACTACTCAAGTCCAAGCCTCAACTCCAGCAGCTGCCCCTGAACCTTCACCTCCCACCCCTCCTCATGTCTCTGCTGCTGAAGGACAAGATGGTTCCCAGACTCCACCAGCTGTTGACCACCATTCTCCACCAAAGACGGTCAACCATGGTGAACCTCCTCCACCAGGGTGAGTTACATCTATGATAGTCTGATCACCAGTATTTATAATTATCCTTTTTAATTGGTCTTAATGTGCCCATATTGTAGTGAAACTGATCCGGAACCAAGTTTGACAACGAGCTCGTCAAAAGCAGAAAGTGGTTCTCAGGTGAGCCGGCATCCATTAACCTGGGTGTTCCTGGAACACTTTGCACCTATGCGTGACTACATGTGAGAAACTACTTTGCCATTCATTCTCTTTTATCTTATTGATTGACAGAGCTATAATTTAAGTAATCTTGGTCATCCACCACCTGCGAGGCCAACTCATTCCTCAGGTAAGAGATTTATTTGGGGTTATTCTCTGGAAGATATATGTGGTACTCTTTTTTTTTTTCCCCCCCAAGAGACTAACACACTGCATCTCCAACAGGTCACCAGTCACGCCATCATCACAATTACAGGGGTGGAGGCCGACACTGGGAGAGGTGAGGCCAGTCTCCCAGTGATCTGTAAAATAATTTGAGGGTAATAAGCTTCAACATTTTGTATTCTTTGACCAGGTCTTTTAGAGGAAGAGGAGACCACCCCTCCACCCACCTTCAGACAGTTCCACCTCCTGCACCCATACCTCCAGCGTTTCCAGCTCAGTCCATGTACCCGCCCCCTCTACAAGCCTACCCCCCACCATACGCTTCTGGTCCTGGTCTAGTTCCTCCTCCCCCTGTTAATTACCAGCCTCAATCAGTTTATGGTCCTGGAGCAGGAGTACTCAACCCTCCATGGGTCACACCAGGCGCCCAGCCTCCCCTTGTGTCTCTTCCAGGCTCCCTCTCTCAGCCCCCCCTTTCTAAAGAGGATTTCTATAGACAGCGACACCACCGACAGGACAAGTGAGTTCTTTAAATTTGTAGGAAAAAGTTTTAGTTCACATGGTAGAAACTTTCTTAATCCTACTGCAGGTTTTATCTGAACTGTGATTATGTATTAAGTAGAATAAAAATTTCACTGAAGGTTTCATCTGTTTTGTCTTTGTGTCCACAGAGTTCAGTCCAAACTCGACGAATTTACTAAAGACTTTCATAAGGAGCTTATGAGGTACAGAAATGCACCAAAGAGACAGAGACGTTCTTACTCCAGGTAACTTCATTAATGTGCTTTAAATCAAACTTTTAGTTCTTATGCAGATTTATGCACATAATCAGTAAAACCATTTGTTAATTCATGTGCTCACATTCACCCATGCTTTTCTTCCCTGTTTCTCAACTGTTTTTTTCCTCTAGGTCAAGGTCATATAGTCGGTCTCCTTTTAGCCGCTCGTATAGTCGTTCAAGATCACGGTCCAGATCAAGGTCTTACTCGTATTCTCCCAGCCGATCCCGCTCTCGTTCTCGCTCCTATGATCGATCTTATCCTCGCTCCCCGTATTCTAGACGCAATGGCCGTAGTTACGGACGCTCTCGGACCAGGACCCGATCCCGGTCGAGGTCTTATGGATACCGGCGCTCTACTTCACCGCGGTCCCCTCTGGCCTACAGGGGAGGTGGTTGGGAGGGAGGGGAAGGAGCAGGACCTTACAGGTCAAGGTCACGCTCTCGCTCGCCTGGGGCCTACAGGAGCCGCACCCCAGATGGGCGAAAGCCGCCTCCACGTGAGTTAGGGCCATATGAACTGAAGGGTCTCAGTCCTGGTAGTCAGGATCGCTGGGAACGAGAGAGGTATAGACAGTGGGAGAAGGAGTATGCTGACTGGTACAACAAATACTATAAAGATTTTGAAAACCAGCATCCATCACTGTATCCAAGAGGGCGTGGCAGTCGGGACAGGGACAGAGAGCGGGAAAGAGGGTCATCGTTGTCTCGAAATTATTCCCCTGAGGGAAGAGGAAGAAGGGGAAGAGATGATAGAGGTGCTCCAGCTCACCATCCTCCATCCTCCTCATCATCTGGGACAAAGTCTAGTACTAAAGTCATCAAGACCAAGAAAGTGAAAAAGAAGAAGCCTGGGGAGGAACTAGACTCATCCCAGCAGTCCATTGACAGGGGTGATGCTACCCCTGTCCGAGATGAACCCATGGATGAAGTTCCGTCTCCAGTTAAAACACCCCCAGTCTCCTCAAAGCCTCAAGCAGGCGATGGAACAAAATCTCCAGCCTCAAAAAGCAGTGCTGCAGCAACTAAGCCCTCCACCAAGTCTGCATCCAAACCCCAATCAGATAAGAATAAAAAAGAGAAAAATCAAAAGGTGAAAGCCAAAGTCAAGTCTGAGGGTGTTAAATCAAAGAGTGATAAGATAAAGAAGAAGAATGGTGAAGGAGGAATGAGCAAAAAAGATTCATTGTCATCTACTGCCTCTAAACCACTGAAAACGCTTAAAGGCAAATCAGAAGAGGCTACCAAATCAACTAATCCTAAAAAGGAAAAGAGTAAAAGCTCCACAGCGAGGCCTGGCCTGCTTAAGACCCCACCACTGTCTTCTCAGAACCCGCCACTGCATCATCCTTCAATCCACGATGGCCTTCAACCCAGTCACGACATCCGAGGGAGAAGAGACATTCCACCAGGCGGTGGTCTCCTTCCTCTCCCCACTCAGCACGGACATGTGCTTGTTCCTCCACTGGACAGTCGGCGGAGAATGGGAGAGGACAGTCGGTCTTTACTTGGGTCTCCTCCTGGAAAACTAAGGCGAACAGACAATCTGGGAGGTGATCTTATGTCCCACCCACACCTTCACCAGCCCCTTCTCAACAGACTCCCCCACTTTGAAAGGCCTGGTCTTCTTCCCTTACCTGGCAGCCGCGAGATGGGACGAGGAGATGTAGATCGAGGACCCATCAGACCATTAATAGACCTGCAGGTAGGTTTACTGCTTGTTTCTAGTTCCACTTTTCTTGCTTGAATTGTTGGTTAAATGTGTAATAATGTATAGCAGCTTTAAGCTGAGAATTGTTAACATAGCCATGCCTCTGATCAACTGCATCTTTTTAGTAACCCCATTTTTTTTTCCTTGTGTAAAGCCTTTGGCGCAGAGGAGGATCAAGTTAAACAGAGATCTGGGGAGAAAATACAGCACAGAGATGGCAACCTTAGACAGAGCACCTCTGGGTTCTGAGAAAACGGCATCCACCTCAGACCAGTCAGCATCGGTTCACACGTCTGATGGTGATCGACCCAGCAGCAGTAGTACTGAAGGCTCGGGTAGAAAAGAGCGTCCAGCTTCTGCTGACAGGGGAGTCTCCAAAGAAAGACCAGGAAGTGCTGGAGAGAGACAGCAGGACTTGGACAGAGAACAATGTAGAAGCTCAGGAATGAACAGAGAGAGAGACCGAACATCTGACCGAGACAGAACATCGGTGTCTGAGCGAGACAGACCATCAGGATCTGAGCGAGACAGGCCATCAGGATCTGAACGGGACAGACCATCAGCGTCTGAACGAGACAGACCATCAGCGTCTGAACGAGACAGACCATCAGCATCTGAACGAGACAGACCATCAGCATCTGAACGAGACAGACCATCGGGATCTGAGCGAGACAGACCATCAGCCTCTGAACGAGACAGACCATCGGGATCTGAGCGAGACAGACCATCGGCATCTGAGCGAGACAGACCACCGGGATCTGAGCGAGACAGACCATCGGGATCTGAGCGAGACAGACCATCAGCCTCTGAGCGAGACAGACCATCAGGGTCTGAACGAGACAGACCATCGGGGTCTGAACGAGACAGACCATCAGCATCTGAACGAGACAGACCATCGGGGTCTGAGCGAGACAGACCATCAGGGTCTGAGCGAGACAGACCATCAGCATCTGAACGAGACAGACCATCAGCATCTGAACGAGACAGACCATCGGGGTCTGAGCGAGACAGACCATCGGGGTCTGAGCGAGACAGACCATCGGGGTCTGAGCGAGACAGACCACCTCTAGCGAAAATCGGGTCTGAGCGAGACAGACCTTCTGGATCTGAGCGAGGACAGACCATCAGGGTCTGAGCGAGACAGACCTTCTGGATCTGAGCGAGACAGACCATCAGGGTCTGAGCGAGACAGACCTTCTGGATCTGAGCGAGACAGACCATCGGGGTCTGACAGAGACAGACCATCGGGGTCTGACAGAGACAGACCATCGGGGTCTGAGCGAGACAGACCTTCTGGATCTGAGCGAGACAGACCATCGGGGTCTGACAGAGACAGACCATCGGGGTCTGACAGAGACAGGGCTACAGCACATGACCGGGAGAGGGGGACGGGGTCTGACCGGGACAGAGAACGAGTTTCTGGGTCCAGCCATCAGAAGGCATCCACATCATTGGAGAGAGACTCTGAGGGAGAAAGGTCTGTAAGGACAGAACGAAAGAACCCTGGTAGTGCAGGGACAGGAGGGAGGTCAGTTTCTCTGGATAAAGTGACCAGCAGAGAGAAGTCAGACCTCATCAAGAAAAATGCAGACAATCACCCCAAGTTGAAGGAGTCCTCTCTGGAGAAAGGGGAGAGCTCAGATGGAACTACCAAACCTAGGTCTGTCAATGTTCTCATATTCATTACTAAAAATGCAGTATGTATAATAGTTAAATGTGATATTAGAAAAATGTAACAGGATCTCAACACCCGCCAAAGTTCACAGATTTGATAAATATAAATAAACCTTTGCTATCGTCTTGTCTTTCTCACCTGTACAGTGTCCAGTTATTTTTTTTTGTTATGCACATGTGATTATATTTTTCTCTCTTCCCAGGAGTGTATCCAGGGACAGAGCAGAGAGGAGTGCTCCTTCTGGAGATAAACCACCTGCACTTCACAGAGAAGGTAATTTAAGTCTGTGTCTGCAAAGCAGTGATGGCTCGTTTTCGTCTTGTGTCATTGCCCTGAGCACATTCCGTCTGCCTGTCCTTTTCTAGCACTGAAAGATGGCGAGGAGTCTGCGGTCAGGAGCAAGCCCCGGATCAGCCGCAAGGTCCTGTCAAGCCACTCGGGGAACTCCTCCAAGTTCGTATTTTTTTTTATTGTGGATTTTTTGTTTTTTATAGCACAAATATGGTTCACTTATTTATAAATGGATCTAAGCACCCTTATGTTAATCAGCAAATTGCTGCTCATTTGTCAGGTCTCAGGAGAAGCTTACCATGCTGATTAAAGTATAAGCCTGGATATGCTCTAGTGGATACAGTGCAGACCACTTCAGGAATTGTGTGTTATTGACTGCACATCTAAACATCTGTTTTTCTTAATATTAGATCAACTCAAGAGGCAAAACAGGACACAGAGAAAGACCGAAAGAGTCCATCCTCCAAACGTACCACGCAACCTTCAGCCAGCCCCATCACCAGCTCCAAACGCACCCCACCTGAGAGTCCAACACCGAGCCCGGTCAGGGAGGAACCACTCATTCAGCCACCGCCTCGCTCCAAGTGGGAGAGAGACGACGACGAAGAAGGTCTGGAAAATGAGCTTGGTTCTCCTAAAGCACCCTCCCCAGTGCTCCAGAAGCAGAGGGCTAAAGAGACGCAGCCTGAAGCGCCTAAACTTGTCAGAAATGACTGTCGGGATGGAACCAAGGAGCTGAAGAGAGGAGTAATTAGAGAGGATAAAAAAGGGAGGACACAGAGGGAAGAAAGCAGAGCAGTCAGGACGGCTCCGACAACCTCTGATAAAACATCAAAAACAAAAACTGGCAGGGAACAGGACAGAGAGGAGGGGAAAGATGCCGCAAGAGAGGAGGGGCGAGGACCTGGGAAAGAAGAGAGGGGGCCCGACAGTAGAAGCACCGGAGGGCGAGAAGAGAGCCGTGGCCCCGAGCCTCGCAGACAGCGCCTGTGTTCTGACCTGGGCCGCGAGACGGACGAGGCAGCGTTCGTGCCCGACTACAGCGAAGGCGAAGGCTCCGACACCGAAAGAGGGAGGAGCGCCAGCCTGAGCCCGTCCCAGAGCCAGCACTCGCACAGCCCGACGCTCAGCAACCACAGTGGCTCAGGAGCCACCGACAAGAAGAAAAAGAAACAGAAGAAGCAGAAGAAACACAAGGACAAGAAGAAAAAGAAGCACAACAGCCAGGACAAAGGAGAACACAAGCGCAAACACAAGAAAAAGAAACGCAAAAAGAACAAAGACAAGGATGATGAAGAGGAGGAGGTGAAGGCGGAGAAGACAGAGGAAGGAGCTCCTTCTTAACAAGCCGACGAGAAGACAATGGCGATAATGTGCGCGCCAAGAGCATGAAAGGAGTGCGTTTGACTGTCCTCGGCTGCGTTCTCGTACTTAACACCATTGCAGGCGGTATTTATACTGATCAGGCTGCAGAATTAAAACTACTGCTGGTCTCCCAGTGATGTGATTGTCACCGGGAGATGTGGTGTGTGTGCAGATCTACCTTGAGCTCACAGGACGGTAACAACCGGTCACACTGAAACGATTAAAATCGAAACTGTACTCAGGGAACTGATTGATTTCACAGGAGTAAGTTGCTGTTTCTCTCTGCTTGTGTATGCTTGTAAATAGTGAATAACTATTGTCCCACGTGATATTTTCTTCCCTGGTTTGACACATCCTTGTGTTCTATTAAAAAAAAATGGTTTCTCAATAAATGTATTTGCTATGAGCTGTTGTAAGCTCTCTTCGAAGGTCTACATAGATTTTGTATTTGTTTTAGCACATGAATATCAGAAATTTATCTTTTGCTTTACTTCACTTCATGCCAGCAACGTTATTTTCCGAGCTGCTTTTCTTAACATGAATTAAATGCAGACACTATGTAGAATTATCATTGATTAATGTGCTAAAATTAAATGAAACTGCAAATGTGGTCTCTGAAGACAGAGTTTGATGCCTCTGTACTGCACTGGATTGTATTAATTAAGGATGTATCGTTGATGGCCAATCGGCCTACATGATTTCGTTCTGAAGGTGCCGCGCCGACTGTTGTACAGGTTGGAGGACTGTTGTTCCTGCACATTAGTTATTAATTTTTTATTAAAATGTCCTTGACAGCGTACAGATGTGTGTTCTTATATTTGTCATACGGTCTATCAGTGCAAACAAACAAAAGAACATGGACCCGACTCATTTATTCAACATAAATATAAAAGCAGCCGCAGGCTATTTTTAAAATCCATATAATGAAACATTCACATTCATGAAAGCAGAATAAAGCACAAAGATGCGTAACCACTGGAGTAGGCAGCTTTTGTCAAAAAAAAAAAAGGATTTTTTTCAAACGGCCCCTTGGAAAGAGAGAGTTGGACTCTGATTAATTATTCCACAAACGCGGATAATTAAAGCGAAGCGTCCCAGGAGGAGTCGTTGCAGTGAGGCAGGGCGGCCACAGCGTGGCGCTGCAAGCCCTGCAACTTCTTAAACACGGGGTGAAAGGGTTTCACAATAAAATATCTTTGATGTATCTCAGCATCCACGTGTCGCCCCCCCCTCCCCAAGAACACGCTGTAATAAGGTTTATTGTGTGTGTGTGTGTGTGTGTGTGTCTGTGTTAAAAGTGTGCGGCGAGTCGGAGAGATGCGTGACTGGTGGATCACAGGCGGGAGGCAGAGGATGGGTTCATAGACAGGGTGAGGGACCACAGAGGGATGAGAGAGTGGCAGATGCATTTGAGAGCGCGTTCCCAGCTTAGCCCGTGCATTGTGCGCCAGCGTGTGATATATAATACATATTTCAGGTCACCCTTAATGGACTCAGATCATCTAGACCATCGGATGAGATTAATATATTGTTTTAACCCTTGCCCAGATTACCACCGCAGCTCATTGTTCCTTTCATCTTCCTTCCTCTAATGCTCCCACCGAGTGTGTGTTTTGCGAACACGTGTGTTTGCATGTGTGCCAGCCAGGGCCGGCGGTAAGGGGGGCCCCCACCCGGCCTCTGGGGAGCCCACTGACGTACCAGTCCGAACGTGTTCACCTTACATACGACTGACTCTGTCTTCGCACGTGTGACACCTCATCCAGCGGCTGTAGGAGTGTCCGGACTGTGAGGAAAGGCCGAATTTCCTCTTTGAAATGGTAAAAAACAGGAAAAAAAAAAGGAACACTGAAACAGGCTAACCACAAAAGCTAACCCTGAAATGGAAGGTCAGGAGGAAACCATAAGACAGCCAGTCTGTTCGACGTCCAAA
This sequence comes from Lagocephalus sceleratus, assembly GCA_911728415.1. NCBI lineage: Eukaryota > Metazoa > Chordata > Actinopteri > Tetraodontiformes > Tetraodontidae > Lagocephalus > Lagocephalus sceleratus. The sequence goes on along the minus strand of CAJVRN010000232.1, from coordinate 13,970,806 downwards.
CTGGACCGTTTGCACCCGTTATCGGCCCGCGCATTGGCGAGTCTCGTTCCCCCCCCTCTCTTGCAAGCCTGACATCATTTCCTGTCATCAAGGCCAAAGGTTGCTAAGCAACTTCACTTCTGCCGATTGTCAGAAAAGATGTTTCTCCACCGGCTGCTCCTCAGCTTCACTCTCTTTTATCCTCCCATCATGAATGTGATGTTTATGGAAGATGCCTGCTACGCGTGCATGGCTGCTCATGCGTCTGTATGGGCCACTGTGCATTTACGCTGGGAGACGTGGGGCGGAAGAAACCGGGGGAGTACGGGGAGACGGAGGGACGTCTGACAGATCCTCGTGAAAATAATTAAAAGAATGAGTCCGGCTTGTTGCTACGTGGAGGAACCTCTCCAAGCATGTAACATAAAATAACACGCGAGTGTCAGACTGCTACACGTGTAAAGGCGCCGGAAACTACAGAGACACATGTAGGAGACGCCACGGTCCCCGTCCTCCTGCAGCAAATGCGGGATTGGCTTGTCCTTCACTGTTGAACTGTGAGCGCAGGGTTACTGTTGGGGCGCTGCCTTCATGACTCACACACACACACACACACACACACACACACACACACACACACACACACACACACACACACACACACACCGCACACACACACGTGCGTGCAACTGTGGAAATTAGTGTGAACGAAAATATTCAGGAAGAGAAATTTCAAATTACTCTCAGCAAACACGGATAATTAGTGTTCCCTCCCCCCAGCCCTCTGAAAACTGAAACTTTAGGTTGACACTGACACCGCTGACCTGTGTGTGTGTGTGAGCACAGCATTAACCCCTACAAACCCTACTAAAATAACCAGGTCAGAAAGGTAGGCTCGGGGTTACGCTCCTCATATGTACACTAAGGGCACGCGTGTGTGTGTGTGCATGTGCGTGTGTGTATGTGCGTGTGTGTTTAACCTCATGTGGTTGTCATGGCAGTGCGGAAGAGCAATCACTATTATTGATCTACGATTGAACCCACAGTTTGTCTGTGTGTGTGCTGTTGGTGGCAAAACCATGGAATTAAACTCTTCCCCATATATAATGTTGTGTGATGGTCACCATGGAAACGCACCCAAAGGGTGCGTACACACAGATAATGTTTGTCCTAGATACTTTCCCCGACTGATAATAGATGGAATGTATTTCTGTCCATTTCTGTGTGTGTGTGTGTGTGTGTGCAGGCACGTGTGTATGGCAGTCACTAATGTAAAGCATTTGAACACACCCAAGTGACAGAGCCGGAGTAAAAAATGCATGAAATGATGCCATGGAGCAGAAAAAGTCCTGCACGACTTACACAAGATGATGAGATGAGTTGGGAGCAGAAGGAAAACTCATGAAGGCTGAAAACACCACAACCGGGGACACATGACCGACACACACACACACACACCCACACATTAGATGCAGAGGTCTGTGTGTGGGTGTATGTGTGTGTGTGTGCGCGCGTGTGGCCCAGATATCTTAAACTGCAGTTGTGATGCGTTTGATGTGCGCCGCTACAGTAGGAGTTGTGAGCGCTGCGAGGAGACTTGTGTGCCGTGGGCGTTTGATTAGGTATTCCACGGTGTTTCCCTACACTGACTGAACATCTATTCTTAGTTTTCCTGCTAACTGGTCCTCAATCTGATGGTTTGCCGGCCTGCCAAGTCCAGTTGTTCGCGACAAAAGCAAATATAATCGACATTTACGGCCCCGGAGGATAAAACAGATTGACTTATATAATCCCTTTACTCATTGAGAGCAGTGGATCACGGTTTTCCCCTCGGCTTGCGTTACCTTATGCAAATGACCAGCAAATTAAATTAAAGTTATCTGAGCAGAACAGTTCAGATGCTCCGTTTTAGCCACACGTATGCGCAAACCTCCCCTGCTGAAAGAGCGAAGGAATATAATTTGGTGTTTTAATAGGCCAGTTAATTAAATTGAAGGCACTGTTGCCTTTAAAAATCTAAATTACTCATATCTCCATTTTTTATTTATCCATTATTTTTCTCAATCTAAGATTCTGAGGGTAATCTCATTTTATTTTTCCTATTTTTTTGAATCCATCCAAATTAGTGTTGTAGCACGTACGGAACATTACAGCCTCTAGACAGCACAGTGGCACTCTCGCTTAATATTGAATAGAGTGCAAACGACAAATACATCACCACAGAACAATTTAAATATTACTTCCCAAAGTGGTGTCTGGGGACTGCCAGGGGGCCTTTCGGGAATTGGATGAGTCCCTGGAAAAGTGAGCAGCATCACAATTTCTTGATGATACCTTTCTGCTGTGACACACACACGGTGTGTATGATTCATACTCGCTAAAAATGATGCTATAGTGGGAAATAAGATCACACATAATCCAACACTTTCTCCCCCCCCTCTTTCCATTGTATTTCTGTCCCACAGTGGCGACTTTATTCTACATAGCGGAGAACTTTGACACCATTACTTTGATAACAAGACATTTAAAAGCGACTGCAGAGTCTCTGGACGACACGTGGGGCTCACCTTTAACAGCCTTAAGGCTCTGGGCGGGTTCTGTGTTTGTCCTTATTCACCGCCTGTCCCCTGATGCTGTTCACTGCTTTAAACATGTTGTGTTTGGAGCGCCGCCACACCTCTGGCTTTTGTAAGTGGACATCCTGCTGAAGAGTATGTGACTGTGGAGCCTCATCGTTTATGTGACAGCAGCATCCTCCGCCCTGAAACACACACACACGCACACACACACACACACAGGTATGGGAATAGGGTGTTCTGTGAAGCAGCAGAGGGGAGAGGATAAGTCACATGCTCTGACTTGTTCCATTATCGTCAAGTTATCAGCTATTAACTAAAACGCGTTTCTACAAAATAAAACCGGCGGACGCCGCCGCGCGTCTGAAGTTGTCACCTGAAGTGTGTTTTCGTGAAGCCACCCTGATGAGACGTTTTGGGGTCAAAGCAGGTTTTCCCAGCGACACTAATTGGGGCTGCGTCCCATTTAGCTCAGACAACCCTTAAGACGCCGCGCCCACGCGCTTTGGATCAGAGCCACGCTAAATGGAACGGAGCCCTAATTAAAAATTTAACGCAGCTTCCTAAAAGAGTTCTCTCATGGCGATGCGGTGATTTTACACTCGAATTATTTGATGGCTAACAAATAAAGAAAGCAACAAAGGAAATTGAGTGTGCAGTAAAAGTAGGACGTCTAAGTCAAGCAAATAAGGGAGTGCGACACAAACGGGGCTCAGCTCCTAATTAAAAGCCTTAAAAGTTACCCAAAGAAATGTCACTGATAACTCTGTAAATTACCTTATCAAAGTCACCAGCTGGGCGTTGGGGGGATAGTTAAAAAGACTGACAAACACGCTGAGATATCCAGAATTTCCACTATTGGATGATGGTTTCGGTTCAGCCGTGTTGATCAGCTCGCTCGCTGATGTTCACGGTCGGGGTGCTCGGGGAGCTTCCGGTCGCAGGCTGTCTTATTCTGAAGGCTGGAGCCGTGTTTCTGGTGTGATGCCGTCCGGCTTGACGCGCCTCTGCCTCTCCGCGGTGCGCCTGAACTCGGGCGCCTGACGCGGCACAGTGTGTCCAGCGGCCGAGGGGACGCGGGCGCACGGGGAGCCGCTTGGCCCATCACAACTTTACTTTCCTCACACCCTCACAACTTCTGCGTCACGTTCTGCCGATTTTTCCCCCCTCTTCCTCATCCTCCCGACTGACGGACGGAGTTTGGATATAGAGGGGAGGAGGGCAGAGCTGCCCTCGGATGGAGCACCGGGGCTCCCGGAGCTCAGGGCGCACGGCGGACACAAAGTGAATGACGCTGGTGGATGGACCCTGCTTCCTGGTAAGGACCGCGTTTAAAGTTTTGTTTGCATGTGTTCTAATGTTATGCGACTTAATTGGGTTTTTTTTTTTTTTTTAATTGGAGCTTCCTATTAGGGATGTGCGCCAGGTGATTTTTCTGTGGCACCAAAGAAAGCCTCCAGATCCAGTCGTGTCGCGCTTTCGATGGCGGTGGTTCCAACGCAAAATTAGAAATTTAAAGTATTTTCAGGGGAAGTTATGATCTGCCTGTGCCAATAACCAAGTTCGAGACATCCTATTGTAATGCAGGTCCTCGTGTTTTTTTTAAATCACGTATTAAGACATAATATTTAGACTTTCAAAGAATGTTGTTTTAATGTGATCTACAGTGCTGGGCTCAGGAATGCCTCATTGTTATGACATGGTTTGATATTTAGAAGCATCTGTAGAAAAATAAGGAGGCACATATGTGCACACTTGGTATTTACTGTGGGCTTAGTGAACAGCTGGTAAAAAATTGGGAAAAGGAACGCTGGAATATGTGATGATTCCATCAATTGTCAGGTCTGGTCATGGCTGTGTTGCGTTTTTTTTTTGCAGCAGGCTGAGAATTTGTGTGGTGCTTTAAATGAATGTTACTGAGGGAGGCACAAGTGTGTGTTTTATGTTTTGCACTCAGCAGGTTTTTAATTGCGGAGAAGAGCAGCTTTCCATTTTAACTGATGTCTGCCCAACAATTACTATTGAATCACAACAAAAAGGCGCACACACAGTCCGGGCTGTGCCTGTGACCATCATGAAAACGCACAGGGATGGAGGATCCTGGCAGCTCCGCTCCCGTTATTTCATGAAACGCAGAGGCACTTGCTCTCACTAGACGTTGAACATGTCAGCCCTCCTGTTGTCCTGAAATGCTGGAGGCACACTGTATACTTTATATTCCACCACTGCGTAGTTATGTCATGGGATCCTTCCTTGTGTCCATTTTCCAAATTATCTAGCTCATCCTCGAATTTAATAACCAAAGGGCACCCCAATGGTTATCGATTTTTCTCAATCTCAGGCGACCAATAGGCATCAACCAGAGTGAACCAATGGGGCCAATTTGCTGTATGACAATATGTGCTCTAAGTCTCATTTTGGCCAAATTCTACTACATAATGTCTAATAAATCAGAGAATGTGATGTGATTTAAGAATAAATGAAATCCAAAGACAGGAAATGAATCTGCTCACACACTCTTAATTTAAACTGAGATTATCATTCAGTTTGACAGTTCCTGCATGACATGCCATTGCTTCAAGAAATCCCAGTCATCACTTGTAAGTATTAACCACAGGCTGCTTGTAGCTTGACAATGTCACTGCTTTCATTTGATTTTTATCTTAAATTCTACCTCAAGGAAATTACATATATATAAGCAACCACTACCGTCTGTTTTAATTTTAAAACAAATCACTCATATTGTCATGACACTTTATTTTTTTTTTAATTTCAAAAACACATTTAAAATAGCTTTGTACGGCCAGATTGTTTTAAGCTGGTCTGGATTAAAACCAACTGTAATGGCCTGTTGTCATTGCTGAGTTACAGCCGTGGGATTATAACATAGGATTCTAAGTGGTGTGTGCACAGAGTGCATGTTTGCACCTTTGATCGCATCTGTTAAATCGTTCTGTTTGCTTTTATTTAGACGAGCGCTTCCTGCGTCGGTGGCGCGCTGGTTCTTTTCAAGGTTAATTTTCTGAGAAAAACAGAGGGATTTAACAGCGCTCTGCACAAGTGCAAAGGGCCTTGTGTACAGAATGACAGGCTTGACAGCCTGGCTGTCTGCAGTTGACTTTGTGAACAATACAAACATGTTATGGGTCCACGCGTCCATATGGTGATGCGTCCTGAACCCGTCTGCCCGCGCCTTCGCCTCCTTCTTTTCAAGGTTCAGGCTGGTCACGGCGCAGCCATGACGGGCCTCCAGGAGCCCGACCTGCGCGAGCAGCGCGGAGAACCGCCAGAAGAAGACGGGGACGAGGAGGAGGAAGGGGAGAAGGTGCACGTGTCCGTCGAGGCAGAAGAGGAGGACGAGGAGAAAGATGAGCTGCCATACCCGTCCCTGGCGCCAGTGGTGCTTTTGGCTCTGACCCAAACTAGCCCTCCCCGGTCCTGGTGCCTTCGTGCTGTCTGCCACCCATATCTTTGACAAGCCGTGAACACGTGCACGTTTGTGTTTAGAATGGGACAGAGACATTGTCTGTTTGTGTTTCAGCTCTGCACCTTCTCAGAGGTATTGTAGCGACAAGGCACCCGTCACTTAGTTGTTTATTTTATATTTAAACACAAGGAAGACGTTGAGAAGGTTTGCATCGTTCACATCCACGAGTGTGTGCGCGCGCTCGCGCTTGTGTGTGTGTGTGTGTGAGTGTGTGTGTGTAAGATCTCAGGGATTTCCTTGGACCCATTAGCTATAGGAAAAGATGTCTAACATTTTTCCCCTGATAGGAGGTTTCCATAGTGACAGGCTTTAATGAATCTCTAGGGTTATAGTCAGTCAGTAGCATTGTTACTGACCTTCTTGTAGGCAGCGCGAGTAGGCACAAATGGTTAAAACCCACGTCACTTCCCAACCCTTGCTCCGTTTCTGTCCTCATCGACTCACCTCCCTTCCCTCTGCCTGTCTCTCACTCTCTGTCACAGCCTCGATCCACTTCTGCCACGAACATGAAGGCATGTGTGTAGTTATTTGTGTGTTTGTGCGTGTGTGTGTGCGAGCGTCTGGGAGTGAGGGAGATGGAGAGAGAGAGAGGGAGAGCAGCTATGAATACACTGAGGCATGCATAAACGTCAGCAACACCTCAGGGATTTGTCAAAGCCTTCCAAATTGAGTATTTTCCACTCCTTATGAGTCTGTGTGTGCCAATGTTTGTGTGTTATTCTGATGTCTATGCACATCTGAGAATATTTACCCCTGTCAGCATTCTGTGTACTCTATGAAATATAAATACATAATTGCTGAATAAATAAAATGCACAGCAAGTGCAAAAGAAGGAAAAGAAACTACAAATGTCATGGAGCACACTGTTCTGTAGCCTGCTGGGCTGTTAGCGGCACGGACACATCCCAGAACATTGTAGGCTCGCTGTGTCCACACTAACTCATGAAACAAACACTCGCAGACACACACACACACGCACACACATGCGTGCGCACACCTACACACTAGTGAGTGAATGCCCTCACGCAAACTAGGGAATCTCCCATGGAGAGGCTCTTTAGAGGAATCACCTGGTTGCCTGGCAACAGCGTAGTTCTGCCCCAGCGGCCTGCTTACTTCCGTTTGCTTATTTGTTTGTTTTTTTTTTTATATCCGCGCATTTTGGTGCGCCCCGTTACTGCTGGTGCCTCCGTACGGCATGGCTGCTGCCCCATTTTTTGTTTTTTTTTATGCATACAGTACTTAAATACTTTATTCTTGTGTTTATTCGTCTGTGAGCGATCTGTGGAGGGAGTAACCTTGGCGGATGCTGTTTGACAGGGGCATTAATGCCACCACGTTGGGGAAGGTGGTGGCAGGGCAGCCCCCAAGAGCTTTACTAGTCCCACTTTTCCTGAGGTGACCCAGCCTTCCTTTTTGCAATTTTTGCACTTGGAACATATTACGAATTAATTTCCTATCTCCTCTGCTGTCATTTCCTTCCACTTAGAAAGGCAGCCCCCCTCCTGTGCGCCTTGTTTACATCACAGCGTACAGCCCTCAACCCTGCGTCACATCCAGCAAGCTGATTTGGAACAACAGCGACAACCTAGTCTGCCTTTTTTTTTTTTTTTTTTAACCCTATCACATGCTCCCCTTCTTTCCAGCAACGTGGTTTTCTAATATTTTACGTTTCTTTGGGGATGGGGGGGAATAAGGCGGCTGCTCAAAGCGCTGAGGCGTCTATGTGACAGTCGTCATTCTCTTTAAGGTGTAACTTGTGACAGGTACAGGAACGCGCACACGCATCGTAGGAGCAGACGCAAACAAGCACGTACGGCTACACCACACATAGGGCATAACTTATTCAGCAGTGCATGAAACATTCAGAGCATTTCCTTTTGTTTAAAGATGAGAAAAGCTGTATCTGTCCCTCGTCCACAAGTAGCCCTCTCCACTTGCCTTTTTCCTCTCCTTTTGCTCCTCTTTCATCTCTCTTCCATTACAGTTTAGTGTTGACTTGTAATCAGGGCCTGCCTCCCCCATTTATGACTGTCTCTTTTCCTTCTGCTAAACTGCATCTTAATTGGGTTGAGGTGTGTGCGCGTGTTTGCGTGTGGATATTTGGGGTTTGGGGGGGTGACGACGATGGATAGGAGGGCGAGCTGTCAGAATCATTTCAGCCAATTAGCATGATTTTGGCACGTGTTTCCATGGTTACCATCTGTCACACTCACGAGGGGTGGAGTCGGAGCACTACCCAACTTGATGCTAACTTAAGTTGGCCCATCTTTTTGGGCTCAGACACTCTCGGCCTCTCCCGTTTTCATTAGCGCAGTCACAGACACGACCCATCAAAGCCTTTGAGCTTAATTAGGTTATCTTTAACCGAGTCTCTGTATGTGGATTCCAGGGTAAAAGTGTGTGTTCAAGCAGCAAAGAGCATGAGGAAGTTAGTGAACAGGTTGCTCATTCATACACAGTGATTTCTGCTTATGGACTCCCACCCAGTTTGCATATTTATTACATCAATACCGCTTTTAACTAAGGGATGCTTCATCCAGTTTTTGAGTCATAATTAATGCCGTTATTCATTGATAAAGCATGAGCCAATATACATAATTTGCATTTCAAATAGAAAGACCCATGTTAATAACTCCTGCTGCAATATTGGATTGCTCGTGTGTTGTGTGCTTACCTACTGAGCTCCTTTTGTCTGTGGAAATCTGAACCAAAACCATCACTGACCGTAGGAGCTTCCCTCGGGACGTCTCCACAGGGAACCTGCTCTTAGAAACACTCCATAGTTCCTGTGAATAGAACACCCCAACAGCTCAGCTCGTGGGTATTAGAGCTGAGCATCCTGCATCAGTGGGACTCCGAGCTGGAATCAAACCCGGAACCTCCTTGCTATGAGGCATTCCTAATTTATACTTACAGTGTGTTGATGTACAACATTCTGTTCACAGTGGGGAATTCATCCATATCCTATGTTCAGACAGTCCATGTGTCCCAGAGGTCCGTTTTTAATGAGCACTGCCCATGAAAATGTTCCAGCCACTGGCCTTAGCATCATATTTCATCCAAGCTTGATGCCAGATAGATCAGGGTGATGTGATATGATTTGATTTATAATGTCTAGCTGACCTTTATCACCTGTGTTGGCACTCAAGGAGATGGGAGACCAGTAGAAATGAGGGGGCTGAGGGGGTAAGCTGGATCTGGCAGTGGGAAATGGAGAATATGAGGGTGAGAAAAGCCATTTTCAGTTTGTTTAGATAGCATTTTTTTAATCTTTACCTTTTATTATTACGTGTCCCTTGCTTCGTTTTTTTATCGCTTCGACCTCGTCCTCGCCGTATCTCCCACCTGTACCTCTGACTCTCCAACAATGTTAATTATTAAGTGTAGTTGCGGTTTATCTGTTGGCTGACACTCGGGTTTCTGCGAGACACAGAGAGGCCTAAGGGCAGATGTACGTGGCGATGGCAGAACCAGACAAGCGAGGGCAATGGCTAAAATACGTTTCAAAGAGATAGAAGCATGTGCATGAGCGGGATGAGAGCATAAAAAGAAATGATACGGAATGAAGATGGGAAATTATGCTATATATAAAGGGAGAGCTGCAGAGGGAGAGCAGGAGGAGCAGAGCACAGACAAAAATAATTGGGCCAAAGAGAGGGGAAAATGACTGTAGAGGAAAATGAGAGATGAGAGAGTGAAAGGTTGAGTGTGAGGGGAGACAGGGGAGTGAATCAAACTCCGAACGGGAGGAGAGGTCACTCCTCTCACGTTTTGTCACTGATGGTGAATGATGGGCTAACTGTGCTAATGCTTGCATCTCGTCTATCACTCACGCCTTGACCCTGCCCCGTCTCACCACGCGTGTGTGCGCGCGTGCTCCTCTGTGAATGCGTGTTTTTGTGTGCATTATATTGGAACGCGAGGAGGTTTAAGCTGTTGTAACTTACACGGCTGGAGTACAATGGGACTTCTCAACACCAAGGAAACGTTGCTTCAGCAGTTCTGCTGGAGGACACCAATTTGTGTATGTGTGTGTGTGTGTGTGTGCGCGCGCTAGTATATTTGTTTGTTTGTGTATGTGTTCGCGTGTGTATTAATTGTGTTCCAGTCGAGACAGGATGCAAGCGGATTGTGAAACTCAGAAGTCAGTTCCCACGGTGAGATGGGGGTTCCCATGGCAACCACAGCAAAGGGAGGACACTGGATTACCCTCTCTCCTCTCTTGCTGCATCTCTCTTTTTCTCATTGTCTGTCTTCTCTCTCTTTTTCTCCTACTGTCTCCATCTCTTCTTCATTTTCCTTCTGCCACCCTGTCACCCCCTCTCTTTCTTCAGCTGGTTCCTCTCCCTCTGTCTATTCACCGTCTTTCCCTCCCTTTGCTGTCTCGACTCTCTCTCTCCCCCTCTCTCTGTCTCTCTCTTCCTCTCTCTCTCTCTGTCTCTCTCTCTCCTCTATTCTGACTCCCTCACTCTGTCTCAAGGGTGATAAAGGATTGTACTCTCATTAATTTTTCTGCCCTCTCGAGAGCAAAGTGTCCAGGAAGGGGACTGCGTGTGTGTGTTTGTGTGTGCGGGCGCGCATGTGCGCTCCAGGCTTTATTATGCATGCGTCCTTGGCTGTTGAATGCATCCCATCACCCATTCAGCACTTTTTTTGCAGTTACCATTTACTCGCAAGTGTGAGTGTTTATGTGCAAGTCTTTTTGTGTGGGCAACCCACAATTTTTACTTTTACGTTGCTCTTCAAAACATTTTCCCCTTAAAGAACCAAGCTTTTCACATCTAAGCTATCCTCTGCCTTCCAGTTTGACAGCTATCAAAAGACAAATGCATCAGTACACAATATGCAAGTTTGCATTTCAAACTACTTCAAAAGCCTCTCTGGCTCTTTTGCAGGAGCTGTCATGCATTTGGACCAAGGTTTAAATATTAATCATGTCAAAATGTCTTCTCGGTAGTTGTGCTTGTGAATTACAGATATTTAAGCGTCTTAGCACAACTTTCTACCATTCTGAATGATTGTCAGTATAAACTAGATTCAAGGATCAGTCCTTGAAGAAACAAAACCCACTTACCTCTGCTTGTGCGTGTGTGTGTCTGTGTGTTCATGGATGTTTGTATGTTTCCTCCAGCAAATTCCTTAAGGTTTCCTCAGAGAGCTGTACTGAACGCATCTAGTTTTGCACAGGGCAATGGGGGTTGCAGGATGGTTTTATTGAAATGAAAAATCGCTGCTTTCGCATGTTCTTCGCAGCCATTATGTTTCATGTTTCTCGCCAACATGTAACACAATGCACTTCATCACCACTGTTCAGAAAATGCTGAGTTTATTGTTAAATGTCACAACTGCTTATGAATGAATATTGTATATACTGTGTGAACTCCATGTTGTCTGTCCTTAACCTCGCGCTACATGGTTTGAGCGTGTGAGCATTTTGGCAATCTTGCTCAACTGTGTGACTCTCGGGATGTTCCAGCCCTGTGGCCACACCCCCTTCCTGCTGCAGGTAAAACTATCAAACACACACACATACACACACACACACACACACACACTGTGATTCACTCATGTATGCACCCACCTACTCACATTATTACAAAGTAATTATGTTCATCTTTGAGACTATGTTATCAACGGTCAGAAAAGTTTCGGGTTTAACTTTTGCTCTGCTTAATCAGTTTACTCTAATCCTTTGTGTGTGTGTGTGTATGTCTGTGTATGTGTGTGTGGGGATATGGGTGCATGTAGGCTCTGGACGATGGAATATTTGTTTTCTTTGCCGGGGAAATGCTGGTGAAGATGGTGGCCCTTGGGGTCATAGGTCAGAGTGGTTACCTAGGTGACACGTGGAACCGACTGGACTTTTTCATTGTTATAGTGGGGTGAGTGGTGGACGGTCTCACACACACACACACACACCAACACGCACTTCCACATGCACATGCCCATATATGACATTAAATCTGAGCCAAAAGTGTGTGTATATGTGTGTGTTTTGTGTAAAGCTTAGACACTTGTTTAATGCCAGTTAAATGTCAAGCGTGTGTGTGTGTGTTTGTGTGTGTGTGTGTGTGTGTGTGTGCGCATGTGTGTAGATGTGGATGTGAGTTACAGCTCTGTGGAATGACAATGGCATCATTTGGTCCTGAGGGACGTAGACCTCAGTGATTGGAAGTTAAAGTCTCTGTTTCCCAGAGATGGTGCGCTGGGTTCAGCTGGATTCCCCGCAGATGTTCAGGGTTTGCCAAGGTCAGGCTGATCATAATTCCAGTGACACAGCAGTGTCTTTTCTTTTCCACAGAATGCTGGAGTACTCACTTGACGGACATAATGTAAGCCTGTCAGCTATCAGGACGGTCCGCGTCCTCCGCCCACTGCGAGCCATCAACAGAGTTCCCAGTAAGTTTCGCTCTGATCTCTGCCAGAAAACTTTGTAATCAATTCCATTTAGTTTATGCCTTTCAGTGTTTTGGCTTGCTCATGCACGTTGGATTTTATGATCAGTATTGGAGTTTTTTTTATTTTAGGGCAAATATAAAGATAATAAACTTCCTTTTTCTGAATATATAAAAGATTTTGCCAATGCCAAAGTAGTGTTTTATGTCTTTATTATATGTTTTTATCGAATCAACTCTCTGGCCTCTTCAAATTGTGTGAATTCTCTCCTCTCTTCTTCTGGTGTGAAATGCCTCACCTCTGCTGAAAGTCAGGGAGCTCATTATAGACATATTTCATTGCCTCAGTCACAACTGAGGCAATGAAATATGTCTCATTGTCCTCCTGCACTTTAAATTAATTTTCTTATTTTCCCCATGCAATACAACTATTAGCAGAAGCAGCACTGGACTTCATTCTGACAAATGCACGTGCTTGTGTATGCTAACCAGGGCACATTGAGCTTGGCTGTGGAAATCATTATTATTAGGATGCTCCTGTTGTTCATAACAGCTCAGCACACATGCTGGCTGGCAGACAAAATTCTTTTTACTACATTCTCTGACCTTGATACAACTCACACGGAGGTCTAATAAAATTGCAGTGTGTGTTTGAAGCAGCCAGATCTGGAAGTCTGGAAGGATCGTGGTGTTGGGTCTGAACTCTTCAGCGGATTTAAGTGGAGGGCAGTCGTCAGTGTCTGAATTCAGCTAATGGCACTATTTCACTTTAGCACATAATACACTCTTCTGTTTCCCAACAAGCTCGGGACTGACATTAACATCTAGACTTTCATCTTGTGCTTATTGTGCACTACATTTTTTCCCCCGTTTTTGTTGGCAGGTATGCGTATCCTGGTGACTCTGCTCTTAGACACACTTCCAATGCTGGGCAATGTGCTGGCACTGTGCTTCTTCGTCTTCTTTATCTTCGGCATTGTTGGGGTGCAGCTGTGGGCCGGACTACTACGGAACCGATGCTTCATGGGAGAAGATGTCAAAATGTAAGTTGCTATAGTAACAGGCAGATGTCACTACATCAGGTAGGAGTGACAGTTCCCTCGGCGCTTATTAGCTTTATTGTTTCAGTTATTAGTTTGAAGCGGAGATCAATATCTGCAGGGGCCCAGGCTTCGCTCTCTCCAGACCCGAGATCACGTTTCGAGGGATTCTGTGTGCTTTTATCCAGGAACTCACTGACTCTTTCTACGCAGCTCTTTGCTGTCTAGCTGTCATCTTGTTACGTGACTTTATGTCATTCCTGACCACGGTCTGACTGAGAGTGTTACTTCGTTACTGTCATGTTCACAAAACAGACTACATTCACCTCATCTGCTCGACTGTCTGACAAGATAATGTTCACTGACAGAGCAACGCTATTACAGAAGCAGATGAACACAAACGCGTCAGCTCTGAAAAAAAGGTGGCCTTAAAATCCAAAAGCACCTTTTATTTATTTGCTTATTTTATTATGTCACACAGCCAGAGCTCTTTCCGTGCTGTTTCATCTTGCTGTATTACATTATTTGTTCTTGCTTTAATTTCATTCCATTCCGACAGCATAGCAGTCTGAACCCTCCCTACAAGACAAATGTGTGATTGATGATTATCTCCGCTGCGCCCCCCCCATTATCTTTTCTTCTGAGTCACCTTTTATTGCGTGCTTTCTTTTTTTTTTCTTGAAAATGAGATTTTTGAACTAACAAAAGGTCTGAAGCATCATTTATCTCAGACAACTCCCTCGAGATTGTCCAAAAGGTTGACAAGCATAAACCTGCTGATGGTGTATGGCCGCTCTATTGTCAGTTCATCGGGCTGACCAGAAACAGACGAAGGTCTCCTCATCTTTAGGAGGAAGCCTTTTCACTTTGGAAACTTTGAGGAGAGTTATGGTAGAATTGCTAGGTCATGAGGGAATGGAGCTTAGATTTAATGTGTGAATTATCTTCTTTTTTTATTGTTTGCCCTTTTAACTTAGTCGAAATTAAAGTCTAATCATTCACCTTCTGTGTCAGGAGATATAACATTTCCTTCCTGAGTGGCTACTATCGGCCAGATGGCACCGATGACCACCCCTTTATTTGCTCTACGGAGAGGGAGAACGGGATGCTTCGGTGCTCTGATGTGCCTCGCCGACGTGTAGCTGGTACTTCCTGTTTCCTGGGTGCCGACGAGGCCCGTCCAGAGATGGTGCCTAGAGTGGATGAACCAGTGCCATGTGTAAACTGGTACCAGTTTTATAATGAGTGTCGGGCTGGGGAACTGAACCCACACAAAGGGGCTATTAACTTTGATAATATTGGATATGCATGGATCGCCATTTTTCAGGTAAATAGATTGTACGGAGGAATACGTGTTTGATGCACATTTTAACACACACTTTACTGCGTTCACACTGACTGTGTGCTCTCATGCAGGTAATTACATTAGAGGGTTGGGTAGACATCATGTACTATGTTATGGATGCACATTCTTTCTACAACTTCATCTACTTCATCTTCCTTATTATAGTAAGTGCACACACACACATGCACACAAACACACACACACATATCCACAATCCATAAATTAAAAACCTTAGAAGGTGTGTACTGTACCATGTGTAATGCTAGTGTTGTCATTATCAGGTGGGCTCCTTCTTCATGATCAACCTGTGCCTGGTTGTCATAGCAACCCAGTTTTCTGAAACAAAGCAGAGAGAACATGCCTTAATGAAATCGGAGCAGCGTGCCCGCCAGCTCCACCAATCAGCTTCCACACTGGCCAGTGACAGCCAACCAGGAAGCTGCTACGAGGAGATCATCCGGTACCTCGCACACCTGAGCCGGAAGGCCTGGCGTCGAGTGCACCGCCTTTACGCGCAGATCCGCCCCCGCTTCCACTGCGTGTCCATGTGCCATAAAGACAGGGCCAGTGGAGATGCTCGAGGGGGTGGAGAAATCAATGGACTTGCCCACCGGCACTCAGGCCACGCTCCTAATGACCTTTCTCACCTTCACCAGCTTTACCACCATCATCATCAACATCATCACCAGCACCGACAGTCTGAGCCAGGTCCTGCTGTCAGCAGCGGAGGGAACGGTCTGAATTATCCCTTCATATCGTCTCTTTTCAGCCGCACGGATTCAAAGGGCTGGGAGCAGAAGAGGCCGGCTGCCAGCAAAGTACCGCAGCTAGTGGCGGAGCACGGTAAGAACAAAGGGCTGTGTGAGTATGTTCCAGGGCGATAGTTTGTCATCCCAGACTCTATGGTGAACATTTGGCAATTGGTAAGACCAGCTGTGAGTTTTTCGTGTTTAGATTAAGATTAGATTCTTTATGTTGCACATGCACAAGGAAATGCAGCTTAGCATCGAAAGTGAAGTGCGAAAAAAAATCAGCAAGTGCAGATAAATGCATTTGCATAAATGAGGATAGACAGGGGCGGCACGGTGGTGTGCTGTTAGCACTGTTGCCTCACATCAAGAAGGCCCCAGGTTCTAATCCCGGTTGGGATAGAGGCTGGGGACTTTCTGTGTGGAATTTGCATGTTCTCCCTGTGCCTGCGTGGGTTCTCTCCGGGTACTCCGGCTTCCTCCCACAGTCCAAAGACTTGCACAATTGGGATTAGGCTAATTGGAAACTCGAAATTGCCCGTAGGTGTGAGTGTGAGAGAGAATGGTTGTTGTCTGTGTGCGTTGCGATTGACTGGCGACCAGTCCAGGGTGTACCCTGCCTCCGCCCATTGTGCTGGGATAGGCTCCAGTCCCTCCGCGACCCTCAGTGGAGGAACAAGCGGTAGAAAGCAAGCGAGCGAGTATAGATAGGGTAACTAAACTAGTGCAGTATTATGTGGGAGCGTATGTGTCAACATGAGTTCAGTAAGGACACACTTCCTGGGAAAAAGCTATTCCTCATTGTTGCTATGATCGAGTCGGGGAACTTTGCCTCAGAAAGAAAGATTCTGTGACGTCAGCTCCCCCCACACTGCCAAACAACTTTCCCAACAGTAGCACCTGGATTTCACAACCTAGTGCAATCTCTGACACAATGGAGGCGAATTTGGTTTTGGTTTCGTTGCTCAGAGCATTCTGAGAAAAATAGGAGTGCTTTTCACACCGCAGAGGCTGCAACGTTAGAAATGCGGTGACAAGCTTTCAGTCATAGACTTTAATCAGGCCTACAAGGCAAAATAAACACTGAAGCTCTGTGGTGTGTTTTGAAGTTAAGCACTTTTCCCAAAGGCAGCACATCTGTGTATCTCTTACATAAGATCATAGTTTGGATATTACAATCCCATGAAATTTTTTGGGGAAAAAAACAGGCACCACAGGATGGAATTTTTAAAGAAAATAAATGCAAACACATGAGAACTTCTTTTCATCATAATTTGTACTGCAAAACAATAAATACATGAGAGAAAAATACATAGAAATGTATATATAATAATCAGACATCAACTTTAATTACAAGTTTGATTTATTAATATCTAAATTGTTTTGTATGGCTCAACAGTGCATTTTTTGTCTTCTCTTTATTTAACTTAGTTTTGAATTATTCCATCTTCAACATGCCTACCATGTTAGAAGTGATAAACATTAATCTGTCTTCATATTCTCAAACCTCTACTTTAGTTCTTCCACCACTTTTTATATATGTATTAAATTTGTAACTTCAGACTGAACTTGTAAATTCTAGATTTGATCCTACTCAAAATTCATGAACTTTGAAAAGGACAGCTGTCTGAAAATTGACCAGAAGGATTATAAAGTACATAAATAAACAACCCAGCATGGATGTCAGATTGGGAACAGTGCAGCTGGAATTACCGGATTCCTCCAGTGTTGGACTGCACATGATAAGTAATATCATTACCACTGCTTTCATAAGGAAGTCTTTGAACAGGGAGGCTTCCCATACTTTCCCATTTCAGCAGGGTTTTGTTTCATCATTAGTCTTTTTCCCAAATGCCGGTAATCTTTTTTTTCCCGAGCTGTGTCAGACAACAACATACCACGAACTACAACCATAACCCTTCCGCAGTTGTTAGTGCATACCTCCAAGCCGTCGGCGTCTGTGTTGTCTCACAGCACACTGAACTAGAGCAGCCGGTTAGGTTGAAGGTACAAAATTTGTAGTGGAAAGACAGCCGCCATATACAAAAAGAGCAATGTCAAGCTGTGCTGAAGTGAGAAGAGTAGGAGCCACAGAGTGAAAAGGCAGCTTACGAAGACATCAGCTGCTTTCACAGCTGAATTATTTTTAGGCTAGAATGTTGTACAATTCAGGTCCAAAATAGGTGTGAAATTCACAGTTCTGGATTATTAGAATGTAATACAGAAATGTTTTAATGAACAATCCTGCACACACACGCACACACACACACATGCCCGCATGCCCACATGCACGCAGTCAGGATCAAACGAGAACAGACTCCAAAGCAAATCCAGATGGAAATACGAAGAGCAGTTCAAAGTAGTTGAATTTCAGATTTAAGGTCATGTGCAGGTAATCGCCACAGTCAGGTTGCTCGATCTGAAATGCTGATCTAAACCCGATATGCCGGTGTCAAAGCACGAGGAATAGTTTGAACACCTGACACAAGGTAATGCGGTGCGAGGGGGGGGTGAAGAGTGTTTAAATGCACTCGGAAGGAGGCAATTAGGAAGGGGAGAGAGACATTAGGTGTAAGGGAGTGGAAAACAACGTAAAGATGGAACACAATCAAAGCATGCACCCTAATCACAAAACTGACTAGCAAACGTAAAAACTAACAACACAGGCTAATGAGTCCAACCCCCCCACCCACCCACTCACACACATACACACGCACACACGCACACACACACACACACCAGAGAGAAGGCAGATTGGATTCAACACAACAGCCTCCAATAAAACCTGAATTTGCTGCAATTGTGACAAGGTGTCTGCCTGAACCAGTTTACTGTATTTTGTTACATCACCGGAGTATTCCTTCCAAATTGCTAACTAGGAAATTTAGCAAATTCCGTAGACACGCCCGCACACGCACATGCACGCACGCTCACACCTGTTCTAATAAAAGAACTCCCCCACTGCATAAAAGCATCCCTGAACAGTAGCTTCGGAGTTATTGAATTTTTGCCTCCCAGAAATGAAATGAAGCTCCAGAGCAGAGAATACATTGAATATGCGTCCGGCGCTCTTCGTGTCCGTATCACATCCTTCCTTTGTCTGTGCAGGTGGATGCTCCGCGCTGCCCCTTCCAGGTGAAATCCCTGTAGAGTCCTCGGTGTGCCCGTATTGCATCTACAATCAGCAGCTCGGCGACGGCGAGACTGCCAACGAGCAGACTCCAGAACAGCATCATGGGTACAACAACTCGTGCCAACCCGGCAGCCCCGGCCACGGCAGCGGCCAGTGTCATTTCAGCAGCCCTTGCCATGGCGACATGCAGCCCCCTGAACCAAAGAGAAAGCTTTACAAGCGTTGCTGGGCAGGAGTGCGAGCTAAACTGGATCTAATTGTTGGCAGCAGATACTTCAACAGAGGAATCATGATTGCCATCCTCATTAACACGTTGTCAATGGGCATAGAGTACCACGAACAGGTATGCTTGTGTGTGTGCGTCAGCAGCTGCGTGTTTGTGTGCGCACATGCACAGAAAATGGTATGTGATTGTAGTTTGATTGAAAATTGATGTGCTCGTAATGTGTGTGGTGAAGCCGCTGGACTCACCCTCTAATCAGCACCTGGTAGTCTCGGGCATCTGGGATCACACCTCCGTGTGTGTGTGTGTGTGTGTGTGTGTGTGTGTGTGTGTGTGTGTGTGTGTGTGTGTGTGTGTGTGTGTGTGTGTGTGTGTGTGTGTGTGTGTGTGTGTGTGTGTGTGTGTGTGTGTGTGTGTGTGTGTGTGTGTGTGTGTGTGTGTGTGTGTGTGTGTGTGTGAGCGTGCATTCACAAATGACCTGCATGTACACATGCATCAGGAGCGGGAGAAACTCATAAGACCTGAAGTGTTAATTAAAGTGTGACCCTGGGACAGGAGAGAGTGAGCGTGACTGAGAGAATTGGCAGAGTGAGCGAGGGGCGAGAGCGAGAGCGAGCAGGGGAATAAGGAGGTGCAGGGGCAGAGATCTGACACCGCGATTGGTCAGAAAGCGCCGACAGACTGGAGGAGGGGGGGGGGAACATCGCGTGCCGCCTGTGATTAATTTCTCTTCGTGAATGCGCGCAGGCATTTTATTTTCTATACTTTTTGAAGATGTTTGAATGAATACAGGGATAATTACCCGCGCCGGTCTTTTGCACACATCTAAAAGCTCTTGTGCATTGTAGCTTTACTCCACAGTTCTCTCATGTCACTGAACATGGTCAGCGCATTTCTTTCTGGAACACTTTGGAGATTTGTTTTTTCTCTGGAGATTAGCTGCGTTAGGCAGATGACACTGAACATGCTTCACAGGAGAAGCTGCTGCGTTCGTTTGGTGAGCCGAGGCAAATACATCACGATGCTTAGACACGCTGTACTGGAGAAAATACTACAACGTCATGGACCTTTGATGTCTTCCAAAGTGCTGGAAATCATGTGACTCGATAGCTTATTTGGGTGAAATTCGATAGACCAGAGCCATTATCAGCCTTACACAAACACCCCAAATCCAGTCAACAGTTGAACTCTGAGAGCAGTTAATACTTGAATGCATTTTGATTTTCAAACGCCGCGTCCAGTCTACAATCAACTCAAACGATTCCAGTCCATTTCTAAAGGAATTTAAACACCCATATGAATTCTGACAACAAAGGAATAGCTCTCAATAAAGGCTACAACTGCAGTTGCTCTCAAGTTGAAATGATTGGAGCCACCCTTTTTCACAGATTCGTACAAAAATTGATTGAGTCCTTCTGTTCCATTTCTGCCTTCAGTTTCATCAGAACCTAACCACACGCCTTTGTGTAATCCTGCTCGCAGAACAAACATGGGCCTTTTGTGTCCACAGCTTATGCTGGAATAACCTGAAGTCTTTTTTTTTTTTTTTTTTAACCATATAGATGAATGTTATGTTCAAACCCTTGAGAAAGACATTCTTACATGATTGTTTAGATGCCCCTTCAGGATAAATTGTTCTGTATAGGCAAAGCTTTTAAGCCGGCTTCTGTCGCCTGTCTGTTCCAACAGTGAGTCATCTATAGAGTTTTGTTTTCAAAAAGAGGGGCTCTCCGAATGAGAGAGGGGCCACATAAACCAGCGTTTTTCTTTGTCAGATGGAGGAGACCTGGGTTCTATTGGGAAGAATTGGGGGGGGGGGACTTGTTAGGCAGTGTAGTCATTATCTTCCTTGATGTCTTAGGTAGATTCAGTTGTGTCTGTTCCCCCTGCTTTTGCAGCACAGTTGACAAACACCATCTAACGCGCTGATAATGAGAGTAGACACGTCACAGAGTGGAAAACACTCCTGATTTTGCTTCCTGGGGAATCTCCTCCTCTGGGCTTACACATTTTTTGACATTTTCTTTGAGCTATACCGCTCACTGCCAGACTGTCTGTCTCTTTGTTCACATTTCTGTGTGCCTGTCCAGTGTCCCCGCATCAAATATTGTTCTTTTCTCTCCGCTATCATGGTGCCTCTGCAGCCACAGGAGCTGACAGATATTTTGGAGATCAGTAACATGGTGTTCACAAGCCTGTTCAGTCTTGAGATGCTGCTGAAGCTCCTGGCTCTGGGGCTCTTTGGCTACATCAAAAACCCATATAATGGCTTCGACAGCATCATTGTCATCATCAGGTGAGGTTCAGGTGAACTCAGACTATGTGCAGAATGCTCCCCCGGGCGTGCTAGCGTTGTCATATTCACGTTAAAAATGTGCTCAGCATGTTGTAACAAATCTGAGATTCAGCGAGAAGAGGCCTTTTATTATGAGGCCATGCTGTTGTTCATCACATTACCTTAGTCCATCTTACTTGAGGTCTGGGCCAGAGAAGGTGTCATTTTTAGATCTGATTAAAGGTTTTCTCTTCGTCACTTTCATCTATTATTTTATGATGCAGTGATGCACTGAGCTGTGCTCAGCCCGTAGTGAGTATGACACTATGTGAACATCTCCCCCTCTTTATACAAATATTTTGATACCAAATCATGTCACCAACTTGCTGCATATTAAATTAAGATGTTACAGCAGTGTGGCATATATCTTTTCAATATTTCTGCTGCCGTCCCATTTTCTTTTTCATCTTACTTTTTAATGATTCATCAATTTGTAAATCAGATTATCATATTCTTAAATCCCATTAGATGTATCAGTTAAAATAATTTTAATTTAAATAATTGAAGGGAGCAATGTAACTCTTTTTGGAAATGGGGTTGTGTTAGATATCGATCTGTTCATCGCCGTGAGTCAGCGCTGCAGTGACATGTTCCATAGTGTCATATTGATGCGGGCGGGATCATGTGGTTCCACTAATCCAGAGGCTTCGTATTCACTTCCCCATGAACTACCACTAACTAAATAATGTAACTGAGCTTTAGGGGTTTGCTTGTTTTCTGTGCCACTGCAGGGTGCATGTACCTTGTCTTTTAAGACCGTTTCCTATCTTCATTTGCCGCTTAGCCAAAAAGAATATTTAGCACTTTCACTGCTTAAAATCCAAACATGCTGACTCAAGAAAGCTGAGGTTCAATCCGTGTTAATTCCTTGACTTCTCTAAATTTAATGTGAATGTAATTTTGTGTCTGTCATCCGTTTGTCACCAGCGTGTGGGAGATTGTGGGTGAGGCAGAGGGGGGCCTGTCAGTGCTGCGAACCTTCCGCCTGCTGAGGGTTTTGAAGCTGGTCCGCTTCCTTCCTGCCCTCAGGAGGCAGCTAGTGGTGCTGATAAAGACCATGGACAACGTGGCCACATTCTGCATGTTGCTGATGCTCTTTATATTCATATTCAGGTATATTCTCTGGTCAACTCTCTCTCACCGTTCAAGCCTAACAAAAACTTTACTCATTAATACAAAGTTCTCCCCGTCTTAATGTGTTATTACAGTTACCAATTCATCTTCATATTGTATCCTGTCTCACTGACCTCTTTGCTGCCCTATGTCTATTTTAATTTGCATATTATTTATTTGTTTTGTGCACGGCTAGTTCTGAAGCCACTTACGGTACCTTCTTCATTTTTCCTGTAGTCAGGATTGGCTACCAGGTTTCCCCAGGTGGCACACTGCTGCCCTGATCTACTCTCTCTGTGTCTTTGGACGTTATATGATACGAGTCTGTGTGCACTCTTAACTTAGTTTGCTATTTTCAGGTAAACCGTTACATAATGTCACTTTAATAAAATACGGTGACACCCTGATGTGTTTATAGTTGTGCTCCTCTTCTTTTTATCAAAAACGTTCTTTAATCTTTGATAACACGACTTTCAAATTCAGTCACAAGTAGGTCAATGCATTGTGTTCACATGTTATTTGTTGTTGAATTATGCTATGATTAATGTGTTTTCTATTTTTATGTGTGTTCCGTGTAGTATTTTGGGGATGCATCTATTCGGTTGTAAATTCGGTTTGCGACAGGAGAGTGGAGACACTTTGCCTGACAGGAAGAATTTTGACTCTCTGCTCTGGGCAACTGTCACCGTGTTTCAGGTGAGGCAGGCACGGAAAATAAACACGCTGTCACAAAAACATGGATTTGTATCCGCACATAATGTTACATCATCCAGTTTCGGTGTTCTCGCGTCAGGAGAAATAACTCAAACGCCTCGATTTGCTTCACAACCAGAGAAAAGTAACGGAGCCATAGGGATTCAGTCAACCCTTATGAACATTTTGTTCCGTTAACAATGAGACTTTAATAGTTTGTCTTTTTCTTTGTCGCTGTTTTCATCCCTTCTAATCTCCCTCCATGTACAGATCCTCACCCAGGAGGACTGGAACTCTGTGCTCTATAATGGGATGGCCTCCACAACACCTCTGGCTGCCCTCTACTTTGTAGCCCTCATGACCTTTGGCAACTACGTCCTCTTCAACTTGCTTGTAGCCATTTTAGTCGAAGGCTTTCAGGCTGAAGTAAGGGCAAACATGAAATCGTTTCTGAGCTACTTAGAGAATGTGGGAGAGAGAATGAGACTAATTGAGCTCTGTTGTGCTGATGATACCAAAGCTGCTTACAAGAGAATAATCTCTAGCATCCTCTCTGTGTGGTTCTTTCCTCTTTATCCACACTTCTTTCTCTCTTTTATCCTGCCTTACTCTATCCCTCTCTCCCTCTCTCGCTCTCTCTCTCTCGCTATCTTTCATTCTTCCACACTTTTGCAAATACACACAACACTCTCCAGGGTAGGGATGTGTTTGATATCGCCTGTCATTCACAGCTGGTGAGCTTTTGTTGTTTAGTTTTCATCATTTATCTCCAGCATCAGAGAATACATGCACCCTCTCTCTCTTTCTCTCCTCCTCTCTTCCCTGCTCTCTCTCTTTCTCTCTTGTGTTCTCGCTCTTTCCTACTGTGACACACACACACGCATACCCTTTTCGAAAGCTGTCTGCCTCCATCTTTCTAGCATGAATTTTAATTAAATCCAGTAAAGCTTTATTGGTGTGACTACAGGAGATCGCTGCCAAAACCATCCGCATAACTCAACTAGGGAACACTGGAGATCCCTTCCACCCATCTGCCTTCTGCTCACTGTCCCTCAGCCTCCCTGTCCCAACCTGCTCATAATTCTCTCGTGCATCACATTTAACTGACAGCGCAAAAACGGATGATGATAATGGAGATTTCAGACGTTAGAAAATAGATCATAACAAGGACTGTAAATTTTTTGGTGATCTCACTGCTGTATGTGCTTTTAGGGCGATGCCAACAAATCTGAAGGTGACGACGAGGGACAGTCCTTCTCATTTGAGGAGGAGGAGAAGTTGAGGGAGCTTTATGCTGCAGGTATCCTTCATTAAAGCATCCATTATTTCTTAGTGAGCCTTGGGACCAGCTGATTTAGGGTTATTTGCATTTTCAGTGGTATTCACTTAAATAGTTTAAATTTAAAGTATAGTGGCTTCAGTATGATGGATTACCTTTGAATATGCAGTTAATCGTTGTATTATTTTGTAAATCCATTGTAATCAACTGGCTAATTTCCTGATCTATACACATGTTTTGGCTCTTTTACACAGTCCCCAAAATAGAGATTGATACCATTTCATATTTTTAATATTAATTGTATTACATGTAAAACAACAGCATGTTTGAGGATTAAAAGCTTTTTTTTGTAAGATTACCATCTGCTCTGCCAGGGGTGGATACTTTCATTTCTAATATTAGTCTATTTGTGCTATTGTACTATTCATATGATGTGTGTCTGTTGTTAGTGTGAACATTCCAAATGTTGCAATAAATGAATTTGTAGATTTTATAACCGTTATTTAACAGGTAAAAAAAGTCATTGAGATTAAGAATCTTGTTACAAGAGTTAAATGAGTCTCTTAATTTAAAATGGAAAAGCCTTGTCTAAAGCAGGACCATGTATCAAACATTACCATTCCCGTCTAGACACTCTGCCCTCATTCCCTTTACCTCTGAATTCACATGATTCACCTTTCCTACCCTTTTATCCTATTATACCCACATTTATCTTTTGTTTTTCTCTTTTGAGAGATGGGGATTCCACCAGCAAGAGTTTTCCACCATCCATGTCGCAATTCAGCGCAGCTATCTGTCTGTGCAACACGTATCTAGCAGAGAGTAATCCCAAATCGACGGTGTGGTCCTTGCTCTTGAAATATCAAAGTCTGTAAAATTAATGGCCAAAAGATTAAAAAAGTACAACAAAGCAAGGAAATTAAATGACTTCTGATACACTCATGTACGAAAAGAACAAAATAATTACCTGAATTCTTGTAATTCTTCTGTGTTTTTATCCCCTCAGAGCTCAAAATCCAGGCCATGATGCTGACCCCCAATGGTCTCCTCAACCCAAAAGCCTCCATGCCCCATGCTCCTGCTGCTCCACTGCCAGTTATCACACACACAGCAGCCACTCCCACCATAAACTCCAGCCAGTCGCGGCGTGCAAGTGCAGCTTCGATGGACATTTGCAGCATTGAGCAGAGGTCACCGGTGAGCCTTCAGCACTAGTGAAATGAAATGATCAGTCATAAAGTTGATTTACTGAATTGCTCACACGGAGTGACACCGAGGGTCAACCTCTGCCGTGTGCTGAACTCCCACTGCAACTCTCACTGCCTGATATTTCATGTGATGCTGCTGTCAGCGTTGCTGCTCCATCTTATCTGTGAGGTTTCTCAGGGGAATTTGTGCAGGATATTCTAAAACTTTTTAAGAATAAAGATTTTTAAAATAAAGTTTGTTGACGCACGGATATAAATGAAGTACAGATGTCATTTTTATTCGAGACTTCTTCTTTTACATATACATTTTTTGTCAGTTTGATGCTATTTGCAGCACTGCATCATTGTAGTCTAGACCTCGCTTGCTGTTTCTTGTTGTTACTCAAATCTAACAGGATAATGCTCGACAGTTTCAGGAGGACTGAGAAACTCAAATCCCTTTGAATTATCCAGCTCAACGGGTCCTGAAATATTTGCTTTTACATCTGACTTGCAATGTTTTTAAAGTCTAAAGATCACCAGCATTATGGCGGAAACGATAAAACGAGCAAAAATGAGTGCTGCCAAGATGTGTTTTGTTTTTCTTCTGAATAACTTTGGAACTGTCTATATCAATCTGAATCCACCTCTTGGTTCCTGTTCCACTAAAAACATATTTTGCTGATGTGTTACCGTGCAGGAAGAGGTTTAATTAAATGTTCTTGAATCCTGCTGAAATACTGTAATTACTTCATCAGTAGTTGAAAGCATGAGGATGGTACACATTAATGCAGCTCTTAACGGAGTAAACACACGCACCTTGAGGTCTGGAACGAATAACAAAGTTGAATTCACAGGCTGTGAGTTCATCTGTCTTTGCTTAAGAAATATAATGTCAGAAAGAGTATTTTGGTATACAGTATTGAAGGTGAAATGGTAGTGTGTGTGCATATGTGTGTGTGTCAGTTGGGTTTCAGCATTGTGGCTAATTGTAGCAGGTGACACATTTGCTGTTTCACCACCTGTGAGATGGAACAACTTTGTAGGTATTGTGCAACAAAGCTGATCTTCCTGACCTTCATGTCACTCACACGAATTGATTTTTTTTTAACTTGCATTTTACTGAATAATACTTTTTTCCTTAGGTATATTATTCTGTTAATACTGGCTGGCCCGTTGTTTTATTCATTCGGGTTTTTTATTTATTCAGGTTAACGCTGTGAGAAGGGAATCTGTTATCATGCATGGGTGGAAACTCATTAATACCCTTTTTTTCAGCTGTCGTCACAGTCTCTGTGGGACAATGGACCAGAGAGTCGGCGATCCAGCTGGACTAGCATCAGCCGAGCACCCAGCCTCCACAGGAGGAGCCAGTCGGGTGAGATGGAGTCTCTCCTGTCGGACACGCACTCGGGCTCCAACCCCAGCAGCAGGGAGCTTTCTCTGGACCAGTCAGAGTACCTGCAGGTGCCTGTGCTCCACCTACCCGACTGCAACGGCACCACCTTTCACCTCCCTGAGCAGTGCTGTGAGGACGCTCCCCTGACTGCGCATTATCACAGTGACCAGGACGATGATGAGATTGAGGAGGTGAGACTCTTTGATCGGTTCTTATTCAATCTAAATTTAATCAGTTGATCTTAAATTGTGAGAACCGCAGAAGAAATATTTGGAACATTGTTTCTGCAGTGCCCTGGACACATAAAATGATTTAAAAAGTAAAACAAACCTGATCATAGAACGTTTTCTGACCTATTAAGAAACAATCTAAACTCTATAAGTTAAGGTGTTAAGTGTGCATGTTTCTGTCAACAGAGTTTGTGTAAGAAAGTGAAGAGGCTGCTGGAGCCATATGAACCTCAGTGGTGTCTGGAGCATGAAGAGTGGTCTTTATATCTGTTTGCTCCACACAACAAGTAATTTCTCTCTGTCTTTCTCTCTCCTTCTGTTTCTCTCTCTCTCACACACACACGCGCGTGCGTGCGCACACACACACAGGTCCCAATGTCCACTTCAGTGACTGATGGGGCTTAAACTCTTGCATGTGTGAAATTCCACAAGTGTGAAAGATAGACTCGGGCTTAGTAACACAATTTTCACTTATCAACTAAATCTGGTCAAGTGGAAAACTGGTTCCCGCTCACATTTGGTATTAACGCTGGTCCTGGCCTGAGTAGATAACCCTAGCTCTGTCACTTTCAGCTGCATACCTCCTACACACAAATACATCTGCATTATTGGGGTGTGGGATTGAATAAATGTGCAGTATTCAGCAAATGTGAGGTCCTAATAATGTCTTACATAATGGTGCTTTTTTTTAACGGGGACTGTTGGCATTTATTAAAGTTTACTATTTGTGCAAATTAGCAGGAGTCTTGTGGTCACACATCTACCTCCTAGTATGGTTGGAGTACTCGAATCTCTGATTCACTTCTGTCTTTTCTTTTCAGGTTCAGGTTGTGGTGTCAGAGAGTCATAGGTCATAAGATGTTTGATCACGTCATCCTCCTGTTTATCTTCCTGAACTGTATAACCATTGCTCTGGAGAGACCTGACATACAGCCCAACAGCATGGTAACACATACATCAAACCCACATTCATGTGTTTACACCCAGTGCTTAGTCTACAGTGAAACTAAACATTCTCACTGTCGAGGATTGAAATATTGTCAGCACTCACATGTGTAGAAGTATAAGACCACACAGAAAAACAACAAAGAAGTCAGAATAGGAGCCTGTGCTGTCCTCACTATGTCTTCACTGTTTTTCTCCTACAATTGTAATGGATTTGTTTCTAGCTCGTTATGTAACACAGTGTAGTTTGACTCCAGAATCAAAGCTGAAGCCACACGGGACCTCTTAAATTGACTGCTTACATCTCACTCTGTGTGCATGTACGTGTGTGTGTGTGTGTCTGTGTGTGTCTGTGTGTGCGTCTGTGTGTGACAGGAGCGGGTGTTCCTCAGTGTTTCCAATTACATCTTCACTGTGATCTTCGTGGGAGAAATGATGATGAAGGTATCGAAAATACTATGTTTTCTCAATGAGCACTTCACTACTAACCCATGACCACAGTTATTCTGTACCGTGCAGTCAGAACATTTTCAGAAACTTTTAGTTTTTACTATTTTTTTAAATTCTTGCAGTCTTGTGTTCTATTGAGCTGTGTCTGGTTTGATGCTGGCTGCCAATGCCAGTGTCAGGTCATGTTGAGATGTTTGTTTGGGTTAACAAGGGATGGAACGCTCAAGGACATCGCACAGTTGTTGTGCGTGGTCATGGTGGGTCATGGTTGTGTTTAGGGGTATTGTCTTGTTGGAAGGTCAGTCTGATTTCCTGAGCGCACTGGAGACATTTTTAAATCGAGTATCTCTATCCTCCATTCAAGCTTTCTCTCGACTCTGACCAGTGTCTCTGCCCCATCTGCAGCAAAAGGCAACCACAGCATGATGCTGCCAGCCCCCCCGCTTCACCGTAGAGATGGTACTGAGCAGGTGATGAATGACACCTGGTTTCCTGCAAACATGAAGCTCAGAATTGAGGCCAAAAAATTTAATCTTGGTTCTATTAGACCAGAAAATCTTGCTTCACAGACCTTTGAGAGTCTTTTAGGGGATATTTTTTTCAGAAACTCCAGGTGGACTTTAATGCGCCTGAGGAGAAGGTTCTGTCTGGACCCTCTGCCATAAAGTTCAGATTGATGGAGTGCTGCAGCGATGGTTGACCTTCCGGAACCTTCTCCCATCTGCGCACAGTCATTCTGGAATTCAGCCACAGTGATCAATGGGTTCTTGGTCACATCTCTTACTCCAACCGTTTTCACCAAATTGCTTAGTTGGTCGGTGGTCAGCTCTGGGAAGAGTTCTGGTTGGTCTAAACTTCTTCCATTTCAGAATGATGGTGGCCTATGACTGTGTCCTTCAGTGCAGCCGGAATTGTTTTTTTTTTTCTTTTGTAGCCTACTCCAGACCTATATCTTGATATATTCCTGTCTCTGATCTCGGGAGTACTTTTGTGCACATGACTTGGTTTTTACTCTGATTGCCAGCTGTGAGACTTTATATAGACAGGTGTGTGTCTTTCTGAATCATGTCCAATCAGTTGGATTTACCACAGGGGGACTCCAATCAAAGTGTAAAAATGTCAAAGATCATCAAGAGGAACAGAAGACCCCTAAAGCTTAAAACGTGTCTGAAAACTTTCCAACTGCACTGTGAAAGTTGTTTTCTGACTTTTGGGGAATCAAAATAGCTTTCATTTTATGCTTCATAGGGTTTCACTCGTTGAGTAATTTCTCTGTGTGCGTGTGCAGGTGGTTGCTATGGGCCTATACTTTGGACACGGTGTGTACCTCCAGAGCAGCTGGAACATCTTGGATGGACTGCTGGTGCTCGTGTCGCTTGTGGACATCCTGGTCTCTGTTGCTTCCACGGGTGGAAATCGGATCTTTGGAATCCTCCGTGTGCTCCGGTTGCTTCGAACACTGCGACCATTAAGGTTAGGAGTCCTAACCAGTTTCCTAGGTGCTCCTGACTCAAATGCAATCTTATTTAGCGTGACTGTGGCTGTGTGTGTCGCAGGGTGATAAGCCGAGCTCCAGGTTTAAAACTGGTGGTGGAGACTTTGATCACATCTTTAAGGCCCATTGGGAATATTGTCCTCATCTGCTGTGCTTTTTTTATTGTCTTTGGAATTCTAGGAGTTCAGGTAAGCATTTTCACTTTCTGCTGTTTCTTCATTAGTTGATAAGTATTTTAATTATGAATGCTAATTTAAAAAAAATATGGCGTTCATTTTGTGGGCCTATATCTCCAACCCTTATTAGTTGTTTATCTTCTGCTATGAGAAAACTGTGAGATGATATAAAATGCTTGGGGTGATAAACATGTAGAAAATTTTGGAGCATATGCAAATTAGGTGCTGATTATGCCTCAGACTGTGTAAAAACAATTAAAATACAAATACATCTTTAATTATTTAAAACTGCTTGTTTTCTGTTAAGCAAGGAAACAATGTGCTGTTTGACTAGCAGTTGCTTCCTCCTTCATATTATGTTCGCCAGATTGGATATAAAAATGACTGTCAGTAAAATTGTTAATATTTCCTTTAGTTGTAGTAAATTTTTACATGCTTAGAAAACGACCTCTGCTGAATATTAACGACATGAGCCCAGGGGTGTGTGTGTTTCTTAAATAAACCCATTTTATCTTGCTGGTAGTAAGCCAAAGTACTGTTGGTACTGTTGTCCAATCCAAAAGTTACAGTCGGGCGTGTTGACAGCTGTGGACTAATATATTTCACTGTTATCCTGCCCTTGCAACTTCTTATATATACTATATATATTTTGATGCGTATTATTATTTATTTCCGTGCCCACGTCCTTCTGTGCATGCAGCTGTTTAAAGGAAAGTTTTACCATTGTGACGGCCTTGACGTGAGCAACATCACCAATAAAACACAGTGTCTGGAGGCGGGATACCGCTGGAATCGGAGGAAATACAACTTTGACAACCTTGGGCAGGTTTGGTACACACACACACACACACAGACACACACACTTGTGGGCCTGACACTTGGCATTGCAGGACAGTTGACTGAGTGGTGGCGTCTCAATCTTACAGGCGCTGATGTCATTGTTTGTGCTGTCGTGTAAGGATGGATGGGTCAGCATCATGTACGATGGCCTGGATGCTGTAGGAGTGGACCAGCAGGTGAGCGCGCACAAAGACGACACAAGGTGTTTGCATTACTTGCCGTTATAAACTGTGGTACTTGATGGAGTTTTTGGACATCAGTCTCAGGGAGCATTGAACTGGCTTATTTCAAATAGGAAGGGGAGATTTTTTCAGGAGAAAAGGATAGCGTATGGGGGGAAAAAAAGCAGGCAGATGCACAGATGTGAGTTGACAGTGCTCTTGCTGACTCAGGATCTGCATTGTCTTGCTTGTACTCCCTCCTCATCTTCTTTCCCCCTCACCTTCTTTTGTCACTCTGTTCCCCTCCCCAACCCCCTCTTGCCTCCCTGTAGCCCAAAAGAAACCACGACCCTTGGATGCTGCTGTTTTTCATCTCCTTCCTCCTCATCGTCAGCTTCTTCGTGCTCAACATGTTTGTCGGCGTGGTGGTGGAAAACTTCCACAAGTGTCGGCAGCAGCAGGAGGAGGAGGAGGCACGGCTGAGGGAGGAGAAACGACAGAGACGCTTGGAGAAAAGGAGAAGGAGTGAGAATTGGGAGAGGGGTTGCAAAATACGAAATATGAAATAATAATATGAAATTCTTAACATTAGTCTTTTTCAAATTGTCTTTTACAAATTGAGTCATTTAATAAAACAATGTTCATAACCCAAGCTGCTCCTCCCATATGGTTTGGGGAGGAGGGTGCAGGAGCGGTCCAATTCTTTCAGATTATACTGGAGCTGCCAGAAATGGTGATTTGGACCTTTGACAAGTCTCGTCTGGGTTTTCTTTAAATCTTTACCTTCTATTTCAAGGTCTTATTCGTAATTCCAATTTGTCAAATGTTAAATTTACGATTATATATCAGGTACCAAAGACCTTTCTGGTATAGAATAAGTATTTAAATAGGGTGATAAATGATTGGACACACTGAAAGATTTATTTGCAGATCCGTTCTGGAATAGAAATATGGTTTTCATAGAATTACCATTCTGGAATGCCTCCATGAACCTTGTGAACATGGAACAATGAGATTTTTGGTTTGCTTCTATAAGATCTTTGTGTTGATGATAGGCTGGTAAGTCATTCAGTGATAGGCCCCTGCTGGGTTGAAAAAAAAAGGAAGACAGCATTTTAATTAACATCAAATAGTGTGGCGCTGATACAATATGTCCCTGGGAGGCTCCGGTGAACCCTTTTTGTTTTGGGCTTTCCAAAAAGGAGGCGATCATCTCAGCACTGAATATACAGGAGTCGGTGTCTTCACAGATTTTGTCATATTGTAGATGTGACACTACGCGCACAAGATAAACCTCTTTTATGCACGTACATATTGTATGAGTACATGTATAATTAGTGCCTGTAACATGCTTCAGGCACACTTAACTCTACAAGAAACATGTTTTATTTCCTCTTGCTTCACCACACTTCTCTTTCATTTGCTCCTCCCTTTGAAGTGTTTTCTCTCTCTGTGGTTTTTTCTTTAGCCAGTTATAACAGACAGTGAGGGTTCCTGCTCAAAGACACCTTGAGGTGCTGTGTGCGCCTGTGCGCGTGCGTGCTTGTGCATAGGGAATGTGATGGATAGGACTGAATTCCTGAGGTGGCACTTTTTCTCCAGCACACATATGAACATTAACAGCAGTGAACCTCTTGGCACACACTTCAACAGTGACTTCATAGTCCACATCCAGTTTCCTCTTAACTGTCCTCTGTGTGTGTGTGTGTGTGTGTGTGTGTGTGTGTGTGTGTGTGTGCGCATGTGCATGATGCAGAAGCCCAGGAAAAGCCATATTACGCTGATTACGCCCCTTGGCGCCGGTCCATACACACCATGTGCACCAGCAACTACCTGGATCTTTTCATCACAATCATCATCTTCACAAACCTCCTCACCATGAGTATGGAGCACTACAACCAGCCCAAGGTAACCATGGTAACACCCTCTGCTTCTTGCCCTAGAACCATAGTAATGAAGTAAAGTACAGCTACTGTGAGTGTGTGCCTGTATGTTCTGCAGTACTTTGAGGAGATACTGAAGTATTGCAACTACGTCTTTACTGTGGTTTTTGTCATCGAGGCGATTCTCAAACTCGTCGCTTTTGGCCTGCGGCGATTTTTCAAGGAAAGGTATTCACTTTTTGATACAGATACTAACATACAGCAATGGAGAAGGTGTAATAAATCCAATTTTGGGTTCTTTTGTCAAGATGGAACCAGCTGGACCTTGCCATCGTATTGTTATCCATCATGGGAATCACGTTGGAGGAAATAGACTTAAATGCTTCCCTCCCCATCAACCCCACCATCATACGCATCATGAGAGTCCTAAGGATAACAAGAGGCATGCACACACAAGCACACACGCAGTGAAGCACAGAAACTTGTCTTATCTGGCTGATGTTGACATGTAATATTTTAGTGTTGAAGCTGCTGAAGATGGCCACAGGAATGAGAGCTCTGTTGGACACAGTCATCCAAGCTCTGCCTCAGGTAACAGGCAGCACAAAAGCTGCAGAGCATAAGTCATGTCTTTAAATGTTAGCTCTTTGTAAACTAACAGGATTTTACTTCCTTCCTGATTCCCCAAGCGGACTGTTTAACCCAAATAGGCATCATCATCCCAATATTAAGGGCTAAAAATTATCAGTACGCAGCTAATTCACCGTTGTAATCGTATCTTCAAAGCATGCTTTAATTGTTTTGCCACTGGGTATCTGTGAAGATAAACAGAATAATTGGAAGAATAAAGTCTATTCCGAACACGTATCACAGAG
Source organism: Lagocephalus sceleratus (assembly GCA_911728415.1). Classification (NCBI taxonomy): domain Eukaryota; kingdom Metazoa; phylum Chordata; class Actinopteri; order Tetraodontiformes; family Tetraodontidae; genus Lagocephalus; species Lagocephalus sceleratus. Next base: position 13,936,815 of record CAJVRN010000232.1, on the reverse strand, counting down.
ACAGCAGCACGGCAACTTAGGTGTAGCTTGAGTTGAATTGCAAAAACCTGACAAGTTATCACGCACAATGTTTCTCTTCTGAGTTGATGCTGCAGAACACAAAGTCACAAGCTGCCTAAAAAAATCCCCCCCCTCGGATAAAGTGTACGTGGATTAAATTGCTCTGTGATGCAGTTTCCCTCCCCCACATCCCCTGTACAGCACCGGGACGTTTAGGCAGTATTTAATTTTAAATGTGTGAAGAACATGAAACACTAATTATCATTAGAGCCCGAGATCACGTCAGCATGTTGTAAGATTATGTGATATTTTAAGAAACTGGTAGTGCCGAAGTGCAGTGGAATTAATGTACATATTTAGGCCAATCTAATTGTAGGGGGCCTCCTGGACCAAAAACTGCAAGGGCAGATATATTGTTTTTTTGTGGGCACAAATGTATTCCTGTATTCCAAGAACAGGATGGCGAGGTGGTGGCAGGTGGTCTCACCTTACAAACCTGATAATATGCTGTCTCACCATGGTCTTAAGGAAAAAGAAAGGTGCCGCTTTAATCGGCCATTGGCTAATAATGGCCTGCTTCTCCTACTTAACCCTTGTATGGCTGTTCACCGTCGTGCCAAAATAATTGCTGCCTTCACGCGCTCTCTGCGATAATAGAGTCATAAGACTCTTTCAGAGTATAGTAGATTGAAACAAGATAATCATAAGTGATTTTAATCTCTTGGCAGATTGGTGTAGCTACAGCAATCAGCAACAGACCACTGCTCCCTCCACGGGGATGCTGTGCAACCAACTATTAAAGCGAGTGAACGCCGACTGGGAATGAGAAAATGTAAAAATGATAGTGGCTCTGGTTGCAGATTTCTGCCCCTGGGGTCTGTGGAGCGTCACAGGACCTCCATAGTCATAGAGCTGAAAAAAAACATACGGAAGTCTGGTGCAGGGTGCCAGGAGACATTTCCTAGGGCATATTAGCTGCTGCTCCTGCTCCTAAAAAACACTCAAATGATTAATTCCAGCATAATATTCTTATTGATCTCCTGTGCATCTAAGCAGGTGTTCCAAACAGGAGGAGTTTCTAGTCCAATTCACCACCAAATGCCCATAAACATTAATTTTGGAATGAGTGGGGATTAGTCCTGGGCCTTTTCAGTGTGTTTATCATCATCTAATTGGGCATGTTCATACTGGCTGCTATGGGACGAGCCAAATCCCTGTGAAGTGCCCAATATTAAGGGGGAACAGTTTTGCGATTCAGCTGAATGCAGAGCTATGTGGTTCCACTTCAGGTGTCCTGGTGGTTCACAATAGCATTTTAAAATCTAGTAAACATCAAGACAATAAAGTTCCTCCCGCTATGGCTTCTTTCTCTGTGCGTGCATGTTTGTGACTCTTAATGTATGGAGTAAGGGTCTTTTTTCTGTGTATCATACACTGTATATATCTGTAATATGTCTGTCTAGGTGGGGAATCTGGGTCTGCTCTTCATGTTGCTGTTCTTCATCTATGCTGCTCTGGGAGTTGAGCTCTTTGGAAAACTGGGTTAGTGTGTGTTTGCCTGTACGTGCATGCATGTGCCTGTGAGTGTGTGCATCTGGATGTATGTGCGCTTCCGCTGACACTGGTGAAATACCCCTCCTGGATTACATAACGTGCATAAATTTTGTTGTTACATTAGCTATGTTTATTTTTAATCTCATCTAATCTACACACAATTCTCTTTCTCCTGTCCTCTTAACCTCCCCTTTTGCATTCCAACAGCGTTATGACGCACTTTTCCTCTTTTTCAACCTCTTTCAGAGTGTTCGGACGACAACCCCTGTGAGGGTCTCAGTCGCCACGCTACCTTTGACAACTTTGGCATGGCGTTCCTCACCCTCTTCAGGGTCTCTACAGGAGACAACTGGAACGGGATCATGAAGGTTACTTTTTTTAATCTCTCCTCAAACATTGGAATTATTCAAGACTTCAGGAAGGGACACGGCCAATGTTTGTGGTGAAGGATGTCGGCATGCTTCAATGAGAAAAATGTAGAGGCCCCGCATACAACGGGACAGTTCACGCTAGACGACACAACTCAAGAATGGTGTACAATATTTGTATTTTTAGATGAGTAAAATTGGGAATTTACTTTTTTAATGAGCAAGAGAAGCTCTGTGGGTCTATGTTAAACAAAGGACTGAAGGTTAAGAGGGTTTATTTGATCTTTTTACGTTCAGAACAACACCTCCTTCTGTTGGAGAAATAAAGAACTGCAGCGTGCCCTGCCTTATCATCGCTGAATATCGCTATAATCCAACACCTGTACATTTCATTAATTCCTGAATAATTTCGGTGTCCTTTTCCTTGCTTCCAGGACACGCTGCGCGAGTGTCGCCCTCAGGATCGCCACTGCCTCACCTACCTTCCCTTCATCTCTCCTGTCTACTTTGTCACCTTCGTGCTCACCGCCCAGTTCGTGCTCGTCAACGTGGTCGTGGCCGTCCTGATGAAGCACCTGGAGGACAGCAACAAGGAGGCCCAGCTGGAGGAGATGGAGGAGAAAGCAGAGATGAGAGAGAAGGAGGAGGCCAGCCAACGCCTCACTGCGGCGTCCGTGGGCGGAGACTTGGGCCCGAACACGGAGGCACCTGCGCAGGTAGCAGAAAAGTCACATTTCTGGATGTGTGGGGGGGGGTCGATAATGTAGTGATGAAAACGATGACAGCGGTGGTGATATCTGGCAGGTGCAGTTTGAAGATGAGGAGTGTTCCCATGGCAACCTGCTGAGCATGGGACGCATGCTGTCTCTCCCCAGCGACAACTACCCTCAACCACTCAGATGCTCTCCTTATCCTCCCATTGGCCATGAGGCTTATGTCGGATACAGCTACTCAGGTAGTTTGGTTGTTAATAGCCAATTAAACGAAAGAACAGATTTTTTTGTGCTTAGACCACTTACTGGCTGTTTAAGATTACTGGTTCTATAAATAACAAACTAAGTAGCTCAGATGTGGCACAAAGCATACTTTGATTATAGTCATTATTTTTACAAGGGTTGTTTTTTTTAATATTGCAGACAAAAAAAGACTAGTTTGTGCCTCTGAATCACATGTGCGTCTTTCAGTTTTTCTCATTACTGCTGGTTCAGTGATTTATTTTTAAAATAGAGGACATTTACAAAAGGTTCACTTCAAATATTTATCATGTGAAATCGTTATAACATAGAGATTTGAGCTCTATTTATATGCATTTGAATAACAGAAAATTGAGAAAACCAGCAGAAGTAAAGTACAGAGGAGCATCCTCGGGAGTAATCATAGTCATCGTGGGATAACTTTATCATCCCATCCAGCTAAAAGATAACAAATATTCATACTTGTGTTTGCAGAGAAATAGAAATGCAAGACGAGGCCAACTGCAGGCGTCAGAGGTGAAGCTTAAGCAGTGAATTAATTTGTATGTTAATAACTCCAAAAGAACAAAGCCTTACAGGGCGGTGGGGCAAATGTCAAATGCATGGAACGTATTCAAATCAGGAAAAGGAAGGAAAAATCTATCTAGGAGTTAAACGAATGAGGAGGTCTTGGGAAAAGGTCAAAAGAGAGATAAAAAAAACAATGTCAAAACCTGAACTTTTGTCTCTGGTTGTGTTGAAAGCAGTCAGCCAAAGCGTACTACCTTTTTTTCAGACGAACCAGGTGTGTAACACAAGCATTGTCTTTGGCAGGCTCGATGTCGTCTCTGGGCTCCAGCGGAGGTGGCTCCCTGCTGCAGGTTCCAGGAGCTCTGCCGGCCATCAGCCACGCTTCACTGGGATCAGGGCGTAGCTCCAGGCCAAAGATCTTCCTCAGCACCTCCCAGAGCATCGACAGATACTCGTCACACCACCTCAGCCCTGCCGACAGCATGGAGGGATGCAGGTTGAGCCCGGCTCACAGGATAAACAGGCACAGACTCAACTCGGCTCATAGCATCGATGGATACAAGTTCAGCCCAGCTCATCACACGAGACGACACAGACTGAGCTCTGCTCACAGTATGGACGGCTACAGGCTAAATCCAGAACCCAACACTGACAGACCCGTACTGCGGTCCAGCCACAGTATCGACAGACACTCGTCACTCAGACTGAGCCCCACCTACATTGCAGGCAGACATCCTTCAAAGTGGTTAAGTCCAGAAGACAGCCTGGACAGAAACAAGCTGAGTCCCTCCTATGTTCCAGACAGTTCTGTCATAAAGAGACCAGCGTCCTTCCGCTCTGCAGGCAGACAGTTACGAAGACAGGTATGCTCACGTGCCTCTCCTCCTGCCTCTCTTCTCCTCTTCCTCTCCTGCTTCTACTACCTCTCCTCTCCTTGTCCCATCTGATACAACAGGATAATGTACATCTTCTTAGGGAGATTAAAAATTAATCTGAAGGAAATCAGATGCAGAATCAAATAAGTTTTAATAAACAAATCATAGATTAGATTCAAATGTAGATGCCCCACATAGCTCTTCACTTTCTATCTCAGAGCTGTAAACACAGACAGCCCACCTCCCAATATAACCCCTGTGGCTGTCACCATTTTGATGATAAGGTTGCTTTAGGAGCTCCCTGCCTCTCCGTGTGCCTACGTGGGCACGGAAAAGAGCAGGTATCAATGACAGCAGGACTGAGTCAGAGGGGGAGGTGGTAGGCAACAAAGAGATTTGCTGAGAAAGCAGGAATATAAGGAAGGTCAACATGGCTAAAATGATGCATTGATGTGCTGCTGATCGAGGCTGAGATTGTAGTGTGAGCTTGACCTTTAGGGCCTCGTGTGCTTCCTCTGATAATGTTGTAGCTCTGTGCTGGAAGTCTCTGGGCCCAGGGACTCAGGCAGGTGATGGCTATTCAAAGGACGGAGGATTTTCATGTGAAAAATAATGATAAATGATGGATGTTCTGAATTTATGCTGTGAAATCTTTACCAACGTGTCACATTTCTTCGTAAAACTGTGGGTAGTTAATCTGAATGTACAGTAATCCAGACTGTGTTGTGTCTGCAGGAGGCTGTTCGCTCTGACTCTCTGGATCAAAACGGTTCGGCCGATGATCTCGCAGAGACCCACCTCCCCGTCCCCACCATCTCCTCCACGCCACCCCGGCAGCGATCGTCCAGCGTCCACACGCTGAAATGCGCTCACCCCCAGAGGGTCATCTCATGCAAGAGCCACAGCCGGAGCCACAGCGAAACCACTGGGCAGGAACACCTACCTGAGCACAACACCTGTGGCTCCAAGGCGGAAACCAACGTGGAGCAGAGGCTCGCGTGCCTGCAGAATCTGAGGGTTCCCAGTGGCGACTCCACCCGATCTGCACCGCTATGTAGCTCCAGAACAGCCAGCCTTGACCGCAGCTGTCCCCCGTTAGATGACACAGATGAGGAAGTCAGCCATATTAACAGTGCTGTTCACACGCTCTCCCACACACAACCTCCCCCTGGCCCCTCACACAAAAGTAGACATCTCTCCCCAAGTCCCGGGGGGGAGCACAGAAACCGCCTCAGCCAATCAGTGTCTCCGGTGTTGGACAGGAACAGGAAACAGAGAATGAGTCCGCCGCCCGGAGAGGAGCCGGTTACTATGGCGACGCAGCTGATGGACAGCAGTGTTGAGCTGAGAAGGCGAACTCCGTCATTTGATGCCACCACCCTCCTAACAAATCAACCAGAGGAATGTTCTGCGGACGATTAGAAACACCCACTGGCTGGTTCTGAGGAGCGCCAGCCCAAAGTAGCGATCCAGAACAGGAAGGATACCCGTTTCCTGCTTGGCGCCCCGCCCCCTCCTACATCCAAGAACAGGATTTCTGCATGGTGTCTGAACTCTTTCACACTGTGTGTGTACAAGTGTGTATGTTTTCGGAGACTCTGTGTCATTTGGCGCAGGAGTCGCACACAAAAAGACTTTTTCTTTTTCTTGCCATTGTCCTAGCTTTAGTTTAGACATAGCAGCCACTCCTCCGCTATATTTACTCTAACACCACCCTCTTCCCTGCTTGCCCCCCCACCACAATCATTCCTTACCTTGCACCTCAGGTCTTGGTCAGAATCCAACTTAAACAGCCACAACAGGTGCAAAAGGCATATTAGTTGCATATCTATCTGCTTTATTTTTTACGTGCGTTCACATGGACACGTAACAACTCAATAACTGCAGATTATTTTCTCAAAGTCTTTTGATAAACAAAAGAAAGAAAATGGTTGAACAGAGATTACGTGCAAATTGCATTTTTCTCAGTCAATGCCCAAAATGCTCATATTGAATAAGATTGTCAAATATTTGACTTTTTCGCTCCGTTAGTCGTGTTTCAGAATTATCAGGTTTTTTTTTTCCAGCATCTCATTCAGTCGTATGCAGATAAATAAACCCTTTTTTTGGTCTGCGGTACATAAACAACATTTATGTTTCCAAATGAAATGCCCATGTAAGTGATAGTTACTACTAACAAAGATTTTATATGTAAATATTTAATTTATAACTATACAAATATATAGATTTGTGCCAGTGTTTTATCAGAATCATTTCTCCTTTAGATCAAAAACACAAATGTGGCGTCCAAATGAAAGGAATGATATTTTCTCTGGTAAACTGGTGCCGTGTAGGGTCACCTTGGATTTTGTAGCTTCTACCTCGCCACCCCTCACTCCCCCCCCACACACACGTTTGTTCGGATGTGCGCTCGTCGTTCTCGCCTCTGCCTCTCTTCCTACCTGGAGGTAGTGAAGATGCAGGTGAGTGTGAGGAGGCCAGCAGAGTTAGAGCTCCTCCTGCTGCCTGAATCCAGAAACTGCCCGCCCCCCCCTTTTTTTTTTCTTTTCTTTGGTTCACACACACTGTACGGGTGCAGGGTGACTTTTTAAGCAGATGCACAGAAGGGCTTCTTCAGGTGATCTAATGGCATGTAAAACTTTGTAGGCTAGAGAGTATATTTTAATTAAGAACTACAAAGTTGTATTTCTACAATTTGAATGTCAATATGCCTGATGGTGGTGATGTGGATGGATGATGGGACAGTTTTCCTGCAGAAGGAACGATGCAAATAAGCTCACCTGCTGCTGCGTCATCGGACAGTGTTGGAATAAAAACCCCTTCCTGTCTGACTCTTTCACCCCCCCGTCTAAATCTGTTCTTTGCGTCTGCATGACGGATGAAATAAACGAGGTGTTGCCAGCTTCCAGCGTGAGCCACTCGCTCCAAAAATAAATCTAAAACACAGCTGCTGCCTGCCGGTGCTAATGAATTCAGTATAACTCCGCCACTTGGTTTAATTATGGTTCTCCAGCAGATGTTGATTAATATGCTTAACACGCCCTTAGAACTTGTTCTCAATGCATAATTATGTTAGTTTCATCGCATGGCAATGAGAACAAAGGCAAAGTTTGTGGTGGTGCACAGGTTTTATTTATTTTCGTTTTACCAGCTCAGCATATCACAATGACATATCGGACCGCACGGATAATCCACACTGAAACGCTAAACCGTTCTGTTGCAGTTCTATTGGTCAGGCTGCTGGCCTGTGTCGCTTTCATCCAATGGGAGGCCACAGATGTGCAGGGCAGCTTGTGATTGGTCACTGAGGCCAAAGAAAATCAGTCTTTACTGTCCTCTTATTCCCTTCACAGAAGACCCCTTTTTAAGGCAGATGGAGCATCTTCGCTGATCTTGGTCTAAGCCGACGAGCATTAGCATACGAGCGTTACGCCAAGGTGTGTGCACGCTTGTGTGTGTGTCTGTGTGTGTGTGTGTGTGAGTGTGTGTGCACCAGGTGTATTTACATGAGATTGCAGATGTGGATGACTACAGCTGTGTTTTGTACTGATAATCTGAGACCGTGTATGTGTGTGTGTGTGTGTGTGTGTGTGAGCACATGAGCAGAAGATGTTATTCTTCACACAGAGCTACAACTAACTAATTTAAGCCAGCAGTTTAAAATAGATCATGCATCACATGACCCGGTAGCCCGCCAATCCCGGGACTGGGTGGAAGGCCTGGCAGGAAGCCGCCTGCGACCTGCGTTGTGTGCAGCTCGTGCCCCCGTCTGCCTGAGCGCATGTCTAGAAGGCTGGCGCCATGGGTCTCTGCTGTGTGAGCTTCTGGGGGTCCAGAGTCTCAGTGAAGGGCGGCGCCTGATACGGGTTGGTGGTTACTATGGTAGCTCCGTTGGCGATGGGGTACGGTGTAGCTCGAGCGTGTCCAAGGGCTGGATCCAGGTGTTGCCATGTGAACATATTGGTGTTGCTGCCGGTTAAGAAGCGCCGCAGTGCGCTGAATGTCAGCACAGCCTGTTGGTAACACCGACACACACACACACACACACACACACACAATAGGTGTTACCTGGATTAGTCACACCTGAACACAGATCATTGTTTTAGTACATTTATAATGATAATACTCATATTCAGTATTGTTGTGATGAATATGTGTGTGTGTGTGTGTGTGTGTGCGTGTATTTACCAGATGATACATTTTTATTGTCTCATATTTTTGTTTGAAAGATTAATGACCATTTTGGATTAGCTTTAAAAATTCATGTTTGCTGGATGGTTTGATGGATAACGTGGCTTTAAAGATCAACGCGCGGCTACTGGGGGGAAAATGACGGACCAGAGGAGACGGGTTTTGACATGCTGGACAGTGTGAGTACAGTCACAGGTCATGTGGCCCACATGCGCCGACAGCGAGATGGATGACTGCTCCGTGTGTGGCGGCGAATCATTTGGCCTCTCTCTGACTGTGCCATAGCCATTTTAATAATTTATGGGACACAATTCTCATTCTGTGGTTCCCCCACTGAGGATCTGTCTAGATTGAGGGCGGTTCTACGTAATGAGGGGAGAAATGTCTTTCAGGATTATTTTGGGCTGACACAATATATTTGTGCTTGAATTACATTTGTGTACATCAGAAGAATGTGTTAGAGACAGTTTGGAGGGGATGTACTGGGTGTCAGAATCCAAGAGCCTTACAAGCAAACACTTTGACATGCAGACAGAGGAGACGCGCGAGCATACAGACCCAAGTCAGGATGGAGAAGAAGCAAAAAGCGATGGTGGCCCGTGCAGCGTCGGAGCCCTGGGCCAGCGGCAGCTCGTCGGGAGAGGTCGCCTGCCACTGGTTGGCCAGAAAACAAAAGCCGACAAACCACAGGAAGCAGGCAAGGCCTAGAGGCAGATCGAGGAGGGGTCAGAACGGGTAATGTGCCTGATCTTTCCGATCCCAGATGACGAAGGTACACGATTTATGTGTTTCTGTGTTGATTAGAGTGACAGAGACTGAAGTTGCTGCTCTTCTACATCAACCACGGCACAGATTTAAAGCTTATAAGATGGATGGTTACACCTCTAAAGATTAATGATAAAAAACTAACTTTTCGGACGCCCCCTGGTGGTGGGCTGCAGTAAAACAGCATGTCCTTCCCACTTCAACATAATGACGTCTTAAGGTGCTTATTTAAGCTTCATAATTTAAAAGCAGGCTTAATTTAAAACCATCCAAGGATTCCATACCGGAGAAGACGAGGTCCAGCAGGACTGCCCTCTTCCGGTCCCTGATGCTGCTCATGGAGGGAAAGTAAAAGTCCAGCACGAGGAAGAAGACGCAGCCGAGGAAACAGGCCACGCCCACCGTGACGCCGTAGTTGCAGGCGTCCGCGTTGTTGTTGAAGATGCAGAGCAGACGCTCGCTGCCGATGTTGATGTAGCCCTCGTTGACGATGCAGCTGAACACCACGATGGAGAAAACCTGCGGGGAGAGGGGGGGCGCGCTTTAATCCGGGTTCAGTGTGTGAAATCACCTGAGAGTGTTTGCGCGCTTAAAAACGCAGCTCCTTCCGCCACCTTCGATTAGGGGAGGAATATAAACGCAATTAAACTGAATTGTGACACAGCAGGTCCCTGTATGCCGTTGCCATGGAGCCCCTTTCACGGGGGATGGCATTCAATTGACTAGCAACAATTTAATTTCTTAATTAATTTAACCATTCGAGTGAATGCAAGCAACCCCCCTGCTTCTGTTTCAATTTAATTTTGAGTTCTCTCTCAAAAAAAAAAACAAAAAAACTAAACGCAAACGCAACAGTGCCTTGCAGATAAAGGCACAGACCGCGCACAAACCAGCTCCTGAACCGGTGATCAGAAATGGTCAAAGGCATAAAGAGAGAGGGACCCGGCGCTAAAACAAACGGGTCCTTCATGTCTGACTCACAGCTGCAGCCTCACGGACGAAGATAAAGAGCCGCTGCCTGCTGCTTAGCGGGTATTTAACTCCGAAAAAGCTCCATCCAGACATAAAGGGGCTCCGGATAAACATATGGTAATGAGCCTCTGGAGCTGCAGACACAGGCTGCACCGCTGAAATCACTCCCGAGCGCTTATGCCTATAACACCGATCCGAGGCACAGCGGCCGAGGTCCCGACGTCAAGAGTTCCGCACATGGAAAAAAAAAACAACGTGATTTATAACAACGCTGTCTGCAGAGAAAGAGAAAATGTGCCCGAGACCCAGACAGAGAGGCGGGGGGGTGCAGCGGGCCTGCTCATTACCGCCAGCCCGCACGCACGCCGCAGAGGAGGCTCACCCAGCACATCAGCCGGAGGATGGTCCGGGGGTGCTTGAAGAAGGCGACCGGGTCGAAGCTGACGCTCCCGGCCTTGGCGGCGCCGTACGCGCCGGCTGGCTCCATCCCCGCGGCGGCGGTGTGCTGCCCGACAGAAGGAGAGGTGAGGCGGAGAGAGAGCTGCGCGCACCGGCCGCGTCCTCCTCCAGCCCCCGTGTGGAGTCACAGCGCGTCACAGCCGCGTCCCGTCCACACGCACCGGTGCGGCTGGCGGTGAAGACGGGGGCTTCTCTTGTGAAAGGAAAACCAATAAGTCGATCAACCCCCAAAAAATACAGGGAAGATCACGTGACATCTTTCAGTTGCGTTATCTTTCACAGTTTTGAGAAACACGCGTCCGCGTTTGTGCACGTTGTTGTTGTTGTTGTTGGTGTTGTTGTTGTTTTCTTGAAAATTATAACATTCTAAAATTATTTCCCCTCTACAGACCCCCCCTCTAAGAAGAAAGCGTTTTAATCTGACCGATTTTTATTTTGTACAAAATCATTCATCTTGAAAAAATCGACTTGTGGCGCTTTTGGTCGCACGAAAAACACAGTTAGGAACAAGTGCGTGTATTAATGTATTATGGTTTACTGACAGTCTGGGATATTTGGGATTGTTGATCGTGACGTGTTTTCCATTTCCCCTGAGCTGCAGGCTCCCGGAGGAGGTGGGAGTATTGATCACTGATTGGCTCTTTACTGGGATGGTTATGGTACCGCGACGTCAGGATCAATACCCAACAAACGACAGGTGTTACAACAAAAGTATGTGAGTATAAAATAATCTAATTTTAGACTAAATTAGGTCAAAGACAAATCTGATTGTTTCTCTGAGGCTAAATTAAGCTGGTTTGTTCACTTTTCTGTTGAATCTGCTGAAAAAGACACACCCATCTGAAACTGGACTTAAAGTCTCATGATTTTTATTCAATTTTTATTCATGAGGGCAGTGTGGAGAAGATAAAACCATATCCATGTTACAGAGACAGAATAACACACACACACACACTCACACACACACACACACACACACTTTGGGATTAAAGCTCATCTTTGGATTTGTCTCCTTTTTTTGCCTCCTCATCTTTCATGGCCAAGATGTACTTCTTCCTGTCTTCATCTTCCTGGAGACAGAAAGAGAAATTTATTTTTACCAAAGAACACACACACACACACACACACACACACACGCACAGAGTCATTCTAAAACGCCGTGCTCATCACCTGAACTCTGTCTCTTTTTGCTTTCTCCATCTCAGCATTGAGGAACTGGACCAGGTCCTCCAGCCTTCGTTCTCCAGAGTAAACCACCATCTACAGAAACCACGACCAGGGTCAGAAACCACGACCAGGGTCAGCTCAACATATTCTAGTTCCATAACTGATTTCCTCATTTCTGACGTTTACTTTCAGATGCCACAAACAGCCCTCTGCACAGTGTTGACCACCAGGAGACGACGACTGGGTCAGCAACTGTCCGAGCGATCACAATATTTTGAGGGGGAAAAAAGGCGAAATGTTCCATACTCGCTCGGCGTGCAGCGCAGGGAACAGACAGAGCGCGGGGTAGGCGCCCTGCGGCGACAGGCCGATGTCGTTGGCCGAGGCGTCGATGCGAGCGATGACCACGTCCTCGCGCTCTCCTGCGGCCTCCGCCAACTCCTCCCACAGCGGGAACAGAGCGCGGGACGCCCGGCTGTACGGCAGATCTGAGACACACGTTTGACGCGGGGCGGGTCAGCAGCGGGGCCCCGGCGTGGCGCCGACGACCTTCGCCCCGCCTTCGCTGGAGCGCGCTCACTCACAGAACATGACGAAGACCGTCTTGTTGGGGTTGAAAGCGACCTCCTCCAGATTCACTCCCACCAGCTGCTTCACCGGCCGCGAGTCCCACCCCTCAGGGATGGCCTCACTCTGCATCTTGGGCTGTTAACACACACACACACACACACACACGTGCGCGCTTGAACCAGGGCTGGTGTTCTTCCCACGTCCTGTCTCCTCGCATGGACGCTACCTTGGCTCTTCCCTCCAGGTAGGACTCGCAGAAGGTTCTTATCGTCTCCGCGTCCAGAGTGTCAGAGGGCAGCTGATAGGTCACGTGACTCGTCAGGTTGACCACGCGGATGAGGGGAGCCTCGAAATCCCGAACCCGGAAGTACTCCATCAGCCTTCCGTTGCGAGGTTCGTCCACGTTCACCCAAACAAACAAAATCTGAAAACACACACTCAGAGGTGAGAACTCAGCCTTGTGTGTGTGTGTGTGTGTGTGTGTGTGTGTGTGTGTTTACCTTCAACCTGAATGACTGTGCAGCGCCATTGAAGGCCGAGTAGACGTCGTCAAAGTCAGCAGAGCTTTTCTTGATGAAAAGGAGGGCGTGGCTTAACACGGGCGACTCCAGTATCTGATTGGCTGTCTGCGACCATGAAAAGGAAGACGTTAAAGATCACTTTTACCCGTTTATAACGTTATTTCTGACGCTTTTCAAGAGGGGAACAGAAACCGGGACACAAACAGATGTTGATGTTTGACGGATTAGCGTGGCGAAGCGGCCCGTCGGGGCTCAGACGCTGAGGAAGGAGGGAAAGACGTGTGTGTCAGTGAGCAGCTGATGCTCACTACCTTCCCAGTGTATTCGGTGACCGGGTCCATCTGGTAGACGCTGATAAAAGCGATCAGCTCCTCTTTTGACGTCTGAGGCGTCATTTTGTAAGCCCGGATGAGCTTAGACTGCGAAATACACACATACACACACAGATTACCCAGCACACAGCACGGTATCACACACACACAAGGGCCAGATTTAGCAAATCTGCTCAGCTGATGCTAACAGTAACTTTTAGATTAGTCTAATGTTTACAGTTCACTAAAGGCCAAGAGGACCCGATACCTTTCTGAGCAGAAACACTGTGTCATCGGCGAGGCCATATTTGTGGACGGCTTCATCGTCTTGGGTTATGGCGAAGCTGACCTCAGGAAGTTGGATGGCAGCGGCGTAGAACCTCCGCACATGCTCCTGGTTCAAGTCCTACGACGCAGGACCACCACGTTACCTCCCCAGTTAGAGCTGGAACCACACGGGGGTTCTGTTACCTTGAAGAAGCCGACCACGGCCACCTCAACCCCTGAGGCCTCTAATTGGTTGAGGCCTGTAACGAGGTCTTCAGCAGAACCTGCCCTCCTCCTCAGCCAGGTAAGAATGGAGGCGGAGCTCTGAGGGACTGAGTTTAAAATACTAGAGGTTCAATAACACTAATCAAACACAGACGTTCAATAATAAAAAAAAAAAAAAGCGTGCAGCGATATATATATCAGTCTTACTTTGCAGATAAGGAAAAATGTCACTACTCTGAAAATGACTTTTACATTTTAAAAGCGTACGGTGTGAACAATGGGGCAATAGCGACGCCTAGTGGACAGGTGAGAGCACTGCACAATGGCGTTCGTTGATGACGTGCGGTCACGCATAAAGTCATTAAAAGCGTTTGGAATAAAGGAATATGTGACTGTGTGACAGTGTATTCAAGTGGACAGTGGACAGTAAATTGCACGGCATAACACGCAAAATGAGAGAGGGACGGGTACTTTAAATCAAACCTTGGATCGTCTCACCTGGATGTTAGAGGAAAGGACCATGTCAACAGCGGACGGTAAAGTAAAGCTACGTTTTGCACATTTTGGCTACGCTTAAGTGGAATGCTGATTTACCCGAGTAGCAGAAATAAAATTAACTCATAGAATTAACTCATCTCAGATCAAAATCAACCCATCTCATAAAACCTCAGATGAAACTGGGTTTCGGGCTTGTGGCCCGTGTCCAGGAAATAGACGCAGCCCCTCGACGTCTGCAGCAGCCCCAAAACAAACCAGAGCTTTACTGTTGTAAAACAGCTCTCTAGAACCCAGTGTTTGGTTAATTTCACCCCAACAGTTCTTAACAACACCCATGTCAATGGCCTCAAGCTCACTTTAAATCACAGACCAAAACCTGGTGTACTTAAAGGTATTTAAACTATTTCCCACTATGAAGTATTTCTGATTAGACTCTAATTCCACACCCAAACTAATCGCCTTATTGTGTGGTGTGCTGTTAATTAATAACGATGATAAAGTTCAGGTACATTCTTCCACCCTTATCAAAGCCCACACCATTCATTGTTCAGATAATTATGTGGTAAGGTTCACTGTTGTTTATTGAGCACCTACAGTTTTTCCACATTAGTTCTCCCTCTTCTCAGAAATCTGCTTCACATTTGCCCAGAATCACTGTGACACCCGCGTATCTCTGCATCAGTTGAAACTAATTCTGGTCAGAGAGGTAAAGCTCCAGCCACAGGGGAGGGGCAGAGTGGATTTTAAGTTGCAGTGACGTGTTTATATTTATCATTTTCACGTACCGGGACAAACCACGGGACTGCGCTTATCTCCTGAAACGTACAGCCTTATTTCGGGCGATCCCGTCACGCTGAGCTCCTTCGCCAGGTCCTTCTCTTCCGCCACGTCCACTGACGCCGGTGTGACCCCCGACCCCCGCAGCTCCGCAGCGGCGCCTTCAAACGCCGCTGCCACCCGGTGGCCCCGTCCGGACAGAGGGGCGTCTGCGCACAGACAAACGGACACCTCAGCGCCCGCCGCCCTCCTCCCGTCTAAAACCGCGCGGGGGGGCCGAACTCACAGAAGTGCACCAGCAGCCTCTCGTGCTCCCTCAGCGCCCTGCCGAAGTTCCCTCCGTTCAGCTGTAAAATGGCGGGCGCCTTGCCCGAGCCGCCGGCGTCGACGGGCGGGGGTCCGAGGCCCAGTATCAGCCCCCCCAGCAGCAGCAGCAGCGACCTGCTCATGGCTGCTCGCCGACTGGGCGTCCCACCGCCAGGGCGTCCCTTATCTCCTCGGCCTGTCGCTGATTAACCTTCGCTGTCGGAGCCCTGCTGTAAACCCCGCGGTCGCCGCCTTTCATGTCACCCGTTTCGCTAACATTGAAGCGGCCTTTGCCTAGTTCACCCTCAGTGAGGTCACACACACACACACACACACACACACACACACACACACACGCCGCTTTGTCCAACCAGATTTATTTCGAGGCGATAAATAAGAGCTCGGCAGCGTTCCGATTTACACAACAAGTACCTGTTGACGGCAACACTAGCGTCAGGCCTGATTAGAGGAGCAGCTTCTCTCTCGGGTCCATTAACGATTCATCGATTTGAGGGACTCGGTCATTAAGGGGGGGCGTGTCCTGCACCAGCTACAGCCTCAGAAGGGCCAATGTTGCATTAAATGCCGTTTTTGTGTATCTCAGGTCTGGCTGGTCATCTCACAGTGCTGTCGGGGGTTTCCTTGGTCTGAGCATAGATAAATACTTTGTTCGTTACTCCGTTTAAGCTCTGTGACGCGACCCTCTGAGGGCGTTCCTGCGGGGGAGGGGGGGGGTCACAGGAGGTGATGTCACCTCCTGTGCACGTGCAGAAGCCTTTTGCACTGCGGGCAGGAGTGGTGGATGTCGTGCAGGCTGCGCATCAGGAACGGGATCAGACAGATGCCAAAGAACAACCTGAAACACACACACACACACACACACACACACACACACACACAGATGAAGCGTGCGGGCGACTTGGGCGCGTATTAAACGCTGACCCGTGTGTGTGTGCTTATGTGTGTGTGTTTCAGTGGCTCACCCCATCATCGACAGGACCACGCACGTACACCAGACGGTCCTACCGGGCACGTATTTGATCTCCGTGGTGACCACCTGATGGCAGAACGGGCAGGAGACCACCCCGGGGATGTCAGCGAGAAACGCAGGTAAGATGGGGACGGGCTGTGGCTGCGTCACCACCACCGGCCCGCGCGCCGGCTGGGCCCGCCTGACCCCAACTGGACACAAAGATGATCTGAGATTACAAAGGGCGAAGGTCCCTCGACATGGAGAAGGGGAGGACCCCGGTACCTTGTGTGACAGGATGCACGATGGTGTTGACGTTAGGAGGAGGGGATGTGGCAGATGTGGGCGGAACCAGGAGAGGGAAAGGGTCCGGCTGGGTGGTAACTGCAGAATAAACATCGATGGACTCTGAAGGGGGCATCAAACTACTAAAACGTGACTGCTGCTGCAGTCGGGTACAGGCAAACGAGTGTTGATCAGTCAGTAATGGGAATATTTGCAGCCGATGTGAAGCTGGTGGGAAAAACCCGCGGGACTGGCGAGGGACGGGATGATAGAAATGTGCACATTCAGCCAGTCTGTCCTACCTGCTTCACAGTAGGTGGGAGGAGGGGGCAGGGAAGAGGTGATGGAGGCGTCATAGGAGGGGGGTGGGGCAGTGTGTGTTGTCCCGGGGTCTGAAAGCCGGGGGAGGACACAGGCGTCTTCGTATGAAGGGGGCTCCATCAGGAGGCAAGTCAGCCACAGGAGGAGGCTGGTGACGAGAGGAAAAGACATTTTTTTGAGTTAATATTTGAGAGAATGTTAGTCTCCACACGCACCTGTGTGAGTGCGGGGTGCTGAGCAGAACATGAGCAGATTTAAGCAGAGGTAAAGGTTTCCCCAGTTTGAAGTGGTTTCAGGTTGGTTCTGGTTTTGTGTGTCAGTGGTCTGTAGTTCCGCCTGATGACCAGCAGAGGGAGCCCCACGCGTTTGTGTGAGGGACATTGAGTCAAATCTTTACTGAATCTTTCAAACCTCTGACCCCCCAAACTTCCCACTGCTACAGCTGCTGTCCCGCGTAAGAGTGTGTGGAGCTCCTGCCCTTCATCACGCCTCTCACATACGTGTGTACACGGCCAGTCTGAAGCCTTCTAGTCAGTATGCAGTTTCCACCACATTTAGTCTTTTCTCGAAAAACTTTTAGACACAAATATGTTGCCAACAGAGGAAAGTTGATGTAGAGTGGGAGCGTCATTTAAAATAGTTTGTAGTGGCGTCACACGCACGTGCATCATCTGATTATAAACCTCATTAAACTGGACTCAATCAAATCTCACATTGGCGAACACACGCTGAAGGAACGTTATCTGAACACTGGAGTCACAAGCAGCTGGATTCACACGGGTTAAACATGACGTCACCTTCGTCAGAGGCCCAGACAAGTGGCTGGAAACGGTTCTGAGCACCACAGAACTGGGTTTGTCATGAGAACAGCGCTCCTACCTCAGAACAGCGACCCAGATGAGGAAGTGGGACGGCAGGGAAACGTGTACTGTGTTTGTGAGAGTGTGACATCACAGGCTGTCAGACTTGTTTCCTCAGGAATTAAAAACATTCTCCTCAGACGGAAATGTACCTCTTTCCTTTTTTTAAAGATGAGAATTATGAAATGACTTATTAAGATGAAATTTGAGATGAATTTTTATTTTCAATTAATTAATTAAAGTCTGCATTGTTACATAAATGAGCCGTATTTGCATTTCACAGTTAATATATCTTAAAAATAAATGAATAGATCTAGATTTGAAGAAGAAAAGTCATTGTCACCTGGAAGTATTTCATATTATACCTTTTGAAATTTAGAAAACTTGCAAATTCCATGCTAATTTTAGATTATAATCATGCTGACTTATCAATTTATTAATTTGTATTTATGATTAAACAATTAAACATTCATAATTTCTCAAATCAATTAATTTGAGACATTTGTAACAACTTAAAGTAAGTTGGTCCACAGTAATTTAAGAGTAATTTATAATATTTTAAAATACATGAAGACACAAAAGCACAACATCTTCATATTTTTAATTAGTTTATTTTATTTAAAAAAAACAGTAATCTGCAAGGTTGATCCTGACTGGCTGGAAACTAAAGTGCTGTCACAGCTCATCTTTATTGGTTTGGTTGGTTGATGCCTCAGCAGAATCCTGAGAGATGAGAGAGATGAGAAATGATGGGTGGACGTCAGACGGTCAGACGGTCAGACAGGACAGTTGTGAGGGAATTTCAAGTGACATATAAAATATATAATGTAATTACGAACCTTGTCATCATCATTATCATCATCATCATCATCATCCGCAGTTTTCTCATCTTTGTTGTCATCATCGTCGTCATCGTCATCGTCGTCATCGTCCTCATCAACGCTCTCCTCAGGCAGAACTCCTCCGTTATCCAGGAACTTCGATAAGGTCTCTAGATCTCTGTTTCCTGTGTAGTCCATGGCCTCCATGGTAACAGATTAGTGTGGATGAGAAGAAAATACAGATAGAAGAGAGTGTGTGTGCGTGTGTGTGTGTGTTCTTGGACTTGCTACATACTGAGTACCAAAATACTTCTACTATCAAAGTGAGGACATTTGTGTGAAGTGAGGACATTTTGGCTGTTGAGGAGGTTTAAAGGTTGAGGTCAGGGTCGGGGGGTTAGTTGGGGTGGTTAAGGTTAGGTTAGGTACTGTAGCTGGGTAATGTCTGTGACGGTCCCCACAATGATAGAAGAACACGTGTGTTTGTTTACCTCTCCCCCAGCTGGGAAGTACTTGAGCGTTGGGAATGATTTGATGTCCAGGGAGTCCACCTCATTAGCTGTAGCGTCAAACTTGGCAATGATGATGTCGTCTCTGTCGGCATACTTTTCACCCAGTTTCTCCCAAATGGGAGCCAGTTCCTTACAGTGTCCGCACCATGGGGCATCTACACACACACACACACACACACACACACGTTCAGTACTGAGTGTTGCTTTATGTCTTACAACTTTGTGTGCATGACTGCTGTGATGTTACAGCAGGAAGGGTGTGGATGCAGGAGGGCCTGAGGATATGGAGGATAAGAGTGTCCACTCATGACTTACAGAACTCCACAAAGACGTTTTTAGTTGGATCCAAAGCCACATCCTCGAAGTTCTTCCCCACCAGGACTTTGACGGGCCCCTTGTCCCAGTCCTCGGGGATCTCCTCTGATTTGAAGTAGGGCTGCAGCAGAGACGTTCAGGGGGTTGAGCTTGTGTGTGAAGATGGTGGAGTGTGTTCTTCGGCCCGTGCGTTACCTTGGCGGTGCCGCCGACGACCCCCTGGCACAGCTGCGACAGGGACTCTGTCGTCAGCTTGTCAGAGTCGATGGCGAACTTCTTCCCGGTCTCCATGTTGATGAGGCGAGCCGTGGGGGCGTCGCCTTCGGACACTCCGAAGTAGTTCAGCACGTGCGAAAAGGTGGCGTTGACGTCGATGGAGATGAAGAGGATCTAACCGAAGAGGGCAGCGGTGAGCTTGCGACTTGTCCCCTCCTTCCCTGAGTCCTACCTCGGGGGCCGTTACCTTGCCCTTGAACTCCTTGGCGATAGGCCGGCTGTCTTCCAGCAGGGCGACCTGGCTCTCCACAGAGGAGTTGAAGAACAGCAGGCAGTGCAGGAAGTGGCTGGAGGTGAAGATCTGCTCTGCATTCTAAAAATGCACACAAAGAAATTGGACATGTGCGGTGGTGTGTGTGTGTGTGTGTGTGTGTGTGCGTGCGTGCGTGTGTGTGCGTGTGTGTGTGCGTGTGTGTTTCGGTGGCTGCGTGTGCTACCTCTGGGTGGAAAGGGACGATCAGCTCCATGCTGTTGTCGGTAATGAAGGACGTGATGTTTTCTTTGCTCAGCTTCCCGTCCTCCGGCCACTTAAAGTCCGCTCTGCCCTCATCGAACTGCCAAAAACGAACAGCGACGGTTTCACCGTTCCCGTGCGGATTCTCCTAAAAACGCTTTCCGTCTGTGGCCACCAGGTGGCGACAGACAGGAGGCCGCCCCCCCATCGCACCTTTTTGAAGAGCACCACCGCTTTCCCCTTTACGTCGTACTTCTGGAACACCTCTGGACTGGACGACATGGCGAACTCCTGATCGGTCTTGGTCAGATAGACCTCTTTGAACACTTTGGCCTCCTCGCTCTCTGCGTCCTGACACAAACGTAAAGCCCGCGTGCGTCAGCGCTGAATATAAAGCTGAGGGCGTGAGCCGCGTGGTCTCTTGTCGGCGCACCTCGAAGAATCCCACGACGGTGATGTTGTGAGAGTCGATGAACTGGGCTGCCGCGTCCACGGAGTCGAGCACAGGAACACCAGCGCTCCCGCGACGCTTCAACCACTGGATGATGCCCATTAGCGTCCTCTTGCCTGGTTGAGAGATGTTGGTCGTGGTGTGGGTGTATAAAGTGAGAAATACGTTGGTTGAGCCCACAAAGGTAGTTAAACACCCGTGAAGTCTTAACTTGTACTGAATTGCTCCATTACCCAGAATGCCCCGAGGCACAAAGTGGATCAGTAACAGGTAACAGGCAGGTTTTATGACCGAGTTTCTAAATTTGCGTTGGCGTTGATAGGCGATGAAGCAGGTTTTGTATGAAAAGTGTTGAGTTAGTCAAATAACCCAGAGCATAAAACAATATGAACGGTTCTACAGCAAACAGAGAACCTCTGACACACACACACACACACGAGCACACACACGTATATAATTGTTGCGAATACCCTCAAGCTTAGTGAGTGGTACCTTAGTGAAGGTGCGTGCGTGTGTGTGTGTGTGTGTGTGTGTGTGTGTGTGTGTGTGGGGGTACCGTTGTAGTCAACGGGCTCCTTGCGGTTTCCGTTGACGAACAGTTTGAGGCTGGGGAACCCTTTGATCTCGAACTCCTCCGCCAGCTCCTTCTCCTCGGTGGCGTCCACCTTGGCTAGGCGGGCGGCCGAGCCCTCTTCCTTCAGTTTCCCGGCGGCCTCGGCGTAGATGGGCTCCAGCTGTTTGCAGTGGCCGCACCAGGGAGCATCTGCACGGAAGAGGTCGGTGGTTAATCTGCTGGGCGTGTGTGTGTGTGTGTGTATGTGTTCCAGAGAAAGAGCTGCAGCAGATAAGCAGCTCCTGCTGCTGCTATCAGGAGCTCATGGAAAAGAGCAGCTGCTGTCGCCTCATCTGTGGGAGAACTGGGGCCGGCGAGCAGCTGGACGGGCGAGGCCGCGTGATAACGCCTCAGGTGAGTCGCCCCGCGGCCTCTCCCGAGGTCGCACCGTCGTTTCCAGTGGGGAGCTGCGGCCACTTACAGAACTCCACCAGTACGTGCTGGTTCTCCTCCAGGGCTCTGGCGAAGTTGTTGATGTGGAGGACCATCACGTCTTTCTCCTCCTCGATCTCCGCCGTCTTCTCCTTCTTGGGCGGCTCGTCCTCCAGGTCGTCCTCCACCTCGCCCTCCTCGGCGCCCTCCGTCGGCTCGGCGCTCGGCGCCTCCTCCCGCTCGCCGCCGCTCCCGCCGTGGGCCCGGGCGCAGGAGGCCCAGAGCAGCAGGCCCAGCAGGCTGACGGTCAGGAGCGTGCGCGTCCTCATGCTGGCGTTCTCTGTTCAGGTTTGGACACGGGCGCTCGGGCGCCTGCACCTTTTATGCCTCTAAGACAGAGAGTGTGTCGAAATGTTACTGGCCTTCCCGCCCAGCCAATCAGGCGCGCGTCTGCGGGGATGACTTTTTCCCAGTTCGGCCAATCGAACAGCGCCTTGTGCCGTAGATTAGGAAGTGGGGAAGCCACTTAGGCGTCGCTCGCTCCCGGTTCAGATGTCCGCTGTAGTCCTGTTTGGGTTTACAGGTTGGGTTTCCTGTACCTGCGTGATCGTGCCTTCCCCCTCTCTGTCCGTTGAAGCTCCGTCAACACCTCCCCTCTGTCCTCTGTCAGAGCTGTTATTATGCAAACGCCGCCCCTCCTCGCCCTGATGAACACCAGACGAACCCTCTGAGTAAACGCAGAGGGGCTGAAGCCATAAGTCGTCACTGGGGTCATTGTTGCCGTGTGTCCGCACACCGTTCAGAGCACATCGACTGTCCTTCCACCTTCCCAACTGGACCGGGTTGCGGCACTAACGTAGACTCGTCGTCTGTTGACCCCCCGCATGGAAATTTATGGAAATTTTTCGTTTAAACACGACGAGCATGATTCGTTCAATAAAGCATAAAGCAGCAGCTCGCATTTGCTACCCAAATATTAAAGTTCCGTCTTTGAACACGCTATCGTCATCCTGAGCCGAGAGTCTGAATCGCCTGCGGCTGGAATCGTCCAGCTTTTCTGGACCCTGAAACGTTCCGTACAAGAACAACGCACGGCAACGGGGGCAGAGATAGTTTTGCATATATTCATATATTTTCACTTCTAACTGTGAGACACAAATTCCTACACAGTCGTAGAACCATTCACTCCTTTAATGTTCAGTTTTTGCACAGAGAACATACATGGTACATAAATGTAGACGTGTGTGAGCGGACCAGAGTCTGTGGGTCAGGGCTCAGTGCTGCATGTGTGTGTTGTCCGTCAGCGTGTGTGTGAGCTCGGGGTTCGGCTCCCAGAAGGCCAGCAGGTCGCTGAAGTCCGGCTGGCTGCCCCCCAGGCCGTCCGCCCCGTGCTGGGGGAGCGCCCGGCCCGCGTGCGCGCCGTCCTCCGACGCGTCCGCGGCGTCCGAGGAGTGGCCCGCGGGGCAGCGCGGCGAGGGCTCGGACCAGAAGCTGAGGGGGAGGTGTCGTTTGATCATGGGCCTGTTGGGGCCCTGACCGGGGCCCCCCAGCTGGAACAGTTCGGCCAGGGGTCCCAGACCGCTCCCCCCGCGACCCTCCCCACGGGGGGCCGAGTTTTCCGCTTCCTCCGGGCTTCCTGCTCTTGCGATTTTCAGCAGGTCGTCGTAGTAACGGAGGCGCCCGCTGGTCGTCACGGAGACGGGGTCACTGTAGATGTCGCGGGCCTCCTCGCCGGACGAGCGGCCGAAGTAGCGCTGCACGTCCCGACTGATGAGGTCGGCAAACCTCAGCAGCTGCCTGGTGACGTCCACAGCCTGGGGGCCGGAGGGGCAGAGGGCCCCCTTCACCCCCCCCTCCTCCTCCTCCTCCTCCTGAAGGTCACATTCTTCCTCCTCCTCCTCCTCCTCGTACTCCTCGCCCTCCCTCGCCTCCGAGCCGTCCTCCCGCGTCTTCTCCTTGTCCTGGCTGTACGGACACTGCTGGAAGATCAGGGGGAGGTAGGCCGGAGGCGGCGGTGGCGGGATCAGGAAGCTCCTGATGATGCTCGTTGCCATGACGCCGCAGTAACACTGAAAAAGGTGCACAGCAGAAGCCGGCTTCTGTCCTGCGTCAGCGGCGGCTCCAGATCTCTGCGTGTGTAATGCCGGGATCCTCGCGGTATATATACCTCTGTGTGTGTGTGTGTGTGTGTGTGTGTGTGTGTGTGTGTGTGTGTGTGTGTGTGTGTGTGTGTGTGTGTGTGTGTGTGTGTGTGTGTGTGTGTGTGTGTGTGTGTGTGTGTGTGTGTGTGTGTGTGTGTGTGTGTGTGTGTCCTGATGGATGAAGCAGCTTCCAGAACAAATATTTGCGTGCCGGATTGACCAAACATTCTTTGTTTACTTTATCACTGGGCAACCGGGGGTGGAGGGGGGGGGGCAGCGGGTCTAATGGATCTTCTGCTAGGGGATGATGGAGAGTTTCTACACACACACACACACGGCACACTGACAACACACATCATTGCTTTTTTTTCTGCGTGTGTTATCAGGCTAGTTAAAGGATAAAAGAGCGTGAAATCAGATCATACGCCGTTTTGACTTCTAGAGGGGAGCCGCTCGCTGACCGAGTGGGGTGGGGTGGGGGGGTTCCAGGTTACACGATGTTCTGTCAAGGTGTTTCACTGGGACACAACAGCACAGGCGGAGTGACACACGTCAACCTTCAAAACCTTGTTTTGTGTCTGAGCGAACCACAAAGGGCACATTTACTACACATGTGCCGTTTTTTGGGAAAAGCAGCTGTGGCTTTGGCTCAAACAGGCTTCCGTAGTTCACCTGTTGGGGGTGACTTTTATTTATATCGCCCTGGCGACTGTGCGTAGCCATGGAGACGTAGCCCAGTATGGCAGTTTCAGCATCCCCACCGAACCACGTGACGGGTCTTTGTGCGTCTGGAAACTTAATTCCTGAAGCATTAACATCACTTTATTTGCCATTTATTAATAATTGATTCATCTTTATTTGTAGTTTTAATCAGGAATTTAGTAAAACACAGTGTAGTGAGGTGTGTGTGTGAGGTGTGTGTGTTGTTATTTAAAGACTCTGACGCTAAAGCGTTGCAGCATCGACTCTTGGTTTTTCCTTCTTTCCTACAAAAACTGTTTAATTCATCTTGATATCACAGTTTCTACTAAAAGTTGCATGTTATCGAAATGAGCTGACATTAATGAACTTAAGTCTGACAGCAGAAATCTGTGTGTCAGCTGAATAACTACCAAATAAGAAACTGAAGTAATTCTGTTTCTTATTTGATAGTTTTGGTTTTGGTTTTTGATAATAGATTTTTATTAAACTTAAATAACATTAAATTGTATTGTTTTTATGTGCAGATAAATTACTTGTGTGTGTCTGTGTGTTTGTGTGTGTGTAATGGTGAATTTGTGTAAGTGAAAAGAATCAATAATATGATGAATTTTATGCACTTCAGTGCATTTTATTTTACAGACATCTGTAACTCTGTAAATATGTATGTGTGTGTGTGTGTGTGTGTGTGTGTGTGTGTGAGAGAGAGAGAGAGAGAGAGAGTGAAAGAGAGACCATTCCGCCCCTACTAGTCTGCCTTTCGTCAGTATCCAGGCTTCTGTGTTGATTTTACAACTAAAGATCAATAGTAGCAATATGTCAGCACTCAAGAGTCTGACAATGAATTATACACACTTTTAGGCACACAAGCACATGGACACACACACACACACACACACTTATTGTTATTTATAGATTTATTTTTAAATGGAGGTCTTCAACACCTTTTTCATCTAAAATCAGGTATAAACAAGAAATGTAGCTCAAATGAATATTCTGAGAGTCAAACTTTAGTTTAGAAAAGTCAGTTTCTTAAACCAAGAAAGTTTAGAGAATCTGAATTGTTGTTCCCAGTGCAGACAACAAAACTGTTGTGTGGACTTGTTGCACAGTAAATCAATGATCTGTGAAGACCAGAGAAACGGATAAATGATTAAAAATAGGTTTTCCATGCGGCAGTGGCATAGAAAGGGTTTTTTTTTTATGACACTCATGTGGTCTTAGAGCCCAGGGTATTTATTGGTCTGGAGTCTGGAAGTGCGTCTTTTTTGCAGACTTGTATCTTCTTCCTGTTATAAGACTTCAAACACGCATTGTGACCTAAAAGATGTTGTTGTCGTGTGGAGGGGCTTTGACTGGAAGCGCCGTGTGTGAAATGCTCCCAAATACAGTTTCTTCAGTAGTTGGAAAACGTGTGCTGTTTTTTGGGGTCCAGATGTTCGAGCCCAGCTGTGCTGCTGCAGAATGACAAGCTGTCATCTTGGATTAGGGTGAACAGGAGAACAGGCAGCAGAGTTAGAACCAGCCTCCTGAAGACCTGTTTACCTTTACTCATACCTTTTTACCCACAAAGCATTCCTTTTATAACTGTTATGTACTATTGACTACTGTTGTCATTGTAGTACTGTGTCCTTTTGCGTTTTATTGAACTAATCCTTAATTTTCTCCCCGTTTTGTTGGGCCTCTCTTTAATTAACCTGTGGTCCACGTCATGTTTCCAGTTATTTGCAGTGTTTCCATACCTCTAAAGTACAATGACCTGCAGTACAACATAATTATGTGTGTATATATATTATCTTTTTACATTTACAAAATAATTCTAAACGTAATTTCACATTTTAATTTGTTTTCTTGCAGTTAAAGAAGCAGAACTTGGCAGCACTCAGAAACTCCCCCTATATCGGAAATGTGAGTACACTCTTATTTGTTTGGTATTAATTCGGGTTTTAAACATGTGGTGTTTTAGATTTTTTTTGTAGCAAAAAGTAAAAGTAGATCACAAAAACATGCGAGAATTATAAATACTCCCGTGAGATGATGGGCCGCAGTCGCTAAGAAATACCAAACGATTATCTGGAACATCCAACCAAAATGTAATGTTGTGCTCTTTGCCCATTTACCAACACTTCCTGAAAGTATTATTGAAATACGTTCATAACCTTTCAGGTTATTTTGCTAAACATAACCTCCTTAGCGGAGGTAATTATCGGTACGTGCCGGGTTTGCGGTTCATGTTGCGGCCACTAGATGGCGCTAAAGCGCGAGGGCGGCTGACCCAGTCCCCACACATTAAACACATTAAAACCCAGAGAAAATATATAATCTTAAATATTGTATATCTGATTAGAAGGTGATCTGAAACATGCTGAATAATCCTTAAGTGACTGCGTAAGAGAGTTGCTGCCCATACTCGCGTGTTCTACCACCTTTGTTTGGATCTTATTTCTTACCTGGCTAACATGGAAATCACCCTCAGTGCACACTGCATTTTGCATTTAAAACAAAGTCTACATTAGGTTTTGTACTTTAGCCTAAATCTGCTTGTATGAGTGGTGAGGTAAAGTGTAATGTTGCCAGTAGAGGGCGACAGTACGCCTATTCGTTGCAGCTTCGTGAGCAGTATCAGTTTAACTTTAATTGGTATTTAAAGCCGAGTTTTATGATACTGTTTTCCTTTAGTTCCACCTTTGAGTTAGATAAGTAGTGATTCGGTATGTAAATCATTCCTGACTGAGAGGTCAAGTACAAAACCTTTTTTTTTTTTATTTTCTATGATCAAAACTGCAAAACATCTAGAAAAATATACAACAAATGCTGAACCTTTCACAACATTTAACATTTGAAAATGGGAACATAAAAGGAATATTCACATTTTCCCCAATATTGATAAAAGAACATTCATTTTTATTTCCTTTCTTTTACATATCATGGTTTTATATGTTTGCACTTATGTTTAAGGGCTGTCGTTTTCTGTTTTTAAACATCTCCGCAGTAGCCGGAGTCGTTGGAGAGCTGCGAGTTGGAGCTGCGGTTGGAGGCGGAGTTCCATATGGCAAGGTTCATGTGCGGGCCAAACGGGTTGAAGCTGGAGAACTGGTTTGGGGCACATCTCCCCTCTAACTCCCGGCCGAAAGGAGAATGAGGTGGGGTGATGGGAGACACGGGGGCGGACCGTTCCGGTTGAAAGTGGCGCTGGTAGGGATCGCTCTGTGGGGTCCAGATGGATCCGAACAGGCTGGACATGGGCGAGAGGCTGCGAGTCCCAGAGAAGTATGGCTGCGGAGGACAGAGACGTGTTTGAACATCGAGGATGCTTGGAGTGCTGCAGCTAAGTTTTTAACCACTTCTCTGCTCCTTTCCTGACCTGCCATGCTAAAAGCACCTTATATTTAATAATCTGAGATCCCCGTGAGGTTTGATGTGAGAATGATTGATACTCATACTAATGGATCACCTTGCTGCCCACACAGGCTGCCGTGTCCCAGGCTGAGGGCGATTCCTGAGGCTGTTCCTCAGTCCAGCCGGCCTGACTGCAGTGTGTCCTCTGAACGTCCTGACTGGGGAAAGCGCCTGGAAACGTCCCATTACCTACGATGGGAGGAGGGTGAACAGGTGAGTCCCGTGTGTACGCGCATGCAGGCAGTGTTGGCGGGTGGAAGTGCCCGTACCTATGTAGTTCCCCTCCTCACAGTAGGTGTAGGGGCTGCAATGGCTGTTGGCACCACTCCAAGTAAACCTGAGGAAGTAAAGGTGAAAAATCAGAACTGCTGAGCAGAAGAAGGCCGCTGCAGAGGACCTCGGGTCAACTACACCTACCTGTTGTACACTGCAGGGGCGGCTGGCTGAGGTATGTAGGGCAGAGCTTCAGTGGTGTTGTATCTGAACTCGGGCAAATATTGACCTGTCGGAGCTGAGCGGTACAGCGGTAAATATACATGCGCGCATGTTTACGGTTGCAGACATTCGCGTGAAGAAAGTGGAAATTTACTGTGAACGTCTTTATCCAGACTCTTGTCCACTCCTGCAGCAACAGCAGCGAAGCTGGGGATGAAACTGGAGGCTGGGGGGTCTGGGCTTTGGCACTGGTCTTTACGGTACAAACTGTCCACGGAACGCACAGAAATGAGCAAACAGAAGCTGCAGAGGAAACAACTGTTTGCCAACTTACTTTAAAGTCTTGTAGTTTGCATTCACGGCGTCACGGTAGCAGTCTCGCTCTCCTGAAGTGATGCTGTACATAGATTCCCCTGTCAAAGACACGATCGATCATGAGCATGGTCTGTCGGTCGTTTCGCTTTTCCTCGTTCCCAACGGCGTGTGTTTACTTTTTCTTGATGAGGTAGTGCAGGGGTGTGCGCAGGGGTGCATGCGGGTGCCCGCGTCTCTGTCTCCTTCCACGCTGCTGGTGCTGCTCCAGCTGCCCCAGCTCCCTCTGCTGGCCCTCACGCTCCCCGACGAGCTGCCGGAGTCCGAGCCCGACTCGCAAACGCCGCCGCCGCGCCTCTCGGCGGTGCACTTCCGCCGGGCGCGAGCGGGATACGCACCTGCGCGACGCCAGCAAGACCAGTGAGAATACAACCGGAGCGTGCGGTGAGCGGAGTGGCAGAAGGCGGAGGCCCACCGTTCTGTTTGAGGCAGCTCTCTGTGCTCGCTACAGACTTTGGTGCTTCTGATTTGGGGCCGTTGCAGCAGCGGGTCCTGTTGCGGGTTCCGCTGTTGTTACGCTCCCCCATTTTCCATTCGGGGTCTTTCTCCCTCTCTGGGATCACTACCACGTCGTGCTCAGGCGCGCTGCAACAGTAATGACACAATTACATTTTTTTTAAATAAGATAAAATTACATCTCAAATATGTGAGAACCCATTTAAATTGACTGAGATAAAAATCATCTTTACCTGGAGACATTTTCTGTCTTCCTGCGACTTCTTTTTCCCTTATTTCCTGGAAAAGCAATCGTCTCATCACTTGGTGCTTTCTTTTTCTGGCCTTTCTCATCTTCTCTCAGCTGCTGTGAAAATGAAATTGTGATCGAGTTTCATCCCATCATCAATAAGAAAGAAAAACACCAAACAGAGTGAAAATGTCTCACCTCTATTTCAGAAGTGTCCCTTTTTTCAGAGTCCATCTTCTGGGCATAATGCTCGGTGCAGCTCTTCTCTATGGGGCTGCACATCAACAGACCCGGCCTAGGTCCTGGACTCAGTGTGACGTTACCTGGGAAACCAGCAGGCATTTCCATAGGAAACATAACTGCTGCTGGAAGTCTGTCTTCTATAGCGCTCTGCTCTTCTTTTAAGTCTGCAGACGTCTTCTTATCCAGCGGACTGATGAATGCAGGTTTGTTATTATTGCAGACGTCAGGGACCGGGGACAGAGGAGGCTCTGGGGTCAGGGGTGCCTCCGGGGTCAGGTCCTCATGCTCTTCATCTACTGTCACAGCACCCGAGGCTGCAGGGGAGCTGGGTTTGTATTTGGAGTAATAAAGTGATACTTTGGGTTTCTTTTGTGCCTGAGATGGAGTGGCTGAGGAACCTTTCTTAGAGGCGTGATGACGTGGTGCGGGGCTGTTGGCCAAAGCTGGGGAGCCACGCCCCTTACCTTTGTCTGAGGTATGACCGGTGTCCACGTAATTCTTACAACTGCCCTTTGTTTTACTGCGGAAAGAAGACACAACCCTCGCTGAAGCACTTGAAACTACAGATAGATTCACCTCACAAAGGACACATACATCACTCCATTGGGGGTGGTGGTGGTGTTGTTGTTGTTGTTGACGGAGCTGTTTTCCCTGGACAGCACCGAGTTGTGGTTGCTCCTGCTCGGTGTGGAGAACTCGTTCAGAATATACTGGGCCTGATGGAAGGCCATCAGACACACGCCAAACAGGGAGAAGCTGGAACATGGAACAGATCAGAGAGACATTATGAAGTAGAAACCTTCAGGTTTTGTGTCCGTCGTCTTCAGGGACGCAGAACTTCAGAGGAACTGACCAGGTGAAGACGAGTGTGACCACCCAGAAGGTTTCCTCCCAGCTGGGGCCAGGAACCACCTGAGCGCACAGAGGCAGCATGTGGTGCGGCAGCGTCACGTTCAGCGTGAAAGCGAAAGACGTGCCGCGTGCCGTCACCAGGGTGAGATCCCGGATGACCCAGGACGAGGTGAAGTCTGGCGTGAACCTGGAAAGGCAGCAGAAACGTTACGTCACCGTCAAGTTACACATTAATAACCAAACAGCACTTACGCGATGGTGATCTCAGAGGAACTGTTGTGTTCCAGACTGAAGTGGCGACACTGCAACACCTCAAACCCAAATCCCTGACACTTGTACCCATTTATGTTCATGGACATGACCGTCAGAGGAAGCTCTCCTGCGTTCTCAACCTTAAAACTCTTTCTAATGGCAAAGAGCGGCTTATTGGAGCGCAGGCCTGAAAACAAGGGGGGACAAGCAGCGACGGTAAGGCTTGCTTACCTCGTTTTTTGCTTAAGAATTGAGCTGAAATGTAAATTGTCTCACCGTCCCGACACTCCATGAGAGTTGCCTGGGGGACGTTGAAGCGCAGAGAGGCCCCGGGGCCGGGCAACTTGCCGCCCACTCTTAGCAACTCTTTGGCCCCGTGGCCCCGGACCATCTTCATGTCAAAGACCGTCAGGTTGTTTCTGCAAAACAGATTAAAAACACAAAGAATTACATCAATCTCTTGACTTTTTCACTGCCTGATAAGAGCAACAGCCTTTAAAGAGATGGTGGCACCTGATAAGTACCTGATAATGAGGATGGTTGTGGTGGGTTTGTGATCAGCAGGAGTGAAGACCACAGCAACCTCCCTGGTCTCCCAGGGCTGCAGCAGCAGGCGTAGGACACCCTCTCCCATCAGTTCCTCCTCATTCTCACCAGCCTGCACAAAAATGTATATGAAGAAAATAAATAAGAGGCGTCGAAAGGGTGTATGGAGAGAGCAAAAAAAGGGGAGTTACCTTGGGAGGTGAAGCCAACAGGGTAAACTCTGAGGTGCTGATGTTGACTGAGAGGGGGCTGATGTTAAACCTTAAAAAGAAAAGCACGTCAGGAGTCTGCTGGGGCAGCTGATGAATTTACACATGCAAAAAAAAAAAAACGAGAACAAACCATTTAGAGAGGAGGTCCAGCGCCTCCAGGGGAGCAGGGTACAAGGAGAGAATACGGATCTCTACAGACACCACTGAAGAGGAGGGATTCTTCAGCAGGAACGTCTTTACCTAAAACAACCAGAAGTCAAGCTTTTATTATAACTGCAGGTAGATGTATAATAGTTAACGTTAGAAGAGTAACAATGTGTTGCCCACCTTGCTCTCATTGACAGGTGTCGCCCCAAACTCCAAAGGATTGGACATCTCTATTGGTAGTCTGGGCCACCTGAGCAGACAAAATATCCACATCATCATTTAATATCAATTCTTAAAAATAAAGGACTAATAGATAACGTTGCACTAAAGTACCTGCAAGTTAGTTTGTCTTTTTGACACTGCCATCGAGAGCAGAGCTCAGTGGCTAGTTTGTTGTCTAAAGGCCAAGATGAGGAGAAAAAGTCTGGGAGGAGGGAACGCTGCCACTCTGACTGACCTGAAGGAATGTAAGAGAAATTGAAATTCACTACAATTTGGTTACTAAATAACTTTTTACCAGAAAAAGTTTGAAAACATTTGAAGCTGCGTCGCACCTGCTTCAGACAACCTGAGCAAACAAGGTCGTCCGCATTCTCGTTCGGCCGCAAACACCACCTCCCCCTGCTGACAGACATCAACTGTTAGCACAGTGGACTGACCATCTCCAGACTGACCTACGGCCGGTTGTTCACCTTGGAGGGAGTGGAGTGGAAGTAAAAAGGAACGTGCAGGACTGTGCCCAGGTTGGTGTACAGGCTCAGTGCAGACAGCTGATTGACAGGCAGGGTCCTGCTGAGCAGCTGGAGGGACAGAACGTACCAGCATCCTTGAGGAACCGTCAGCGCGCCGCTGAAGTTCACCACCTAACACATGGGGGCATCAGAGACAACATCATGTCCTGCTGCAGCAGCAGAGGGCCGAGCTTAGCGTCTGAGCGTGATCAGAAAGCCTGCTGTAGACAGAATTGCCATCATTACTGGCTGCAGTGGTGAATACCTTCAGTACTCCCTGGAGGTTGTGTGAAAGGCTGGCATTCATCACAGTGATGGGCAACAGGAAGGAGTTTGTCAGCCACAGATCCACCGTGTCAGCGTCTCTCTGCTTCACCTTGAACAGGCTGAATAAATCTGCCTGTGTCCATCTGCAGGGTGGAAAAAAAAAAAAAACAACAAGGTTGTATATCTCATTAGAAAGCTGGTTCAAGCGTTGGAATTGTTGAAAGTAGAGCAATGAATTGCAAATGTCAATTTTACCTCTCTGCAACGTGTATTCCAGGGAAACTGTGGATTGTCTGATTTCCCATCATTTTTAAACCAACGTGACTAATGCATTTTCTTTCATGGCCCGGCAATGGACCTACAAGCAGAAACAACGGTGATGTCACTGCACTTCAGGGAGGTAGTTGGGTAAATTAGTAAATATTTGAAAATCGGTTTTCACCTCTGCAGGTAAGTGCAGCCACTTCAGTGAAGTTTTTTGCCTCTGATCTCAGCAGAATCTGATTAAATTTAAGGCTGGTCTCGACTTTTGTGAGCACCTGCATGTCCTGTGGATATAAATCATCTTCTCAAAGTCTAATCTGTATGCGAGCAGCCACGAAAATAGATAATAGAATAGCACACTTACTTTAATAAAAAGCTTCTTGCTTCCAGAATTTAACATATATACTCCTATTTTTGGTTGATCTGCAAAAAAACAACAGGTAGACAGTTTACATACATACATACAACAGATGTGCACTTTCAAAAACTACACCCATACAGGCTATTACAAACTACCAAGAGTTTTAAATCATATTTAATGTGAGCTACATTTATTATTAATTTAACTCTACCTTTGAGCCATGAATGGTACTTTAGCCTTTTTATGGGCACATTGTAACAAAACTGCAAATGCGACACGCAGGCTGCCACCCCCACACCCCACATAAAGCTCTTGCATTGTGGAGCTAGATCACAAAACCACATGCAAGCCCGCAGATCTCACAAATCAGACAATAGAAAGTTCCTGATATTTTAATTAACTTGATGGTTGAACGTATCATTCACAGCAAAAGCTCAATTTTACACGATGTCGTCATCAGTTGTAGGGCTACGGCTCTTTCAGTTTGTGTCCTTGTATAAAGTGTGTGTGGTGTCCACCATTCCCAAATCAATTATTAATTTCCGCTCATTCATCTTTCCTCAGGAACAGAACAGGATGTGATGCAATTGTAAAAAAAACAAATGTACAGTCCGTAGTCCATTTCCTAGATTGTGTTGTATTATAAAATAAATACCCCGGATGTTGCGTGTTTTTCCAGCGTGGTAGAGCAACGTGGATTAGCGCATCAAAAATAATACTCGCTAAAAAATAGAACCGGAGCATATGCCTGGCACTTCTGGGACAGTCCAGAGACATATGATATATGCACAAATGCACAGACTTGTCCACAGACACTGCCCCACTGTTCACTTTTTTGGGTACACATTTGCAGAATGTACCACATGTTTACAAATCGTTTTGTTGCAATAGACCCATATTTTGTTTTAGGGTAGATTATGTCCATAAATTATCTTAATAAAATTCTTCCATTTTGCAGAAATATATGAAGAGATTATAAAGATGAAGAACATGAAGCCAGAGACAAACCCACCCATCATGGCCGGTCCAACAGTGGGGGCCACTAGCAGCACCAAAATGTGCTCAATGACATAGGGCTTGAGCTTGTCCAGGTCAGCGGGCCGGTCACCGCGCGCCGACAGGTTTATCTGCAGGCTGAGGTGCTCCTCGCTCTGGAGGCAGGACCCCTGCTCGGGGCAAGACAGACAAACCACTAATGTGAACCGATGAGGAGAAGCACAAGAGGAATCAAACTGATAGTCCAGTGATAGAATAGTCTCATTGTCCGACACACTGCACGAGCACTGGTGAAAAACTGTGTCAGTGCACGTACTTGACTGTTGCTGCAGGAATAGAAACGCTCCTACAGCATTTGTTGCTTCAGCAAAAGGTGAAAGATTCCGACTTGTCAGCACAAGTAGTTTAGTTTCATCATACAGTTGCAGTATTTCAATACAGGTATGCAAATCTTGCGTCGCCTACTGATCTAATTGAACAAACAAGACTGTGATAGGAGCCAAAATGACCCCACAGGAAATTAATTTCATGATGGTTTAAGTAATCAACCAGTCAGTCATCACCCTGACCTATGACAACAGAACAAATGGTGAGGGCGTGAAAGAAAACCACTGAGACCCCTCATCCTTCACCCTGCCCCTTGACTCAGGATGATAAATGTGAACCGGGAAGGTGCAAATCTCTGTGGAAACCAAGACTCAGTACAGTGAATCAGCACTGGATGACCTGCCGACAGATACCCTGGCCGAGCGCCACGGGGGCTCGCCATTGCAATAGCAAAACTAATCCCCTGAAACCAAAGGAGCAACACTGAGTTAAGTCTGTCGCTTTTTAATTTTATAAGAGCTCATAGGAGAAGGCGACAGTCTTGGAAGTGAGCCAAAGGCGGCAGCCGGGACGGTAACAGGACTTAAGAATGACTTCTGTTAGTATAAGTGTCATGACGACACAGACTGGTTGTACACAGTCGCCTCTTACATCATCATTATTGCACCATGCAAGCACTGGGAGCCCCCATGTCAATTATAGACACTCTTGAGAAAGCAATTATGGAGTCTGGCAAGAGGTCTCATCCTCCTCTGGGGCTCAAGAGAAAACAGATGAATAGCCCGGCTGAGCAGAAGGTCCACCAGTCTGAAACCCAGCGAGCATGGCAGGAGCATAAGGATCAATGGGGATGGAACTTTTTTTTTTTTTTTTAAACTGAATTTACTGCTAAAATGTTCTATATGCAATGACCAAATCTGCTTTCATCTGCTGAAGAATTTGCAAAATGATGACATCACAACTAACCAAACATACTCTGATAAGCTGTTTACATGTGTGGTGAAAATGTGGAAAATCTTCTAAAATTACACAGAAAATTGACTTATGTTAGACTGTGGACTTTTTCCCCCCAGATGGGAAGATTGCTTACAGAAGATTACTTAAGTACCTGCAGTAAAATCTATGTAGGACCTGGATTATTGGTCCAAGAAGACTTTTTTTGCTCGAACCCAGTACCTGAGGACTGTTGAGTAAATTCTTGGGTAAGTTGCACTCCAGGAGTAGACCCAGCGTTGTGCTGTTGGAGTCATCTTCCTGCAGAGGAAACAGAAAGATAAAACCAACTAATCCAGTTTGGTGGTCTTCGCTGCTTCAATAGAGCAGCTTTGGTGGCTTTATTATATTAAAAGATGGGTAACAGCATGAAGGCCCTAGTTTAAGTAATGCCATTCCTCACTGAAGAGTTTGCACGTCCTGTCTGCGTGTTCCTCTTTTTTTCCTTTCCTCTTTACATCAGCAAAATTGACTACGTTCTGCTTTAGCCAAATTATTTGCCTGTAAATGAGCTTACTAGAATAGATGATTTGGGTTGGAGACAACTTGTAGTATAAAGAAAACACTGCATTCAGCAAAAAAATAAAAAGTAAAAACAAAAAAAAAAACTAGCAGCCTGAGTGATGACATGACCCAAGTCATTCTGACATTTTGCAACTGCCACTCCACTTCCTGTTTGTGGAGGCGACACCTCCCCACACGATTTAAAGACTTGTAACACTTCAAGAGTGTGTTCGTTTGTCGTCCCACTGCATCTCAGCATTTAAATGTTTAAGAGCTAATCTGTCACAGAGTCTCCTTGTGTATGTAAGCAGCTGCTTGTTTGTCCTGACTGGCAGGAAAAGGGAAATCAGCTGTTTCCAATGATTACTCACTACTATAATATGCACGGCCGGCAAAACAAATGATACATGCCTGAGTTTGTGTCAACTTAATGCTCTGGATGTGAGGGAATAGTAGTAGACTCTCCTTCCTTTGGACAGATTTTAATGAACCCTGGTGAACTCCCACACCAAACACCTAGAAAAGAGCAAAATCAAAAAGGAAAAAAAAAAAAAAAAAAAAACAGGGGAAAAAAACTCATTTTTAAACGAAGTAAAAATAAAAAGGAGGTCAAGTCAGTTTTGTGAACCTTATCTGAACATGTTAGCTGCTGTCAAAGTTAAATAAAGAGACCTCTACATGAAAGCTTAAATAATAGCAGAAAATATAGCACAAACCATTTCAAGTTAAGGTTGTGAGTAAATGGACTGTTGTTTGAGAAGTATCAAGATTAGAACATTGGTGAGATTAAACTAATCACCTTAGACACCAATGAAAATAAACCATATCTAAGAGCTATAGCCCCAGTACATTAAAAAGCTGATACTGTGCAAACAGATAACACGTGACCACTGCAACACTTTAAACCTTTAACATATGACAGAACGCATGAGCTCAGGACTTTGCTGACTGTCATGAAGACTCTGGTAGTGTGAGGGGACAAAAACATCTGCACTCATTTTCCTACACCTGAATTTTGCATTTCTCAGGTGGAGCGTGAATATTTCAACAACAGACTGAGCATACAGATCTTAAGCTTAAGCTCAGGGAAAAAATATAAAGCAAATATTTGCACAACTAAAGGTAAGCTGGATGAGAGATTATACATTGTTTTAAAGGGAGGGGAGGCATGTGTCAGAGGCTACAGGTGAGACTTAGGTGAGGAGGTGTGTGGACGCTACTGACCTGATATGACAGCAGCCCGTGGGCCGATGTGTTTATAAATAATGTGTTTTCAACGTTGCCCTCCTCAGATGGGAGGAAGATTAGTTTAAAAGATGCCTTCCCTCTGGGTGGGATCACCTAAGAAAGGACAAAACACATGGATGTATGTTGTTCATTCTATCTGCAAAGAACATGACTCATCATTGCAAACAGATGGACATCATATGCACACACAAACATGCAAGAATACTTACTCTTCTGTGAAAGAAAGGTATGTAAAAATGTCTGCTTGTTGTAAACATTGACAACAATGTCACAGGAACCTCCTGGCTGGGATTGTGTATATATATGGTTTCAGCTCTCGCCAACCCCAGCGGCCTGCAAATAAAAAAATACAATAAAATCAGAAATCTGAAGTCATCTGGAGGCGTCCTATATGCCATGTGAGAACATTTAGACTGCAGGCAAAAGTGGCCCAAATTGAATTTTTGATCACATGTCAACAGTGTGAATAGAATAAATCTCTTATACACTCTATAGGTTATTTATCTTCATTAAATTGGCTTCCTCCTCTGCTCACTTAGCATGAATAAGGAAACTGTTTTGACTGAAAGCATTACAGAATATTAAGTCTTATTCAGTGGAGGAGGAACCGCTATAGGCTGAACTGTAGTCATTTGTCTCTGTCAACAAGCACGTTGGGCTTCCTCCTGTTTGAACTGAGAAGGTCTGTCACACGCAAAACCACATATACAAATAAGGACATGAGAACGGCTGTGAAAAAGTTTTGGGTTCCATCTGCACAGCGAGCTGAGCTTTGGCTTGTGCAGCAGCCTGTTGC
Organism: Lagocephalus sceleratus; assembly: GCA_911728415.1. NCBI lineage: Eukaryota > Metazoa > Chordata > Actinopteri > Tetraodontiformes > Tetraodontidae > Lagocephalus > Lagocephalus sceleratus. The sequence continues at coordinate 13,898,785 of CAJVRN010000232.1, read as the reverse complement.
TGTGAAATGTCACTTTAGCACAAAGCAGCCTCTTAAATAGCTTTTACATCCACAGTCAGCTGGAGGTAATTTAACCCACAGGTTAATGTTTTGGGTTTTTTTTTAGTTAAGATTGGATTAGAACTTCACATCAAGCAAGCATACACCGTTTCAGTGAGGTGTTTTCAAAACAGCCTGTTTATGATTGTCTGCAGCTTCGACATCCAAGTTTAGTTTGATTTTGGCTTTTTGAGCTTTCTCAGAACAAAATGTTGAACAATTTTTGTCATCTGCAGGGTTCTCTGACAAACTCATGCACTGGAGCAACATGTTTCCTTTCTCCATGCAACCAACAGAGAAGGTACAGAAGATCAGCTGACCTGTTTAAGTTAAATCAGATGCCACTCAGCACATTGACTCTGCACGTGTTTGCATGAAGCTGGACACGGGGGTAGAATATGCACCATAGTTACTTAATCATTTCAAATAATAGTGGGCTCCACCTTCTGTTAAAACTAAAACATCTTTCACTTCCTGTTTGAATGTGGAACACACTCACTTTCTTTTAAAGCAAGTGAAACACGTTTTCAACTCTGGTGACTCTTAATTCATCTTAAAACAAGAAAAGCAACTGGAGAGCACAGACCTCCACCAAGCAGCATATTCCCCCACATATTGTCGCCTAATTACCTGTTCCTTTACTCATTATGAAGATTTCCTAAAAGTATATTTTAAATCTCCTCATAACTTTGAGCTAATTTACTAACAAACAGCTTTCACACAACTTCCTGGGCAGAGGTAATGAAGATCTTCATAGATGTTTTGGCAGGTGGTAATCTCATCATCACCTCATCATCATCTGCTGAAGGTCCCTAATAGACACATTTTTTAAATGCCAACTTTCTGGCTGCCTCTGAGTTTACTTTTGACTTCTGTTCCCACAGAAAAAAAACCTGTAACAACAGTCTGATGTGTGGGGTCGTTTTCCAAATTTCCTCGTTTTATTTTCGTACAGGGCCATTTATGCTGTTTGTGGGTGTTTGCTTTTAACAGGAAGAATGCTGAATGCTGTCCAAGCACAGCAATATATTTGGTAGCGGAGGAAAATGGTGACATTCGGAGTTGTCCCGACTGGGGGTGAACCCTCTCTGTGCATGTGTATGATGGGAAAGGACACTTGATGCCAGACTTGGATATCCTGTCTGTTCTTTAAGGTTGAAAATCTCCCCTTTCTCCGTGACATCAAGACTTTTATTTTAAAACTATTAAATCACGTCAGGGGAGTTTTCCCACATAGTTGGAGAAGCCCTCAGTGAAGCGCCATAGTTAATAGTTGCGTAACATTAGAAAAAGACCAGCATATATGCTTCTTGTGGCGTGTTATTTAAACTACAAGGTGAAAGCCCGTACTTACTGTGTTCCAAAATCCAGCGCGGGAGGCTGAAAATGCAGGGGCCACCCATTCTCCCGTGAGTATGGAGAAGAGCTAGGATTCACAAGAGAACATTTATATTAATTTCACACAGATATATATTGAAAAGGCAAGAAATCTGGGACTTGGGGTTGCCCCGATACTGAAGACAGTGTTGCACGTGTCCGTCACTTCTGGATTAGATTTCTGTGTTTTGTTTTTTTTAGACCATTTGTCCTGATTATCCTGAATTGATAGTTTGTCCAGGCCCGTGATCGATCCAACATTGATGTGTTGAGGTAATCGAGGCTCCACATCTATAATTTATTCATTAGAAACAACGCTTGACTGCTTCCTAGCAGTGTTCTTTACATCTAACGCTAACCCTAAACATTGAAGGTTTTAAAAAAAGCAAAAAAAAAAAAAACAGCAATGACTGTCTGGACTTAAGTGATCCTCCAAATAAATCCACTTTAAAAAATAAAAAAATGTGGCTATAGCAATAAGGGGACTTGGGTAATGGTGAATGGTTTTGCAAAGATAATGATGCAACTTCTTTAAATTCTAAAGTCCTTACCATCTCTTTTTTTCTAAAAAGAATTTGCCCCATATCTACTGACAGCTGGTTGCTTTTCAGAAGATCAGATCAATCCTTGTTAACGCTAATGCAAACGAAGTTTAAGCTGGCAACGTCATCTACTTCCTGTTCAGACTAAACAACTTTGCCTGAGATAAGAAATAAAAAGCAGGAGGGGCCCGATCATTACACCACATTTTACTTCGTTCTTGTGCGTCTGTAACTGTGTTTTTACTCTGAACTTCACTGCATCTATGCCCTAATAGAGGAACCAGCCAGTGCAACACTGAGCTGTAGTAGAAGGTTCTGTCCAGTGCCACGGTACAAAAATAACAAGTTATGCTTGGCGCTACTTGATCCCCTGGGTCGAACTCAAATAAAGTCAATGTTGGCGGTGACCTCAGCTATGAGAGGTCAGACACAGTGCAGAGTTTAGGTCAACTGCTGTCCCTCTGTTTTTACAGAAGGCAGAGGAAGAATGACGTCACTGAAATTAGAGGCATCAGTCACAATAACTAATGACAGTGAGGAGTGCAAGTCAGGAAATGTTTTAGAACAATCCACTGAGAGAACGAGTGGTACGGAAATTCTAAAATAATGAGATGAATGGGGGGAAGGTGTAGTGTTTTCACGCGAAAGAGGCCTCTGCAAACAGATTAACCTCGGTAGCTGCAACCCGCTTTGCACTTTAGACTTGGAGAGAGTGATGGCAGGCCTGCCAAGTGCCTGATAACCCAGGCACGAGAGGCCTCACAGCCCACACTAGGAGAGGTCTCCAGGTCAACTAGCACTAAGAAGCCTCTGCTGCCTGTCACCTCGCTGGACTTATAAATAGCCACACAGCCGCACTGTTCAGGAAAAGTTTATTATGTGCAACTAGAGACACTTCAGGACTGAAAAGCTCCAAGAAACACAGAATGTTGGCCACGTTTGAGTACAGATACACACCTCGCTACATTATTATATAATATCAGGACTCAAAAAGTGTGAAATGGGGACTTGAAACTGATTAATTGTACTGATAAGTAGACTTTTTCTTCTTGGTGTGAAGCATTCTGTATCCAAGAGCTGTAAAAACAACCTTCAGTGGCATTTCTGAAGGCACGAAATGAAAAAGATGTTGCGTTTCCCTGCAAATGTGTATTTCCAGATTAAATTTCTGGAGGAACAAAAAACAGCTGGGAAAGTCAGACCTCTGCTTTTTCTTTCAAGGAGTTCTAAAATTAGTCAGGAATTTGGTGCTGTGCCTTGGTAACACACGCCCCCTAAACTCTCCCCTCGTCACACACCCCCCCTTGCTCCCCAACATAAACAACACAGCCCGAACACGAGACAGAGCTTTCACGGGCCTTTTTAGAGAGCACACCGTCTCATTTATCTGTAGATATACAATATGCCATCCCCACAGCAACGGGGAAAGGACAGTTTAAATTAAGCTGCGAAACCATTTCCCGTCTGTGTGTGAACATTTACATGCACCTCTAGCATGTAAAGCATGCCCTTATTTTTATAGTTGTGCATGTTATAGCAATTTCTAACCATGGCACACTGTCGAAAACACGCCTGTATGATGTAATATGCGTGCCGTTTGAGGTTTGTTGGCACTTTTGTGGCTCGGTGGAAATGCTCGACATGTTCCCAAGGGCCGATTTTAAACAGGTGGAAACTTTTCATCAGCCCGTGCAGCTGTAAATACTAGCATGATCTGTCGGGTGTATAAGCGAGCCGAGAGGGTTTCATCTGGGATGGATGAGCCAAACGTTAGAGTGAAACTACAGCTGAGCTCTTATTTTTAACAGGAAGAACACCTACCTGTCTTCTAGTGGAAGACCATCTTTTCTTCGCTCTTTCTCCATCTGGAAATGACAAAAGGACACACACACACCTCAGTCAACATGTTCAAATGAGCCACAATTCCCTCTGCAATGACACCAATGTGTAAAAAGGTAATATAAAAGGTCTGATCCTATAAGGAATAAGATGTGTGGAATGTAAATCTGTCATACAACTTTCAAATGTAATTTATATAAACGACTGATGGACATCGTTGCCAACCCCACCCGTTTTATTCCCTGAAATGTCGGAGGCTTTATGTGGGATAAAATGTGATTTCACTGTGAATAAAATGGGATACCCGAGCAGAAAACTGGAACAGCCTCAGGAAACTGCCGTTCTGTCTTTCCACCCGGTCTCAGAGGGTTTGGAGGGTTTGACGGCAGGTTCTGCCAGTGCTGGCACCGTCAGATGTAGTTCACAGAATAATACGATATGCATCCAGTTTGTTGTCATATGTCACGCCACCATGCACGCCACTTATTAGAGCTGAGCGTGTGATAAACTGCCAACCGAATGGATTGGTTTTATCCTGTTGCTAAATCAAAGTCTGCTCACTGTACAGGTTTTAAAAATAAAATCCCACAGGTTTGCACCAGAGTGTGGTGTCTCGACATTCTTCTTGGGTCAAAAACTGAAAGCACCGTGCTTTGTAGGCATTTAACAACTTCCTGTTTCTTGTCAGAATGGTTTCATATAAACTGTGATGTGTGTGAAAATGGTGCAAATGGTGAAAGACAAAACCCACACACACACAGAAACGGCAGCAGGCCTGCATTAAAGCCATAAATGAAGGGGGTGTATTTCATAAAAACAGGCTTCCAAAACAAGTAACTGATGACAGCTTTTACAAAAACGGCAGTGCAAACATGTGTCCTGCACAGATAAGCTCTGGTCTCCTCATACAGAGACCATACAGTTTCCAGAGGAACAATCTGGTGCGTTAAAGCAGAAACCTGTCATTGCAAATAAAAATGCAGAGGGGAGCAAATTGGTGCATATGCATCATAAAACTAGATAAGTTTCTGATCTGTCCCTCCACATGCTCATCACATCAGATCACACCCTTACCGAACCACTCTGGAAATAAAAAAAAAAAAAAATTAAAAAAAATGTAAATACTGCTCTCCATCAAAGCCTGGACAAAGTTTAGAGATTACATCACTATTTACTGTCTAGTGATTCATCAACAAGTACAGATTATGTCAGATAATGGCATAATATACAAACTCCTATAAGTGTCACATGATTAATAAACTATCCTCATCACTACAGGAAAATAAAGAAATCTATCAACATGTTTTAATGTCACACAACACGCAAGTTCATTGGTGCTTGCTTAAGTGTGTATGTTGCACAATACACTGCTGAGCTTTGATACTGCAAACTACCCACATGAATGTGACATTGTAGAGGCAATAAAAATAGATAAATAAAAAAGGTCCCACACATCGAACTCCTGACTAATCAACAACTTCAAGGCACTCCAGGCGACTGACGTATCGAGACTTTGTGCACGTCTCTGCATACACGTGTGCAACAGAATCTCGGAAATCAGAGGTGTTCAAGGGGATGAGTGTGTATGTAGCAACCACATTCAAGATTTCATACAGGGGTGGTTGCCTCACTGCCCCTGGATCCTGTGAACCACTATAACCTCGAGTAGCAGCGCCAGAGGCCATTAGTCTTGAAAACATGTTGTCACTGCCCTGCAAATATCACTTTTCTTCTTCACTCGTGGGTGTTTGTTTTCATCCTTGTGACCAGGACTTAATGCATTATGACAAGAGTCTATTTACCCACAGAAAGTCAAACAGATAGATGCTAATCATCAGTGACAAATCACTACAAAGCATCGGCCGAGAGGGAAGCGTTTCAGCCAATCAAAGAGCAGGAATTGGCCTGATATGAAGGTGCTAAATCTGCCGTGTTTTTCCACTTATCAATCCTGATCTGGCATCCGATACTCATTTTTCTGCTTCGCGTCACTTCGACATCGCATCTCCTGTGTCACCACAGCAACATACATGTATTAGCGCGTATTACTTAACCGGCTGACCGCTGGACTATAGAAGGCTCCTGTCATGCTCTATTTCACAAAGCCTGTGTAACTGAGACAGACGGTCCATTCACCGCTGCCTATCTAAACATGACACCCAACAATGTCAACAATTCTGCCATCTGCCACGTTGTCTGCAATGTAAGAAAGAATGGAGGAAATAAGAATGACATATGCCCCTTTTCTTCAAATCTCATACGACTCGGGCTGGAAATAACCTGCGCATATATCTTATACTGTCTTTTTGGATCTAAGATTAGTCAAGCAAAAATAGAAAGATATGCGGTTTTTACTTTGTACCGAACAGAACAAGGATGCTCAAGTTTGCCTAACTTGATACAGCATGTCCTGCATGTGACTATTGCACATGAGGGCGGGGCAGGGGTGATGTTGAAACGATAGATTGCACACACATAATGCATGCCTAAAATTTAAAAGCCTACGTAAAATCAGGCCTCACCTGACGTATCAACAGCCTCCGTGGAGGCCACCAAATTATTCATGTGCTTCAGTTGTGTTAACAAAGGCCTGCAGAGACTGCCACACCCCCCCCATACAGGTAACATGACAGTCAGCTGGTGACCTCATGACAGGTTTATCAGTCAACGTTCAACCCTGCTGTTGTTATTCTTGCTCAGTTGTTACATAATCGTCTCGCACACCTACACAAGCTTCAGTGAGGAAAAATAATGGAATCGCTACAGCAAAATCCATGCAGGGTGCAATTTTGCAGAGGAGCAGTGGTGGGGGGGGGGTAAAGTGTAAAACAGGCCTGAGGTATGAGAGGAGCCGTGCTCAGGCCTGGCAAGTGTGAAATACTGAGACAAGTCTACCATGGACACCATGTACAAAAGAAAAATAAGGAGGAGCCACATGGCAGATGGACTCCTGAGCTGGATTCACTTCAGCATTTAGAACACTGCAAACTCTGTACCGTAGAAAGTTAAACACAGACCTGCTGAGGATACTTTCGCACACGCACACACACACACGCATGTAAAAACACACCTCTGCTGGCTGCAACCCGGAGCACAAAAGACGCACACGTGTTGGTGCAACTGGCTGCACGGCCGCCGTGCGTTCTTACACTCGTATTTATTTGTTTTAATTGTGCACTCCCTCGGTCGTGGGGCAGTGGTGAAGGCAGGGGTGAAGGAGTGTTTACCTGGAGCGGGACTAAGGGGTCCGCTTCCTCCGGCTGCCAGACCTCGACCACGCTGGTGGACATCTGACTCAGAGCTTTAATGGGAGACAACGGGGACATGTTATGGTCGCGAACTGGGGCGGAGAAAAACAACAACAACAACAACAGTGATAGAGGATAGAAGCACAGCGGCCGGGGGGGGCTACACGGTCCACCGGGGGGCGTCGATGGTCGGACGCGCGGCCGAGGAAGCGGCTCCGGTCGGCGGGCTGACAAAGCGCTAGCCGCCTTAGCTCCGCGGCTAACCAACTTGGGGACCGTCGCCGTCGACGCCGCGGCTCCCGGAGCCCTCCTCCCCCCCGGCCCCTCAGTGTCGGGAAGGGGGGACGACGACGACCACCCCACCCTCCACCGGGGCCTGGCCCGGGTTCGTCCACTTCCCCGTCCGGACAAGTTGTCGCTCGGAGCGGCTGACGGGAGCTAGCACCACCTAGCAGCCTGACATTGCTGCCCCCCCCCCACACCCGCGTTTAACAACACAAATATGTCAAACTCAAACCATTAACCACCCCCAACAACCCCCCCCAGGCCCAGTGGCCCCCCACCCTCCTCTCATCCTCACGTCGGTTGACATTTTCTCCCCTTTTCTTGTTTTTTTTTTGTTTCCATTCCTTCCTCTCGGGACGAGCTAACCCCCCCCCCACCACCACCAGCATAAACCTGAAATAAAGACGACCCCCCCACCTTGCAGCTGCGCCCCCCCGTGCTGGACGCAGGGCAGGAGTAGCTGGAGTATTCCCAGTAGTATATTGATCCAGGTTTTCCTGTGACAGTGGCTGCCCTGCTGGAAGTGCTGAAGCTCCGCCATGCTGCCCTCTCCGTTAGCAGCCTGCCTTCTGCTCGGCTGCTGCTGCTCTTTCTCCCTCCTCCTCCTCTTCCTCCTCCTCCCCCCCCGTCGGCCCCCCGCCTACTCCCCCACGCTGTACACTAGTTTCGCTTTTATTTATAAGAGTGCACCATAATTCACACCTTCCCGGGTCACGGTTTAATGTCTCTGAAAAGGCTTTTCTTCGCTTCCCTAGCGATCATCTTGTGATACTTTAAACATCTCTGGTAACTCAGATGTGGAAATATCCGGTTGGTTTTTTTCTTTTTCTTTTTTTTTTAAACCCCTAAAATAAAGTTCGTCAGGGTGTAATTCTGAAAGAGCGGCACTTCTCCATTCTGGTCTGATTGCAGGACTTCTGCAGTCGCGCATCTCCGGTTTGATCTGCTGCAGTTTGTTACGTAATGTCACAAATATTCTGATAAAACTGCACCGCAGGCGGGTCGGGCCCATGGATTTCAGGAACCATTTAGGATTTTTGAAAATCATTTCCCCTCATTATCAGGTCTGATTTCTCTCTCTCTCTCTGGTTGCAGGATAGTTTCGACTTGCAGTTGTGCGTGTAGTGACAGAGTCCTTCCTTCCCTGTTCGTGTTACTGTTCCTCAGCAAGTGGGAAGATCAGTTTAACTCATTTGCCACTTCCCATTTCTCCCAGTCCCTCAGGGAAGCGTCTCTCCCATCCAGTCAGTTAACCGACCTGTTTACACCTCTGCTTTCCACCAGCTGCCTGTTTAGAACATTATTTTCCCTGCATCATTCCTCACAAGCGGCGCTTTAAATGTATCAAAGTACTAAAAGCTAGGAGGACTGAAGAAAATCCCAAATAAGCAGCTGAATAAAGTTGCAGGCGTTGCAGCGGTGAGGTAAAACTTGGACACATTTCAGAGCCGTGAATCATAACTGGGACAGGTTGGGCAGGTATGCACACGAAGCTGTGCTCAGGTTGCTCATATGGGTGTGTCGGCTTCGACGGAAAAAAACCCTGCAGCGAAGCTTTCCTGGTGGGCCACCGCAAAAGTCCCTTTAAAGCAGGGCGCTAAACGTGGGCTCTTTGCAAGAGCCACAAGTTACAGCCGTGACATTTGGATAGTAACTCAGGCATTTGAATGCAGTCTGAGCAGAAAAGTGTCACCAAATCAGACACGTCTTTAATGATTTACATAAAACAAAACAAGAATTTAAACATTTCTGCATCGATAAACAAAACAGGCACGCAGCTTTCTTTAAAAGCTGGACATTCGCCGAACCTACAACCATCTGATCTGCATGACTGGCGGAGAGAAAGCAGGAAATAGGCAGCACAACTGGATTCCCACAGTGAGAAATACAACTGCAGACCAAACAGGGCCTAAAAATATCCCTGTAATTTAATTCTTCCATCAATCAAGGTGTACTTTTGGCCAACAGAGGGAAGAACGAGGGGAAAAAAAATACACAGAAGCAGACACGCATATTGTCAGGGGACAATTAAGCATCGAGCCTTTTCCATCATCGAGTCGGGGCTCTCGGTTTTCAGCCAAACAGGTGTCCCAGAAGTCACACGGCCTGGTTTTGTTGGGCTCCGGACCCCCTCGCAGCCATTAACGGTGGCACTTCTCTTCTCCTGTTGCAGCAAACTAACGTCTCTGCCGACAGAGTCCATCTGTCACCAACATCCATCCTTCAAATGCTAACGCGGGTCATAAATATGGACCTACAGGATCCAGGAACTCCCACTTCACAATGAAGCCAACTCACATCCCCCTCAGCGGGAATCCTTGGATTTAAAGCCAAAAAAAAAAAAAAAAAAAAAGGATTAATCAGTCCAAGTAGTCAAAATCCTCTGGAATCCCGAAGGCTTTATTAATGCGTTTCTCGTCGAAGGCAAACTTCTTCTTCGTCCACGACTTGATAGAGAAAATATTGTCTGAAAGCACAAATGAAAACGTTGCTTTAAAGACCTTGAAGCACCGACAGTCTCGTTACACACACACACACACACACACACACACACACACACACACACACACACACACACACACACACAAACAAAGGTCATGTGTCAGTTAGTGGGGGGGGGGTCATCAGGCAGTGAGAGCAGGAGAGGACATTTCTTTCCATTAACGATTTCATTACATCAGTTTTGGGTTTTCGTACCTGACCAACACCTCAAATATAATACAGCCATGCTGGGGACAGTCCGGCACGCCTGTCCTCCAGAGAGCAGGTTAACACCAGCTTTCTCAACACAGCAACGCCTCTTATTCAACCCAGAACAACGTGCACTGGTGTGGCAGTCCTGAGGTGTGTCCAAACTGGGAGAAGACGGCAAAGAGCCGAAATATAAAAGAGTGGAGGGGACTTAACGTGGCGCTGTTGGATTGTGGCGTTTGGTCAAAACCAGAGGAATAGGCTTGGAAAGGCTGAAATATCTCCAGCTGAGGAGGGTGTCGTCATGGAAGCAGCAGCTATGACTCACGGCGTCTTAAAATGAATATAATTTAAAGGAAAATGTGGAGAAAAAGAAGGCACCAAGTTGCACGGGACAGCAAAATAACACCGCAGGCCTGCTAGGTTACTGTCAAAGCCCAGCTGTTGCCACGGTTACCGCCCAGGTCAACGCATGCACACTGCTTTTGTGTAGTGAACGTGTCACCTTATGGGACGGTTCCTCACACACACCCGGCCTACACCCTGTGGGTTTGAGAGCTTTAAAGGGTAATCACACCCTTCCGATGCAACACTGTGCATAACCTGTTATGTGGATTTTAAACTAGGGCTCCTAATAACAGCTGAAAGGAATAATCAGTCATAATTTACTATTCCTCATAATCATCATTTCCTATGAACTGGAATACTGAGAATACTGAGACACTAATATTAACTGACTGCATAATCAATGCAGGCTATGTCCTTGCAAGCAAAAGAAAACCAGTAAATCTAAAATCTGTCATCTTTGCACGAGAAATTTCAAGTTCAACCTCCTCCTGAATCTGCCCGCTCCAGACCGTGGGAGAATATAAATCAACTCACCTGTCCACCTGGAAACGGCGGCTTTCGCGACCACATTCGACTTCCCTGCAAGACAAAAGGTACTTGCATTGGTGCACGCACACACACACGCACACACACCCAGGGTGTTCTGAGTTTACCCCAGTATTTAATGTCATCTGCTGTGTGTTATCAAAGTTAAAGCAGGGAGCTCATGTCGCCTGAAGCTGCAGCTGGAAGGAGCTTCATGCCTGAAATGGAGCTCAACTGTGAGTGAAGAGGCCTTCAAGGCGCGTTCTAAGTTCCAGTCAAATCAGCTACGCTGCGTCAAGCTAAATGTTTGGGAGATTTCTTCGCCATGTGCAGATCTGAGCTACAGACGAGCTACAGTCCTGATTATTGCACGTTAACGGAAACGCATGAATTGGACGACTACGTGGACATATTCCTGACATTCCTTCAGACGAGACGTGCACTTTAAATCCCATAACGCCCTCTGCACAAACAGGTCTGAGCCCATTCTGCAGCCTCCCCTTCCACTCCAGCCATAACACCGTGACCCCCCCCGCAGGCTCGCTGCTCGAAGAAAGGTGCGTGTTTATTCGTACATGCGATGGTAATAGAGTAAAAAGTGAAACAAGAAAACACATTTAAAAGTGTGAGGAAGCGTTTCCTCAATCTGTGCTAATTTTAGATGATGATGATGATTATTATTAATAAAACAAGGCAACATTTGCTGTCAGTCTCATATAACAGGAACTCAGAGCAACATAAAGTTTCACAGACTATTGAAACTGAGCTCGTGCAGATGTCAGTTAGCAGACTTTTTTTTAATCACAGTTGTAAATAATTCAAGAGGAAAAAAGCCCGAGAGTTGAAGTCGGATACTCGTCATAAAAAAATAGTTGGTGGGGTTTGGATTAGAACTCCCAACAGCTGTCACAGAGATTAGGCTCCAACAATGTGCTTTTCTGTGGCGCCGGAGGGTGAAATTCTGCGGAGTACCCGACAACGTGAATATAAAGTCTCTGCTAAAGCATTTACTCTTTATTTTGCAGGACGGAAGACAGAAGACAGGCCTTTGTAGTCTGGATTATATTGCTCTGTCGCTTACTCCATAAACTGGACATCTGACCTTCAAAATAAACCCGTCTGCCCTGAATTTATGTACACTGCTGATCTCTTTTGGCCTGGAGGAGGTGTAATTATCTCAACTTTAGCTTGCTCAAATATTTATCCTGACTGGGCATATATAGACCCGACCACCTGATTTTCAGCTCACTTAATAATCGCACGGCTAACGGCCGCGGTCTGGTTTTCGGGCATCTGCTCTCGTATCCACGCGACTGTGGAGAGGAGCCGAGGCAGATTTATGGTGGAAAAACACCAGCAAAGTTGTGGTGAAACAATGGGAGGCGCAGGTAAACAGAGTGGACAGACTTTACGACGCGTCACGTGTCGTGCACATAAAAACGCACACAGCCCCCCCCCCCAAACACACACACACACACAGACAGACGGACACACACACATGCACTCCTCCGGGTCAGCTGCAGCATGAACTCAGAGCAGGTGAAGGTTTCCGCAACGCCGCTAATAACTTGTGGTGAGGAGCGGTCATTTGGCTTCGCCTGCTGGTCTTAATGGATTTTTAGCTTCAAATGTCGAGGGTGGGAGATCAAAGGTTAAAAGAATCGACCGCTAACAGCCGTGCGAATCTTAAATTAGAACAAAGATTCTCTTGTTGCACGCAGATGAGATTATAGATTAAAAATTCTCAGCATTACATTTAAACACGAGTCCTGTGACAACACAAAAATGTTTGTCTGCGCGGCGCTCGCACAGATAACCTGACAGACCCCCAATTCAATAAGTGGTCAGCCTCCGCGGTCATGTGAGGGTGCTCACGTCTCCCTCATCACCTTTGAATTTAGACCAAGTGAATAACTTTGGCATCCGACTCGTCGAGCCTGATGGTTTCAAGTTGTGCCCCAGCAGTCATTTCTGAAGGGTCTGAAAAGGGAATCTGCCTTTCTCCACTTCCTCCTTGTGTGTTTTTAGGCAGCGAGTAGGTGTTTTTGATTGGAGGCCAAGTTTGTCCTGTTCTTTTTTTTTTTTAAACCCTTCTGCCCGTGGACCCATATACACTAATTTCAACTAACTGACAGAATATACACACTTTGAAAACAACCATTTGATCCTCTTCTGTGTTAGCTCAAATTATTTTAAGAGTTTTTAAATGAAATCAATGAAAGGTTTTAGCCGTTTATATAAAACACATGCAATTTTGAAGCAGCTGTGAAAAAGTACATAAAAACATCAAACGATACCAAAGATGCATTTAAATCAACATATAACAGGAGAGCATCTTGATGTTTGCGCATCATAAGCAATATGTTGTGTTTACTGCTGCACTGCATAAATCAGGAGTATGCCAAAGATTTGCAGTAAATTAAACCACTTGTAAACTTAGAAATGGCTCAGAGATGAACCATATCCAGATGTGGACCCAGATTTGTATTGTTGTTTATTTTTTTCAATAATTCACACATCATCACTGATAACCAATAGAGGGTGCTCCAGCTCCTTACATGTTTAGCTACTATTATTGAGACAAACACCATCATCTTTGTTATTTTTCCTTTATGGCTATTGAAGTCAATATAATAGGAAGGTAATTTTCAGTTGTAATAGAAGATTTATGGTAAAATAATCCAAATGTAACACATGCAGAAACCCTGAAATATTCTGTAAAACTCTCGAATATATTTTGCTTCTCAATGGGATTTCATATTTCTTCTTTTTATGCTGCCGCTGGCAGTGTCTAAAGTGACTAAAGAAAATAAGAAAATGTCATTAAAGTCTTGCACATCTTCCCAAAAAGTGAACAGAGTTGATGAGATACCGTGTTAGGCATTTTCATTTCAGATGAACCTAAACGTTTGCTTGTGGATTTGCAGGTCAGGTTTTTAATTTCGCTGGATTACAGTGAACGATACAGGCGGTTCAGCTTCTCTGGGTTGTGATCGCAAAGTTATTAAAAACTCAGGAAACCTTCTGTACTCACTCATCTCATCAACAACCTCTGGGTCACAGTCCTTGTACTTCTCCAGCTGTGCAAACAGGTGAGTTCTCTCCTCTCTCAGATCCTTCACCTCTTTGAGCAGCGAGCTTCTCTCCTTCTGCACAAACAGACCTTTGATTTTAGAGAGATCATTTGTAATTAATACCTAAAATGTTTGTCTTTAGAAATTATTCCTACTGTATCCTGACGCCCCTCTTTGGCTTTTTCCACCGCCTTCACCAGGGATGCTTTCCGCTGCTTTGCTTGAGAATTCTTGAAAGCAAATAAAATTGTATTCAAATTTCAGTAGTATTCATATTCTAGGTTTTTAGTATTTCATTCAACTAAAAACCTTCCAACTGTAAACTGAAACCCTTCCGTGTTAGCAGTCGACAGCCACTTTGATGCTCAAACGCTGTGGCGTGTTCTCCTTTTTCTGCTCGGCTTATGGAAACATTAAACTGTGAATGTGACAGATTTGACAACATTTAAATGGTGTCCCAGAAATATGGTGGCCAACGCTCTCTACGGAGTCACCTCCCTCACACCATCTGTCTTCCAAGCAACAGGAAAGTGAAATGGGACACAACAGATGCTGAGGCATCCGCAGAAGAGCATCGTTTACATCTGAGAAAATAGAAATTGGCTGTATAAATAGATTGTTTATCTGCTTCTGTCATTTAGGCTTTTAAAATGTACAACTATGACGAAAAAAAGGAATAAAAGGGATAAAACGGGGATAAAGGGGAGTTCTGTGGATCACTTTTGTGTTCTTGCAGCTTTTTATTTCACTTTTTATTAGCAGAAACGTTTTTCCAGGCCATCACATGTTGACCTAATTTACTGGACCTCCCCAAATGACCTAAAAAAAAAATCCTCCCAGCGTCTTTGGCACATAAAGCAGTTCTTATCTGTTCTAGTCACTGTTTTCTCAGTTTCGTTTCGTAGCTTCGTCACCTGTTGTTGCAGCTCTTCCAGTTTGCGTTTTCGAGCGTGCAGGGCTTTACTGGGGAAGGCCCAGTAATAGTTTGATGTACCGACTCGTTCACAGTCCACCATGTTGTCGTCCACCAGGCTCTGCAGCACCTCCTTCACCGTCATGGGGGCTTAAAGTGACAGGTGGAACAAAACATGCTTCCAACATTAAAGTGGTAGACATGTTATGTCTGTTAACGTGTAATTCTTAAAAGTTTACGATGATGGAATAGCCGATAAACAAGGTCGCTCAAAATGTGAAAATAATGAAAGAGAATAACCCTGCAACTTCACAAAAGCAAACCCCCACATCTGCAGCAAATTTAACCCTTTTACGGAACATGGGGAGGGAGGATGTAACAGAGCTCCAACTTGAAAAGTGTCAGCGGTGAAATATAATCCTCCCACACATTACAGCCTGAATCTTGCAAAGACGTACACCACCAGCACAAGTCTAACCCAAAAACAGACAGGTGGCTCTATTCTGCTCAACTGATTCACATAACCTCTTTTTCTACTCCTCACCACCATTTTCCTTACATTTTAGCAGCCATGCACACGTGCAGACCCCTCCCCCACCACTCATACACTAAATTTGAAAGCTTCAAAAGCACGTGCTTCTGATCAAAAAGACATGATCTGATTTCCGTGTGTTTACACTTGAACAGAACTCCCTCCTCATAAACCAGTTTTATCTGTGGGGTGAAGCAACAGATGAAGAATGGATTATTTATCAGAGAAAGGTCAGCAGTGGCTCCGTGCTCTGACTTGTCTTACGAGTTGGTCTGAAATGGTTTACGCAGGTAAAGATGGGAGCAGCTAGTCGTGGTTGCCGTGGTGATTTGGGCACGCAACCGCACGTTCTACGTGTTATTTTAACACGTTGTGGGAAAAAATTATATGTGGACCATGCCCAACCCACTGAAACCACATTGATTAAAAAAAAAAAAAAAAAAAAAACGTTTCAAATTTTGAGAAACCTCAATAAATATTCTGCACTTAAAATAAAAATAAAACAACAACTGGGTTTATCTAAATTCACATATGACGTGAGCCAGGCTGTTGTTTACTGTTCTGTGTGAATGATGGGAAAGTGTTTGCTCTCAGGTACCTAAAAAAAGAGCCCCAAGTGCTCAGATAAATATAATCTTCCTCCCTAAATATTTGCAACCTTAAATATCTTAAAGTAAATACACTCTTCCACATCCAATCACAGTGTGACTTCTTTCAAATGTCTAATCAATCTTCAACAGTGACACATTTTCTTTATGACTTACCTATGCCTTTTGTTTTGGGGGCAATCTTCTCAATGTCCTTTAGCTGAAACACATCTTTCTACAAAAAAAATGACTTTGTTCAGGAAAAAACAAGGCCCTGGGAGTTGTATTGTTATGATTTATGCAGGCCAAATATAAAAGGTTTATCTGGTTTCTTAAACTATAATTCAGCCTGTGTTTAATCTGACATGGCATCCAGTGCCACTGTAATCTACATAGTAAATAATTAAAGGGGGGAAATAATCTCACCGTTTCAAAGAAAATCTCCATCATGCGAGTTCTCTTCTCCTCCAAACTCAGACCTTTCTTTTTTGACTAGTTGGAGACAACAAAAAACCCGGTTTATTTGCGGGAACACAGCTGCGGTGCCGTGCAGCTTAATGTCACAGATATGAAGCATGTCATGAATGACACATTTGAACTCGGAGATCTTTTATAAATCACAACATTCGTGAGGAAGCTTCTGTTAATATTAGCAAGGAGCTAAGTTAGCTCGCCAATGTTAGCCTATCCTTTAACGAAGCACACCAGCCGCTAGACGCGACTCTCTTCTTACCATTTTAGTTAGTTAGTTGTGCCGTGAGGCTCCTCTAATGTCCCGGTTTTTGCCGTTTATTTTGTCACACGATGTTTTACAGTTGTGTTACTAATCCCGATAAACAGGCAGACCCGAATTTCCCGCGGAAGGATGACACTTTGTGATGCGGCATTCAAATTATCGTAATTCAGAACATCTTAATTCCGTCACCCTTACTTGGGAAGCATAATCGGTGATAAACAACATTTATTTGGTAATGCTGAAATTTATTTGTCTCGTGTTATCGTGTATAAGGTATGCAGATAATATTTCTGAAATATTAATATGGCTGCTAAATCACAACCACTTTCGGATTATTTCATTTTTTGTTTGTGAAACAATATATTCCCGACTGCAGGGGAAGGTAGCATCATTTTAAGGGGGTGGAGCGTTTCCACATTGTGGGTGTCTGGCGCCCCCTGCTGCTGAACTCGGTTTATTGCTTCAATAGGACCCTAACGGAGGAAGTATTTCTGTTCGTTTTCTCCACCCAACCAAAAAAAAACCAGTTAATTATTTCTGTGAGAAGGCATGTTTGCAGCTAAAAAGGCGACGTGTCAAACGACCAACAAAATGGTGTTTCCTATGGGCACTTTATTTTTATTTGGCATAACAGATATAACCAAAACACAAGTAAACAAATAAACACATTTGTGTACAAAATGGGTGACCAGATTTGGTAAAACAAGCAATGACACTGCATAAAAGGTTTCCTAAAAGGTGCACTGAAACCTTAACTGCTGACCTACACTACACGTGTTGTAGGATGGACAACTTAAATACAAATTATTCTACACTGTTGAGAGACATGAAAGCACAGATTAAGGAGTGAAGGTGATCACAGTTCTGCAGATCTGCTTCCCATGATTAATAAATATACACTTTCAGCAAGGTCTTTTGTTTTCCACTTGACTTTAGCTATTTTTTCCAATTCTTCAACTCTCAGCAATTGCGTTAAAAGTAGCTTTCTGTCATACCTGTAACCCAAAAGCTCTCAGCATCCTTTATTATGCAGTAAATCATCCTTGACATTTAGCGTGACATTTAAATGTGATTTTTATTTAATATAGGAATAAAGACTTTTTTCCCCCTGATGAAAACTGTTAAATTTCTATATTGTGCACAGTTCTGATGGTGTTGGTGAAAACATCAAACAGACTCCTAGTCACGACCTATACATTTAGCAAGATTTGCAAAATGGGAAGATTCTTAAGAGTACTCAACAAGATGCAGGTGCTGAAAATATAGATTTCTTATCGTTGTCATCGTCAGGTGACTTCCAGTGTCCATCCAGTACCTGTAGGAACAAGTGCAGTAATTTCCAGTTCTCCCACCACACCCTCACAAATCAGCCATCTAACAATACTAAGTGACTATTGCTACTCCCCAACAATGGAATGTGAACATGGTTATGAGTTGCAAATATCATATCTGCAAGTATCACACTTCATTCAAAACCATTTTTTTTCTGACACACCCAAGCACGCACACACAAACACACACACACGGATGACGGATGGCACGACAGTACGATCCAGGCAGGAATCACTGCTGCTGGTAACTTCACACCGAGGAGTGAGCGGTCAGACACTCTGCAGAGTGCGTGTGCGTGTGGGAGGAGAGAGCTGCTACTGCAGGTAGCGGTAGATTTTGAAGCAGTGGTTGCCGGAGTCGGCCACCACCACGTGTCCGTCGGAGGTGAGCGCCAGGCCCTGGGGGCCGTACAGCGGCTCTGCCGATGTGTTGATGTACGACAGGAACGAGCCGCTGCCATCAAACACCTGAGAGATGGAAGAGTCAGATATCGTCATTCTGACTGGTGACAATAATGTCATCAGATAAAAAGCAGGCTACTTTGATGTCAGGAGAAATTGTCCAGACAACTGTGTGTCACATAAGCTGCTGCCTCCGCTCGATCTTAAATGATCATAAATAGCGCTTAAGGAGAGACACAGCCACGACTGAGGCTGTAAGGCTGACCTGTATCCTGCTGTTGCCCCAATCTGCCACGATGATGTTTCCATTCACATCCACCGCCACCCCCGTGGGTGCGTTGAACTGACCGTTCCCTTCGCCATTCGAGCCGAACTTCAGCAAGAATTCTCCGTCCGTGTTGAACACCTGCGCTCAGCAAGGACGCAAACAACATCGGCTATTTTACGTGAGCCCAGGAAACGAAAATAACAACACAATACATCCGACAACTCAGGGTTTGATTCCTAAAATGCAAGGTTAAATAAACATTGCGTGTTTCTTTTAAATATGCTTGAAACTTTTACCTTTACTGAATGGTTGTGGAAATCTGTCACGATGATTTCATTGTTGCTGTTAATAGCAGCAAAATGTGGGCCTTGATAAAAACAAATAATAGTAGTTTTAGACAGATGCTAAATTTTATAAAAATGACCTTGAAGCATTGACACAAATAACAAAAAATGAGTAAAAAAAGATACAAGAATAGATGATAGTAAAACTATATTAAAGGTCTAGTCCGTGGTATTTGGCACCATCTTTGTGCACACAGATCAAGCCTACCTGCAAATTGCCTGTCGCCGTTGCCACGGTTACCGAACTTGGTGACCAGCTTGCCGTTGAGCTGGAAGATGAAGACGCAGCAGGATTTGTTGTCCACCACGATGACGTGTCCGTTCCTGTCCACAGAGACGCCTTTAGGGCCCATCAGCTTCCCGGAACCAATCTTATTCTGGAGAAGAGCAGCAGTGATGTCACGAATGATGTCACGTGTGAAGACGCACACACACACACACACACACACACACACACACACGCACAGAAATATAAATAGATTGATGCGTCATGTGAGGGTAGCTGCAGACAGCTGAACAGACAACATGGAGAAAATAAGTCAAAGAGAAAATGAAACTTAACATAAAATAACAAAATAGCGTAATTAGGCCCCAAATCTAAACTGAAGAGACGAGCAGACGTTAATCTCTTGGAATCTTTGGTCTCAGAGCTTTACCTACCTTAAACTTGCCCTCACTCGAAAAGATGCTGACCCATTTGTTGTCATAATCGGCGATGATGATGTCACCATTGGGGTGGACAGCCACACCCGTCGGCCTCTGCAGCTGACCTGGAGTCCTGCCCCGGATGCCAAACCGCATTCTGAACTGGCCATCGTTTGAGAAAACCTGTGGCACAAAACCAGCAAATGAATTGTGTGCGGCTGCAGGTGCTGGGACCTCAAAGTTGCAGCGCTGCATTCACCTGCACACACTGGTTATTGCTGTCAGCTATCAGCACCTTTCCCTGAGAGGCAGCTACTCCCTGAAGGTTCGTGAACTCTCCTTTGTTCCTTCCTTTGGTGCCTGAAAAAGAGCCAAATCTGTAAAAATCGCTCAGCTGTGAAGCAGATATGGGTGGAAACAGTGCCCCTGGTGGCCAATCAGGGTCACAGCAACACCTGCAATTACCAGGTATGAATCCCAGATTTTCAGAATGAACAGTATTCATTAAAGTCCTCCTCTAGGTATCAATATTTCCAGCTAAATTCAGCAAAAAACTTTTTTAATACCAATCCTGAAGATGAGGTCGTCCTCGATGGGGTTCTCTTTCCTCCTCCCGATGCTGTACATGCTGGCTGGCCTCTTGATGGCCTTCTGCTTGATGTGACCGCTGCTGGGAGACTTCAACCTCTTCTTTACGCCGTCCGCTGTTGCCGTCAAATCTATAGATTTGGTGACTTTTATCTTAAAGGGGCTCCCTTTGATATGTTGCTCATAAAGACGCAGAGACAAGTTGAAGGTCCCTTCTTTGGGGGCCGTGAACAGGTATTCGTAAGTGCCGTTCTTATTGTCCAGTATCTCCCCTTCACCTTTGCTGCCGTCCAATGAGGAGAGTTCAGCAGTGATGACAGCGTTACCCATCTTGCACAGCTCACTGTCTTTGTCCTTGGTTGTTATGGTGACAGAAGTGGGCACGCCCACCACACAGTGCCGCAGGCCCTCCCCAGTGGCCACGGTCTCGGAGGCCACGGCGTTGGTGGTCACGACGGTGCCCAGGTTGTGGATGGACTTCTTCACTCCATCCGTCTCCACGAGGAAGTCCAGCTGGTCGTTCTCCCCGGGCTGCAGGGGGAGGTCCTGCGTGGCCAGCCCGGTCAGGCGGTCGCTCATCTGCTTCTTCACCAGCAGCACCTCGGCGTCGGTCCCGTGGCTCAGCGCCTGCTCGGTGAAGTCACAGGTACTTCTGATGCCCTCCTGACCCTGCAGCAGGGTGTCCAGCTGGGCCTGGAGCACCTAAAGGTGGCACACCAGGACAAAAATTCAGATAAATGCTGCTGGAAGAGAGTAGAGACGGCTCATATTGTGAAAAAATATGAGCTTAATGAAACATTTATGGTCTTTAATGAGGGAAGACAACAGTATATGGGCTACAGGAGGGCCAAAATAGAAGAAACTGCTCAGCATGTGTCAGGTAAAAATCAAATCAATAATTGATCACCCTTCTGCTGGTGGGCGGGACATAAACAAACACTGTTGAGTCACCCAGTGGTGCGTATGTGGATGTTTGCGTCCATTGTTTCCTGGAGGACAGATACTGTCGCGTCCACAGAGAAGCCGAAGAGCTCTAACTCAATTGCAGCTAATCCTATTTTTTACAGTTTCATATAGGGCGAAGGACAGAATTCCATTTGGCTGCGAGTCGGTCATGAGTTACGCATATCTTTCAAATCCTGGAAACGTTAGCTCCGTCGCTGTCCCATAACTCTGAGTCTCTCTTGCTGCTGCAAAGATGGTGCCAGACTCACCCCCATTTGGACATCACAGTCCTCTTTTCCCGTCTGCGAGGCCATTGATTTCAACCTTGAGTGAAAAACTTCCAAACAAAACACCCACTATCTCTCCATCTTGACGTTATTCCGCGCTCCGGACACTGGAAACGAACACAACGGCCCGCAGAGCGAGAGGCTGAAGTGGTTTGTCAGCATGAAAGGAGACGCTGTGCTCCGTCCGCTCACTGCACACGACACGCCCAAATCATGCCATGTGTGCGTGCAGCGCACTGGCTCGGTCTAGCCGACAAATAGCCGGCGCTCGGCTTATCTGCAGCGTTTTACTGCACAGCGGCCGCGCCACTGTAAATCATTAACAAGCTGTGTGACGACGCTTCCCACAGCGGGGGGCGGGGCCAGCGGCCCCACAGGCAGCAGACTCAGATATATCCCCAAACACAGGCCTCCGGTCCACAGAGGGAACCCAGCGTGCGCTCTAACGGGCACATCAGGTGGCGTTAGTGCATCGGCTGACCTTCTGTTTGAGCCCGTAGCTGACCTCCAGCTCCATCAGCAAGACGCTCTTGCGGACGTTCAGAGTCTTCTGCAGCTCGTCGAACGTGGAGTGGATGTTGTCCTCGATGGAGCTCTTCTGGCTGGTCAGCTGCTGCAGGATCTCCGACAGCATCTGCAGGGCCGAGTTGATCTCCGGCAGCCTGCGGGCACCGGGCGCGTCGGTCAGGCCACCGAAGGGGGAAAGGACGGTGTAGTGTGTGTCGGGGTAGGCGGTGGCGTACCTCTGCTTGACGGCGCCTAGCTGCTCCTGTAGCGAGGCCTTGTGCTGTTCCACCACGTCCTTCAGAGGCACCGTTGGGTGTTCCCCGTGTTCGCCGTTCGTACACTCCTGACACATGGCCGTCTCACAATGGGGACAGTAAAACTCCATGACCTTCGAAACATAAGGGGGGGAAAGCCTCAAAGACGGGGTGAGGCTACGTCCCAATATCTTAACCACATCTGCAGAATGACTAACGCTGGTTTGTCCTGCTGGAATCAGGTAGCAACTTATGACTAAATACTGAAGCCAAATTAGTAGGTAGATGAAATAGAACAGTAGAAACACTTAAAAACTCTTTCACATGAAATGGATCCGGTCTTGGTCAATCACTAATGACATGCTGAGACGGAAAAATATCAGGTGGTTAACATCTGTATGGTGTCAAGGCCAATTTCTGCAGGAGCCACAAGCGAATTCTAGACCAAGTCTGTAATCTGATATAATCTCAGCGAGGGGAGGCCCGTACGTTGCCTCCGTGGTTGGGGCAGGAGAGCAGCTGGCCCGCCGCCACGTTGGCGACGCTGCTGAGAGCGGCGGCCTCCTGGCTGCAGCCGCCCGGCGTCCGCTGCAGCACATCCATCAGGTTGGTGATGAAGAAGTTGTTCTGCAACGCCGCCACGCCCTTCTCCGGCAGGATGGAGGTCTGGCGGCACACGGGGCAGGAGAGCGTGAGGCTGTGGGCCGGGATGTAGTTCTGCAGGCACCTGTTGGGGGAGGGGGAGGGGGAGGGCGGGGGAGGAAATCAGAGGGAGCGCCGTCTCCGCTTACGACTGTGCCGTCCGCTCCACGCCTGCGCGTCCCGCTCACCTCTCGCAGAAGGTGTGCAGGCAGGGCAGCACTTTGGGGTTGTCGTAGCGGTCCAGACATATGCTGCAGATCAGGAACTGCTTGTCGATCTGGCGCACCACGGGGCTGGGGAGAGTGACGCCTTCACTGGCCATCCTAGATCTCTGGGCTCGCTCTGCCTCTCACGCCGCGCCCTGTGGAGTGACACAGAGGGACGGCGTGACGGGCTTAAAGTTCCCCTGCACACCCCCCCTTCACCAGGAGGGAAGGGCCAAGAGACGCTCCCCCGATCAGCAGCCCGCGGGCCAGCACGAAGATAAGAGCGCTTTAATCAGCGGAGGACTTGAACTTCCACCTTATTTGCATAGAATCATCACCCTGACGCAACAAAGCAGCTGGGGGGCAGGAAGAGGCCTCGCTTTACGGCCCGCCAAGGAAACGACTCTGATCAGATACGTGCTGACTCATCAAAAAGCGAGACCACGCAAATTAAATGAAACCTGTCAGGGGCTTCCGACCCCCCCCCCTCCACCCACCCAGTGTGGGGGGCGCCGGCCAATCAGAGCTGCGCGATTGCAGCAAAAAAAAAAAAAAAAAAAATCACTCAGAGTCGTAAATATTTGATGGCAGAGTCGAGATAAAGACGTCTGTGGAGCCGCACGCCGCTCAGACGCAAACGTTCCCTGACCTTGTTGGTCGGCGCTCGTCCTCACAGGACGCCAGCATTCCTCGCCAGAGCCGTCGATGTCGGTGGGAACCGACTGCAAACTCATGAACCGGGTCAAAGCTAATGAAGGCCTTCAGGAACGTCGTCTGGAGGCCGACGCGGGCGCCAGAAAGTGTGTCGTTTTTTTGGGGATAAAAGGTGCAGAAAAGAGGCCGGATCTGCTGCAGACAGGAAACCAGCGGGGGACGGAGGCAGCGCTCGCGACCTTCCGCAAGTTTCCCCCCCCCCCCGGGCTCTAAGAATCGGAGTGGGAGACAACTCTCCAGCCCCGCGGAGGCTGCGGAATCCGCTCAAACAGCAGCCTGAAAGGAGGCGCTCCTGTCTCACCCCCACACACGTGCGCCAACTCACCGGCTCCGCAGGACAGATCAAAGCATCAAAAGGAGGCAACGGCTTCCCGGATCCCGCAGAGCGCCACGACAGGGCGACATCCCAGCGCCTCGCCCCACCGGAGCCCCGCTCTTACATAATCAGACGTGCACCGGCGGAGCAGAGGAAGAGCCGCTGGATGGAGCCGTCGTCCGCCGCGCAGCGGATGCCAGCACGTGCACGTGGCGACGCTCTCGGACCCATTTAACTCCCGGGACGGCGCCGTGACGTCACTCCATCGCCGCAGCCTCCACTGGTCGGCAAGGATGTGACCGGTGACGTATCAGATCAACAGGCTCCGTCCGTGTGCGCACGCACGCACACACACACACACACACACACACACGCAGCTGAAAACACTGGGTCCATGTGACTGAGAGAGGAGGAACGTGCGCACGAGAAGCCCAAACAAACTGCCTGGAAGCAGCAGCGATGCTCCGAAGCCAAACGTGGGGGATGTCACTGTGTGTGTGTGTGTGTGTGAGAGAGAGAGAGAGGGAGGGAGAGAGACAGAGAGAGAGAGCGAGAGAGAGAGAGGCTTGTCCATGTGAGGGAAGACAATTAATCAAGATTGTATTTCAGGTTTTCCATCATTTCCTTTCCTCCTCCTATCACTAATATCCTTGCCTCCCTCTCTCGTTCGTTAATCTCCATCCCTCCCTCTTTTCCTCTTTCCCTCTGTGAAGTAAATGCTGTCTCACTGCGGTGTGTGTGTGTGTATGTGCGTGTGTGTGTGTGGGGGTGGGGGTGTTCTGCTGACTCACCGCAGAGGGGAAAAAATGTGGATAAACGAAATATAATAATGTGTCCCAGTAAATACCCCGAGGAAACAAAAACAGGATTTGCTCTGAAGCTCTCGTGGCATTTCTAAGCGGTCAGACGGAGAACACACACTGGTTGAACTGGTGGACTTGCTCTTCCACTCATTTCCTCATGGCTGGCAGCTCCGAGTGAGGCCGCTCCAGTGATCTCATCTCAGTTGGTGCCAGATGAGTCAGTGAGCCCGTTCAGAAGAGAGCTGGACACAATGGCTGAACCGGAGAGATGGTTTTAGGCTTATAGAATTAAAATACCTGCTCCACAGCGCCACCTAAGGGCCACAACGGGTGTCTACACCTTCAGGAGAAAAGGCCTCAGAATACATGTGATATCCATCCAATTTACTAAATTCTTATTTTTGTCTAAAGACATGATTTGGGAAGATGTGGGCATGTCTTAGGCAATAATTTAGGAATCTTTCAAATCTGTTGGAACAATTCAGTCCACTTCAAAAAGATCCGCAGGATGATTACATCACTCACAAGTGTGTGTGGAACGAGTGGTAAGTGCTGACAACAATAGCTCAGGAAACCATTAACACACACACACACGCACACACATACAACCTGTTTGGTGACTTTAAACCACATTCTTACTCCTGATGTAAGCAAAGCTGATCCCCTGCTAAAATAAACACAACAATAAACACATCTTCAGCTAAAACTAAAAACTCTGTGCCATTGGAACCCATTTCCACTCACCAGGGCCACGAGCTGAGCATCCTGGTGCGCGTCAGGCACTGGTCACCACCGCGGCTTCACTGGTTCTTTCTGGATTTCTGATCTCAGCTGTTTTTCTCTGTCTGGTCGTAAACACACAATATGACGCGTCGCCTCCGCAAACAATGGCACCGCTCGGTCCAAAGCAGCGCTGCCGGAGGGCAAACAAGGAGGACGTGTGTCTGTTGGACAGCACTGGTGCAACCAAACTGGTTTGTCACTCAGAATGGTACGCAGGCGGGGGTCGACCCTACATCCCCATGTTGGTGACTCAAAACTGTCATTGTCATTCTTTTCTCAAGTCTTACTTGTGTAAGCTTTCCCATCTGCCTTCTCTTCCTTCTATAGCTCTAGATCGACCCATCCCAAATATTTCATCATATGTTTCGGATTAAAACCTGAACTCCGGGTGACAGCGCTCATTTCTGACAGGGGTTTTGTCTTCGTGGTATTTTAATTCCTGTCAGTACCTAAAGCCAGATGGCCCGATTATAATCCAGATCGGGCCTGGCCGCCCAACCAAATCATCGCTGCCGCGGTTTCATAACAAAACACTTAAATCCTGAGAAAAGAATCACAAAGCAGGAAGCTCCGCGACAACAAGCGCAGCCACACCTTGGCGAAACTTTACACCTCAGCTGGTGCTTCGCGTGTTTTTAGGGCAGCACAGACGCACGCTTCCCCCTGAAGAGAGAAACCCTCTCGTGCTAATCTGAAGCCTGCAGCGGTGGCGGGATGATTGGGGATTATGGAGACACAGCAGGGCCTTCGGCACAATCGAGCACAGCTGCATAACCCACCCAAGAGTGGTCGGCCGGGCTGCACACGGCAACCCACTGGCATTGTTTCTTTAGAAGGATTATTATTTCCTAAGCTCCAAAACAAACTCCTGTCGGGTCCTTTTCATTAAAGCACGTCGGCGCCTCACCGGGTTACATATCTGTCCAGCGGCGCGTTCTGGTGACACGAGATAAGACGCGAGGGGTGCTGTTTGTTCCGAGCGCCACCATCCCTAATACGAAGGTCGCGTTCGAGCTAACGGCCGTCCGAAGCTGTCCCATCAGCACAAACGTCGACCTGGATTCGGTGAGGCTGACGCGCTGTGACTCCGTGTCCAGACGACATCTGCGGCTCCGGCCCTGCTGCAGAAGGCCGATTAACGGAGGAAAGTGGCGACTGAACCATCAAATTACAGTCGGGAGGGATTAGTGTAAACAGCCAGCGCGGTCGCTGTGTTTTGCCGCGGCTTCGTTTCAGAAATGAAAGACTTATTTGTCACACTCTGACATTTTACAGACTAGGGAGCAGCCAGCATACATCCCTCTTTCTGAGGAGGAGGAGTTCTTTTCACTGCCCAGGAAGCAGATCAGACTTCCATAGAATGACAAACTCTCTTTACATTCCATTTCCAAGTTTTGTTTGAGCTGCGTTCCTTCAGTTTCTCAGCTTATGCAAGCGAAGCACAAAGCACATAAAGCTTCAATTTTACTGGCGAGACGTAACCTTTGACATGAACCCTGAGAAGAATAACCAGTCGATGTAACTGAAGCAAATATTGAAGTATTTACACTGACATGAAAGTCATTAGTATCTGGGTTTGGAGTCACAGTTTCTGGAGTTTGGCGCGACAGTTGAAAAAATTGCTGCTTTCGAACAAATCCAGCACTTTTGAGGCCAAACGGCAGCTGTGGGACAAAACTGCAGCAGCAACCCACAATGCACCTGCACGAGACTGAGCCGAGGTCTAGTATGATAAACAGGAAAAGGAAATGAGAGTCAAATATCTTCAAGGAACACATGCTCTGACATATGCAGATCTTCTCCTTATCCACACAGAAAAGCCACTTCTGCAACGAGCAAACGTGAGTGTTTTGTCCTTGTGCGTGCGTGTGTGTGTGTGCGTGTGTGTGTGTGCGTGTGTGTGAGATGTGTTCTGGGAACCTGTATTTCAAGTGTCAGACTGCAACACCTAATTACTGAGGCATTTTCAATAACTTTCCTCTTACAGATGCCAAAAAGGAAACATTGAACTTTAGAACCTTTCTGTGAATCACTCGTGCAAACTTCACACTTACTGTGACTCCATGGCTGCTGTTACGTCTCCTCTCTGGGGGGAACAATCGCTGCTGCTGCTGCTGCTGGAGGTCACCTAATCCACCTCATCTGTGTTTTACTCTGGTTTGTGAGGGGAGAACATGTGAGCTGTTACAATAATCCAAACAGACTGATGGGCTGAGCCGAGGTGGTGGCCGGCGTGGGAGGGCCCACCGCCGCCTGCAGGGAGCGCGCCGACCAATCAGGAGCCGCGGTGGGGCCGCGGGAGGCCGGGCTTAAGGCTTCTGCTGCTCTTTAACCATCCAGGGAGGGCCAGACCCCCAGAGGCACGACAGGAGATAAGAAAGAGGACAGGAATCTGACACAGGGACCCGAAAAAAAAGTGTGTGTTCATTTAGTTTTTTTTAGTGACTATAGAACAAAACCCGCTGATGTTTCACCTTTTCTTTCCTCGTCTCTCAACATTCTGTTCTGAGCGCTGCATAAATATGGAATTTCCCTTTCTTCTTCTTTTCAAATTTCTGAAAAAAGTTCGAGTAAATGAGCAAATTCCAAAGCTTAAAAAATAAACTTGAACTCTTGGGCTGGTAAAAGTGGACAGTTTTATCTCTGCTTCCAAGAAAATTTCCCAATGTAAACAAGCTTTTTCTCTTCAGCTCAAACTGTCAGAACTCTGAGCCCTAATCCTAAACGGCCAGCTAACGCCGCAGCAAATGAAACCAGATCCTCAAATGTTTATGAAAAAAGCCACGTCGGGGACTGAAACATCTGGCCCAGCGACCTCAGACTTTGTGCTGAACTGAAGCCAGGTTGGCAAACAGGGCAGAAATGTTGCCACAGAAGCTTTGTCTACAAATTAAGGCGAGAAGACACATAAAACGGGGATTAGCGGTGGGTACATGTGGGTCACATGACCTCTTTGGACGCTAAATAGAATGTAGACACTTCATTGTCACATTTCCAGTGATGGTTGGAGCACTTTGGGGGTCAACGGCCTGTGACGATCAAATATATGCGTCCTTCCACCACAGTCCTACCAGTGGGGATTTGACCCAGCAACCTCGAGGTCACGGCCTCGCTCTTCTACCTTCTAGACCATCACTTATTCATAGCGTTAAAACATGAAAACTGCACGGTGGAAGAGGGTAAAGCAAGTCAGGCGTGAGACTCTGGGAGGTTTCTGTTATCTGCAGCTCCGCTGGGCTCAGTCGGCCTCACTGAATATCTGGACTGTGTCTAGACGCCGACCTTGGGCCACGCCGGCTGGATTCCTCCCAGTAAGCGAGGCCGGCAACCAGACTGGGGCCAGACGACAGAGACGTGGACTTCATCGGTGATCCGCCCATTCAGGCAGGAACACAGCCTGGACAGGTCACCCGTCCATCACAGGACACACACGCACACACATACACACACACACGTGCACACACACACACACACACACACGTGCACACACACACTGAGAGGCCAGATTTAAATCCAGAACCTTGCTGGTGTGAGGGAATCACCGAACCTTCACAGCATTGATTACTGAAACCACAAATGCTGATAGAAGACAATTATCATTTAATGATGATGATTTGAGACTCTGGCATTCACTAACAACATTATAATTCATTGTGGTTAAAAACAAATATTTCACCTTGTAGAGTTTCATCTTCATCGTTTTACTTAATGAAATTCTGCTGAATAGGAGAGCCTCTCTGTCTGACCAGGCCGTACTCACGACCCCCCTCCAGGAACATATGGAGCCAACATGCATACGTTTGCCCCACCTTCCTACTCCATGAATGCTTTAATCTTATTGGCAAAGCATAAACCATGTTTGCAGTAATGATCCAAATGCATCTGTTTCCCCTTCCACTCCCTCTTAACTGGATTACATGTAGAGAAGTGCACTGGTTCTGGAGGGACGCGGCACCACTCATTCCCCACCTCTGCTGCCTTCGCGTGAGAGGAAAGGGGTCGTGGAGCTGCAGCAGTGCCAAAACACAAAGAGCAAAGCAGACTGACACAAAAGTGAGCGTGGAGAAGACGAATGAAGCGCGGTGCTATAAATGACTGAATGCTCGGGGTGAAAGGGAGTTCATTGTTGTTGTTCATTAAAGGTGGGCCACTCTTGCTTTTCTGCAACACCGATATCCTGGAGATGACGTGCAGGTTAAATTATGAGTTCCTGCATGTGGGTTTCAGCAGTGCCACGAGATGGAACACAGCTGCTGCCCGAGAAGGTTTAACGCGCTCATTTGACTAAAGCCACCCATTCAGACGTCATTCATGGGACCGGTTCCAAGGCAAAACCACAAACGTGTCTGTTCGGGGGCACGACTGAAGGTCACGCACAACACGCTGCCCTCAACTGCCACCTCCTGTTGCCAACGCACTCTCACCTTCCTGAACCCCTTCACACTCAGAGAACCGAGTTAATAGCTGGTGTGCTGGTCCAGCACTAATCAATCAGCTTTAACCAGTCAGAGGGCGCTGCAACGCGGCAGCTCATTGACCCCGCCAGGCTCCAGTGTCACGCAGCATCGAGCAGCCCGCAGGGTCTTCATCAATATGACACTGGTCGACATTTGGATTCGGATAGATATGGAAAAAGAAATCTATCTTCAAAACAAAAATAAACAAATTATCTGACTAAAAACAACCAAATAACTCACACGACGGTGCAATACATCTCCCTGCCGGCAGGGGGAGCGTTCATAGACTCCTGCATTCTGACAGCAAATATAAATAAAATCAGCACAAATTAGAAATAAATCCTGCTCAGCAAAAAGGGCTCTGCCATCATTAGCATCCATCATCATACCATTACAGAAATTCCATTTCCAGCAACAGGACACGTGTTTGTCCCTGGGAGCGTCAGTTTTGGCAGCAGAAGTCAGACCAAGTGGCCAAACTGTCGCCAAATGGGCAGAACACTCCCTGGCTGCACCTTGATGCTTCCCTCGGGGCTTTAGAGAGTCAACAGATCCCTGCAGAGAGTGCAGCTCACACTGGTGCTGAGCAGGGGTTCGGTCCTGGAATAAACCAGACTCTTTGGACCGACGTGGATGCGCAACGTGGATGCACAAATTGAAACGCGCCATCTCTTATTTGCACCCCCTTTTTGTTCGGTGGGACAATTCATCGCGACAGGTTTGGACGCAGGAAGTTGTGGTGCACTCACCTAAAGGTTGATCTGATCTTCCGGTACCAACTCGACAGCGACGCATGCGGACCCCAGAAGATCCTGACGGAACTTTTCAAATAGTCGTCCTGTCCGAGGGTTGCTGTCCTCCTCCGCTGCTGTGTCTGCTACTGTGCATTAAAAAGAGCCTCTGATGCTGAACCGAGCCGCTTTATTTCCACCTCATTTATTAAAGGCAACATCCATCAGCGAGGGGAGCAGTTAGATAATCAAAAAAAAAAAAAAGCAAAAGCTTCATCAATATTACATGTATGCGTAAAAATAGCTCCAGCATCCATCTATTATTTCTGTTTTCTCCTGAGTAGTTACACAAGTCCAAGACTAAGACAGTTTAAAACAAAGGGCAAAAAAAAATTAAATAAACAAGTTGAACCCAAGTTCTGAAAAGTGAATTAAATTATATTTTTACAAGTTTAGTCACAAGTGACTGGATGCATTTGTTGAGATTCTTTACCACCCAAAAAATACATTAATTAAAAAAAGGAACAGGTTTGGAATTCAGTTCTAGCAGGAGAGATTATAACATCAGCTCTGCTCCTGGTGGGACATCCCAGTTTAACTGTGAACTTCCAGTCACGCTCCTCCTCTAGCAGGGAGGCTGTTGCCATGCCAACTTCATATTATTCCACCTCCCCTGAAAGAGTCTTTTCAGATCAAATCAAAAAGAAAAGAAGGACAGAATCGAGCTATTTGCATTCCTCCTCCATTAAAGATTCTGTGCGACAGAAGAAAGGGCGCATGAGCCTCATTGTCTGGACGGGGGACGGGACAGGATGGGGGGGGCGACCTCCAGGCATCTCAAGGCCTCGCCACTATTTTGGAAATCGAGCGCGCTCTCTGTGCCCAGCCGCTTAACATGCAGCGCACGGTGGCGGCCTGCGTGCAAACTTTTGTGTCCCAGCTCAGAACAGGTAACAGTCTGACAAACCACGGCGGCGTGAAGCGGAGAAATAGTGAGGATTTTTCCAGATCGACAGACAAAGAAAATCCCGTTTCATCCGGCGCTGGTCACAGCTGCACCTACTGGGCCCAGCAGAGTCAACATGAGTGACTCCTCTGCTCTTACACATCATTTAGGGATACATCGTGACTGATTGGTGGAGAAAAGCGACGTTTACCGCTGTGATGAGAAAAAGTTTGCTTAAAAAGCGACAGATTCTGGGTTAACGACATCCTTACTAATCCTCTGAGCTGGTGTCGATTCAAAGAATGTTCGGCATCTTGGGCTATTTCAAAAATAACAACCCAAACAGGAACAGGAAGTAGTTTTATCGGCGCAGCCTCACCCCATGTCTGCTTCCTCCCGTGGCTCTGCCCCTGTGAGCTTGCCTCTCACCACACCCTCGCGGACCCGCGGGTCGCACCAGAATCTCTCACCCTCCCTCCACTCCAGCGTGTCTGAACTGACTTTGATGGTCTCGCTGATGGTCTCGACTGGCTGCTAATCTCAGTGGGCCTCTGGGGGTGTTTCAGAATCCCCTGTTGTCGCAGGAAGAAAACTGGGATTATGACCTTGTTGACAGATTTCCCTCTCTTACTCTCACTTCTCGTGTGTTTGCTTTATTCCCACGGGCGCAAAACAGAAGTTACCACTCACTCTTTCTAGGAAATGTTGCTGATGATGCTGGTTTTTCCTGGCTGGGTTCTTGTGTCATGCTCACAATGCTCTTCTTCAGCGGGAGAAGGTCATTAATAAAATAATCCCAACTTTCCCCGTGTGGCTCTGACAACCTCACCGTTCCCGTGGTAGTAGGAGAGTGACAGGACAGATCCTACTCTTCAGGTGTTAGGCTGAGCAGCAGGATAAGGAGGGATTGAGAGGAGCATAATCCCACACACATGACTACGGCGACGCTGATCTAGAAGCAAAGGTGCCCAGTCACGAGCCATTTGGCCATGTCGGACACTGCTGCCAAACACTCGGGCCTATTACGTCCAAACACTCTGATCCTGTCTGTGAAAGGTCAAATGAGTCAATGCTCATCTCTCTGTTTGCACCGAATGTTTAATCTACAGTGGGGTCAATAAGCAACAGGTAAACTGATCTCATGATATATAATTTCATTTCAGGGCCATCACAGTCAGGCAGGTATTATTTTGACACGCAAAACACCTCCATATCCCCTTTCAAGTATTATAATTCCTATTAAATTGCATAAAATATGGGCAAGTGCTAAAGAAAAAAAAAAAGGATACACTCAGGGGTTGCTGTCATGAGAGGTACTAAAATAATGTTTCATACATTAAATGCTGCAGTTAAAACACTGTTATTCTACATAAAATCTAAGGTTGATATTGTGAATAAACGTTTTTTTAACAAATAATAAATATACATATATACTGTATAAGAAAAATATACATTTAAATCTTGCACATTTATAACGTGGTGCTCTACCGCCCTCTAGTGGCCATCCGGTAGAGGTGGTAGAAAATTGTTTGCAGATTCAAGAAATTATTTGTTACTGATCAGGTGGATTTAAGTAAAGCATAACGATTTAAAGAGAGAAAAACGATATTATTTATTTTTATTTAGATTCTATCATCACATGAAGTGAAACATTTTTGTGGTCTGTCAATATTTTTTCAAGACTGGAACAGAACAATGTTTGACCTCATCAGTAAAAGAGCAGTAATTTGTTTCCAGCCTGCACATGTAGCATGAAACGCATTAAATAAACTTGGAGATAAATTAAATATATTATAAATATATTAAAAATATCTGCATGCATTTATAAATAAAAGTCAGTCATAATGTAGTCATCAGTCTGCTTAAACCAGTTCAGCCAGGTTGGTCTGTTTGTCTTTAATTAAGTAATAGTAATAGACGATTGTGTGGTTACCGTGGCGACCACCATGCAAAAAGGAAGTTGTGTTTAAAAGGGCCAGTATGTATTTAACATTTCACCCTCCTAGGAAGCCAGATGCAGTGACAAGGGCAGCCATCGTGATGCCCGGGGCAGTTAGAGGACGCAGCAGGGGTCAGAGAGAAGCAGAGGAGAGCATCCAGCTGTTCCCCATTTCAATCCAAAGGACAGATGTGGTTGATATTAAAGACACGATGTTTCTTTATTGACAGTTTTGAAATGACAAACTACTGAGAAAACAGTGTCTGAATGACGTAAACACATTTGATCAATTCAGCAGTGTAAACAAAAGAAAAATGTGGATGTGGGTACAGAAATTGGGCGAAATTAAAATGAAATCAGTCACAGCCGCTTTGCTGGGTAAAATTAAAAAGGAATAGTGAAACAGATGCAGAAAAAAACACATTTGTGATTATAATCACACAAATATTCAAGTGATTTGCAAAAAAAAAAACAAACTAGGAAAATAAATCAGAGAATTATCCAAACAAAGTCACTTATTCTTCAGAGGGGGGAACATTTGGGCCTCACTGCCTCTGTGATAGGTGTGTTTGGGATAGCGTCCACATCGAGCATCCACGCAGGCCACACACAGGCTGGGACGTCACGCCGGCCTTTTGTTTTGCTGCTTTACTGACTTCATTTGCATTACAAGCAACAAGAAGAGGAACCCCCACCCCCCCACCCCCACGGCATTTAAACACTGTCACTTCTGGACACAGGAGATACGGATGCTTGTGTGCACAAAATTAACTCCTTGCATGCTTAATCTTTAATGGCCAGTGCGTGAAATCACAGCAGCAGTCCAGAAAGCGGATCGTGAGCTCGTGTTTGAAGCTTTAAGGCAACGCAGTGATGAGTTATGTCACCTCTGACTGGCACAATGGAAGTGTGAAAGGCAAAAGTGGTGTGACTTTGTCAATCAGTCCCATCTTTCAGACTGATGGTTTCCTGTGTGGATTCATGGAGGCACTAATGGAACACCGACCACAGCAGGGGCCATAAGAACCAACACACGGGGTTGAGCAGGCGATCACACGACCGCTTCAGTGTGACTGATGGGAGCATCGATCACGCAGTGGCCGCAGAATTGTGTGCACATACTACTACTCCAAGATACTATGGAGGAGTTACTAACTACTGACACAGACATACACAGGGTACACCCAATACCACAACTGGTACAATAGTTCATTACTGGGGCCTCAATTTTTTGTAGCACATTGCAGAATTTGAAAAGAAAGACATTAACTCCGGTTGGAATATATATATTTTATCATGCGGCACTGAATGAAAAAGGCTGGTACAAGGCCACTGCGATCTCTCTGAGGTATCAAGCAAGGGAACTGAAACAGAGACGAACGAAGACACTGTAGCAACAGCAGCAGCAGCAGCAGCAGAGGAAAATAAGTCACGTGACCCTGAACAAAAACAGAGTGAAACGCGGGCTCCAATTGTCAGAGCTAATTAGCAGCATCACAGACACGATTACAAGACGACGGCTAAGCAGGCGAAGAGGCCCTCGCGCAACACAAAATACCAATTCGCCACTTGTCAGTTAGTTTGGGGAAAAAATAAAGATGAGAATATAATAATCTGGACTAACAGCATGCAGCAACAGCTCATTGCATCTTGCTCTTTGCATGTCTTATACCTGATATCGATTCAGCTACATTAATAAAATTACAATCTCTCCCCCGACAGCTGTGGTTTGCATGATGAGATCAAATCTGTACAGAAGAGGCGAAAAAACAGTTCACTTCCAGCTCGGCTTGACGCCCCTGCTGGAATCTCTGGACGGCGCAGACTTTTCTGAACAGCTATTAGTCTTACGAGGATCCTCCCGCGTCTGCAGCGGAGGGGGAGTCTCGCTGCGATAGGCGCTCCGACTGGCCGCTTTCACGCTCTGCACCCTCCGCACGCTGGGCCCCTGGTGCTCGTCGTGACCGGGAGGCGGCGGTCGGCTCTGTTTCATCGAGTTGTGTCTGCCCCGAAACGAGGGGCTGCGAGATGGCGTGGAGGGGACGGAGAGGGGGCCGGGCTCCTTCTTGGTCCTGGAGGACGAGGCCACGGTGTTGCGCGCGAAGCTGGGGACGTCCGGGGTGCTCTTGGCGCCGAGCGCGACGGAGCTGCTGTTCTCGGAGGAGGTCTGAATGAGGGCCCGCATGGTGGAACGGCACATCTTCTCCTCGTGGGCGGGTTTGGGGATGTTCCGCAGGGGCTTGGCGCTCGGCTTGTTGACGGAAGCCTTCCGCGCCGGCGGATCTCGCGTCCCCTTTGAGGCGCCGCAGGTCAGGGAAGTCCCCCTTTGGGCTTTGGACTCGTCGGGGGGCAGACTCGAGTGTCTGAGCGGTCTCGTCCTGTCGCCCCTTCCTCGCGCCGGTGTGCTCTGGTCTCTGAGAGGCCGCCGTGACTCCGCGCCCTCGTAGCCCTCTGCCCTCTTGCCACTCCCCGTCCGCGTGATCTTGGTAATGGGCACGACTTTGCGCATTCCCTGGCTCTCGCTGCTGGTAAGCGTCCTCACCACCCGACCTCGGCTCATTTTGTTGAGATTGTTCTTTGCGTGGGCTGCTTTTGTGCTGGTTTCCTCCTTCCCCGCGCTTGGTTTTCCCTCCGCGGTGTCACAGCTCTCCGTCTCCCACTCGTCTGTGACTGGAGACTGCGTCATGCACGCGACGTCGACAGACTTCGGTGCCGAGAGCTCGCTGGTGGAGACGGATTGGTCGTTGGGAGACATGGACTCCAAATTCGAAGACAAGGAGGTTGGGTCTTGCCTGTCTTTGCTGTAGTCGGTTCTTAAAAGTCCCTCTTTCGTGAAAGACGAGCTCTCAAGCTCCGAATAATCCAACGTGACAGAGCAGTCGGTCTCTGTGCAGTCCACGATGCAAAAGCCTGGCTTCTTATTGGACACAGCAGAGTCAAGTGGCAGCGACGTATCGCAGGTTGTTGAGGAAATGGTACTGTCCTCCTCTTTCTCTCTATCAGGAAAGACTCCCGCATGTTTGGGACGCTCCACTTTTCCTTCACAGGCTTTGGTATCCACTCCTCTCACGAAAGCTTTATTGTCCAGCGCCTCCAGACCTATGGAAGGTGATTGTCTCTCCTCGTCAAGGTCGGTTACCACAACATCTCCCTGGTTGACAAAGTGCATGTGATTGCTGTTGTTGTTTGGGCTCCGCAGCTCGAAGGCTTGAGGACCTCGGACTAAAGTGTGTCTCTCTACGCTAACGCTCATCTGACCGGGCGCGTTTGGAAGGTGCTCAGGCTTCTGAAAGGCAAAAAAGGAGGTGTGCAGAGCGCTGGCCTCTGACAGGGGTGAGCAGATGTTGTTGTTGTTGTTGTAGGGATCGTCGTTTGCTCCAGAGGACGAAAACCTGGCCAGCGGGCTGATGGGTTCGGTTTCTGCACGCGGAGATGTGATCTGCCTGTTGCAGCCCAGCTCGCGGTTGTCATCCTGGGCTGAGATCCAGGGAATTGTATTCCTCTGAATGGCACGGCCCGACCGAGGTAGACTGTTAAACTTGGAAGAGTCGGCGGGATTGTCAGCACCTCCGAACAGCTCCAGGTACCCTTGGAGCTCTCTGTCTGCGACCGAGTTCATCGTGTGACGATGGCGGCGGGCGCTGGCCGAGCGCCCTAGCGGGCGGTTCGGGCTCTGGGACCGCTGCTGGAGGAAGTCCAGGAGACATTCCTTGGTGAGCATCTCCACGTCGTTCTCGCTGCTGCTCCGACCGAAGACGCCGCTCTGATCGACCCCTGACCAGGCAAAGCGCTTTTCCTCCAGTTCCCGCAGACGCCGCTGCCTTGCTGCTTCCTTCAGCTCGCGCTCCGTGTTGTCCTGAGAGACAGGAAGGTGCAGACATTGACAAGGCTCTAAATAACGACTGGAGATGGACCAGGCCTACATGCTCATGTCAAAATGGCCATATCTGTCATCTTTATTGAACAGATCCAGCATTCCAGCATCACAGAGACCCACCTTGACAGCTTTTTTGAACTTTATGCAGAAGTCTTGAAAGATGCGGAAGCACTCGTCCAGCTTAAATGTGTCCTTGTCCTCACAGAAGAAATCAATGAGAGTGTTCCCCTCTTTACGCAGTTCCAGCCTGCGCCTCTTCAGGTCTTGGAGCGTCTGTGCGGAGCTCTGAGACATCAAACACACGCTGTCATTACTCTAAGCCGTTTGAGTCAGCACGGTCGTAGGCCCCACAGCACAACTCCTGCTTCTTCACCTGCAGGAAGGGCTCCAACTGCTGCCGGAGCTCCTGGTCTCCTTGGACTTTCTCCTCCAGGGATTTAATGCGAACATACAAGGAGGAAAACTCCAACTCGATGTTTTCCACTGAGATTCTGCGGGAAAAGGCAGCAGCAGCATTTGATCGTATTCACGTCACTGACTCTAAGGCTGAGTGTGATGGGGGGGGTTAGAAGAGGGGAGTAACATCGCCCTGTGCTGCAGAAGCTGCACTCATTCCTCCAAGTAGTGACCTTGTGAAGCACCCGCTACATTCTGAGTCTCTGCTGCGACAAGTTACAGGTCAGCTGCGGTGTTGTTTCAGCAGCGGGCTGGTTACATCCTAAATCTCCTAAATAATGTACGCCGGATTTTACCTGGCTGCACTCTGGACGTCCTGAAGTTTCTCTGGAAACTTGAGCAGCTTCTCGTCTTTTTTCTTCGCCTCCTGTGTGGACACACGCGTTGTTAGGAAGCCTACTCCCGCCGCAGTAACACCATATTATACATTTCAAGAAAGACGTTACATTCCAAATGCCTTTACAATAGAACGTCTTGAAGGTAGTGTTTGCATCCTATTGTGTGAGAGCAGCTTTCACCAACCATGGCAACGAAGTGCAGGAGGTTCATCCCTGGCTTGTTGGCCTTGGTGTCAGCCAGGGAGAGGAGGGACGACAGTTTGAACCCCACGGCGTTTCCTGCGTAGCCGCCCTGCAAAGCACAGACAATTACATCACAGTCACCAGCAACCTTTTGCTTATTGTAGATTATTCCAGACCAGGTCCAATAATGATTCAAAGGACAGAAAAAACATTTTAATAACCAAACTTTTGTGTTTCATTTCCGTAAATTGCCCGACAGATTCTAAACTATTTCAACCAATTCAGAAAACTAATTCAGCACGTTTTCCAGTCCTCAGGTACCCAGGGCGGCTCTGATTTCAGCCAATGCTAAAAAACCTTCCATACCCACTGTTGTGTATATTGGCTTCCTATAGGTTAGTGAAAATAATGATAATGTAACAATGCCAGACAGGAAACTCTACTGAATAGCCCATGTCACTTACTGCATTCATGATGTTTCCAGCCTGAAGCACCAGATGCAGAATAGCATGTAGCTCCTCGCAGCTCATCAGCTCTAACGGGCAGGACAACATAGAGTTAACTGGATCATTAACATATTATATTCAGTCTTCCATGTACAGAATATTGATAAGTCATACAGTCAGCCAGGCATGGAGGCAGAAAAATTACATTCATTTTGCCCATGAGGTTTAAAGCTGGGTACTTGTGGATGTTTTCATTAAATGACATCACTGGGAGTTCTGTTTCTTCCTCCCAGAGCGGTTATTGAGTGATAGCTCTGCATTGCAGAGAAAAGGTCACAGTTCTGTGGAAAAGGGTTTAAGAAAATCCGCCACAGTGCAGAAAGAATGTATGACTCAGCTGAAATGACAAAAGCCCCAGCGAGGGATTTAAAAGTAAAGTTCTAATTATAATCTATATTTAACAGCTCGTTGGCACCCAGACGCATGTCTGTGGGTATAAACAAAAGCATGTGCACACGAAACTGGTTCAAATGCAAAAGGTAAATGGTGTTTCTATGATTTCATGAGCTCAGATATCTGGGCCACCTGCCACAGTGAAGCACGTGTGTGTGTGTGTTTACCTTTAGTGGCAACACGTACGACATCAATCTCGCGGCTCATCACAGCACATAAAGGAAATATCTCCTCTCTGAGGACCATGGCCTCGATACGAACCTCAAACCTGTTAAACCCAAACACGTTTTAAGAAAAGCACCT
This sequence comes from Lagocephalus sceleratus, assembly GCA_911728415.1. Classification (NCBI taxonomy): domain Eukaryota; kingdom Metazoa; phylum Chordata; class Actinopteri; order Tetraodontiformes; family Tetraodontidae; genus Lagocephalus; species Lagocephalus sceleratus. The sequence goes on along the minus strand of CAJVRN010000232.1, from coordinate 13,858,885 downwards.
GTTGCGCAATAAAAGTTGCAGCAGAATGACGACTGAGGCGAGAAGAACAGTCTTTTTGTTCTAATCCTGATGTTGGTAAACTTCATTTTTCAATTTGACTACTACTCTCTGTACACGGTAACCATAGAAACGCACCGAGGCACCTGGATCAATAGATACATAAAGGAATCCACCAGTGTCAGCTTGTCGGGATCTCCTTTAAATGCCCGAAGTTTCTTGATCTGTTGAGAAAACAGAGGAAGTTGAGCAGGCTCCATTGTGGTGCGATCAGCCTTTTATTGTGAGTTCTTGCGAAAACTGCACAGGCGCAAACCTCCTCCAAGTCGGGCAGGAGCTTCAGCAGGTCTTTGAGCAGCTCTGCTCCATAAATCTTGCCATCTCCTCGCCGTATGTCTTCCACAATAGAGCGATTAGACCTGGAAGGCAGTTTATTTCATTAAAGCTCGATGATGAATGGCACAGGTGCCTTTTCATTATGCTCGCTAAGCCGGCCCTCTCATAGTCAAACAAAATTAAATTAAACCCCTTTTCCTCTCCAGGTGTGCTGTCGCATCACTTCTAACAGCAACCATCTAGGATATTATCATTAGAATCAGAATTAATTCAAACTTATATTTAACCCATCCTTTTTGCACACCAGTAGTGAACACACACAGGCCAGTACAGAGGGAACCACACGGGATCAGGGATTGGTTACAAGTCCAATTCCTTTCCTCTGAGCCATGAGATGGCCTAATCATGTCATTAATCATTCACACAGTATAGAAATTATGTCTTTATTCCATTTAACAATTCAAACTAGGTTAATAAGCCTGGTGCTATTAAGCTATGTACACTACTAATGGTTCCCATGGAAACAGCAGTATTTTTCTTTAAAGCCAATCCACACAAACATAAATAGACTTTAATATGAATGTGTTGAACTGCAGGTGAATTACTATCTCTCTCTGGCTGTCCATGTATAAGAGGATAAAATGTATGAAAAAGCCCGAATGACGACTGACATTCAAATGTCATTAAAATACAGTGGGGAGCCATGCAAACACACCATCATGCAAACCAGACACCTTACTCACTTTTTTTTATTTTCGACCAGTGCAGACTATTCCCAACTGAGCTGAGTGCACTTAAACATGCCTCCAGATTTCAATTAATCAAACAATGGAAGCCTGTTTGAGTACCTGGCACTGCACTTGGCCATAATCTGCTTCAGTTCTCCACGTTTTATTGAGCCCTTTACCAGTTTGAAAACAAACTAAAACTGAAAAGACTTTGAAGACACCTTCACAACATACAGTAAAACGAGGTAGAATAAGAGAAAACAAGGTAATAAAGGTTACATTTTGGTTTGATGTTTCAATAGTATGCAGCTGAAACTGAGAATAAAGTCAGTTCCCACCCCCCCACGTGTCTGGAAAATTGCCACTGTGGCACATTAAAATTTACCGCCCTCATTTTGACCGATATCACATTAAACGCAGATGTTCACATTCAAATAACTTAGACCTCAGCGACAACAGGAAACCAACCTGTCAAATGAGTTCTGTGATCATCATATTGGGCTGTAAATGTTGTTTTTCATCAGTTTAGCTAATGATTAGGGAGAATTTGGACCACCAAGGCGGTACCTCTTCAGCTTGTTTTGGGTGGAAAACTTACTTCTTGAACTGCTTCAGGAAAATGCCCACGTTCATCCCCCTCTTGGAGTCGAGGATGCTGATCTGAAAACACAGACACTCTCAGTATCTATAGGCGCCTGTGAACACACACGGGCCCTGCGTCCTGGTTGTTTAGTTACCTGTACCACCTCACACAGCTCCTCCACCTCAGGGAAGAGCGAAACTCCACCGGGGCCGTGTGTGCGGCCTTCCCCTCTCATTAGCGCGCACAGCTTTTATGCTGATTGCTGTACAGGTTACATGTTACTGTCCATACTGGCGCAAACGCTCATTTGTTCTCTGAACCTAAAGTGAACTTAGTGAACCTAAATCAGGCTTTTGACCCTGCCATATAACTGCATTAATGTCATCTACAATAACGTCCAACAAAAAGAACTTGATTTGTGACATAAATAACTACTACATTGCATCTTCTTAAATCTTAACTCATGAGTTCTTAACTTGGACATCTAGGAGGACAGAAATGACGGTGTAACATTATTACATATTAATGTAGAGATTGGGGAAGAGACCTGAATCCCAGGAGGTCTGCTGGGAATCAGGTGTAGTCATGACAACCACTCACCTCCTCCTTGGTGTTCTCCTTGAAGGAACGAGACCTAGAGATGCGATTTGGGGTCCCTGTGCCCGCCCCAGTCCCTCGTCCACCCGATGCCGTCTCCTCCTGCTGCCCGAAGAGCTCCTCCACAGAGCGGACGTCAATCTGGTACTGCTGCTGCCGCACCGCCAGCGTCCAGATGTTGGGTTTCCCGCGCACCTTCTCCTCCGGTATGGGCTTCCAGAAGAAGCTGCGGACCCTACGCTTCTTCCTGGCGTTGGTGGGCAAGGTCGCCGGGGGCGGAGGAGGCGGCGGCGCCCCCGGAGGCGGGGGCGGCAGGGGCGGAGGGGGAGGGGCCGAGGTCTCGGAGTTGCTGGCCGCATCGTTGATGGTGTGTCCAGACATGGAGGACGGGGCGGAGGAGGAAGCGGTGCAGCTGCCCCCCTCGCTGCTGCAGCTCTCGGGCTCATTGGTGGTGGATGGGCAACTCATAACAAGCATCCCCAGACGAAGCAGTCAGCACAGGCTCAACGCCGACATAAAAGAAAATGATCAAAAGGGTGCTTCTCTCTTTCGCAAACGTTTTCCAAAGCACGGGTTAATGTTCTTCTTCACTCTGGAGAGCATTAAAATACTCCGTCATCCTACTGCTACAACAGGGAATGCGTCCCTTCGTCGGTGAAGGGTGCAGGGGCGATCGCGTCCACCTCCATCACTCAGGCGGTCGTCCGTCGCGTTGAGCTGAGCCTTTGAAGGTTACCTCCCAGGGGCAGCGGGTGGAGGGCGGTGAAGGCCATCAGGTCTACACGAGAAGAAAACACAGGACAGGATTAGACCGAGGTAGTCATGCACGTTGTCATGGACTCTGAAATTAAGTGGATATTAAGGGTGAGACAGATCAAAAGAGAAGGGGTACCCGGTCAAAGGCTGACAATGAAGGAATAGGCAAATCCCATTTTTTCCCCGTTTTGCGAGGGCTTTGAAGTCGGGCTCTGGGGTGTATAATGGACAGAGACGTTGCACCCACAGCTTAGCTTCTGTTTGGTATCATTTCATTCTCAAGAAGTTCTCAGGCAGCGGACGAGTCCCAAACACTCGCATGTAGCATGTAGTCTAAGCCGAGGGAGATAAATAATTCAAGTTTTACTTGCATAATCGTGACCAGGTCAACTATTCCTGGCTTAATTTCTGGATTGAATTCCCTGCAGAGACATCATAAAATCAATTCCACTCAAGTGAAAGGTAGCAATTAGATCTAATTAGACACATTTCTTAGTCAGAGGGCCTGATAATGGTGGCCAGTTAATGTCTTTCCATCAGGCTAAAATAGATCTGACGTAGAAAAAAGTTTCTTTAAAACAAAAAAAAAAAAGGACTTTAAATATTAGTTTTAAAAAGATCACTGTCAGATTGTGGTAAACAGGCGTTATGAGAGTCTTCCAGCTGGTAAAAGAGGAGGAAACAAAGAGAAGGAAGTGCTCGTTGTCCCCCCTCCCTTCTCTTTCTCTCTCCCTCCTTGTTAAACGGATGGCTCAGCTCAGAGTCGGAGGGAAACTGGTTGAGTTTCAGGGCAATGCATCACTCAACAACCACGGTTGACATGACTACAGTGATCTGTTCCTCCTCACAGACTAAACAAAGACACCGCTGGTGTTTAGGACAAGGGTAGTGAACAAATCAAAAGCAATTCGGTCGTATTCTAATGTCGTTTGTTTTTTCATTATGACTTTAACCTACAAATTCGCGTTAATCTCCCCGTCGTTAGTGGCCTCTTCTACCTGATACCCAGAGTTGATGACTAATTCATAAGGCGGACGTCACAAATGGCCTGATGCTCAGCCGGACCACACTGTCACTCATGACTAATTCATGAGGCCCTCAGAACATCTGACCTCACGCTGAGATAACTCCTTCTGTGGTTTGAGAAAAACAGCCACAGCAACAATCTGACCCTTGACAAGAGCATGCAATCCAGACCCTTAAATCCTCCTGCTTATTTCTATAAGAACTGAATTGTCATTCACAAAATTGACATCCCACAATACTAAACAGCCAAGTGAGAACCAAAGCTCATTAGTTCAATGTTTACTGAGGTGCTAAAACATTGGAGTTATATTCTCTGTGCGTTACATGTCAAGCCTTTTAATTGAAGCTTTTTTGAGGATACATTTAAGATAAGAGAAATTTGCCTATTGCTACATTTATGATGTAATTATAGTAACCTGTTTTTTTCCTGTGCCCCCCTCAGAAAGCATTCATTTGTATCTAAGATAACCTTTAACAGCTGTAATTACACATATACGTATAGTTACACAAGTGGCAGATTACACGCTTGACCACTGTGCTGCAGGCTGCAGACTGCGTTAATCTCGTCTCTCAAAGGAAAATCAGCTCTGTGACAGCGACTACTTCATATTTCAGTCGGCACAAACAACAGCTGAACATCCTTTGGTTTTAGGGAATTAAACAGAAGGAAACACCTAGTAACCCTAGACAGAAGAGCCCCAGGAGAGAGCAGGAGCCCTGTGAGCCAGGTTCCACACATTCACCTGCTGCTGAGAACAGGAATTATGGGGTGTCGGCCCACCTGTCGTACCCCCCCAGGCAAACGTGCTTCTATCAGTCTTCATGAAGGTGATGCCCCACCTACTGTCAGGAGCCTTTTCATAGGCAGCATTGGCCACATGCAGTATATATATATATATACACATACATATGTAATAATGTGAATGCCATTAACTTGAAGGTCTTTCTAGTAGATGATTACAGGTAAAAGCTGGTATATGATTTGAAAGAACACTCAGGCCTGAATACCTGGAGACCCAAAGCCAAGAGGAACTGGTGTGGTGGCAAATTTTTAAATCCAGGTTCAATTTGACATTAAGTTACATAAGTCATCTCACGACTGTTTTTTTCTCTCCGTGCTCTTTAATAAACTCTTGTGGAAAGCTCCAATGGGTTTAAACCGGAGGTAACTGTCAAAACCAAAACAAATCCGTTCTCATCTACGAATGTGAAATGCCAAAGGTTGTGACCTGTTATAATAATCCCCTGTTGCTGACTTCCAGTTCAATTTCCCCCCGGGTCAGTGAACATCCCCCTGGAGCTGAGGTCTTTCACTCACACCAAAGGGGCAAACGGGTGCACTTAAAAGGAATTCAGGCTCCATCATCATTACCATGGAAACGCTCGTTAGCCAGGAGATGTTTTGTGTGGGGCTCAGTGGGATGTTAGCTGTCAGGTTTGTTTTGGATCCCTCGGAACACCTTGAACTCTATTTGTCAAACACTGGTAAAAGGACAGCAGATGACATCAAGTGCGCAGGGCTTTTCAGAGCCTTGTGGAGGTCCTAATAATCATATTAATATTAGTTATAGTAAACAAACTGACATGAAATGCTGTTAACTGCAGCTGGAGCCAAAAGCGACCAATTATTTTGAAACAGCACTAAAGAGAAGCCGAGTTTTTTTGTATTAAATTAACATTTGTCAGCGTTGGGCCACAATTTAAAATATATAATATAATTCAGTAGCGTCCCCCTACAATTAGTTTTATCTCAGGTTTCAACAGCCAAAACTGCGGGGCCTAGCCCTAGTGAACCTAACATTCACTGCTAGAATAACTGGTGATGACAAGCCTATTATTCAGGAAATCCTGGATTTGCTGAATATTTTCAAAGACTCAGTTCCTGGTATGTTCTGAGTGCATGCTGGCAGAGCCTCGGGTTGAATAATTCGCGTATCCGAGTCATCCCCTTTCCAACCCAGCTGCTGACGCTTGTTCGGTTGTGCTGACCCAGGGGCGAGTCACCTGTGCACATTCATAATGCACAGCCATGATGTTCTTGAACAGCAAAAAAAAAAAAAGAAAAGAAAGGTGCGTGCATGCAACAGCATGACATTTGTCATGTCATGCTTTGCACGGAGGTTAATGCAGCCAACAAAACGGAATGGTTAATTCCCAAATCTGCAAAATCGGTTTGAGGGAGATTACCTGTCTGGTGCGGAGAGACCAAGGTCCACTGCATTGTACCTCATCCAATACGGATGGAATATTCCAGTGGACACAGATCCATCCCTCAGGATACTTTGATGTCTTTCAAAAAAGAGCCTTCGTGTCACCCTGACTGACCCAACTTTAGGAATAAGCAACAAAGAACCCCGTACTTTTTGCAGGGGACGTCTCTTTATTGCTTGTTTCTAAAATCATCACTTAACTGCACCTGAACCCGTCCCTCCTGCACCTCCTCCCTTGAATTAAACTGGTGCACAAATGTTGCTATAAATAGGCCGCAATCATCCCTCAATCTGTCTCTGCATCAGAGTCCCTTTCAGCAGCGACAGGAAGGGTGTCAGCTGAAGGTGACAGAAGACTCTTTTAAATTCATAAAAACCATCAGAAGGTGCGAACAACTGGGGGAAGGAAAGCAGAGAGACAAAAAGACCAGCGCACACCTCTAATTGCTTAGATAACAGCGGCTATCACGCCCTACAGTCTGTGGATCTTAAGGTTCTTTTCAGGAGATCTGTTTAAGCCTACTTTCTGCACCTTTTTGGCAGCGAATAAAACTTCGTGACAGCTTGCGTGGCTGCTGATGCAGAAATTCTGCCCGCCTAAGCATGTCTCGGCAGGGGCGCGATTGCTTTCTGTTGACGGTCAAAGCGGAATGTCAGTCCTAAGTTGAATTTAAAGCAGCGGGTCTACAGAGCACGAATTAGCGTCACTGTCACAGAGCGTGCCATCATATCAGTCCTCTGAGCTGAAGATGATCGCGGGGAATCACCTCCTTGTTTGGTAACCGCACGTCATGATCTGTTACACAAACTCCTGCAGATTCTCAGAACAAAGGATTCAAAACGATTGTGCATGGAGACAAGAGCCCCCCCCGACAAGCTGAGGATAAATCTGGTAATAACAACCTGTGCCTCCAGATTAAAGCTGCACGCACACTCCCACCGTTAATTACTGTTTAAAGCGACTTTACTAAAGACTTATATGAATCACCACCTCACCTGTGACACGTTTATTTCATGCCCAGCAGTTAAAACTCATAAAACTGAATGCATCTAATCTCATTCGGTAAACAAGGCGTCTTCTTATATTATCCTCCTGATGACAGACCAAACTGGAAGGTGTTCATATGCCTGAACATTTATAAATATATAAACCAAAATAGTCATCCCTAACAGTAATATTTAACATGAACTGATGTTAAATAAAGCTAACGGCATTACACTTACAAGGTGGAGAGTAAACAAAGTAAAATGACAAATCACCTCCAAACAAACCAGGAACCACAAAAGCGGAGCGGAGCCAGAGAAACGTAAACCGGGTGAAACCAAACCCAGCCGGGCGAGGTAATGGTGGGACAGAGGGAAGAACTGAGACGGGGGACACCATCTGCGGTGGGGCTGCCGATCAAAAACACAGCTTTGAGGCCTCCTCTGTTTGTTCTTTTGTTAGCGGGCGATCAGTGTCTGGCCTGCAGCAGGCCACTGGGTCTCCATCACCCCCCGGCTCTGCTCTCCGATTGTGGCCCCGGCAATCTGAGCCCTGCACCGAGGACGGCTCCGGGCGAATCCCGCCGTACCTCGACTTGCACACTCTCCTGCAGAATCGACACCGGCCACACTCAACGCATGAGCTTTGAAAAGAAATACACATAACTTTGATTATGTGCGGTTATTACTAAGTGAGATGAACGACCAGGTCCTGAACAAGGCGCAGGTGATTGTGGCATCGAAGGGTGATGAATAAGCAGATCTGTGCTCGGGTCGCCATAGGGACACAAACAAGGCAACATGGAGGGAATGCAAACATGTTTACGAGGCAGCGGGGAGACGTGTTTGCCCACGGGCCCTGAGAATCAGCAGGCTGGAGAACACGCACTAATATTTGTGAACCTCAAGGTAGACGCATGTTTAGGTGTCATGCAAAACACGACACCGGGAGCGGATCAGCAGTTTTTTTTTTAAATCGCTTCCTTTCAGCGCCGCCCCCCCCCCCCCCCTCCTCCATCATCATCGCTAAGAGACACGGGTGGTATCAGAGGTGGGAGTCTGGGGGCGTGACATTTGAGGAAGGCATGCAAACAAGGACGCTTTAATTTTCTTTCTCTTTTCTTCCCCTCCTTTTGTTGTGCGTTTTATTTTTAACCGTTTGTCACCGAGGACAAAAATTGAATTTATAAGACGGCGACAGATTTTTGGGCCATAAAGACCACTTGAGTTGACCCAAGTTGGTAACAGCTATTCAGGCCCACTGCACTCCCACAGAAATAAATCAAGCCCCCCAACATTTTCTTCGTTGGGCTGACGTCAGAGAATTGAGTTTTCCATGTTAGTCTGGGCCTCCACAGCAACCGAGGGCAACACCACCCTCTCCCTTGACCCGACCTGGGCAGAAACTCTTTTTTTTCCACTGGGGCATTGTTCCCGACACTTGAATGGATTGTCCTCTAATTCATCTCAGCATGTGTGCCAGTGTACAAAGGCCAAGAACGCTGGGGAAGGAGCCAATCAACAGGGGCAGAGCTGTAAAGTCACATGTGGACGTCTAAGATTTCTGAACCGGGGCAGTAACAGACCTGTTGAGAATCTGATGATGAGTTATAATAAATTAACGACAATAACGCGAACCCGAATGATTGTAATGTGCCGCTTGGCCAGGTGTGCAGATATGTTGTGGTGAAAAGTTTTGCAGGATTTGTGTGCAAGTTGGAAGAATGTGCAGATTTATGAACCCACAGGCGAATAACTATATTGTGGGGGAAATGTACCAAACACCATGAAGTGTTATTTCAAAATTTACCAGCTTATGTGCATGATTAACTAGAGGTAATAAAACAAACAAACAAACAAACAAAAACACATTCCAAATACTCTGCAATGTATTTAAACAATCGCAAGTTTTCTATTGATTATCCATAAAAAAGAGTTAAATTAGATTTTTAGAGCACCTGGTTTCTTAAATTACACATTTCTAAAAGGAAGAATGTACGAATGTTGGCTATAGTCGCTACATGAGCCCATAAGGAAGTTGGAGAACAAGCCTGCCGTGCTGCGAGGCCATCCAGCCCACCAAACCCACAGGATGACCGACCACTGGAGCGCAGCCGCACCGGCCAACAGGAGGGCTCCAGCCGCCCCGTCCTCGACCATCACGGGACCTCTCGCATCAGCTCCACCGCGGTGCGGGTCTCTCATCCGCTCAGCGGGGGATGCGGCGCCAGCGTCCTGCGTGACTTACCGGAAGGATGACGGGGCTGGCCGGGACGCGGGACTCGCTCCGGCGCGCTCGGAGTCAGACGCGGAGACTTTCCGGAGGGGGGAAATCTGCGCCGCGTTCCGGGGGGTGAGGGGGGTGAGGTGAGAGGGCGGCGGGGCGAGACGCGGGCGTCCCGGCCGAGCTGCGACACACACAGTGCGGCGACACGCTGCAGCGGCGGCGGTGTTGTGAAGCGTCCTGCGACGCGATTGGCTCAGGTGGGACGACGCGCGTCCACGTCCGCGCGCCGCACGCGTCCGCGGACGCGGTGGCGCAATCGCCGCAATCCGTGCGGGGAAGACGCGGGGTGGAGGTGGAGACCCGAGGGGGTCGGGCACCGCAGACGCGTTCATCCACGACGCGATCGTCGTCACGCCGTCGCCGCTTCCCTCCTCACATGGCAGAAACTTTCGAGACATAATCGATTGAAATGACTTAACAGGCGACGTGGATTCTAATTTCTCATGCAAATAAAGAAACACTTGGTGGACGTAGTCTACACTATCGTTTGAATGAATTGTTTCCATCCGCTCTTGATATGATTCCAAAGTGTCCCATGTTAATGCTCTTCATATAAATGTAAACACGAAACGACTCTCCGTTAAGCATTTTGTCTTATAGTGTAGATATGTAACATACTCGATGCTTTCTTCATTCATCGATGTTCCTCTATTCGCTCCTCTTTAAATGACTTTGATTGAAGAAACTCAAATTTGGATTTTTGAGATTTAACCATAATTAGCCATTTGTCATAATGTCTGCTGTCCTCTGGTGGCGACTTGGAGTTCCAGCTCGAAACCTTTAATGACAAGAGAATTAAGAGACAATTGACAATGCTTAAAGAATCCTTTATTTTCCCAAAGAGATTACATAAAATCCCGAAAGCTTCCCCCACTCTTCCTGTACACCAAGAGCGCGACTAGTACAGACTGATCCCAGTCCGTCGTTCAGGCCGAAGGGAAGCGTTGGTCATCGACTACACTCAAGGTAAAATAACAATTACAAATATATATGCATCTATTTCAGGGCATAGATAGTTTGACAAGGTTTCACACACTCTCAGACTGCCATAACGACCCACAGGACGTGTACAAATGAGCAAGAAGATGGTAGCTGGTTACCAAGACGTTCTCTTTGAAAAATATAATATATATATTTTATATATCCCAATGAAGAAACTGTTAGCAGCTCAGGCAAAAAGATGCTGGTCGATCAAAGTTACAAGACAAAAAGTTCATCAAGTTAAAAGCATTTTGGTTTCCATATTACACTTCACTACACTTTTTTAAACTAGTTTTAATGCAAACACATGCATTTTGTGCAATACGGATATGTTTCTTTGAGAAAACTTAAGCATTAGAAGAGATTCAGCCTTCCTGAAGTTACTGGAGTGTTCTTAAAATGTGTCTGTCAGGGGTGCAGGCTCTAACTGTACATCCAGGAGTGAACGTACGCATCGGTTTGGTCTCTTGGTTCAACAGTTGGTCTCATAACCCGGTGGTGAGCGTCGGCTTTAAAGATTATGTGTGACAATAAAGTGGAGGGAAACAGCACATGTGAGAAATCAAGGCACATGTAGTCACATAAGGCTGGAAGACTGGTCCCCCACTGGAATTTAAGAGCATCGCCAGTTTCACCAGTCAGTCACAGGACATGAACACAGACAGATAAATGGGCTTCTGGATGGAAAAGGAGGGTAATGTTGATCAAATGAAGCAGTATGTCAACACCGACAGGATTTAAAACCATCCATATGAATTTTAGGCTACAGTTTATATTGTTTCACATTTTGGGAAAATATATCTCCTTATTAGTGTTAAAAAGATTAATATCTCCTCTATTTTAAAGACTGACTGTCCTGAGACTCATAACCTTCATTACAACCCTGTTTTTTTTTAATACAAATATAATTTGTAAAGTTTTAAAAGGGTCAGGTGCAGAATATTCCCAATAGTCAGGCTCAAGTAAGAGATCCAAACATGACACAGATCCCACTGTGTGTGCAGAACATGGAGTGCAGTTAATATCATCATCCAGCTCTAATAACAAAGCAAACAGTTTCCAAAATATCACAACATCACTCTAATGCAAGTTTGCTGGTAAAAAAACCAAACTAAAGTGACACGACTGCACGATCCAGAAATCTGAATGCTGATTTCTCCTGCTCATCTAAACAGGTAGAGAGAAAAAGTCTGAGAATCCATGTTCAGAGTCTCCTGAGGCTTCCTGACTTTTATAAAGCATTGATCCCATCAAATAACATCTGTAAATTGACTTGTTTGGATTCTGTAGCTGCCCTTTTTTTTTTTTTAGAGCTGTGCTGAAATGCAACATTCATATGCTGGAATACAAAAGGCAATGTACAGGTTCCAAATGCATCAACAGTTGTTTTTTTTTTTTGTCAAAAGTATAAAAAGTGCATTTTCGACAATGATTAAACGAATGACAGCTGGAATAGTGATTGTGGGAGTTAACAGATTTGGGTACTAACAATAAAAGACTGGGTTTTCTGAAAGTTGAAAGGCAGTTATAGCAAAATCTGAATAAAAAGGGGATTGGAGATTATTTGAAGAAATTGACTTTTTTTCCCCCCAAAACGGAGCCACGGTGATCGTAAATGAAGGATTAGTGCTCCTCCAGCCAGGACGGACTGTCCCCTCCTGGCATTTTCAACTTGATGTGGAACTGCTTCAGTGTCTGTTCCAGCTGCTGTTGGTTTCCAGCGTAGTACGCAGCGATGGCGTTATGGAACAGGATGAGCTGGTTATGCAATACTTTCACCTGTGTGGAAACAGGAAAAGGTGAGCGTGAGCACACCTGAGCTAAACGCAGAGATACTGTAGCCTACAGAACACGGAGAAGAAGAAGCCTGTAAAAGACCTTGTTCTCTTCCAGGAACTTCAGCTTGACGGAAACATCATTTCTCATCCTCTCATACTTCTCGCGGTACATCTGGAACAGCTGCTGGGATTGCTCAATCTTGGGCAGGGTGTTGGCATCACGTGGTCCGAGATTCAGCTCCTCCAAATCAGTGCGGTATGCATCGTACTCAATCCTGTATGCGATTGAAATAGCGACAGAAATGAGCACGAGGAGCAGTTCTTAGTGACACATGCTACAAATCAGTTTTACTTTGGTTCAAGATGGAGCCGTTTTCAGCTGGTTTTTAATGTATGCGGCTTTGTGTTAACTGCATCTCGTTACAGTGACAAGGTGGTGGTTCAGTAATGGAAATACAAAGAAAATTGCTTATTGTGCATGTTTATTACAGCTATAATGATATTGGGTAGTGGAGTGAACAACATTTACGATTTAATCAGTGGTTGGGCATTTTTGTACAGCTGTTTCCTCTTTAAAAAGATTCACAGTCACAATGAAGAGGAATGTGTATTACCTACCTGGCAAACTCATACTGCTTGATATTAAGCATGGTGTCTTCAATCGTTTTCTCCACAAGTGTATTCACGCTGGAGATGAAGAAGTTAATTGCACCGAGCAGCGTCTCTCCATTTTTGGCCAGAAGCTTTTGGGTGTCAGCATTGTAACCAAACTCATCCTGAAAGTAAAATTTAAATATACAACTAAATATACTATGCATGCAAAAACAGGCTGGTGTCGGTGTTTACGGGGGACTCACGTGGAGTTCTGGTGACTTAAGGCTCAGGTCAGAGAAGGCATCGCCCAGCTGCTTCTGCGTCTGCATCATCTGAGACAGCTGGCTGGCCAGCGTCTGAGCCAGCTTGATCACGTGCTGGTACTTTTTCTTGTTGTCGCGCAGGATTTCGATTTGAGCATCCAGTTCCACATCCACCGTCCTGGAGCCACGCCCCAACTTTTCTGAGAGCATCTGTCTGGTAAACTGAAGAGGGGAGCAGGCTCAGCATCACAGTGGTGGAGAAGGGGGGTCGTCTTAAACACAGTTCAGGAAGGATTACTTTGTAAGTGTTGATGCTCCACTTTCTCACTAGGTCCAGTTTTTCCATAGCTGGGCTCTTTAGGTCATCTGCAAGGACCATCGCTCCACTGTTGGCCTGTGCTGGCATCACCCCTGAGAATATTAAAAGGCAATAATTTTATTGAGATTACATAAATAATAATAATGTGGGAAAGCTCCAGTCAAAAGATGCAAAAAAAAACTGTTAAAGTTCAGCAAAAAGGGGAAACTACAGACAAGACAAATTCCATTTTAAGGACAATGAGAATTTAACAAAATACAAACATGTAAAAATATTAATATAAATATACATAATCTTTAGTTGACACCATTTCAAAGGTAACAGTTCCAGAAAAAAAAAGCACCTAAATGTGAGTTTTATATAGGAGGGAAATGGAGAAAGATATTGAGCCCCAAAACTAACAGATTATCCGGTTGGATATTTTCAGAATACAGTCAATATAAATAAAATTCATCTTAAATCTTTAATTTAACATAAAAATTAGGTTTTTAATTTCTGTTTGCATGTTAAATATAGAATTTCTTCCCATTATCTCAATATTATAAAGACATTTATAAGCAACTGTATGTATCCCTATAAACAAGCCGTTTTATTTTTTCATTGTCTTTGTTATCAGTTTCAGGGCTCTAAAATAGACAATAGGTGCAGCATATGACAGGGCAAAGGTTGCAAGCAGGTAAAGTAACATGTAGTACCATTAGATAAGAAAATGCTTTATGCATCCGGGGTTGCATTATAGAGACAAGTGCTGGGATCTAAAGTAAATCACAAGCAGAGAGGTTTGTATGTGCTCATCAGCAGTTACTGCTAAAATCTACCCCTAACACCCAAAAGTTACATTTTAGCCAGTAAAAAAAAAGAAGGTGGAGAAGAGTGTTTCTTTCAGAGTAGCGCAGCCTGTAGGAACAAGGAGTAGGTAGGAAACTGAAAAAACCAGAGGGGAAAAAACAAGCTGCAGGTTAATTTGGTGCAACGTGGCGATGACTAAGCGTGGTCTGTTTCATACTCGCTGCTGGTACCTTTCTCAGCCTGACTATCGCTGGAAGAGCGTGCCAGGCGGCTAGCAACGGTTGAGCTGGGTGCTATGGGTGCCACAGGAGATGTGGGCAGGCTTGCTGACCCTGGGAGATATTCAGAATTGTGATTCATTAGCATGTCATTATCCTGCCAACTCAAGGTTAAATGGGTTTTCTCACTGCTGAATTTCCCTGTTTCTGTTTATGATCCAGGGTGAATGTGTTACAGAACCAAAGCTGCCAGTCAAAACAAAAGACAATGTTAAAAATAGTCGTAGTGTTATTTGCGCTACAATATCCCACTCCTCAGCAGCGGATATCTGCATTTGTAACAGCTGTGTATTGATGAAAAGGAAAAAAAAGGGTCCAAGCCAGACATCAGAGGAAACTCATTAAATTCAAGTGGATTTCCACCTTTACAAATTCAAATTTAATGGAAATTGTAAATCTAATTTAGTGCACCAATGGTACGTTCGACAGAGGCCTGTAAGTGCAGAATGCTGCAAAAAAATAATGCAGCAAGCAGACGAGCCTAGATGGAGGATTGATGTGTTTCCACAAAACTCAACGGTACGGTGAAAAAGTGAGGAGAGGGACAATTTACCCTTGTATGGTCCTGATTCACTGATGCCCTCTGTTGTTGAAACACAAGATTCTGAGAGGTTCTGCAACCCAGGGACACTGGGATAGGAGTCCTGTAGACAACATCAACCAATGAACAACTTCATAATATGAGCTGTAACAGGACAAAAAAAGACGCACACTGCTGGCTGCCAACCAGCACCATCACTCACATTAGGATGATTGGAATGTGAGTAATGGTGTATTGGTATAGATCAAGTTTTTTAGAATTCATTTTCACACAGTAGCTTTAAATTCTGAAAAACAGTTATTTAACACCTCAGGACAGACCCTTACCCTCTGGAACACCATCTCAGGGTTCTGATCCAGGTCTCCATTACTGGTGACTGAGATTTCAGCTGCTGAGCTTCTGTGGGACTCCTCTGTCATTGTGCTTTCCTGTAATGTAAAAGGTGAAATAAAGCAAACAGGCCTTTAGAATCTTTAAAATAAAATCATTGAAGGGGACACACCCAATCTGGGTTCAGTATGTTGAAATAAAGAGATGTGGGGTGCCCTCTTGTGGTCACGGACACAGGAATTTCCATTCCATAGGCAATAACATTTTTATAATGCTTTATTAAGTCTTCAGACTGCCATGTTCGTGTTGCAGAGTTCCCCTGCTTATTTTTTTTTTTAAGTGACAGGAATCAAACTCTAGAATATCAGCTTTTAGATTTATGTTTAATGGCTTTATATGCTTTATAAACATTATTACTGATATCAGTTGGGAGTCAAACATAAAACTTAACTACTGAAGGTTTCCTCAGTGGGAGGTTAAACCTTGCTGTCAAGCTTTGAAACACTGTTATGTTCACCGTGAACCATTCTGCAAATAAATGTGCCACTACAAAGGTTATCTCTCAACACGAGCCTCCAATTGGGCAAATACAGTGCACTGCAGATCATCAGATTACAAGATCTGAGTCTGGTCTAAGCAGCCAGGCTATGTTTAATGTCTCTAAAACACATCTTACACTAAAGCTTGGATATTCTGGAAGAACACATTAATATGTACATATTCCTTATTATGTAGATTGTATCATTCATGTTGTGTTACACATGTGACACATGAACTGGCACGACTGCAAAATAAATTTTGCTTCAAAATATCAAAATGAATAAACATCACAGACATACATTTAAATATTTATAGTATAAAGGGTGTGCATGTCACTGGGAAGGTTTCCAAGTTGGTTTCTTTGCCACAGCTGTAAAACACATATTGTATACGGCTTTAAGAGACTCAACATGCTGCAAAAATATGTATTATCTGATTCTGCATGTTTCTGGCAAGCCAGGGTATCTTTCAGACAAGAGCGATTCATGTTATGACATGTGTCACGTGACACATAAATACTTAAACGCCACATGATGCCCATTCATGCAGACAGGCAACAGAGATATGTGCTGCTTGGCTCGTCCAACCACTCAGTGCAGGTCAGACAGATGACTCTTTTAGTCGTCTTTGACAGCATTTTAAAGGAGGCTTTCTTCAAGGCAACACTTCAAGAACAGCTGCCAGTTAATCCAAGCAAATAAACAGGGCAAGGTGTGGCACGCATCTAGTTGTATCCAGGATACAACCTAGAATGACGTGAGAAAACAGGAGAAGGAAAACGGGGAGCTTAATTGCTCAATAAGCCTTGACAGCTGGACAAAAAAAAATAAATAAATAAATAATTGTATTTTGCCTCTTTGACTCCAGAAAACTGACACAACATAATGTAACATGGAATGTTTGTTGTACAATTAGTTGCAGCATTTATGGTTTGATTGAAAGAATTGAGTGCTGCAGTTTGTAAATGTCATGATGTGGTTGGAAAAAAACCCAAATAAAAGTGCCTGAACAAAGAACATTGCAAAAGCACAAGAAATGATGAACTGCCTGTGGATGCGCTGCCAGTAGTCACATCCTGTTCACTTACCATATGACCCACAGCATGTGGATCTCTGTGCATGAGAGACCATTAATAAGGCCACAGTATAATGGAACTGTGTTACTGAGAGGTCACATAACTCATGCAGAAAGTATTCAAGAGAATATGATTAATAAAATACAATTGTGTGATTGATTGGTGTGAAATATTGAGGTTACCAAATGATAAGTGTGTAACATTTTTCACCAGTAAAAAAGCCAAAGCAGGTCAAGAGAGTGAAACTTTGATCATCCCCAAAGAAGACAGACAACAAAAATCAACTGCAACAGCTACAATTTTCCAGAAAGCACCTGACAATAAAGAGAACAAATGTGAAATAAATCTATAGACAAAAGAGAGGAAAGAAACAACCCTTTTACTTGACAAGATGCTGATAATATCAGACAAAAACTTAAAACAAATATAAAATAGAGGAATAAGGCCACCGCCACCAAAGCACCCACAGATTGAAACAGAGCAGCACATGACCATCTGCAACAAGGAGAAACATCACCTTTGATTCAGTGTGGGACTCTTCTCTTTCCTCTGGTGCTTCATCTTGTTGCTTTATCCCATGGCCCTCATCGTCTACACTGCCAGACATGCATGCAGCACTGTTGTCACCGCGGGCCTCTTCATGGCCACTCCAACTGACCTTGTCCTCCTTCCGAATATCCCTGTCCCTTCGATCTGCGTTCTCATCATCAGAGTCGATATCGACATCATACATCACTTCATCCCCACCATCTACTCCTCTACTGCCGTCTTCACCCTCCTCTTTCATGTCCTCATCCAAAGTCTCTGCTTTGTCAGCCTCCTTCACACAATCTACCCGAGAGGGCTTGTCTGAGGTCTTCCCCAGTTCAACCTCAGGACTAACTTCTGAGTCAGACATACCTGAAAACAAACAGATAAATGTGCATGAACGTGTCCTCTCAACAGTTTGTGCTACTAGGGAACAATTCAGGAGAACAATCCTTCCTTCATCAAAGGAATGCAACCTACTTTTAGATGCAACTTATACACCCACTTAAAAACAAAAAAAACCCGCCCCCCCCCACAATGTCAATTAGTTAAATAGCTTTGTATAACAGATACCTGATTGCATGAACTATTAAAACATCACTTTGGCTTTTCAGATGTTTTTCTCCAAATATACTTTGTTTTGACCGCTGAACATGGTGTTGTTAGAAAGCCTCACTCTCTCTCTCTCACACACACTCACTCACTCACACACACACACACACACACACACACACTCACTCACTCACACTCACACACACTAAAGTAGGGCCAACATTTGAATTCTCAGATTTTAGGCTACATATTATGCAGCCTGACCGTGACCGAGGTGAGTTTGCTGCAACGTGGAAGGGTCGTCGGTGCTACGAATCCCATCTTTGACGTGAACCATCGCATGTTTTTAATCTTTTTGGAGAAATCTGAGCGAAACTCTGGTCCGGTTTATCAAGGTTAGCAGCATTAACCTGTTGCGGTCATCACGTGACCACCACCACTTTACGTGCTCCAAACTTCCTATACATTAGCTATAACCACACTAAAATGACATGTTTACCACCACGCCTGGTCACGGGCGTTCAATAAATTCAAAAGATATCGGTCCAATGAACGTCATAGGTGCTTTATTCGCGGTGGCTGACCTTTAAAGCTGCATTTAATTCAGGGAAACGCAGTGAATGGGAGTCGCTGATGCGCCGCTAGCTAGCAGCGGCGCTAAACCCCACACTAAAATCTTATTAAAGCAAGACAAAAAAAAAAAAAAAACTTGAACAGACGCCCCTTGGTTTTTTTAATATCTTTTTTTGCTCCCGGCCGAAACCGCAAGCCCGCCGAGCGTCGGCGTTGAGGGAAAACTCGTCGTCGACGTTACCTGTCTGCTGCTAGCGGCGGTTAGCCGAGGGTCGCGAGCCGTGCTACGTCAGCGGGTCCGCGCTGGGTGTTTCCCCCGGAGGCAACGCGCCTATTTCGCGGCGTGCATAGGTGTGCGGGCGGCAGCGGCGGCCTCTGAGTTTCATCCGACGCTCGGGACCGTCGACCAGGACGCTGAGAAAACAGCCCCGTTTCGTGTCATCAGATCCGTCTGCACCGCTCGCTGCCTACGCGCTCCCCCTACCGTCAACTTATATCCCTGCGCTCCGCACTAGTTTCCGGCTGGAGAAGACCGACTCACCTACGCCGTGCTTCTACCCCCTTGCATGATTTGCATAAATTTATGGCGTTTTTTTTTTTTTTTTTGAGGGGGTTGCAGATACTCAGCAACCCTGGTCGCGGTTTATTTCGAACTCTCTCTGACACGCGATGGGAGTGTGTGTGTGTGTGGGGGGGGGCAAAAAAAAAAAACTACATTTCCCATGACCGACGCGCGGTGACGTCACGGCTCAAACCGAAGCCTGGTTGAAGCAGCCCGAGCTAAGTGGCCATATTGGAGCCTATGAAGTCGGTCTGCACTTTGATGGGACTGAGCCTCTGTCGCTTCGGGGGGACTTTTTAAATCGCTACCACGGACTTACGCCCGCCCGGCCCTCCCTTAGACACCCCGCCAAGGCCCGGACGGCGAGCTGTCTCCCTTCTCTCGAGGAAAAAATGAGCCCGACCGACGCTAAGCGAGGGGCCAAGCGCAGGAAGAACAAGCGGGGCGGTGGCGGCAGCTGCAGCGCCGCCTGCAGCGGCGGCAGCGGCGCCGGCGTCGGGGCCGGGGCCAAGGCCGGGGTCGCCTCGGCCCTGGGCTGCGCCGGGGCGGCCGCGTCCGCCTCCGTCGTCAGCTTTTTGGCGCCCGGCGGCGGCGGCGGCGGCGGCGCTCCCGTCGTCGTCGCCGGCGGCGGCGGCGGCGTCGGTCCCGCCGGGGGCTTGAACGGAGAGGTGAGCGGGCTCCGGAGCGGGGTGGTGGTGGTGGTGGTGGTGGTGGGGGGTGTGTTAGCATCGGCGACACCAGGGCCCGGGGACTGGAGCTGGGTGGGGGGGGGGGGCTACGGCTACGGCCGTGGGTCCGATGCACCCGGGTGGGATGCCGTCGGGGGGCTGTCACGACGGGCCGTGGTGTTTCCCAGGCCCCCCCTCCTCCTCCTCCTCCTCCTCCTCCTCCTCCTCGTCGTCCTCCCCCGGGGTGGTGGCGAGGGGGGGGTCCGCTCGGGCTGTGTCAAAGTGCGGCGGAGCGCTAGCCTCGGCCACCGGCCACAGGCTGGGGCTGCCGGGTGTTAGCCCGGGTTCAGCGACACTGGGGGGGGGGTCGTCTGAGAGCCCCGGTGGGGGAGCGGGGACGTGGGGCTCGACCCCGGTGGGGTTCTGCATCAACGTACTATAACGTGTTTCTATTTTTCTGATGGGGAACAAGCGGAGAGATCAACACGAATGCTAGCTGATGCTAACAGCGGAGAGTTAACTTCAGCCTTGCAGGGCCTCCGTGGCACAGAGGATCTCTCCACTATTATTATTATTATTATTATTAGGATAACTAGAATTGGGTTTCGCTGTGACCTACTGGTATTTGTCAAACGATAACAAATTATGTCTGTCACGGTAGGCAGGTAGCACTCTTTAATTTGTCTTCAAAACATGAGCTTGTTTTGGTAGCCTCGTGTATTTTCTATGTAATAAAACAACTGTGTGTTCACCAGCACCCGATGTACCCGTTAAATTTGCCATTCTGCATGGTAGTTAAATGTGATTTTGTCTGCTTTTTTTTTTTTTTTTAATTGATTATTGATAGTGTAACGACAGGCTTGTCAAAGAGAACCTCAGCAAATGTGTTCATATGACACACATTTACACCGAGCTGCCAACCAGATGGACACATGGTCAGTCTGTGAATGTTGAGAGTTGCACCCCATCCCTTCATAAGAAAAGTCAGGTGAATAAGTGATGGGTGCAGTTTGTCAGCGTTAAGTCAGGTTCAACAAGACACCTGTTTATCAAGGTGTGCGTGAATTCCGAGTTCACACCATCTGTTTCTGTTCACCAATTTTACATGCTCGGGACAGTCAAAAGGTCTTGCAGTATTACCGGTTGATATGTGTGTTATTCTACCTGCTGAGCCTCGGTAGTCCTTGCGGTGTCAATAGATTTTCATCTTTGAACGGTGTATTGCGCTCTACCACAATGCAGAAAGTCAAATTACTTTTGAGTTTGGAGAGTGAAAGCAAAATTTGAGTCTAGGCAGATGAAACCCTACGAGAACCAGAAAGCATAGGCTTTGTTGTTTTAAAGGCCACTCCCAAATCTGCTAACATCATGTTCACCAAGCTCTGGTGACCTGTGAAGAAATATCAGTCTGAATCTTGGCTTGAAGAGGCCACATTCACAACAGTATTTTAACCCACTTCTGTGTAGAGGCTTTGGTTGTCGTATGAATGCAAACTATTGTGAAAATACAGTTGAAAAAAGTTAAGTTCTAAGTGGTTAGAATGGTAAGTGGTAAGATGCGAGCTGTTCGGCCATTCGTCATGACCCCGTGTTTGTATCTCACAGGTTAAGGTGAACAACACTGTACCACCACAGTTTACAGAAGGACCAGTGAATGCTGAATTCTCCGGGGTTCTTCAGGTAAATTCACACTGAGAATTAAACCACATGAAGTTTGGGGTAGTAAAAGCAATGGAATATTTGGCCATGGTTAATTTCAGCTACAAATAAATACACTCTGAACTTGCCTGTTTGTGCAACTGTTCTTGATGCTTGTTGCACTTCCAATGAAAATCCTCTTTAAGCAGTTTGCTTTTAGGCCTTATTCGCATGCAAATGTTGAACTCGCACAAATCTGTTTGTATAATTTAACCCTATTTAGGAAAACAAAAATATGTTCTAGAAATATGGAAATATATTTTGAATCAGACATCTTCCCGTTGTCTTCTACGTAGTGGATATAGAACATATGAATGAGCAGGTGCAAATTGAATGTCATGCATTACTTTTTCATCGGGCGCTATTTTATATTTGCACACCTACAAAGCCACATCTCACACAAAACATTCAGTGTGCGTGTAGGGTGGAGCCCAAAATCTCCAGCATCCAGTTAGAAAACATCTCGATGAGGATTAGAATTAAATGTTGCTTAAGTTTAAATGAGACTAGTGGGGTGCATAAAGCAATGTGGGTATTCATTCTGCAAAAGAATGATGTGTGATTTAATTTAACAGGTTTGCTGTATGTTCTTATTCTTTTCCATGTTGCTGTGGTCACTGCAGACACCATTCACGTTTGGCCTGAACCAACGGGCTCCTTACACGGCCGGTGATCGCTGCCTCTTATGCCGATGCGAGCGTAAAGACAGTGCTGTGCCTTCAGAGGCAGGGATGCCAGGCCAGAACGGTACGTCCCAGCCCAACAAGACACCCAGTGCCCTCCAGCTGCCTCTGTGGGTTTGTTCTGACTGCAGACGCACGGTAGAGAAGGAGGACCGACACACTGCTCTGGAACAGTCACTGGGGGTGAGTCACCTGCTTATGAAGGAGATTGGATTTGCTGTATTGAACGGTCATTGGCTGTCTTGCAAGTTCTTGTCTTGGCACATCTGCTGGAACATTCAAAGCCATTTTCAAGAAATAAAGCAAGTCCTCTGTTTCATTATTTTTTTGTCTAAGCTCATCAAATTATGGTAGTACGCTCATCAAAGGAGAGACTGTGAAATTATAAAAATGCATTATGAACATCAGCTGTGACTGAAGATCACAGCTGATGTTCATATTTTTTTAAATTTTTTTTCTTTTAGAGAACTTGTTTTGCATGGTAGTCAATGTTTTTTTTTTTCTCACTTTCGCAACAGAATCAGGACTTTCTTTTGCACATGCCTGTGGGTAATGGAAATATGGGCCAAGAGGCAGCCACAGAGGACAGACTGACCACTGCTGTGCCTACACTACCCATGCTCCCTGCCCCTGACCTCACCACGCCAATGCCTGCTGACACAGTGTGCAGCTGTGAAGCCTGCAATGAAAGACGGTCAGCTCAGAGATCTCAGCAGCAAAGAGAATCTCATTAGAAATGTAAAATAAATACTGTGTTTTTTTTCAAGGTAATGCAAACTTTGTGAATCCGTTTCCTAAATAACAGGGAAATCTCTGCTGAGTCAGAGAGCGAGTCACAGCAGTTACAGAACCACTGGTCGGAAGTCCGCTACCTGGTCCGCTGCATATACCGGCAGACGGGAACACCATTAGCAGATGACCATGACCAACCCCTTGAGAGAGACAAGGAAGGCATGAAGGAGCTGGTCGATAGGTAAATCTACCAGGCTTTCTCCTTCATTTGATGTTCCTCTGTATAAAGGTGGTATACAAAGCATCAATACTGGCAAACAAGGAAGAATCACTGCTACACCACACCTGACTAAGATAAAAGCAACACATTCTTTGAATTTCCTTGTTACTTATTTCCTGTTTAAGTTTTTGATTGGATTTTGGAATTTCCCTTACCTACAACATTTGAAACCACACACACAACAGGAAAGAAAAAATTGTATTTTGTAAGTTTTCCATATCATGTTGATGAGTATAAATGTTTTGTACATGTTTTGTCCTGTTGTAGACTTTGTGAGAAGGACCCTTTCCAGTTGTACCAGCGCTTAGAGCAGCAGGCTCGTGAATACGTCTTGGAAATGAAGGTGCGTCTGTTGAAGCACCTCTCTGCAGGTCCCAAGGCTCCTGGACCGACGGGGACCGTGGCTGCCCCGCAGGGCCCTCCACAGGCCTACCAGTTCATCTCTCTGCTGCTGGAGGAATACAGCGCCCTCTGCCAAGCTGCACGCACCATCAGCAGCTTCCTGCTCACTCTGGTGAGATTTACCTCCCTTCGCTCTCCTGCCAGAGGGATACATGAATCATCATAGGTTCATCATGGTTTCTTATCTCAGGAGAACGAGCATCTCAAGAAATTCCAGGTGACATGGGAGCTGCACAACAAGCACCTTTTTGAGAATCAGGTCTTCTCTGAACCAATCTTGCACAGCAGTTTACCTACACTTGTTGCACAGCTAAAGTAAGTTCTAAACAAAGCCACGTTACTCATCCATCAATATCACATATGCCAGTTCTTACTATCTATTGTATATAGTTTGCAAACTTAATCCTGTCTTCTGACCCTACCCAACAGATTTTTTAAATACCCTGTTTTCCTCCCTCATAGACATGGCACGGTCTCCCATGATTCCTACAATGAAGATATGTATAGGAACTTATTGGAAAGCTACCAGCAGCTACAGCAGGAGATGACTTCTGTGGCTGCTCAATGGCAAGAGTGTGAGAAGAGGATTGATGACTACGTGGATGAACAGGTATACACATTCAAGTCATACAGGAGCACAGTTTAAACACTGGAATTTATCTATTAAAACAAAACACTTTTAACCTTTTTTTTGCAGCTGCTTTTTAAGGTGGAGGGTCAGAGTCTTACCAACCAAAGAACAGAACCACACAAGTCCTTGATTAGCAAAAATGTAAGAGTTGTAATTCAATCAAACAGATGTCAGTGTTTACACTTTAACTGTCATATTTGTTTGGTTTTACGGGATCTTGTGCTCTTTTCTTCCCCTTCCCAGACTTTGAAGTCAAAGCAGCGGATGCTAAAAGAGGACTGGGAATTTTTTAAGCAGAGAAAATTTATAGAAGAGCAGGTACTCTTGTTAAACACGCTGTCATTGTGGTAGAGCTAAACATGAAGTTTAAATCTAAACATCAAGTTTCAATCTACCACAGTTTAGAACTACCACAATTTTTTATGTTCTTCTTTTCCTAGTTACCCAACAATAAAAAAACCCCTACTGGAGATAACAACTTCACAAACACTATGAGAATGCTGTCATCACGCCTGAGCATTCCAGACTGTCCAAACTGCAATTATCGAAGAAGGTTAGTTTCCATCACATTTGACGCTGTAATTCTTGAAACTGTCGATTATCCAAAGATGAGGCCCATGTCGACTTTAAAATGACTCTTGTGTAAATTCAGGTGCACATGCGACGACTGCAGCCTCTCCCACATCCTGACGTGTGGCATTATGGACTCCCCCATTACTGAGGACCCACACATCAAGCTTTCCCTTCAGGGGGACCCTCCCCGTGACTACATGGCAGAGGTGCACCCTACCAGCCTTTCCTCTGGTAGTTCAGCATCTGGCTCCAACTCCAGCTCTCCCATCACTATTCAGCAGCATCCCAGGCTCATTCTGCCTGAGGGACATGCCAACACATTGTAAGCAGCCAGACATTTACACACAAAAGGAATATATTTACACATCTCTTAGTTCCCCCCTAACATAACTACTCACTGGGTTCTTCATCCAGTATTAGTGATGATGACGAAGTGCCTCCATTATCCAGTAAGTTTGGGGATGTGTACCCCATGAGCGCTTATGAGGGTGACCATGTTGTGAGCCCTGCTGTCAACGGCCTCCACAATGACATCAACAGGGAAGCTGAAAATGTGGCAGTGAAGGAAGGGGTGAGTCCTGTCCTGCATCATGTTTGAGTAGCCGAGTTCCCGGATGCTGTTTGTCATATCCAGTATGAATTGGTTATTCGGAAATTGAGTCTGTTTCCGTCGTCTGTTTTAGTCTCCTCGCATTACCAGTAGCAGCAGTTCGTCAGAGGGTGACGAGGAAGAAGCAGATGGAGAAGCTGGCAGGGTGATGCGGGGGCAGCAAGAAGAGGGTTCTTCAGGAAAGAACAGCAGTCCTCCACCTTCCTACAACCACCAACAGGTATTCAAGCCTTTTATAAATCCACTATTTCTGAAAATACTTGGGAATGTAGCTTTGTTTTTTTTAATTAATCAATTTTGGAAAAACATGGAAAAGCAGTAACACTCAAGTGAGATACAGGAACCAGTGAGATTTCGTAGCTGCACCCAATGATGTACAGTGAAGAGTCATGCATATTGAAAATCTTGTTACCACTCTCAGGTAGAACAGGTCCAGCATGCCTGCGAGTGCCATGTGTGCAACCAGGACCCCACCTGTACCAACCTGGGTTCCACCACATGCCTTCCTCCCAATCGGCTCCACACTGCTCCTCCTCCCACTGTTGGACACCAGTTCTTCACAGACAGCAAGACTCCCTCTACCCACCCTGCCCTTCACCTCTACCCCCACATTCATGGCCACCTGCCCCTTCACAACTTCTCCCGGCCCCTGATACACCCCACAATTTACCCTCCTAGTCCACCACTTACACATAGTAAGGTGAGAAAAGAGGATACAGTTGTTCTTCAGTCTATGTTCCAGAAACAAGTTTAACTGTGTTGTAATTCCAGCAGGCTACCACAAGGTGTCGCATTGAACCCAATTAATAAGTCAAAAGTGCTCTGTTTTATTTTGGGCAATTTCAAAGTATTCATGTGCTTTTTTCTTTCCCTTTTTTCTGACTTAGCCTTTGCCCCCAAACCCTACATCTAACCACTCTGCAGCCAAGCAGCCGGCCTTCAGCCCATCACTGCCAGAGCATGTTTACCAGAACTGTTTTGGTGGCACAGCGGGGACAGGTGACTGGAACAGCTCACTGCAGTGCCTCTCCCTCAAGTTTGAGAACCTGTGGGATGCTGCTGTGATGAAGAGCTGGAATCCTTCTGTACTGTTGCCTGAATCGCTCCCTGGTGAGACATCACACACTAAAACTTCAAAGTCAGAACCTGTTCAAATCATGAAGTGTCCTATATTATTTCTCAACAGGGGATATGCTGGGACCACCCCTTGCTGACATGCCCCTTCCTCCTACATCGTCAGCCGGCCACCAAGGAGAACATCCCTCACTGCCCACCTCTATGCCTCCTCCTTTCCCCACATCCTCGTCACTGTCTTCATCCTCTTCGTCGTCTTCTTCATCATCGTGCTCCTCTTCAGAAGGCAAAGAGCAAAAGAAGAGCGGCGCCAAGAAGAAATGTCTCTACAATTTCCAGGATGCCTTCATGGAGACCAATCGAGTGGTGATGGCCACATCTGCTTCCACATCCTCTGTGTCCTGCACCGCCACCACTGTCCAATCAAGTAATAACCCACCCATCATCTTCCTGAAAACCAAAACTTGTCATCATTTCTTTTTTCCCTGAAGGTTTTCAGAATTGCTTTTTGATTGAATTGATTTTGATTGCATTGATTTGATGCAGTGTTCTTATGCAGTATATCTTGTGTCTGGGTACTCCAGATGATGTATTTCACAATCTAGGGAAGGAGGACCATAGGCAACCATCTCCAGGTGCTCCTAGGAGTAGCCATACAGGAATGACCTCCCTCCCTCCACTTTCTGGCCCCACGCTGCCCCCAGCACCCACCACACACCTTCCTACAATGGGATCCCAGCCCTTTCCAAAGATGGCTGCGCCAGCCCCAGACTTTATCGAGGCTCATCAAGGTTTGTGCCTCCCACCTCCTGAGCCTCCGTCTTCGTCAGTGGATGGTCCCGTCAGTGCCCCACCCAGCGTCTGCAGGTAAGACCTTACTTTATCCCGCAAGCTCACAATCCTGGACATATATGGATTTCTGACTTATTTTCTCATTGTCTACAGCGATCCTGACTGTGAAGGCCACCGCTGTGAGACGAATGGCGCATATGACCAACCATATGACGGAGAGGAGAGTCAGGATGAGGACAGCTGCTCAGAGCACAGCTCCTCAACATCCACATCCACAAATCAGAAAGAAGGAAAGTACTGTGACTGCTGCTACTGCGAGTTCTTTGGTCATGGTGGGGTAAGGCAACATTTATTAGTCCCTATTAGCATGCTCACCTCAAAGTCACATGTCTTGTAACATATGCACTTAAACATATGTACCATTTACAATAAGGATTCTGTTTTATTTTTGTAGCCCCCAGCTGCTCCTACTAGTCGAAACTATGCAGAGATGCGGGAGAAACTTCGTCTGCGCTTGACAAAGCGCAAGGAGGAACAGCCAAAACGGGAGGAACACCAGTCGATATTAGAGCGAGATGGAGGTGTGGAGGACCACAGGCGGGTGGAGGACCTGTTGCAGTTCATCAACAGTGCTGACAATAAACCCTCCTCCAGCTCTAAGGCAGCCAAAAGAGCTCGACATAAACAAAAGAAGGTAACTCCTGCGAAATTGATGACAAAGCTTTTTAATATGCCTTAACTGTTTTTTTTTTTCCCGGACATTAGTGAATGTGCTTTATGTCACTTCAGCTAGAGGAGAAGGCCCGGCTGGAGGCAGAAGCCCGTGAAAGGGAGGAACAGCAGTTGTTAGAAGAGCAACAACGGCGGCAGCGGCAGGAAGAGGAAGAGGCGGCGCTACAGAAGGAACTGCTTCGACTACAGGAGCTGCAGCAGCCTCGTGCTGCGAAGAAGAAAAAGAAAGAGAAAGCGAAGGAAAACACCGCTCCCCTTCCAAACAACCCACAGCCCCTCAAACAGACAGCTCAGAACGTCCTAGATAATTTACAGAACGGAAAATCACGGCAGCTTCAAACACTTATGCGGCTCCCTGACCAAAAAGAACCCAGAATTGAGCCTGTTCTTCAGCCCACTACATTGCATAGCAGTGAGAAGGGTTTTTCTTCTCAGACCAATTCATCAGTCACCCTCCACAGCAACACCTCCTCATCCCAGCTTGAGGCTAATGGAAAAGTAAAGGCTAAGCAATCTTCTAAGGTGACCTCATGTGAGGCTGCTGTAAAGAAAGCCCCCGAATTACCCAAGAGCTCAGATGTGACAGTAAAGCTTGCTAATGGAACAGCCCCAACAGCAACAGACACCAAAGCATCTCGGATCAGGCTGTCTGAGGCCCCAGCTCCTGTTCCAGTACCCGATTCCAGGAAGGATGACAGGAATAACATCAGGAGCACCAGTGGAAAGCGAGAGCACCAGACACAACAACAACCGCTCACTCCAACCAAGGAAGAAAGGAGAAGCCCACCTGTGTCCAACCCCTCCCCGTCTCCCCCTCCGAGCTCCCAGTGTGAGCAGCCCCAGCAGAATGGCAAACCTCCCAGTCCAGAATCCCCACAGCCCAAAGGCAAGAACAAAAAGAACAAGAAGAAGAAAGGGGACAAGATCAACAGCTCAATAGGTTGGTGTTTTGGTCACATGTAGGTTTTGGTTCCCAATAAGCTATTTGTTTTAAGTATAGAACTTGTTTAATCATTTTAACTGATGGAAATTATATGTTTTTATGCATGCTATCTTGTTTTAGATGACGTGTTCCTGCCCAAAGACATCGACCTGGACAGCACTGAAATGGATGAAACAGAGAGGGAGGTGGAATATTTCAAAAGGTATGTTTATGTGTGGACCTCTTTTTCTTTTTTTATTATTGTTAGACTGTATATGGATTGGAATCTTTTGCGGCGAGTATGACCCTGTGGTAGTTGTTTATATGATATGCGGGATGCCTCTAACCTAAACACACCTAAATATTTGTTTCTTCTTCTGCAGGTTTTGCTTGGATTCTGCTCGACAGACCCGTCAACGCCTTTCAATCAACTGGTCCAACTTTAGCCTGAAGAAGGCAACGTTTGCCGCACACTGAGGGTGTTGGCGAGGGACTGTCAGGAAACGAGTACGTTCACAGCTACACCCACCCACCACCACCACACTTTCCCCTCCCAGGCCATCTTTTACCCCCCGCTCAGCTGCTGTCCACCCAGAACTGCTCTCCCCTGCTGCGCTCAGATCACACCCACGCTGCCTTGCTTCGTTCTCGTCACTGTGTTGTTCAACACGGACCCATTCGGACTGATCCACCCACTGAACTAAATGAAACGTCATAAAAAGCATCACAAAAATGCTACTTCACATCTGAAGAATTTTTCTCGCGTGCTTGTGTGCTTGTAGTCTGAGTTGGGCATTTCTCTTGACTGAAAAAAGCCATGGTCTGAAATTATTTTCTTATCGGCTTACTTGTAGTATAAAAGAATGCTTATGTCTGGATGGTTTCCTTTAAAAAAAAAAAAAGAAAAGACAAAAGAAACCACATCAAATGAGAAAATGTATCGAATTAAAAGCTGTATTTGAGATATTGTGGCTTACTATTCCATGGTTCCTGTCCTGAGCACAGCATCTCCTCCACATGATTGACAAGGGAATGGGCTTGGTCAGCTGGTCTCCCCTCCCTGCCCCTACCACCACCTTCTCCACCCTTTCACAGAAAAGGAGGGAAGCTTAATACTTGACAATGTTCTCTTTTTTTTGGTTGCTATAGTTCTGTTTAACAAAACAAGTAAAAGTGTTCCATTTACTTTTTGCTTTCTTTCTTTTTGACCTGTAGCCAGCTTGTACCAGAACCCTTTCCGAATGAAACTGAGAAAGAATCGTACTCACGTTATCAATGTTATAGAGTGTATATTGTATTAACACTAAAGCCGGACTGGCTACTTTTAACATATTGTTAAGTAATATTAAATCTTGTCTTTCTTTTTTGAAAGATGGAATACAGTAGTACGGCAGGATTATGTGTCTTGTGTCAAACCTTATTTTCCTACACGCAAATTCTAGAGATGATGGAGCCGTTTCCCTCCTTTTTGAACACCCATCCAGTCGGCTGTGATGGACGCAGGATGTGACTGATGGTCAGCAGCAGAGCAGCATCTTAGAGCCGTTTTTATTCATACTACAGCACGCGCTGTGAAAATGTGGCAGTTGTAACACAACAAGGTGAGTGGAGCGACAGCAGGAGCTCATTGAGATGAGCTGGTGGAAGAGGCATGGTCTCCTGTGAACAGTGCCTCCCAGAATGTAAATACAGATGAAGCCAAGATAAACCAGTTTCAGAATGAAAGGAATGGCTTTTAAACCACGTGAGCGTGCACGGGGGAGGGTACAATGTGGAAGTGTGACTGCTGGAGGGGTTCTAAGCCCATATGTACAAAGAATCCTAAGAAGAAGTAAGAAAAAGAACTAAGAAAAATACTTAATTATGTCATTCTAAGAAAGATTTTAGAATTCCTCAAATCATAGGTTTTTTTTCTTAGAATGTTCCCTTGGTAAGTTAAAATTTATTGAGGAAGCAGCCTTAAGAGAGCTCCTATGGTGACAAAGATTGAGGAGGACTTCATCTAAGAGTGTCTTCAACAAAGAAGATGGTGGATATTCTCCAGCAATGATGTTATAAGACGCCGCCTAATGTGATAATGTCTGACATGAAGGTCTCGGCATTGTGAAACCCGGCTACGGGTCTCTCATGACCCTTTGTCATCAGAGGTCAAGCCGCCCATTATACCGCCCTCACAGCCGCTGATTGGAATCTCTGCTCAGCATTTGGATTGCAGCGCATACGTGCGCTCATCACTTGTGCGATCTGGAGCCAAGTGCAGTCAAATGAGCCGTCTTTCACGTCTGTCTGGTCAAATGAGCCGTGCTTCATTGTGGAATGCACAATGTTACAGCATTACGGTAATAGCGCGGGCCCATCTCCAGTATTGGTTCACTTCTTTGAAATAGACATTTTGATCTTTAAGTCATACATCTCATAATAGAAACAATTGACAACTTGGATTGGGAAAGAAAAAAAAAGCAAATTCCGCTGAAGTTGAACAAAAGGAAACCCTACCATCAGTCTAGGATCAGACCTATATTACAATCAATGCATGCTCTACTATGATCCATTATAATATGAGCTACCTTTACTTTGCACTTTGGATAATTACACTCTTAAAGGACCCATTTCATGCTAAAAACACGGGATACGAGACCTTATAATGTTCCACATACGTGTCATATATCTCAGATTGGCACAAATCCCGGTCACATAATAATTTTGGACTTATTTTGGAAATAATTTTGTTGCGGATTCTGAAAAGCTGTTTTTGAGAAAGTAGGTACACGTGCTCTGGAAATGTCGCTTTCGTGGTGACTAAAAGTTTGTACTTTGCGGTGTATTGCTAAACATGTCTCCATATGGATGGGGCCTTAAGATAAGATTCCTTATTAGGAATATTTAGGCTAATTTCAGAGGCTTTGAGAGTCCTTTTCCGGGCCCAGATCTGAACTTCAGGCACGTCTTGGTTTGAATGTAATGTTGGGAAATGTGATGATTGGTATTCATCGTGGGCCTGAAAGGCCACTAATCCTGAACCATGTCAGTCTGGTTTCACTTTCATCTCCAAAAACACAAAGAAGTCGCAGCTTTGGGGCCAACTCGGTCATTTACATGTAGCCTCATTTCAAATGTGCTTGACAAAGCCGGGGAAGGTCGACCTTGGGGCCTTATGAAATCGAGTACATTCCCTCAAGGTAGAGTCGGTGAAATGAGTCATACATGGGCTTCATCAAACCAGACTCAGACACTTTAACTGTAGAGGTCTGACAGCACTGGAATAAGATTTAAACTCAGATTTCAGTACAGCTCTTACTTTACTAAACTGACGTATAGAAACCAATGACCAGCATGGAGAAGTTTCATTATTCCTTAGAAAAACACCTTAAAAACTTTATATTATAACCAAAACATGCTGATCAACACTGGGGTATTTTCATGCCTTTTACTTAAATAAAACCTTTAGAAATGTGACTATTTCTTTTACTTTTCTCTTCTGCTCAAATATAGGATGTTGTCTAATACTATCACTTTCAGGATTATGCTACTTTAGAGCCTTTTTTATTAAAAGAATGGAAAATTATTTTTAAACAGTCCAATTAGTAAATTAATACATTAAGGTTTCAAATACATTCATGACTGTGAGAAAATGTGAGATTTGGGTGCTTTTGAAAACCAAGAATGTCTTCATTAATGTTCTGTCGACTGTCTGGAAGCGATGAGGAAGTGAGTTAAAAACTGGTCTGAACTTCCTCTTAACCGTCCCACTTTTTTTTTAAAGGAATTACACGGTGAAAAGTTGCCGGTATTTACACTATTAATCAAGTGGAGAATTGTTCCATAGAGGAGAAAAACCCAAGCAGGCGTGACTCATGAACTAGTCCCTGTCAGAAATGATGATGTAAGCAAGCACTTTCACATTTTGCAGACAGAAATGCAACGCACATTTAGCATATTACTAACAATAATGAGGGGGGAAAGGTTGTAGTTGAGGAGGTCGGTTGAATCAATTTTCCCATCACTTAATAAATAACAAGTTAAAACAGGTTTGTCGACTTCCTGGGCGACTTCAGAACCCGCTTGAGAGGAGGGAATGCCCCTTTCTTGACTTCCTGGCTTCAGTTCTGTTGGCTGAAACTTGGGACTTCCTCATCTAAATACCTTAAAACAAGAATCCACAGCAACCACCTACCTACAAATACAAATAAGAAAGTTTGTTCGAAGCAACAGTCCTACATTTCCAAATAGGCTTGTTTGCTTTTTTGGGAATTCCCTCAAGATGGCGGGAAATTCCCATTCTTCTAGGACAAAA
The DNA here is from genome assembly GCA_911728415.1 of Lagocephalus sceleratus. Classification (NCBI taxonomy): domain Eukaryota; kingdom Metazoa; phylum Chordata; class Actinopteri; order Tetraodontiformes; family Tetraodontidae; genus Lagocephalus; species Lagocephalus sceleratus. The sequence continues at coordinate 13,825,587 of CAJVRN010000232.1, read as the reverse complement.
GATTAAAGGCTACACGTATCCATTCTGTTTGGATGAAGTCTTCTGTCTTTGTTAGAGTGTTTGCAGCTACGCCGCCACTTCCTGGTGCCTTCAAACACTTAAAAAAGTCACTCTTCTACCACCACAACCACCTGACAGCTCTTTTCTTAGAAATGTTCCCAGTCACTCAGGTGGGGATTTGCAACCCACTCTTTCCTCTCTCAAATCCGTGGGCAGAACTGTATGTGTGTGTGTGTGTGTGTGTGTGTGTCCAAGTTCAGACCCTGCTGTCTGAGTGGGTGTGTTGACAGGGGGACAATCCCCTGCAGGCTGGTTGTGTGTTTTCCGCTGCGCCGTGTTGGCCTTTCAAGTCAAAACTGGAAGCAACGGTTGGGGAATCGGAGGCCAAACACCCCCCCCCGCCTCCCCAGTCACCCCCTCGTCTGCTGATGAGTAAGTAGGCATGTGATGCAGAATGGCGCCATTTACATTCCTGGATGTTTGAGTCACACCCGCTCACTGATTTCAGAATGACAGCGGAAGATCTAAAACTGCGTTATGATTTGAAGTGATTTTTCAGGTGGCATCATTCCAGTCGTTGTGATGTGCTCCGACAGGTTTACTGGAAAAATAGTGCTGACACTCAAACACACAAAGAATCATTTTAATTGACACTCAGCCCGATTGGCTATTCAATGTTATGAATATGTGAATAGGAGATAAATAAACTAAAAGACACAAGCTAGAACTGAACTGGAGGGGACCCGCCGGGATTGTAAGTGTGAGTTCACGTCGTTTAAACTTGAAAATCTAACATTTAAATGTGGAAACAGCTTGGTGACACACTGCCCTGTATTGCGGTTACGGTCTCAGCCTCAGGCCTGCGTGGTGCTCTGAGTCAGTGGAGTCGACAGGAAGCTAAAGCTGCGAGGAGGCACAGCTCTGATGTGAAGTGCGCCCCAGTTTCTGGTTTTTTAAAACACGACCCCTCAAATGAACCGCTTGCTTTAGCTACAGAATGCACTCGCAAACGCACGCGGTGTTCGGCACTTTGGCTCCACTTTTTTTTTGTCTACTTCCTTTTAAAAAGCAGGGGGATGTCCAGCTTCCTGTACCAAACACGTGAAATCTGATTCACCTCAGTGGTGTTAAAGCCCACACACACACCACACACACACCTTCAGCCCGGTGCTGAAGTCGTCCTGTGACCCGCAGGCGACTTCTGGGGCCCGCTGGATGAAACCGGAGCCGCTCACCTCTCCGGTGTTTACTTCAGCCCTGCAACAGCTGAGCACACACGCCTGCGACCGTGACTGCGTGCCCATTCACGGGGGGGGGTTTCCACGGAGCACGCAAGCTGGTACACGTGAACCGTACGGACGCGCACAAACATATTTTGTAGCACGTTTGTGGTTCAGCAGTGACAGACAAAGCGAGGCGCTCCGGCCTAGTGTGGACAAACTGTTTTTTTTATTACAAAAATAATGTGATAAATGTACCAGCTCTGAACAAACCAGGTGTAAAAAATAAGCATACTGTGATTTGGAGATGCAGTCTTTCAATACAGTTTCACAAAGCAGCTGTTTTATACTTAAGAGTATTTTAATCCCTAAAGCTTTCACTGGGAGGGAACAACATGGCTGTCATGGGAAGGAATTGCACTTAAAAGATTCTGCCGTTTTCAGTCGATGCATAAATAAAAATTGAGTTAAAAACCGTTAATATATAATTTACAGGAAAAATAATAGTTACAAAGTAAACAAATAGCACCGTGCAATTAAAAATATACATCCAAAATAAGCTTATGCGTGAATATTATAATCATACGAGTCCTGAACAATTTGGGGTAAATATCAATAAAGTGCAATTGGTTGGTAACTTGAGGTATATGGTATTTGACTTACTGCAGAGGAAAAACGTCCTCCACCAGTATAACCAGCTGCAGGAAGAACGCACTGGAGGCCCTGGTTGACTCTTCTTAAAAAAAAAAAAAGCCTCATGAACTCATTTGGGCTTGCAACAGGGGAACTCTTGAGTTGCACACCTTCACACCACTGTGTCCACAGCTCTTAAGGTCAGTTGTTCCATTTTTCTCGTCACGTCTGTCCGGATGTGTAGTGCTGCGCCTCGCCGTGCGCCTCGCCGTGCGCCTTATTGTCAGTTTGTGTCTCTCGTTCATAGTTTGGCACACTCCTCCCAGTGGTTCAGGTACTCCGCCGCCTCCCTGTCGCTGAACGTGGCCAGGCAGCGGGGGCACTGCAGATCCGGCAGCACCTGGCCTCTGTTCCAGGTCATGTTCACCGCCGCCGCCGCCGCCGTGGCTGCGGGCTTTTGCTGGACCTCGGCGGTGCTCCTCATCACGGGCTCCGAGGACTCCTTGTGCCGCCTGGAGGTGATCCTGTGCCCGATGTGGACCCGGCAGACGGGGTTGAGCTCTTTGGTGTCTCTCCCTGCTCCCTGCTGACGTCAGAGTCGGGCCAGTGTTAGGGCGGGGCGCGCTCCCAACTCACTCAGGCTCGTTAGCTGGTGGTGGACTCACCTGCTTGTGTAGCTGCCGCTTTAACTGAGACACCTGCTCCTTCAGGTCTGTTATCTCGCCCTGCGCTCGCTCTCTGTCGGCACGCTCGGACTTAAAATCCTCTGAGTAGATGAACACCTGAGGGCGGGAGAGCCAGAACCCGTTAGCCTCGGTCTAACAGCGCAGTGTCGGACGCGGGCGGGCCGCGTTGCTGCGACTCACCTGCTGCTCCAGCGTCTGCATGCGCTCCTGGTCCTGCCTCCTCGCGCTCTCCAGCCTCTCGCACTCCATCATGCTCTCTTTCAGTAAGTTGTTGAGCCTGGAGATCTCCTGATGCATCAGCCCTGTGCTCACGGAACCCAGGCCGGACGTCTCCTTCAGCCTGTGGCACAAACCCCGGATGTAGTCCTCCCTGCTGGAGTCGTACTTCTGCCACTGAGAATTCAGATTCTGCACCTGGAAAGATGACGTGAATGATGAGCCTTGTGCACTAATGCAACCTGATGATGAGAAGGTTTAACCAGTCTCAAAAAGATTAATACTGAATAAACTAAAACATCTATTCCCTTTTGACTACTACAACAGGTATTTCCTCCCCTCCGAGTCACATTTGCCTTTTAATGATATTTAAGATGTCTTTATCTGCCAGTCTTGTTCCACAGTAGACTTACGTAGGCCACACGCTGCTTCAGCTGCTGGTTCTCCTCCTGCAGTTCGTGCAATTTGGTGCTACTTCCGTCAATTTCAGAGGACTCTGGTGCCTGAATGGATGGAGGAGGAGTAAGAAGAAAGTCCCCAGAAAGTCCAGATTAACAGTCTAATGCCCCCGTGTCTCACACACACACACACACACACACCTTCTTAGAGCTTCGCTGGTGAGGCACGACCACGGCCGTGTCTCCATCCAGCTTCCCTCGCTCCAGCCTGCTGAGCAGATCCTGGCACACCTTCACCGTGGAGCTGAGCTGGCCCCGGAGCTGGTCGGCCTCCTCTGCCAGGGAGGAGCACAGCACGGCCCTGGTGGCCTCGGAGCGTTCCCTCTCCATCAAGGCCGAGCGCAGCCTGTGGATCTCCTGGTCCTTCTCGTGGTCTGGCTCACACCTGATGCGCTCCAGCTCCAGCTCCTTCTCTCTGAGCTGCTCTGTTAACCTCTGCATGTCCTGGAAGGACAGCGGAGAGGTAAACTGCATGACGGCCCCACTTTGAAATGTAACAGCAGCCCAATTCTACCAGTTAAGATAAATAAAGCATTGACCAGGCGAACTGGGAAACTCGCTTTTTCTGCCATTATTTTTTTTATCTCCCAACTCTTAACACTGTGTCTAAATGTTGATTTTTAACTCATAATATTGATCACATTCTAATTTAAAATGATAACAATAAATAATAATAATATTTTAACTTTCGCTAATTGTCTGTTTAATAATTTTAAACACTTTTTCTCATGGTTGCGCATCCATTTCATACCGTTTTCTCAATTACACCTTTTGTAGGTCAGACTTTCCTAATCATCTGGACTTGCACTTTAGACTTTAAACTGTTGTATCAAGACCATTAAATAACGGGCTCATCGTATCAACAATACGTGCTCTCAGATGTGCTGATATTTACCTCTGCTTGTTTGGATGCCTTCAGTTCCATGTCTTTAATCTTCTGCTGCGGATTCCATACCTCTTTGCACAGACTGTCCAGCAAAGACTTGGAAGGTGCGATGACAACAGGTTCGTTATTCCCCGATGTGAGATAGATGCTCTCGTACCGTCCCAACCTGACTTTTAATTCTGAAATAATGTTGTCCTTCACTTGAATCTGCTTGTTCAGAAGCTCGATTTCTTGCTGCGTTTCGTGATAAAGAGAGTTCAGCGTGCTGTAACTCCGGATTTTGTCCCTCAGCGCGTCGCGGTCCGTATTTATAGTGTCCTTCTCCATTGCTACGTGCTTTAAATTCTGTTTTGTTTTGTCCTTTTATAAACTGTCCAGCATTTGCCTCCTGCAGGCTCCAGGTCGTGAGTCTTGAGGACTGAGCAGATCTGCTCTGGCGCACCAGCCTCGAGAATAATATCCCGGAACAGTCTGAGGGGATTTCCTACAGGGAACTTCCCCGCGGAGTTTTTTAGAGGGTCGATGCGTCAAACCGAGCCCGGACTGTTCTCCAGCGTCGTCCGTATTTGGAAGGTAGTAAAGTTTATTGTAAGTTAGAATAAATACTTCAGAATAGAGTTACATGGACTAAAGACGTTTTTATTTCAGCGGCATGGTATTGGCGTCGTTGCCTTCACTGTCGTCGTAAAGCCGAACTTAAAAAAAAAGGACGCGGCGTTATTACAACCCGGAACGGTTTAGTCACGAATGTTACTTCATACTTGCAGGTAAAAGGGGTTAAAATTCGCACAGAACGGCGAGAGATGTTTAAAAATCCAACGCCTGAATTTCCCGTCATTAAAAAGACACGCACCCCGTCCGTCAGACGTAATATTTTGTGCATTTGGAGTTGAAATCCCCCGCGTACGTAAGTGATCTGGTCCCGCGAAGGCACCATAAAGCCAACTTCATTATGATGTAATTGAATTGTCCTGATAAGAGCTCTGGGCTGCACCGATGACTGTGTGATTGTTTAACTGCACTTGTGCTGATTCACGCAGCATGACCGACAATGCGGCTTTTAATAGCCCCGTGGGACATTTCTGCTTTCTGAAATGTTGGAAGTAGAACTTGACAGCATCCGTTACTGTAATGAACGAATGGTCTTCACCATAAACTCCCTAATGACCTCATGACGGCAGAACTTTTCCACAACTTTTAGGCTGAATAACTGTGAGCGACAGTCCTCCTGAATATTAGGTTATTTCCATGAGAGGATAGTCATCCTGAGAATTTAAATTAGTGTAGGGAGTCTGAAAACCGACTTATGTCTCTATGCATGCTTGCTAAATTTAAAAGTAGCTGTATTAAAAGTAGGTGTTTTGGGCCCACTCTGATGGTGATGATGATGATGGTGATGATGCTTCATCCTCTGCAGGCCAGTGGGGCCTCCCAGTTTCTTCTACACCAAACACAGTGGAAACTGAGGGGGTCTGCAGAGGCGGGTGAAGCACCGACACCTGACAGCCATGAGACAGTTGTCATGGGGGGGGGGACTCCATGAAAGAACCTGACTCGTGGTGTGGTGATGATGTGGGGGTCACCGAGGTGAAACGACCTTCAACCCAACCACAGCCTCGAGCGGGGGCGTCAACATGGAAATAGAAACAACTGTCTGAAAGACAAAAGGTAGATTACCACTGTCCTTTATCAAGTTGTGACGATATGAATAGAACTGCCTTCCCGTGGCCTTAAAAACTACAATAAAACATGTGATCCAAAAATAATGTGACGCAATTTTTATGACGATGACGTCTATATTTACGATTCCCACTAGAGGGGGGTGTTCGCTAGGCTTACGTTGTTTCACAAGTGGTTTTCTAAGACACAAAAATGCTGGTGGCTTCTAACAGCTGGAATTCTGATACACGAACAGGCAGTATTTCATATTTACACAGTAACGCTTCAAAAATATTTTACATTGCACTCACACACATGAAGAATTCATTAAAAAACACTCCTATAATAATAATAATAATAATAATAATAATAATAATAATAATAATAATAATAATACGATGAAGATGCAAACATAAAAAAACAAATGTTTATAGGAAATAAGAAAACATGGAGTAGAAAAATATCATAGGCATTACTGTGGTAGAAAACGACGCATTGATTGCTTAAGAAAATAGTATAGACATACTTATTGTTCCTCAGGCCATATGACACACAATACGACCGTATTCTGGATGTAATCTCGGCACATTTTTGACAGAATGTTTTTAATGGGGTAGAAATATTCTTGTGAGAATCCCCACGAATCACCTCTGACGTCATCCCTCAGCATACAGGAGTTAATTAATACTAAATTGAAAATGAATTTTGTAACCCTGGACTAAAGTAGTTTATTAGTTTTTATAGTGATCTCGTAGTGACCTCCCTCCTCCCTGGGGCCAACTAAGTCCAATTAAACTAAAATACAAATAAAATACGTATGAAACAGTCCACTAGGTGGCAGGAGGGGCGAAAAAATAAACAGGTCCTCTGCTTTTCGGGGTTTTTTTGCTTTTTTTTGGCGTTGTTCTGCAAAGATACTAAGGCATTTGATTGAGCCCAGTTCAGGGGCAGAGACTATAATTAGATGGTGGTTTTCATTATTGTATCCGCTGTGCTTTTCTATCATATAAAATGTTGATATTGCACATTTTCAAACGTATGGGAGAGAGGAGAAGTTGACTCTGTCTTTACTAAGTGACAAAACACGAGCCATTATATCAACTTTAGATAAGTTTTAAAAAGAGAAAATGTACTTTTCCTCCAGAACTGATCAGACATTCTTTCAGCACTGCAGCTTGCGGATGCTTCGTGAAATCCTCTTGAACTCTCGCTGTCCCTTCTGCCAGCGCCTCAGAGAGGTGATGACCAGGTTGCCATCCATCTTCTGGCCCATGACCAGGTACGGAGCGTTGATGTCGTTCATCTCCTCGCAGATACACTGCAGCCCGTCCTTCAGCCACAGCACGGTCTTCCTCAGGTCCCGATCCGTCACGCCGTTCAACTTGTAGATGGTCTTGCTCTTGGTCTCTGGCACGATCTTGGTGTCGCCGTTGATGTAGGAGATCTCCTTAACTTTGATCTTCAGAGCTTGATGCAAACAGGAGAGAACAGAAATTAAACACGCTCCGGCTGAGAAACGCATTTTACGCACTAGTGGAGACGACGGAACCCCCGGACTCAGTTTGGACTGTGCTTTGATCCTCATCCTTTGTTAATCATTGGAGCCCCTGACCCTGGCCCCCACTCCCTCGTAGTGTAAAGAAAAACTTACCAAAGTCATTTTTACACAGGTTGTCAACTATTTCATTGTCGTTTTCCTCCGTCTCCTTGCAGGCATCGCACACCCTGGGGACTGCACCGAATAAAAAAGAAACACGTGAATATTAATTAAGATCACCAACGCACTGTTGACAACTGCGGAAAATAAACACACACGAGAGGCGCGCAGGCGTAAACTATTACATAATCCAGCGGAGCGCGAATTCAATTAGCGGTTTCTGCGCGTAAATCTGCAGTTTAACGGAGGCTCACCCTCTTTGGTGACGGGCACAAAGTTGTCCATCGTCGCCGGCGGTATGCAGAGGTCATTATCGAGGGGGAAACGCTCACAGTCCAACATCTTTGGCCAAGGGAAGCCGAAGGCGGACATCACGGGCGCGCAGCTGTTCCTGACGCTTTCGCACAGCGACCGACACGGCTGGATGGGCTCGTCCAAGTCGTCCAGGCACACGGGAGCGAAGAGAGAGCACAGGAACTTTCTGGTGTCGGGGTGGCACTGCTTCTGGACCAGCGGGATCCACGAAGAAGCTTGCTGCAGAACTTCGTTCATGGTTTCATGTCCGAGCAGGTTCGGGAGACGCATCTCTGTGTACTCGATATCATGGCACAGGAGGAGATTGGCAGGAATCTGCTTGCAGCTGTTCTTTTTGTAGAATAATTCGTGCTGGCTAAAGCTGTATAATCCGTGGATCGCCTCAGCGCAGGGAATCGTTATCACCCACAACAGCGTCACGGTCGAAATGATGACTCTCATTTTGGGTGCGCGAGAAACTAGAATATATAAAGACTTAATCGGGAGGTCCTGAGCAGCAGCAGCTGAAATGAAGCCTATGTCAGTGATCAGCTCCTAATGTAACAGGAGGTTTTCTTCAAGGCGCGCCTGGGAGGAGTCTATATGTTGCGCGTAAAGAACGCACAGATTTCCTTCTATCAGGTGACGAACTGTGAACACGTTAGTCTCTACGAAAACCAAATTCCCACAAATCCCACACCGACCTGACAACCATTTTGATGACTAGTTATATCTCGTGATTCTCACATTTAATGGAAATCTGGGGATGTAAATCAATCTCTGCGCAACGGATGCGATCTGGCTTTCAAAGGCACGCACTCTGGCTATATTTTGTCAGCAGGAACATTTAGCTCGGCTCCCTGCATCATTCATTTTCCACCATTAGGGAGCTCAGTGGTGAAATCCTCGGGGCAACTCTGCAGGTTCATTCCTCACGGTGACATATTGCCGGTGTGAGACGCAGACCTCCAGACCGCGCACCCAGGGGTGAAACCAAATCTGCCTTCCGCTGCTCTGCTGCTCTGGATCCCATCCACTCTCTATCCAAACACCCCCTTGGGCTACAGTCTGCTCTGCTTCTTCCTACCTCTTTAGGATTTAAATTTTGGAAAGAACAATTGTGGAATTTCAAACTGGAGGAGTCAGTTTGCCATAAATTACAGAAACACATTTTCATACTTCCCTAAAACATTAGCAGAACCTTTTATAAAGCCTTGTATGGGGTCCATCCTGTCTTTCCTCTGATGCACCTGGGTGAAAGTTCTTTAAGTTCAGAGTTTCAAATCCTCTGAAACAGGATTATCTGAAACCTAAATTAAGCGGACCAGATTGAACCTTTGGTAGATGTTATTGCCTTTCCAGATGATGACTACAGAGGTAGGGGGTCTCCTCCCAGCCCTCTATTCTTCAAAGTGTGTTATTTCTATTCAGATGTCTGTAGAAACACTTATTTGGCTCGAGCCCCCAGTTAACCTGCAACTTTACTGGCTGAGTCGTAGGTCAACTAACTAATCTGCGCCTGCGGTCAGGGTTAGGGTTAAACTTGGATTCCAATACATTCCTACCCAGTTCAGTGTTTTTTTTACATTTTTTTTTTATTTGAATCTCCTATTGCTTGGAGTCATCTTATTTGCTGATTTTAGTTACAATTTGAATTTATCACTGGGGTCAAGTAACTCAGAACAAGTTGAGTCTTCCTAAATGCAAAAACATCTCTGCAATCGTGCATGATGTGGAACATGCTGAATATCAGGGTCTGTCCAAACTGCACTTATGGGCTGAAACAAGTGTAAAGAACAAACTGCTTCACAAACAGATCACACGTTGTCTCCGTTGACCGTACAGTTTCAGGCCTGTAGGGTCAGATGCTCTGGGCAGTGGTAAGCTGATCCCAGGCCTGCGCTTTTCGTTACCCTGGTGGGTTCTTATTACATCTCTGCGTGAAGATGAGACACAGCTTTTGAAGCCTTGTGGTCCATCTGTGGCCCAGTTACTTACGATGTTTCTTCCCATCCATCCCCACCTTTCATCCTTTTCTTCTTTTCCCCCCTGAAAAATCAAGAGTGGGGCTAATGTCAAAAACAATCACATAATGTACTGCGCAGGGTCAAACGAGAGCTACAAACCAGTGGAAATGCTCAAGGAATCAATTTATTGAATGTTCACAACCAAAATCGCTCAGTCGAAGGTGCATCAAAGCCTTCAGCGCTGTCGTAATGTGAACCAAACTGGACTTTTTTTTATGCAGACAGGCTGTCCAGCCTTACCCACCTGTTTACAATAGTTTAAAGGTTTGCCCATGTCATATTTCCATCTATCCGTCCTGTTAACCCCTGCCCATTCCTAAACAGGGTCACAGGGCAAGTCGGAGGCAAGTCAGGAATACCCCCTGACCCTGAGCAGACACTGGTCATTCTCACCTATGGGCAATTTGTACCCTCATACTACTGTGCATGTTTATGGACTGTGGGAGGAAACGGGATTACCTGGAGGAAATGGGGAGAACCTGTAAATGCTGCACAGTCCTGAGCTGGAATCAGACCCAGAACCGTTTTGTTAGCCACTGCACACCGGTGCTGCCCTCAGCTTTTATTTCTTTGGCCGGTCGAGGTGGAAACCCTCCTTCACATGCTGTAAAGATGGTTTGGGTCTGATGGAAAGTTGTTCCTGCACAAAGGCAGAATTAAAAAAAAAAAAAAAAAAGTCTCCAGTGTTCAAGCCACTTATCTTCCCGCGCTACTTAACTGCCAGTGACAAAGTTCTGAACATCATTTTGAAGTGCACTAATGAGCTTGTTAACTTCAATCACATCCTCTTACTCTGACATTCAGGTTGGAATTTATTCCAGCCAAGAGAAATTAATCCCATTATAGCCCCAAAGTCGTATAGATTATGCCTGCTGGCGTAACTGATGGCCCCACTGTACGGGGGTAATTGACTCAGTATGGGGTTTCAGAGCAGCTGTGGGACATGTAGACGGGCTCTGGCCCACTTTGGGGGTTGCCAAATCCATATTGCGTGCACCATTTTGACGCATCTGTTTCCATGAAACTGGTTTACTCACATTGTTTGGGCTTTACAACCGTTCCACAATGTTCCTGTGATATTGCCAAAATTGCAATTTCATATAAAACCATTTGCATTTTTGCAGATTTAGATCTAAACATCAATCATAGCTGCTAAGAACAAAGGCCCACTTTAATTACCTTAGCATGAGGTAAGGGGGAAACAAGTTTGGCTTGGCCGAGCGCGTCAGGGATGGTTTGATTGAGACACCGTTGTAATGGCCATGCGGACAGAAAAAGACAGTCAGAGTCAGATTTTTTGCTACACGACCCAGCAGAACGAACCCAGACAGGTTTATGTCTGCAGGATGTTGTTGGATCAGTGTGACCAGAAGCTCCTCCTGCTCTTTGACCCCCGACTGATACTGACACTGCAAGACTCACGCTGTGAAGGGCTCCGCGGGCATATTTTACAACTTCAGCACAAGTGGCTTAGAAAAGTGTTTCCGAATGACCCGTACCTGATCTCCACCCCATATGGAGAGTCCACGGTGCCCCTCTCCACCGTTGCATTCCTCACACTGGAATGTTGCGGTTCTCTGTTTAATATGACAGCTTTTGCTGAATCCTACAATTCACCCAAAGATGTTCCGTGGGCAGGAGAATGAATACCAGAAGAGCATGCAAGGAATTGGAAACAGGTACATTCAGTCTACCTGTTGTTGAGGTTCTGAGTGATTTTCTGTTCAGGAAGTTCGGTATTTACCCGGAGATGTGAAAGGAATGAAAGACCGTTCATTCTTAGAAACAAGATGGCGGCCACTCAAGAGTCTTCCAACAATTTTTTTTTCTTTTTTCAAACTCAACAAACCTTTAAGATTTTTTTTTTAAATTCTTAAATAGCTCATTTCCTGGACTCAGTTTGTTGTTTTCCTTCCAATTATTTCCCATCCCGCAAAGATTTTCATGACATGAACGAATTACCGCCCCGGCAGAAGTCACAGATCGTTTGTCTTTTTGACAATTTGTGTTGTGAAATGTGATCTCACATCCCTTCATTGCAGGAAGTTGTGTGTTTAAAAAAAAAAAAAAAAAAAAAGAATAACCACCCTCTTAATTTTAGCGATGGTAGCAATGACCCGCAGTGACCCCGGGAATACCAGACACAGGCTCGAGAGCACCGAAAGGTTTGGAGGAAAGGCTGAAGGAAATCATTCCAATATCTTTGTCATCATAAAATATTCACTAACTCACTAAAAAGGGAAAGGATTAATTTACTGTGATCACAGTTTTGTAAATTATCCATGGGTTAATGTTATTTGATGACTTATTCCTTCAGGACAATGCCAAGTGTGAACATAAATCTAACTCTTCCTCATTATTTTCCATTTTAATTGAACCAACAAGCATGGATCTCAATCTGAAGAGAGCATGCGAGCGTGCATTACCTCTGGCTCGCAGCAGCGTCACTACCCGGGGTTTTCTGTCTGATGGCACGCAGAGCTTGATGGAACGAGCCCCGGGCAGTGAACAATAAAGCTGCAGAGTCCAGCTGAGAGGAGGAAGAACAGATCCAAGAACTCTTCAGGAAAACACACAGAAAGGGACAGATTAAAAGAAGAGCATCATTGTCAAATTTGCAAGAGTCAGTCCTGCCATGACTCTCTGGGACTACCAAATTAATCCCAATTAGTGATGCTGGTTGGTGATGTGGCTGCTTTTCCCGAAGCGATGGGTTGACATCTTAGTTTTCTCATGAAAACCAAAACCTCTCTTATTGTTTCTTTACTGAAGGAGCATAAAAATGAAATATGTTTAAAGGGATTAGAAACAAAGGCTTCATTGTCTTCTCAAATATCCAGCTGGCGCTATACATTAGTTTAAAAACGATTTCATGTTTGTGTAGTGCATGTAAAAGTGCAGTCAAGTCATATTTCTTTACGTATAAATTCCCTTTAATGTGGCTTTGCTGGACGTACTTGTTCCAACAGTCAGATGTGAATGAGGTTTAATATCACCCACCAGCTCAGAAAGCTAAAAAACACCAACATTTATTTTCCTCCATGTGGAGAAACATCTGCAGTCCGACTGGTTCAAAAAGTGAGCACACTTCATGTCCCTGACAAACACAATCAGCATTTCACCTCCAAAAGGGCCCGGTATTCCCATTATTCCTGGATTAAAATCAAAGAACGGAACGCTGTAATGTATCTTAAACTGGCAGCAGACAAGCACTTTCTATTCTATCATTCTGAAGTATACAGCACTGTCTGAAATATGTCTCCATGCCAGCAACCTGCAACTGCAGCAATAAGAATCAGGGATTTTAAATCTGCCTGCCAATAAATTACGGTCAATCTCCTCATAAAACAATACTGGAAGAGAAACAAAGCAAAAGTCTGGCTGCCAGATAGCATACGAACTATTGTTCTTCTGCGCCTCTGCACTTTAGAACACTTGGACACGCTTACCAATAAAAAGTTCAGGTAAACAACAGGCTTCAGGGAGTATATCAATAATTCTGCACATAATCATTACAGCAGCTGTAATTACAAGTATTAATCATTGATGTAATTGCTGACAGTGTTTGTGTGAAAAGTTCCTATAAATGTGATGCTTCTTCGCTTTAGAGCAGCAAAGAGGTGTTTACCACAGTTAGGGATTATTTAACCTTAATTAACTATTAATGAACATAGTTTTCACTCTCCTACTATTTAACTGTGACTTAAAAGCTGTTGCTAGTATCATTGCCAGTCTAAGAAATAATTATTCAAATGATGTCTTCTCTTGTCCTGTACCTGTGAACACCCTGTAACATGATACTACTGGTACTGGTACTCTGGTATGTTGGAGTACGTGCAGACTGCGTGAATCTACAGCAGACCGAGGTAAACTGTCTGAATGCACACATGCTTTACGCTCCAACATGCAGATTATCCACAAATTTAGGAGCTAAAATGAGCTCCACATGGGACAGTCCTGCACAACCACCGACACACGCACTCTCTCTTTCTCTCTCAGACACACACACACACGCACACACCTCTCCCCACGCAGCCGTGGCACTAATAGGCCCATCAAAACCATCAGCAGTGCCTCTGAATCTTGTTAGCCCGAGCTAACGGATGGAGATTTCACTGTGCTCACCACCACCTGCGTGTTCTTTGGTTTTTGCATGGTTTTTGTGAGTATTTTGCAGTTGGGAAAACTTGAACCACGAAATTGTTTTTTTGTTATTTTTGCTACCTGTTGGTAGAATTGGTATGACCCAGCTTGAGGGACAGCCACTGACTGAAGGAAGTTTGGAAAAACTCCTGAGAAAGACTCCTGAGCCTTTTCATCTCCCCCCCACCCCCCAAAAGACAAAATTGGACACACTACTTTAGGACTGGATGGGAGGGAAGCTGTCACTGCCACCTCGTCTATGCTGTGCAGAAGTGGCTGGGTGAACCTGAGGTTGGCACATAAATCCAGACCCCTGGGCCAACCTTGACATTCTGCTCCCTGATGGCTCCTCCCCTGCTGTGGACTCTGGCATCTCAGCCAGACCCATCCATCACTGGAGCACCGGGTTCCTCATACTGGGGGAGGGGGGAGGCCCCAGCGTGGAGCACCTGCCTTTATGTTTTTACCCTTGTGGCTAAAACAACAGCCCCCCCCCCCTTTGGTGCGCTTCAAGCCCTGCTGCTTTCCTGTGGGGCGAGAGGTCATTTGAGGGTGTGAGCTGACTTCGCTCATCCAGAGACACTCTTCTACTGTGACATTCACACTCCGCCGTGCCGTTAACTCCATCGGCCTCATGTTACGCGCAGGGCAGAGGTTGAAATATTATCAAAAACCCACAAAGCTACGCACAAAACACGAGCACACTCAAATCTATGGAGCCATAAGAATGAAGCAAGAGGAACATATATAGGCAGAGACATCAAAAATCAATCACCAAAAATTAAACAGAAAGCGACTTCTTCACTGCAAACAGCTTTTACAAAAAAAGAGTTTTGCTCATCCGATTTTAGTCCATCTGTTTTATATATTGTGGCCAAAAACATCACTGATTTGATTGGATCCAAATGTGACGCTCCAGGCTCCTTCTTATATCCAAACGCCTGTTTGACCCTCCTTCTTCTGCCCTCCACCTACACAGCTATTTTTCCTTCTCTCCAGTGATCCTATTGGTGAATCTGTGTGTGTGTTTGTGTGTGTGTATATGTGTATTATGACTGACTTAAAGTTTCCTTACAACAGATGAAATATCCTGTTACAATAGTGTGTACAAGTGGAGGCATTGTATTTTTGGTTCAACAGATAATACAACAGTCTTGCATTATTATTATTATTATTATTATTATTATTATTATTATTATTATTATTATTTTATTATAACATTATATGTTCATACCATCACAGTAAAAAGAGAGAATATTTGGGAAAAAGAAATTGGTTCAAGAGCAGAGCCATGAGGAACACCATAAATCAAGGGAACAGTGTCAGACATGAACGATGAACCATGAAAGATCATTTTGAAGAAAACAACAAAGTCAATATTGCTGAAGATCCAAAATAAAAAGATGTCAGGCAGAAAACGACGTCTTTAAATCTTTGCGTCGCGCTGCTCAGGTATTTTACATAACATCTGTCTGTGTTCTCTTCCATCAGAACCAGACGTGGGAAACAACTCAGTCATATATTGTCCAACACGTTGCCAAACGTCTGAAAATGAGACAGAATAGCTCACATGGTTCTGATAAAACCCCAGGGTAAGCTCTGGTCAGCATGGTTGGCCTGTCCCCATCCTTTAGTTAAAAAGCATCCTGATGCATTATTGAGGTCGAGAAAAAAAAGTTCTTGTTGTAAATAAATGTGATGGTTAAAATTGATTTCTTCTGTTTTCAAAACTGCAACCTGGAAAAAAAAAACACAATAGAAGAGAGAGAGAAAACTAAAAACATGTTTCCGGCTTGCAAACGAAGCGTAACACATACTCTCTGTGCGACGGTGTTTATGAAAACTCTCAGCAACACAAGTCAGATGATTTTTGTCAAAATGTAAAGACTCCGAACACATGTTTGTTGTTTGCAGTCAGAGGCCTCAGTGGTTATTTATGACGTTGGAGGTGATTCATGTTTTTGCCAAAAAGTGGCCGATGGAGTCGAGACACTGCTGCTGTCATATTAAAAAGTGTGTACAGTCTGGGAATCAAAACGCTTCATCTTTACGATGACAAAAACATCTTAGTAATAATAATAAAAACTTTGTTTCCTAATCGTTACCCGAGGCCTAGCTGAAATGATGATGAAGACTTTTCGACAGAAGACCACCAGAGGGCGACAAAACAGATTTTATCTATACTTTTGGGAGCCTCTCTGTCGGAGTACCTGGGCAGCGCTTTCAATGGACGCACCAAACAAATAACCGCTGCTGTTTGCATCATTTCCTGGGTCAACCAGGCCTCCTCAAATACGCCACCAAGTTCTGGACCTTCATCTGTCTCTTAAATCGCACCCATTGAGTACTAAAGCTCCCATTGTGGGTTGAACAAAAGAACTTGTGCTACAGCTACATTTACATCTCAGGCAGGAATTAATCTTGTATCATGTTGTCTCCAAACAGGTCTGACCACTACTGCCCAAAAAAGGGGAAGTGAGGATGTCAAAACATTATAATGACTCTTATCTTTATTGGATCACCACTTGTCAACTGTAGTCAAGCATGAATTCACAGGCTTTGCTTTGCTTTAAACCACATTCTCCATAAAGATGGGACTAAAGATGTGATAAGCCCAACTGGCTAAAGAGTGGAGGATTGTGGGATAAAACCCAGCTGGCTTTAATTTTATCCTTATCTCTCTGTACCTTCTATCGTCCAAGGTGCAGGCCCCTGGACGCGTGCTCCGCTGAGGGTTCTGGCTCGTTTCAGAGCGGACTTGCGGCCGTTTGACACGCCGATGGAAGTAAAGCCACACTTGGTTGGCAGAGGGAGCTGCGGAGGAGAAAAGTGCAGGGTGACAGAGGATTCTATCATCACACTTTATGAAAACAGTTATGAGGATTTCTGTGTGCGGCGAGCGAGGATTTGATGGACTATTTAAAGGCAAAGAAGGGGATAAACAAAATGTGGTCAGCATATTTTGCCGTTTACTCCATGTTACCTCACATATACACATATTCCAGCGCTGACCAGTATAAAATCTAATTTAATGTAATTGCAACAGTCTGATTGTGGTTTACTTTTGGTGTCAGAGGTACAGTGAAGCTTTGGGTTTCCTCCTCAGTAACATTGCAAAGCAACTTGTAATGGAACATGTGTTTTTGATCACGAATCCCACCTGTTGGGAGTACAGCTCCAACATGGATCTTTCTCAAAGAAGATGCTACACAACATAAACCACACTATACAGGAAATAACAACAGCATGAGTAGCTTATTACAGCACGAACATGCAGTTTCATTCTGTATCTGCAGCTTTTATTCTTAGCAAGCCTCACCAGGGTAATGTGCCGGAGGGTGGTAGCTTTATTTTGATTTGCAAGATTGCTAAACTTGCCAACTCAAACGCCACCCTGCAGCAACAGAATAATCCCGGAAAACTCCTGGAATATGTAAAGATTTCATTCACACAACCTCGACTCAAGACTTCAGATCACTTCCAGAACTCATGGAGATGGCACAGAGGACACAAATCTGCAACTTCTCCAGCCAGCTGGACGAAAAACCTGGTTTTGTACACAGAAGGATTACTGGAGACTGTAATCCCATGTAGATTTATATTTCTAATCCAATCTGTGCTACTTTGCTGTGGCAAGTCCAAAATCTTTCCTTTAAACTGACAATATCACAATCATTTTCTCCATTTCATAAAAACCTCCCTGCCTGAAACTGCTGACTGATCATCTTTTGGCACCTTCTGACCTCTGCTGAGAGGCACGTTTAACCAGATCGCCCTGTATGAAGAGGTGATCTCTGGGCCCAGAACCTGCTGAAATCACAAACAGAGGGGAGTGCAGACCCTGTAAAAACCCGCCGATGTGCAGGAGACACTGGACTGTGTCAATAAATCACCTACCAGTGACTGCATGCAGGAGTTGCTTGGTTCCCGGTCTGCCTGTTTATTATCTTTCATGAATTTATCTGATAAAGACTTCAGCTCAGCTTCCTCAGCTCATATGTTCCCCGAGGGCAGCACATTTCGATGAACAGCAGACCGAGTGGAGCCGTGCTCCACTCATTTTGTAAGATTTCCTAGAAAATAAAACTCCTCACATAATCAGTTCACTGCTACAGGAAGCGGTAAGACCGTTTAATCTAACAAAATGTGTTAAAACACAGAGCAAGGCAGAGAAAATACAGAAGAAAGTGTCTCCATTGCAAGCGTGTCCAAAGGTTTAGAGTTTTATTGTAAACTGTACCTGTACCAACATGTCTGTGATGGAAATGTCCATTGAACATTGCTGCTGTGGCAAAGTTGCACACTTGTTTTTGATGTCTGCTTTAGAAACTGCGAAACCCAGTCCTTGATTGAAAAACAATAAAATTCAAGCTATGACCCCGCAAAGGTTCTTGGAACAAACCAGCCTTTCTGTGGTTAATCAAGTCAAACCGACCGAGACAAACTTCGCAATAATAAAGTGTTTCATTTTCAGTCATTTTATGCCCACTCAAACATTTGCAAGTGTTTTAAGTGCTCGCATTATAAGAATATAATGCAAGAACGAGATGGGGGTTTCCATATATTAGTTTTATTAAAGACGTCAGCTATGAAACCAACCTCCCCCCGCAGTAACTTCATTACTTCATGATGTTTAACGTTTCTTCCAGGTTTTGTTGTTTGAGACCAAACTTGTGGTGTTTAAGGGTCTACAACAGGGGCCAACCCACCCTCCCCCCCAAAAGTCCCTATTGTTTTACTCGCAAAAGTTGTAGAACTGTTGAGCATTCCAAAATAGCTTAGAGAATTCTTTCTTTATTATAGTTTAGCCAGAACTGGATGCCAGGTTCGCGTCTATACCTGGATTTCTGCCTCCAACAGACTTGCAGTGCGGGGCCCTGAGTCGAGCCTGATCCCCCCCACCCCTGTGTCAGAAACCACTGGAGAGGCAGTAGGGGTCCTTGCAGTGAGAGAGGACAGCGATGGGGAAAAACTGGGTGTCATCGCTGAAGGAGTGAGTCCTGTATTCCTCACTAAGGGGGAATACACATATTTACGGGAAGAGTGCCTCCTGCTCAGGCTTGGCATGGCTCCAGGCCGACGTGGTGGGACCGTTCTAATGCCAGGCTGAGCCACTCCTGTTATTAGAGGTGGGGGGTGCATGAGAGCGCTCGCTTCAGCTGCTGAGTCCTCCTGGCCGATTTGAAGCTCCCTGTCAGGCAGCATTCCGATGTCGGTGAAGACGGAGGCCATGGCCTGGAAACGAGGTTCCCAGTCCAGAATGTAGTCCCAGCTGTAGCTGCCCTGGAGCTGCTCGTCCAGACACACCAGTGAGGAGAGCGAGTCAGCGGGGGCCGGCCCTCCTGAAGCGGCGGCATACCCATTTGTCGTCATGTTCTCCTCAAAATCCTTCATCCTGACCATAGCAGGGACCAGAGGAAGTAGGCCCTCACCGCCTCCCTCCTCTTTGAAGTGGTAGAGGCTTTCGGTGCTGGCCATCTGTGACGATAGGCGTTTCTTCACCACGCGCTCTGGTGCCGCGCTGACAGAATGACAGGAGATATCGTCCTCGGGTAGAGCGGAATGTGAGACCTCTGGGACCTGCTTCCCTTGCACAGATTCGGCCCCTCTCCGGCGGGGGTACTCGTTAATCCACTTGATCTCCTGGTCCTCAGCCGTCTCACCTTCTGCTGACCCTCGGCCACTCGAGTCCGACTGACTGTAGGGGTTTGATAAATCCCTCTTGGGCACCACAATAGTGGGCCGTTTTATCTCTTGCAGAGTAATCATGCTCTGATTTTGGCTGTTGGATCTGCATAGTGAACCAGTGCCAGCATTCAGGTTGGCAGCAATGGAGGTGGCCTTCTTCAGCGCTGCCTCTTTGATCTTGTACCTGAGAACCAAGCCCACAAAAACCAGGAGGACGGCAAGGATCACAATGAGCGAAACAGTCAGACTGAGCATGTGCGCATCAAGAGGTGCCCCAATAAGAGCCTCAGCAGAGCTTGAGATATTGATGAAGACAACACAGTCTGTGGTCCTGGAGGACAATCTGGGACTACCCGCAGACACCACCAACTTCACCAAGTCCTCTCCATGGCCTCCTCTTCTGCGGTATACCGGTTCTGAAACAAAAATGCCCCCAGTTGTTCTGTTGACTGAGAAAAACGGTGATGAGTTCACAAGGGAATATTCCACCATCCCATCAACTCCTCTGTCATGGTCCATTGCCATCACGAATCCGACAACATCTCCCGGCTTGGAGTTTTCTGGCAGGAGGAAATGGTAATGCTTTTGGGTGAAGATGGGGCTGAACTCGTCCACGCCCTTCACGCTCACCTGCGCTCTCACTGTGGCCGATTTACCACCTTTGTCCCGCGCCTCTACAACGAGACAGTACTCACTCTCCCGTTCATAATCGAAGGTCTGTCTGGTGTGAATGTCACCCGTCAGGGCGTCGATGGCAAAAGCTTCTTTCTTCTCGGGGCTGCCGCTGCCGTAGTCCAAAAAGCAGGAGGACAAAATTGAATAGGACACCTGTCCATATGGGCCGAGGTCATTATCCACTGCGCGCACAGAGCAGGCATGGGTAAACGCCGGGAGGTTCTCCAGCACGGAACAGTTAACCGTAGAGAAGAGGAAGTGAGGGCTGTTATCATTTACATCCAACACTGTGATGAAGACCACCGTAAAAGCCACCTTATGTTTTTCAGAAGACTCTCCGCCGTCAGACGCTCGGACAGTCAGGATGTACTTGGAGTCCTGCTCATAGTCAAGCGGCTGGTCGACCACTAGAAGGCCCGACTCGGGGTCGAGCTTGAAGCGACCATTGCCGTTCCCGGCGATTATGTCAAACTTCAACAAACCGTTGGTCCCAAGGTCAGGATCCTGAGCAGCGACCTGGACCAGCCGGGTACCGACGGGGCTGCTCTCGCTCACCTGAGCGTGGTACTCTACGCTGGAAAAAATGGGGGTGTTGTCGTTGCAGTCCGCCACGGTCACCATGACAATGGCAGAGCTGTTCAGTGGTGGGCTACCTCTATCAGACACACCAACTGTTAGCTCGTAGCTCTCTGTGGTCTCCCGATCTAAAGGGTTACACAGAACAAGGTGCCCAACATTTCTCCACTGATTCTCAATCTGAACCAACAGGGCCTCCAGGCAGATACGCCCCTCTTCGTTTCCCTGGATTATGGCATAGTCCAGATAAGTGTTTTCAGGGCTCCAATCCCGGTCCTCTGCAGACAAGGTGAGCAAGGTGGTGTCTGTGGGCGTGTCCTCGGGGACGGTGAGCGAATAGACCTCCTGGTGGAACGTCGGCGCGTGGTCATTGGTGTCCAGAATCTGCACGTCTATAGAGGTGACACTGGAGAGAGCGGGATTGCCTCCGTCTTTAGCCTCAACCAGGAGATGGATCAGGTTGCCGTTGGCGATTGCTTGTATGGGCTTGTTGGTGAAAACAGACCCTAAAAGAGAAAGAGTGCCGAGTAAGGTCCGAGAAACTCGTAATTGTGATTTTTCAAGGGCAGAAAGCCTGAGTGAGAGAGAGCCAATTCATGCTGGGCGGTTGGTATTAACTAAAACAAAACGATTCTATTGCTGTCAGTCACAGCCTGCACACTTATACAAACACGGGCTGATTTTATCTCACAATAAAACCACTCTTCTTAAAGAAGAGAAACTTTATGAGACCTGACATCTGGTCTGGCCAACGTAAAACTATAAAACTCATGTCAATTGATTCAACAGATGCTTTAACTAATGCATGGCGTGTTCCTAGATTTGCTTTTTCTTCAGAGTGGGACCTACAAAAACCAAGTCAAAGCTAAATCAAAATTGTCCTTATTAAACTCTGCAATCCCACATCATTTCCTGCGTGACTATTCTGTAACGAACTCCATATGCATGCCGCAGGGGCAATTTTCTCTTTGGTTGGCAATTAAGTGTTTATCCATCAGATCTTTTATTCCACTTCAGCATCTGATGTCTTTTTTTGATAAAACTGTATTAATACATTTGCGGCCCTCGTCTGAACGGGCAGACTCGCAGGCGTGCAGAGGCACCTCGCCGCAAAGCCCTGATTAAATTTTCTGTATGGGTAGTTTTAGTCAACACTGGTTAAAACGATGTTTCATCATAACAGAGTATCTGCATTCACTTCAAAACATAATAGATGCCCAGCGATTAAGCTTTCGTCCTTTTGTTTGGCTACGTCTGTAAATAAGGCTGTTATCTCGCAAATGCATTATTCTCCGCTGCTCCCAGTTTCACCCCTCCGTGAGGAGCTTACTGGCATTCACGACTGCGTACACGGAGAAGTATAGTGCTGCTGGCAGCGTGACAACAACTCTGAGTAACCCCTGATATCCAGGCTGAGTTTCCCATAAGTTTCTATTTGCCCTTTACTCTGGCATGTGCTCCCTCAAACTGAGCCAGAAGGCCTCTTTTTAATGGAAACATTCCAGGTATGAATATCAAAATCAGACCAGAGAGCCATGTTTCGTGAAAGGAATTAATGTCTTACAGAGGAACAACGATACAGGCTGGATAACTGCTCAGTCCTGACGTTCGCCTCTTTGTGCTTAGTGTCGAGGGTGTTGCTGCCACGCTCAGACCATCTTACCGCTGTCCGCCTGTATGTGAAAGCCTTGCAGCGGAGACGACAGCAGCCTGTAGGCAACCTCGCCGTTGAGCCCAGAGTCTCTGTCGGTGGCGCTGACAGACAGAACGAGCGTGTCTGCGGTCGCCAACTCCGACAGGTCCACCTTTGAAAAGAAACAAGTCCCGCGCGTCAGCCTGGACCTGTCCGTACGTCCCTCCGTCTGTCCTGCTTCTGACCCCCCTGCTACGGGATCTATACCTGGTAGGAATCCTGGGTGAAGACCGGAGCGTTGTCGTTGATGTCGAGCACCTGAACCCTGAGCTCGCCGCTGGTCCGGTGGAGGGAGTCAGATGCCAGAACAGTCAGCGTGTATTCCGCCCGCTCCTCGTGGTCCAGGGCTTGGGTCAGGGTAACCACCCCGGTGTACCGGTCGATGGTGAACGGCGAACCGGCGCTGCCGTTGCCGGAGAGGCTGTAGGTGATGGTTGAGCTCAGATCCACGTCGTTGGCGCTCACCCGGGCGACCACGTGGCCCGCGGGTCGGTCTAGAGTTGGACAGAAGACACCCGATAAGTCTCCCGCTGCGCGCCCACCTTCACGAACACAGCCGGGGCAGACGCACTCTCCGCTACAACCACAGGGTCCATGGGGGGGATAGTCGGGCCGTTGTCGTTGACGTCTATCACCTGAACCCAGACGATGGTGGTGCTGCTGAGGGGGGGTTCCCCCTTGTCCACCGCCTGCACAACCAACCTGTAAAACGAGGGCGGAGGCAGGTATGACGCAGGCGTCGGCGAGAGCCTTATCTGGCGTTGAGCGAGGTCGGCCTACCTGTACGAGGGTGTGATCTCACGGTCCAGCAAGACATTGGTGGCCAAAATCCCTCGAACAGAGTCCAAAACAAACGCCTCGTTAGGATCACCGGACACGATGGAGTACTCAATCTGCCCGTTCATACCGCTGTCGGCGTCTGACGCAAACACCTGCAGGCAAACAGCAGCGGTCAGCGGCGCTCTCGCTCCACGCTTCTCCAAAAGAAACACCCCCCGACCTGCCGCCCACCTGCATAATGTAGGTGTTGTGGGCTTGTCCCTCCCAGACAGCCGTTCTGTAGCTGCTGTATTCGAACCGCGGCGCGTTGTCGTTGACGTCCAGCAGGCCGATGGAGACCCTGCAGTGGGCGGTCTGCAGCCCGCTGTCGGCCAGGACCACCAGGCTGAGGTGAGGGCTCAGGTCAAAGTCCAGGGCGTGGTCCTTCTGCACACGGATCTCACCTTGATGGGAACAAACCAACAGTCGTTTGCGCTTCACTTAGGGTCATTTTAATGGGCTGCCTCGTTAGCAGCCGCCGAGCAAGGCCTCGGGGAAGTCTGCGGCTAACTGCTAAGATAGTCTCTGATCTCATGTTATGTCTGATCTGTCAGATGAATATTTGAAAAGTTTTATTCATCCTTCATTCTAGTTTGTGGTTGAAAGTGATCCTTCAGTTGATGTAAAATTGTTTTTAAGTTAAAGTACATTACAGCGGGTGTGTTGTCATAAATGCTAATATAACTTAATGTATGTTTAGGACTGTTTTCTGTGTGTCATTTTTCGCCTGCACAGTTATTTTGGTTGAAAATTGGCTAAAGTGGCAGGTTAGCAGAGAGCTTTTATTAATGTGGACCGTCCCAGTACTGTCCCAGTAATCTTACACTGTATAAATGACTATTTTTTATCGAGAATATGGAGCCAAAGTCATGGAAAGCAAAACAATCTGAGGTGTTTAAAAAGGTGTTGACGTGAGCTTTCAAAGCTTTACATTTTTGTGGGGACCGCACAAAAGTATTCAGGACTCTGTGAAGATTATATTTTAGACAGTTACTTTGGTATGAATCCAGAAAAAAAAAACCCTGTGGTGATAATATCAGACAGGCAACAATCATAATAATTTAGGAAATACTTGTGTATAAACAACAAGATGAACCTGATAAGTTGAAAAAAGTATTTTGAGGAGAGAGAGAGAGAGAGAGAGAGAGAGAGAGAGAGAGAGAGAGAGAGAGAGAGAGAGAGAGAGAGAGAGAGAGAGAGAGAGAGAAATGCACCAGTCGAGATTGATTGGAGCTGGAGCGCCGATGGAAGAAAAACAGTGATTGAAAATGACAGAGGATCGAATGTTATTTTCTGGATACTTATGTGGAAAATGAAATGGATGGGTGACTGAATGCTCTGAGCTATTAGCATAACTTAACTGATGAAAGCGTGCCTGATGTCTCCGGACAGACACATCTGCTACTCATAAATCCGGAGCTCCGGCAGAGATGCTCTTACAAAATTTCATTTGTCTCTTACCCGTGTGATGGTTGATGGAGAAAAGGCTGTTTTCATTGCCGCTAAATATGGTGTACACCACGCTTTGTCTGCTGTCCGTCTGTCCGGTGGCGTCCACTTTTGTTATCGCAGTGCCTGTAGAGGAAGACATTAAAAAGACCAATGAGTGTTTTAAGGGCATCCATTCATCCATGCAACCTAGAATACCTGGAGAAAGCCTGTACATACATGGAAGGAACAGAAAACTCCACATAAAATAGTCCAAAGAGGGTTTGAACCTATGACCTCCTTGCTATGAGACACTGAGCTAACAGCAGTTGGTAATAAAACTCTATCTTGAGGAAAAAAAAAACGTCTGGAGCTCGAGAAGTCCTACATGCACAAATTGATAGTTTTACAGTATGTTACCACTAGAGGGCGGTAAATAAGCTGTGAGCTAATCACACAATAAAAACACACCGGCTCTACTGTTCTCCTTGATGGTAGCATTGTACGTTTTGCTTGTGAACTGTAGTCCTTCCGTTTCTCCTTTCAGGTGTATAAAAACCAGGCAGGTGGACGTCAGAACTGGTCGTCCTCGGTCCGACACCATGACCTCCAGCTTCCTGCCGGCGAATCCCGCCCTCACTCGCCTCCTGAGGGAAATCTCGCCCGTCTCGCTGTTGATGTCGAACAAGTTCTCCTCGTCCGACAGGCTAAACTGTACGGTTCCGTTCTCGCCCCGGTCACCGTCTTCGGCGGTCACTGTGGCAACGACCTGGTTCGGCAGAGTCTTCGCGGAGACCCACGCGCTCACGGGGTTCTCGTCGCAGACCGGCACGTTGTCGTTCACGTCCTCCACCTGCACGGTCACGGACGCCACGGAGGTGAGCGGGCCCTCGGCGCAGCCGTCGGCGGCCACCGCTCGGAGCGTGTACTGGGCCCTGCTCTCGCGGTCCAGCGGCCTGGTGGTCCGGATCGTCCCCGTCAGGGGGTCCACCGAGAAAGCCCCGTGGCTGCTGTCCTCTGCCAGAGAGTAAGTCACGCGGCCGTTGGGCCCGTCGTCGGGGTCGAGGGCGCTGACGCGGAGGACCCGGGCCCCGGGAGGGAGGCCCTCGCTGACCGAGGCCTGGTAGCTCTTCCTGCTGAAGGACGGGGCGTTATCGTTGTGGTCCAGCAGCACCAGCCGGAGCTGGACGGAGGAGCTGAGCGGAGCGGGGCCGCGGTCGCGGGCCTGGATGGTGAGCGTGTAGTTCTGCTGCTCCTCCCGATCGAGCACCTTCGTGCTGCTGACGACGCCCGAGCGGCCGTCGACGCTGAAGCAGCCGGCGCATTCGTCACCTGCGGGAGGTGGAGGGGACAGATTACATTACAGTGACCCCCCCCCCAAGCATCAAGCCCACTTCCTTACCCACTATGGAGTAATGCACGGTTCCGTTTTCCCCAAGGTCGGAGTCAGAGGCCTGAGCCGCGTGGATGGGCCCGGGGGGCAGGTTTTCTCGGAGGCTGATCTGGAAGGACGGCTGCGCGAACTCCGGAGGGTTGTCGTTGTCGTCCAGCACGGAGCAGAGCACCGTGGCCGTGGCCGACAGGGGCCGGGCGCCACTGTCACGAGCCTGGACTGTACACGAGAAGAAGAACTACAAATGAGACGAGTCAGCACAGCAGAAACCCTGGAAACTCAGAACACTGGAAGGTTGGATGGCAGCTTATTACCTCCGCCAAGGAGGTTATGTTTTTGCTGTCTGTCTGTCTGTCTGTCTGTCTGTCTGTCTGTCTGTCTGTCTGTCAGCAACATAACTCAAAAAGTTATGGACCAATTTTGATGACATTTTCAGGATTTGTTGGAAATGTGAAAAGGAAGACCTGATTTCCTTTCGGGGGTGATCGGGAAGAAATCCTGGATTCTGGATCACTTTGAAATGTTCGTTAACATTGTGGTAAATGGGGCCAAAAGGAATGGTGCTTGGTGGAGGTCTGCGCTCTCTGAAGTGCTTTCTAGTTTAGCGTGTAATGAGCAGGACAACTGGACAGGGATGTTTGATAATGATAATTCTCATCTATGAACTGCACCATAAAGTTTTTTATTCATTATTTTTGATCACAAAGAAGAACGAAGGAAAAATGTCTGGCCAGAACCTTCGGTCTGTTTTCTTTCTCTCTGAATACGTCTGCAGCCAGAGAAAATTGTCCTTACGTTTCCTTGGTATTTTCCTCGTAACGCGGCTTCGACACGTCCGATCTTTCCTGTTATTAGACGCTGTTATTTCACCGAATTGTTCATCACACTGTTGACTGCACCAATATTATGATAAATCATCCGAAAGAAGAAAAGCAAAGACGGGGTAATTACTGGCCGCAACCGCCCGAGAGGGAAAGAAAACACAGGCAAAAGTGCAGCCAGGCTTCTGGGCGACGTCAGCGTTCCTACCTCTGAGGGCGAAGTGACGCCGCCGCTCTCGGTCCAGGTACGAGGCGGTGGTGATGAGCCCCGTGTAGGGGTTGATGCTGAAGAGCTCGTAGCCGGGGCCCGGCAGCAGACTGTACCAGACGACGGCGTTCTCCTCTAGAAACACACCGACAAACCACCCAACACGTTTAAATCAACTGGTGAAAATGAGTTCAGTGAACTGAGAAGTGTGTGTTAATGCAGACGGTTCTGTTCAGCAACAGAACTGCTGAGTGTCTCCCAGTGGCTCCATCTGTCTCTGTCCCGAGGTCAAATCTAGCACCTCATCAGCTCACTTCATGTCACTCCTGCTCCTAATCGAAAGCGGCCCTCTGATTGAAACCAGAGTGGGTGTTGTGTGTCACTTTCAAGAGCTGATGGGTTTGGGGGGTGGGGGTGGGGGTGGGGTGTCCTTGATCTGAGCCCTCATCTGGGCCCGTTCATCATGTCATTCTTCGGTTTCAGACAAACCAAAGAGGATCAGAAGCACTCAAAGGCTGAAACCACACGGCTGAAAGGAACTTTTAGAGTTCCTGAAAATGCTTCCAGGAGCTCTGCTGGACCGTTCTCCTCCGATCACAATCACTGAACTGACCAATCCGCAGAACTTTGACCTGACTCTGGGTCAGAAAAGAAAAGGTTCCCTTGGCCTGCCCGCTCTCAAAACCGTAAACCCCAACCCACCTAAAGGGTTTAAACCTGGTAAAACCTGAACCAGTGTAAACCGTACTCTAGGAGTAAAACAGCACAAATGATATCATATCCGACTGCTGGGGGAACCGGTGGAGCTGCCAGTCGAGTGGATTTTGAGGAGAGGGTCTGTTGGCACAGATGGCTTGGATTATGGAAATCATCCTGAGAGAGGACCCTTTCAGATCTCCCGGAGGAGCCGTGTGCTTGCTGTTCTTGGACAATTCTCACCCCCAAAAATCTCAGCTCCCATCAACACCCCTCCTGCGCGGACCCTCCAGCCGCACACCCTCCACCTCCAGCCTTTAGAGGCACTCGCACTGTCAACAGAACCAGATGAAGTGGGATTTGGGAGCCCCTCGTGCAGCATGTTAAAATAAATAGAGCCAATGTGCAGATTTGTGAATACGACTGTGGATCAGATGAACATGCAGCAGATGGAAAATGCACAAATGGGACAAGAGACGAGGGAAGCGGGACAGGGGTTGGTTTCAATTAAACTGCCGTTTCACTCCGTTAGTTTAATGGAGTGAAACAAAACAGATGATAACTTTGATTCATTGCAGCACTGACGTTTAACCAAAACATGTCGGGGACAGGGGGTGCTCTGCTGTGTTTATTCTTCATAACTAATACAAAGGAAATATTACAGTACCATCTAAGCGGAAAATCAATTTTCTCATTCAAACACACGAGATATCTGGAAAAATTGATTATTAACAGGTTTAAATCCTAAGAAAATGTTAAAACAACCCCCAGTCTTTTTAAAACACACTTTTTATGGCTCTACAGAATGTGAAAATATTATGTTATGAAGAACATGAAACCAAATAAGCTTGGTTATTTTTATTTTGTCCTGCATGCAAAAGATATAACTGTTAGAGAATATAAACTAATGCTGCACAAACTCAGTAGAAATGTATATGAAAGCGGAAACAGCGCCCCCACATGTCCGTGTTTAGAACTGCAGGTTATTGGAACGGTGAGATCTGGTGCTGCCATCTAGTGGTCACCAGAGGTAACTTCACTCGCTCTCCTGGAATAAAATATGATTCGCTCACGAGTTCCTTTCCGTGTTAAAACACTTATTTTAGACTGTTTTCCGAGTCAAAGATGGGACATTATTAGCCATGATGATTTTTACCCCAGTCAGCTGATTACTCACATGCATACACATGTCTAGTTTGAAAATATAAACATATGCAACATGCAGAAAAAGCCCAACAATGTATAATATCAAAAGCAAATCCATTTTCCCCACTGTAAAAAGAACATTTTGTAAAAAGCCTTATCTTTACCTGAATCATCATCTGTGGCTGAGACCCTGATCACCGGCTCTCCGGGGTCTCTGTTCTCGGTCACGCTGGCGTTGTAGATGCTGTGACTGAAAACGGGGGATTGGTCGTTCACGTCCCCCACCTCCACTCTAAAGGTCTGGATGGAGGAGAGCGAGGACAGGCCGCGGTCCACTGCCCGTATGGTGAGAGAGTGGAGACGCTGGGACTCGTAGTCCAGAGGAGCGGAGAGAAACAAGAGGCCTGGGGAGAGAGGCAAACAGGACGGCATCAGGACACCAGAACAGAAGAGAGCAGGAGGCACCGGTCAGGTGCATCTCACCTGTGCTCTCCTCCAGTGTGAAGGTTCCTCGCTCGTTCCCGGTCAGGATGGTGTACGACACGAGCCCGTTTTCGCCCTCGTCTCCGTCTTTGGCCACGAAATGGTGCAGCAGACTCCCCGCCTCCGCGTCCTCCGTGACCCGAACCGAGGCCGCCGACGCGAAGGCGGGTCGGTTGTCGTTGGCGTCCAGCAGGAACACCTGCGCCGCCACCGTGGCCCGCCTGCGCTCCTCCCTCCTCCTCGCCCGATCGGTGGCCGTCACGGTGAAGGCGAAGCTGGGGGCGGTCTCCCGGTCCAGGGGCGCCGTCACCGTCAGGGCGCCGGTGTACGGGTCGATCTGAAAGGGGAGGCGCGGTGGCGACGACCCGGGGTCGTAGGTCAGGGAGTAGCGGACCGCGCTGTTGGCGAACGTCCCGTCGCCGTCCCTCGCTTGGAACGCCAGCGCCAGCGA
This sequence comes from Lagocephalus sceleratus, assembly GCA_911728415.1. Taxonomy (NCBI): domain Eukaryota; kingdom Metazoa; phylum Chordata; class Actinopteri; order Tetraodontiformes; family Tetraodontidae; genus Lagocephalus; species Lagocephalus sceleratus. The sequence goes on along the minus strand of CAJVRN010000232.1, from coordinate 13,795,631 downwards.
GCCCACCGCGGCGTCTTCGCCGAGGCCGAGCAGCACCAGCTTGTCGGGGAACCAGGGCGCGTGGTCGTTCACGTCCTCCACCGCCACGCTGACCAGCACGGACGCGTTCGCCCCAGGCGCCGGTCCCGCGGCCTCGGCTCGGACCACGAGGAAGTAGCGCGTGGCGGCCTCGTAGTCCAGTGGCCGGTTGACGTAAAGGTCGCCGGAGGCACCGTCGACGCCAAACTGACCCCTCCCGTCGCCCTCGGAGATGGAGTAGTGGAACCGGCCTTCATCTGGAACGCCGGCGGAGCCGATCACGGAGGCCGGCGCCGCGTCCTCCCTCACGGTGAAGCGCTTCACGAGCGGATGTTCTCGGCCAATCAGAGCGTCTGATCCGTGAACCTGCGGGGGGGGTGGGGGGGGGGGGGGGCGAGGGGACGTATGTTCGCTCGTGTCAGAGAAGAAGAAACGGGCGCTGGAGATGACCTACCTGCACGTGAACCAGCGCCACGTCCTCCAGGGGCGGGGCTCCTCCGTCCCTGGCGCAGACCTTCAGCGTGTACAACGACCTGGTGCTCTGAGCGAAATGCTCGGTGGTCCTGATGTCGCCGGTTTCGCCGTCGATCTCAAAGTGCGGGGCTCCGCCCCCTTCTTCTGCAAGGCCGCAGAGAAACTCTGCTTTTCAGAAGCTCAGCGGTGAAGCATCAACCCCCCCCCACCGACTCTCCAGAACTCACCTGAGGCCAGGCTGAGGGTGACCGTCCCGTTTTCGCCCGCATCTAAGTCTTTGGCGAACACGTTTGCCACCAAAGACCCCGCCGCATCTGGGCCCACGTCTGCCGCGAGAACAGCGTTGGGGAAGAGGTCGGCGGGCTTTCGGAGCCCGTCGGCGGAGGGTGGGGTTTACCTGAACGCTGAGCTCCTTGCTGGCGGGCAGGTGCGTGAAGCGCGGCGGGTTGTCGTTGGTGTCCGTGACCAGGATGCGAACGGTGGCGGTGGCGTTGAGGCGAGGGCGGCCCTGGTCCGTGACCATCACCTTCAGCGCGTGCTGGCTGCGGTGCTCTCGGTCCAGCGCCACCCAGTTGATGATCTCACCTGGAGGGAGAGGGACACGTGAGGACACACCCGGGCAGGGCACCGCTGCGGCGGGGGGGGGCGTTGCCGTGGCAACCCACCTGTTTTAGCGTTGATGCGAAAGAACTTCCCGTCCGAGAGCAGGATGTAAGACAGCTGGGCGTTTTGCCCAGAATCCTTGTCCGTGGCGCTGACGGTCCCCACCAGGCCTTGAGGCGACGGCGCCTCCGACACGGTGAAGTAGTACACCTCGCTGCTGAACACGGGCGCGTTGTCATTGACGTCCAGCACCAACACCGTGACCGCGGCTGTCGCCGTGGCACCTGCCGGAGAGGCCTCGGCGGGCGTGGCCAGCACGCGGAAGCGGAACAGGGCCTGTGCCTCGTAGTCCAGGTTGTGGGCGAGGTACAACCACCCGGACTTTGGGTGGACCCGGAACGGAGCGGGTGGGAAGCCGGCTTCCGTCTCCAAGGCGTAGGTGAGGCCCGAGGTGGACAGGTGGGACCCCCGGCTGCGGTGCGCCCTCACCTGGATGACCCTTGAGTCCTTCCTGTAGCCCTCGCCGATCTCCACCTGGTACACCAAGGTCTCAAACGCCAGCAAGTCTTCAGCAGCGGAGCGGTCCACGACCACGGTCAGGCTCAGACCAGAGCTCTTCGCTGGTTCTCCAGCGTCCTCAGCCACGACTTCCAGGTTATAGCTCTGCTGGTTACTCACCAGTAAACTCTGGTTTAAAGTAATGGTTCCCAGGCTGCGGTCGATACCGAAGGTGCTGTATCCGTTGTTCCTCAGGAAGTACCGCACTCTCCCGTTGTCGCCGCTGTCACCGTCGTGGGCGTGAGCGATGAACAGGACCGTCCCCGGGACGGTGTTCTGAGAGACCGAGACGGTGTCCCTGGTTCTGAGGAAAACAGGAGCGTTGTCGTTGATGTCCGTGATAGCGACGATGACCTGGGTGGTGCTGTAAACCGGAGACGTGTCGGTGTAGGACTGGAGAACCAGCAGGACGTTTGGCTGCAGCTCGTGGTCCAGAGGCTTGATGGTGCTGATGAGGCCGGACTTGGGATGAATGGAGAAAAAGCCCTGGGGGTCTCCAGATGAGATCCGGTACGATACTGACGCTGAGAAATCTGTGAAGAGAAGGTTTTTTAAAATGGTATTTAATGGTTTTAACGGTGAAGTGTCGCCCCCTAGTGGCTCTGATGGACCACTAAATGCTGCTACAATAACTCCATTATTAATTTAATAATAACCATTTTGGGAAAAATCAGCATTGATTTACGTTGTCAGAACATCCAATTTTTATGCATGTGACATAATTTTACTGTATTTACATTTCCGCAGCATTATTGAATCTATAAGTAACAAAGTAATTAAAGCGCATGGCAGCAGGTCTCAATAATCCCCTCCAAGTGTTTGGCCCACAGCTGAAGCGCAGCCTCCTGAAGCCACAGGTGGGGAGCTTAAAGGAGCCTGACACTCTGTCAAACAGGCTCGATTCTGTTATTTGGACTTTAAGCTGCTGCTCTAATCCTTTAATTGATTAGACAACCCCAAATGACTGTCTTGTGTGGGGGAGTGGTTTAGAGCTAATCTTGACGGACCGGGGGTGTCAGAAAGCCTTCGTAAGTCAGGTCAACGTGTCTGGATCAAATATGACAAAGAAAACAGCCTATCTGGCACTTTTTTAAGTCCATAAATTTCATGTTCACACAAATATAACATTCATACTGTGTGTGTATGAACTCTGGAAAGGGCCATATGTGTTTGTACATCAGGGTTATTATTTACTTTTTTGGTGATAAATTGTACTTTACTAGATTGTTTGACACTTTAAATGTATGTGTGGTCAAAGAGGATTAACCAATAATCTGCAGTTGTTTTCGACCAGTTTCTTTAAAAAAAATCTGGGACCAATCAGAGAGCAGAATTCCAAATCACATGACCTGACCTTGACTGCACTAACTAGCCTGACTTCTCTCACCTGCTGGGGTCGCGGCCTCCACCGTCCCCACAGACGTCCCCGGCGGCGCGTCCTCGGGCACCGTGAAGCTGTAGCGGGACTTCCGGAACACGGCCGGGGCGCGGGCGCTGTGCAGCACGTTGACGGTGACCTCGGCGGGCCTGGCCGACGTCACGCCCTCGCCGTCCTGCGCCGCCACGAGGAGCCTGACGCTCGCAGCTCCCAAGTCAGTCAGGGGGGAGGCGAGGGTGAGCGTTCCTGCGGGGGGGGACCTGAGCTCATCTGATTCAGAACTGCTGCAGCCTCAGGCCCACAGCGGGGTAACACACACACACACACACACACACACACACACACACACACACACACACACACACACACACACACACACCCTGCGGAGCGGCAACGCTTCCAATCGTATCACGGCGTCTTAAGGCAGCGTAAGCGCTTGTTTATCCACAAAGGCCACCGGCGCCAGTCACCCCAGTGACACACACACTCCATCTAAGTGGATCCAAGCGTTCGCCCACCTGTCCGCGCGTCCACGTCGAACCAGCCGGACGCGTCTCCGGGGACGAGGCGGTAGGCGACCTCGCCGAACCTGCCCGAGTCTCGGTCGGTGGCGACGACGTGGAGGATCTCGGTGCCGGGCTGAGCGTGGCTGCTGACGCTGGCGGCGTACTCGCCCGGGTTGAACACGGGCGCGTTGTCGTTCAGGTCCTCCACGGTGACGCGCACGTACGCCTGAGCGCTCAGACCCCCCTGGCGGGGTAAAAGAGACCGTTAGGCGTCCGCCCGGGACGCGAGGAGATCGGATTCGGGCGCGCTCACGGGATCTTCGGCTCGGATCAGGATGTCGTGGACCGCCTGTCCCGAGTCTCGATCGATGTCCTGAGAGACGCACAGCTCTCCGCTCTGAGGGCGGATGTGGAAGAGGGGGTGTCGGTCCTGACCGTCAAAGCCGTCAGACAGCGAGTAGCGCAGCGCTCCGAACTCGGGGCTGTCCGCGTCTGTGGCCACAACCTACGAGGACAAAGACAACAAAGAACATCAAAACATCTGGGGATGTTTACATGACTTCTGATATAATATTGGTCTCAGTGCAGCCATCTGATGCACACACACACACACACACACACACACACACACACACACACACACACACACACACACACACACACAAGTCTCCAAAGAGCCTTGAATGAGTGGGCACATGAACCGTCCCAACCATCAAAGGTTTGATGGCGGCGGTGAACACACACCTTTCATCACGGAGCTTCCACAAACACACTCACTTTCCATAAAAATATCACTTTATGAACGGCAGACCTTAAAACTGGTCTGGTCGCCCAACGGTAACCTTGAACCCCCCCCCCAACCCCCCCACCACACACACACACACACACACACCTTCCTCTGGATGATTTGCTGTAAAATAAAAACTTTTGAAAATCAAATGAATCCTGCAGGTTTTCTTATTTCTTCACTCACAGATGCCACTAAAGGACCTCAGTTATTCATCTTTTAACCCTCTTTCACTCAAACAAAGTCAATATGACTCGTTTTGTCAGATTGACTGATAATCCTTTTGTAATGGGCCTGAGCTCGCAGTACCAGGCATCACATCTGTCATATCAGAGTCTGCTGGACCAGTGTGTGTGTGAGTGTGTGTGTGTGAGTGAGTGTGTTGAAGGACACTGGTATCTTTGTGCGTGTCAGCTGAGGCCTGCTTTTGTCTCCCAGATGTGTGAAAGAGACAACGGGTGCAGTTATTTGTAAAACTAATCTACTCTCTACGTCTGAGAGACTTTAGAACCAGTGTGAAAACACAGTTTGGGATCATCTCTGATGAACCAGAATCAAACCAGTTTCAAACCAATATCCTGGTATCCTGAGGTCAAAGGTCGGGGGCGTGAGGCCTTCAGGCGCTCCCCGACGTCAGGGTTCAGGCCTCTGGCCGACACACCTGTAAGAAGCAGCTGCCGACGGCGCTGTGCTCCGGGACCGAGGCCTCGTACAGCTGCTGCTGGAACACCGGCTCGTTGTCGTTCACGTCCAACACCAGCACCGTCACGGTCGCCGTGGACGACAGGGGCGGGTCACCGCCGTCGGCCGCCTCCACCAGGAACCAAAGCTGCGCGAGCTCCTCCCTGTCCAGGGCGGCGGCCGTGGTGACCAGGCCCGACTCGGGCTCCACGCTGACCACGCCCTCCCGGTTGGACCTGACGACGGAGAACCTGACGGCCGCGTTGGCGCCCTCGTCCGCGTCGCGCGCCCACATCTGGACGAGGGAGCTGCCCCGGGGGGCGTCCTCGGGGACGCTGACGGTGAAGGCGTCCCTCTCGAAGGCGGGGGCGCAGTCGTTGGCGTCGGTCACCCTCAGGAGGAGGACGGCCTCGCTGCTCAGGGGAGGGCTCCCCAGGTCGGACGCTCGCACCTTCAGCTCGTACAGGTCCTTCTCCTCCCGGTCCAGCTCCGCGCTGACGTACAGGGCGTACAGGAAGTCGTCCGTCTGCTTCAGCGTGAACTTCCCCTCGCCCCCTGCTAACGCGACGGTGACCGCCTCCTCCTGAAAGTCCGGATCCGACACGGAGATCCGGGCCACGAAGTCCCCGACCCCCGCGGCCTCGGACACCGCCGCGTCTCCGGCCTCGCTGAGGAAGAGCACGCTGATGGAGGGGCTGTGGTCGTTGATGTTGAGCACCCGGACCCCGACGAAGGCGCTGCTGTACTCGGGCTGGGCGCCGTTGTCCGTGGCGCTGACGACCAGCTCGTGGAAGGCCTGAGCCTCGTAGTCCAGCGGCTTGTTGAGGTAGACCACCCCGCTGGCGGCGTCGATGGAGAAGACCTCGTTGGTGTCGCTCTGCCGCCTGTTGATCTCGTAGGTGACCCTGCCGTTGTCGCCCAGGTCCAGGTCGGTGGCGTGCACCCGGCACACGGGCGACATGAGCGGGGCGTCCTCGGGCACCGACGCGTGATACTCGGTCTGGTTGAACACGGGCGGGTTGTCGTTCTCGTCCAGAACGAGGACGCTGAGCTGAAGTTGGCCCGTCCTGGGGGGGGAGCCACCGTCGAAGGCCTCGATGGTGAGAGAGTAGAAGTCCTGTGCCTCTCTGTCTAATCGGCTCCGGAGGATGAGATCCAGGCTCAGGTGCTTCTCGGACCCACTGCGGTGGTAGTCCAGGTGGAACACGTCCTCCATCTCGCCCTCCCTGATCCGGTACCCCTGGGTACCGAACTCGTCCTCGTCTTCATCTTTGGCACCTTCCAGCTTAAAGCGGCTCCCTGGGGGGCTCGCTTCTGATATTTCCAGGTGAAAGCCCGCTGAGGGAAACGCGGGGGAGTGGTCGTTGACGTCCTTCACCTCGATTCGCACCTTGATCATCTCACCTGTGAGCGTGGCCGCCACGAATTCATACTGGTGCCTGCTCTCTCTGTCCAGGACCACCGCCGTGGAGATGATGCCCGTGTCAGCGTCTATCTCCAGGTCTCTGAGCACATCGGAGTCCCTGCTCTCGGAGATGAAGAACCCGGTGCCCGGCGCGCTCAGGACCGCCGCCAGGTCACCCACGATGGTCCTGGCCGGGAGGCCCTCTTTGACGGACAGCGTCAGGTTGAACACCTGCGCCAGCGAGTGCGCGCAAAGCTGCCACAGAACGAGAGTCCCGAGCAGCGGGGCTCCCATTCCTCCTGCTTTCATGTCCCAGGCTCGAGTCCGGGTCAGACTACATATTCCCGAGTCACATTTACGCACCACGGCCGCGTTTTAAAACGGTCCACCGCATAAAAACAGGCAAACGCACCATTTCTGAGCCCCTTTCCGTGTTAGAAACTCGGAAGCATCTTTTTGGAAGTCATAAATCCACACGTGGAGCTGCGCGCATCCCCTGCGCCTCTTCACGCACGACACTCGGAGTGGCCACAGAGAGGAGCGGTGGTGCGTGCGTGCGTGCGTGCGTGCGCACTCAGCACACCTCCCGGCAGAAGGCAGGTCCTTGGCAGATCGGCTCCATCTGTGGATCCGGGTGTTAAAGGTTTAATCAGGGAGGGAGATTAACCAGGATCCGATGTAGTAACCCCGATGTTTTAACTTCATGGTGACAACATGGAAACAAGGGGAAAAGGTTCACATAGCCCGAACTGTAAGGACAAATGTAAGGTTAAACTATCTAAAAGTCAGAGTGTATGATTTGAATTAAATGTTTGGTTAATAAAAAACAAAAAGTGTTTAATAAAAAAGGTTAATAAAGATCTATTATTGGCGATAGTCGGCGGAGTGTCTGCGTGGCGCCATCTGCTGGGGAATTACCGGAGCTACAGAACATTTAAACATGACTTTGAAATGGACCAAATCTTGAAAAATCAGTGACAGGACAGGGATTTTGTTTTGACACATTAGTATTTTCCTTATTACTTTAAAATAATTTGACCTAACCAGATCCAGATCTCAACGTCAGTCTGCACATCCATTACATCAATAAATGTATGAATCAATGTTACTGTATAAAGTCACATAAACACAGCTGTACACATGTATGTTGGCCGTCATTGGCCCAGTGCAGCCTGAATTAGTACCTGCCTCGATGTCTCCCATGAGTGTTTGGCATCCTCGTTGCCGTGCAACAGCTCTAAGCATGCAGCATGGCAACAGAGTCTGTTTTTCCGCATCAGGGTGCAGGAGAACGTCAGCGGAGCCTTCTTCGGTCGAACCGGTACTTCTGCGAGGAAAATGCCCGCTCACATCATGCTGTCGTACCAGTGGGACAGTCAGGACGTGGTCAGAAAGATCTACATCCGCCTCAAAGACCTCGGGCTCCCGGTGTGGATGGACATCGAAGGCGGGGTGACGGGAAACATCAACGACTCGTGAGTGCGCGGCTCAGGGGAACGATCTGGGATCCGTGTGTGTAGATGTGTGTGTCTGTAGCGTCGTGTGTGCCTCCAGCATGGCTGCAGGCGTGGAGGCCGCCGCTGTCATCTGCCCCTTCATGACTCCAGAGTACCAGGCGTCCCGCAGCTGCAAGAAGGAGCTGAACTACGCCGACAGCAGGGAGGCCGTCATCGTCCCGGTCATGCTGGCGAAAGACTGGGAGGCCAGCGAGTGGCTGGGGCTGATCACGGCGGGCCTGCTGTGGGTGGACTTCAGGTACACGCCTGCCGGTCCACGCCAGCGTGGCGCCCACTGCTCGTTTTTCACCACCGTCCCACCACCATCCCCTCCAGGGAGGCAGAGGAAGACGAGCAGTGCTTCCAGATGTGCCTCCAGTCTCTCGTGGAGGAGATCATGTTTAACGCCGGCCACCTCCTGATTCCCGAACAACCTCAGGAGTCCGAGGACCAGCCGGAAGCACCGAAACTGCCCTTGAAGAAACCGGGCCGGAGCTTCTGCCACGCCCTCACCAAGCTCTACATCCACGAGGCAGGTCGGTGCGCATATACGATGGTTATTAAAGATCCAGTTCGGACAACACTCACAAATCTCAAATCTTATTTTCTAAGCGTATAAACACATTCACATACTAATGACGGAATCACGATGGCCTCAACGTAAATAAATCCTCGTGCACCACTCGCGTTCATCCTACAGCCAACATGTGCACAGAGCAACCTGAGAGCTGCTGAAACACGAGACCGGTGCTGTGCTGCATCCTTTCAGACGAGTGGCCGACTGACCGGACCGGTGAGGGCAGAAACGCGGTTGAGCTCAGCGAGACAGCCGGAGGTCGCGCTTACTGGGAGGAGATTAAAGGCAACGGCTGTAAATTCTACAGGAACGCCGTCACCCACAGATACCTCGGTGAGCGCAGAGGCTTCTGAAAGAGACGGCAGACGTGTGAAAAAGTCGGGCTTTTATTAAACGGAGGGAAAAAAAGTCAGAGAAAAGGGGCGGTTCCATGTGATCGTGTGGTCTGTACAACTGCTACAGCTGCTCACCAGCCAACAGAAAACAAAAATGATCTTTACAACACTGAGGTTTTTTTTTTTTCCCCCGCCGTGGCAGGTTTTGAGCCCGTAGAGAACCGGGTGTACTCGGAGGGCCGCCCCTCAGGCTCAGAGCAGTGGCAGCTCCTGGTGGACCAGACCGACTGCAGCCATCGCAGGGCCGTCATCATCAAGAACAAAAGCTCCGGGACCTTCCTGGCAGTCCGAAACGGCCAATTTGTTGGACTGACGTCCTACGCCGAAGACTGCAGGTGGTTTCTGGACTAAAACGGGTCAGCTGGTGCTGCAGACACGTTTGCTGATATTTAAAACTAAAACTGATGCTTCTTTTTGAGGAAATAAAACATGTAGAGACAAAAATAAAAATCCTTAGAATCTCTTTCTCTTGAGTATTTCTGGCTTCCAGTTGACCGGGTGGCTTTCTTCCGTCTGTGGGGGAAAAAAGAACCAAAAAGTGGGTCTTTAAATTCTGCTGCCTGTGCTCATCTGACATCTTCCGGATGCTTCAACTCACCGCCATGTCGTCCTCTTTGTACACTTTGATGGTCTTGTCCGCCTCGGCGGTGATCAGTCGGCTTTCGGAATGGTCGAACACGCAGGCGAAGATGCCTGATTCGCTGTCCAGGGAACCGGGCTGCACGGCCGCGTGAATGCGCTGGAAGTTGTACCCGGTCCTCCAATCCCACAGGTGGATGGTTCCGTTGTCGGCTACCGGGGGGGGAGGGGGGGGGGGTTGAAAACATGAGCGATGATCAAAACCCTCCCATGAAGTTGTATTGGCCGTTTATGAATACCTCCGGACACCAGGACGCCATCGGAGTTCACGGCGAGCGTGTTGATGATGGCGTTGTGGCCCGACAGGTTCTGGATGAAGTTCCCTTCTGGGAACATCCACTGTTTGATGTTGTCAGCAGAACCAGAGGCAAAGGTGTACCTGAAGAGATCACAACACCGTCACAAATGCTGTTCACTGGGTTCAATCACAGGGCTGCAACCCCTGTCTACCATTTCTTAGAGCTTATTATTATTATACAACAACTTTTATCTGTTTATGTGCTCTTATCAAATGCAGAAAGGTCTTGTTTGGAGTGAAAGTTAATTCCCACAGGCCGTTCACATCAGTGGTCCCCAACCCTTGGGCCACCAAGAAATAATTTATTATTTCCGTTGTATTTATTATCTGAGTCTGAACAATCTTTTATTTGAATAATGACCGGATTCTGTTGGTTACATCTCGGTCACTTGAGCGCCAAAAGCTGTCAAAAGGAGTAAAAAACAGACGTGGAAAGTTTCTTTTCGAAGGGGAAAAGGCCCACATTTAGATTTGCACACATTTAGATTTGCAATATAAACAACCCCCCCTCCGGTCTGTGGAAAAATTGTCAAGCATTGACCCGTCCGCGATAATAAAAAGGTTGGGGACCACTGGTCACATGACTAGAGGTCACTCACTGTCGAGGGTGCAGCACAACACTTCGGACCGACTTCTTGTGGTTCGTCAGAGTCGCTCTGGTTTTCCCGGCGATCAAATCCCACAGCCTGATGGTTGAATCGTGGCTTCCTGCGAAGAGTTCAATGGCCTCAGCATTTGACGCTTGAGGAGCAACGATCGACTGTTCGTTCAGACCGAGACTCCCAACTTACCAGTGATGATCTGTGGCTCTGCGGCCTGACATCGGACTGTTGCCACGGTGTTGGTGTGGCCGGTCAGAGTGTGCGCGTTAGCCTTTGTCCTGATGTCCCACACCTGCACACAGAAGATATCAGAAATCAAGTCCCCGACCTCGTCGCATTTAACTGGGAATGGGAACAAACAACGTGACGTGTGACCTCACCCTGGCTGTGGAGTCTCTGCTGCACGTTACCAGCACATCTATCGTTGGATGCAAGTCTAAATCATACACAGCACTGAGGTGGCCGTGGTAGTGCCTGATCACCTAAAACAAAGAGAAAACAGATATCACATGTTTAACAAAGGGAACGGAGAACACGTCTAATTATTTACTAGATTTCAGAATTCAAATCCACAACAATAAAACTCGACCGGTGACACCGATCAGCCACCTCTTACCTTGTTGTACTCCAGATCCCAACACTTGACCTGCTTGTCCTCTCCGCAGGAGAACAGGTAAGGGCTTCGACTGCTGACCGCCACACCTCGCACCGTGCTGATGTGCCCAGTCAGGGAGAGTTTCAGTTTCCCACTGGCCAGGTCCCAGATCTGTCAGGACAGAAAGAGGTTACCCAACAATGGAATAATAACTGACAGTTTTAATCTTCTTCCACATCATATGTAACCTTCACTTGTCTGTTACTAGAGAACAAACTCTCCCCTTTAATGTTCTAGAACACTAATGTGACTATTCCCAAGAGTCTTTCATGTTGCTGCTTTAAAGTATTTCCACACCACAACCCTTAGCCTACGCTTCTGGGCAACACTTAAGCACTAAACAAGTTCAAGACACCTTGATGGTTCTGTCAGCAGATCCTGTGACGAACCACTGGTTTCCCGGTTCCACAGCGATGGATCTCACCCAGCCCAGGTGACCACTGATGACCTGGCAGATGAAATCAAATACTGTTACTGATGTCACCGTGGCATTTAAACACGCAGAATTATTTCAGAGAAAAAATGAAAATCTACCCGAAAGAGTTTCCACGGTGGATGCCACTGAGGTTTTGGAATCGATGGTACTTTCCTCACAATCGAATTTCTGGTGGTGCCGCCCTCCATGATGGACTATAACACGTAAATTATATTCAGTTCTTTGCATCTTTTAGGCAAAAAAAGTACGTCACCCTTGAATCTGACATGACGCACCAGAGCACTCGCTCTCTCTGCTCCTCCTATGTGTCGATGGATGTCAGTGACGCTGGCTGCAGTGCGTATCGCTTCCTGCCTGTAAAGATATGGACGCGTTAAACGGCTGGAACGTGTGGACAATTACTGCAAATAATTCAGTTCAGTGGAAAGAAAAAGGTTTACTTGGCTTGTGAAGGAGGTAATGCCAGTGCCATGGAATGAACGCCTGCCTCGCTTGGGTTCCTGTGTACCTTTGTGTCAGCAGTCAGGGCTAATCCTGGTTTGAAAATGAAAACCACAGGCGTGAACTTGTGATTAAAGAAGCTATATGAAATTTTCCAAGATACCAGTACACTTACCAGGACCAGAAGGATAGGCGTGTGTCCCAGTGATTAAATATTCTGGGTCATCCCCTGAAAAATAACATGTTTGAGTTGACATGAGTTCCACAATATTTTATAGAATAGCAGCAGGAGAAGAAGACATGAGGGGTCTCATGGAAGTATTTAAAGCTCTCTGGGTCATAAAATGGAACCCCTACCTGTTTGTGCATAGTTCAGCTGGTCCTGCATGCTCCCGGGCTGCTGATAGACTCTGTCCTTTACTTCCTTCAGGATAGGCATGTGCAACACGGCTGAATAATCAGCTTTCAGTTTCACACCCATCTTAAGCTTGTGACTGTAAAAATTGGGGAGAAGGACGACAAGTAAGATTTAAATTGATTCCAACTTACAGGTTGTCGAAAGCTTTTATCGAAAGCTGAAGTAGAAATCAAAGACAGAATCACCTTTGGTCGTCCTTTGCGATGGACTTGGCATGGTCCGACACGAACATGTCGTGGGTCCTTTTAAGGGACCTGAAGACCAGAGTATGGACCGAGTGTTTCTGCACATCCTGCACCTGAGAGCACAGAGTTTGTTTTTTTTTAAATTATCACTTATTGATCACAAACAAAAGACAACAACCAACACAAACTCCAAAAATAACACACGAATATGAAACAATGAATCTGCTTCTGTCCCACCTGTAACTCACAACAGACACCGATTTGAATAATCATTACTATATATTCTGCTGCCTGTAATATATCATTTTCCTGATTTAAATGTATCACACAATAATAACAACAACAACAACAATAATAATAATAATTATTATTATAATAATGGTAATAATGATAAAAGAGCTCAGGTTCAGATTTGAGCCTCACGGTCAACATTGGGAATTAAGGCCTTCCGTGTGAATATTATACATAATACTAGAATAGAGTCCAGATACGTGTAGTCGGCTCACACACTAATACGACATGTGTTGTTTAATTTGTAGATGTTTGTCACAGTTCTGACTTTGAAACAAAAAGCCTGCACGCTACGTTAGCATTTAGCACTCGCCCGCCCAAGTCTACTTTCACCAACATGTGGGGGGAAAAAAACAACTCACCTCGGTCATCGTGGCCCTTTAACCGCCGACAGCTCCAAATAGTCGAGAGGATATTCCTGCAGGAGTTTGAGCCCGATTAAATATAAAAACACTCCGACAACGCGACTGCCGCCACACACCGACGGATCGAGACCCGGAAGTTAACGAGTCAAACAGGAAGTCCGGGTGGCCGTCGCCCCCTAGCGGTTCGGAGGAGCGCTGCTTCACCGCCTTTAAACTTTATTCAGTTAAATGTCGATTTAATGACAAACCCAGGTTTATTTAAAATACCCTGCTGCTTTTTGAAATAGAAAATGAAGCACGCATAGATACTGCTTTCAAGGGTAAACGTGAAGGGATGACACTCGACTACATATTATGTGAACAAGTTTAATGCATTGGGAGTAAATAATGTTACGGAATACAAATAATTTTCCTCGTATGATTCTTGTCTTTATTAGAGCTGCATCTACATTGTTGGTTGAAGTCCACCTAGGTGTTTTTCTTGGTGTTCCAGGTGTCTATATTTTGTTTTCTTTAGCCAGGTGTGAAAATTATGACAAAAGATATTTAGTTAGAAAAAAAGAGATTTATTTTGTTTATTTAAAAGGAAAATCAACAGTATCTTGTGAGGTCAGAACAGCTCGAACGTAACCTTGACATAAGACACGTTTCAAAGTTAGAACTCGTCTGTGGAGATGTGCTACAAACGCATCAGCCCCAGTGGAATTGTTCCTCAAACTCTTTAGATTCCAAGTCCCCCAAATTCCTTCACCCCAGTAGTCTGTCCGCCTGCTGAGAGACGGCTGAGGGGGATCACCTTCATCGTGGTTTCCTTCAGAGAGTACCACCGGTCGTGCCATGTCACCCAAATAATGCCGTTGTCGTAACCACCATCGCCTGAATCCTTCACCGTGTACCTGCCACCTAGGAGAGGAGACAGAGTTCAGAGTGGACCTCACATGTGGCTAGATCACACGTCTCCCCGCCGTCGGTCCTCACCTGTGTAGTATTTTCCGTTCAGGTGTGCAGCGTGACATTTGTTCATCCACCAGCCGGAGCCCTCCTGCTGAGCACAGTTCTGCTCGAACTTGTCGTTGTCGTTGTCGAAGGTGCTGAACTGCATGCCGTTGTGGGACGTGAAGTACTTGTCGCTGGGGTCGTCGCCAAAGTTGTAGCCGTCGAAGGCGTCTCCAGCGTCGCCGCCAAGGTAGAACGTGTATGTGAGACGGTACTTGTCGGGCTCTGACCCGAGCCTGAACGTGTGGTAGTCGGCATATCTGCAGGTCACAGATGAGATTCAGGCTTGTGATGTTGCCGTCAGAGGTGTGTTTCAACTTCTTGTTGAGAGGCCGTGCTTGCTCTTGTCTTATATAATCTGTCCTCGTCCCTGTCCCCTACCTCTTGTTTCCTTCCCAGTCAACCATCTCAATCCGCAGCACCAGCGGCAAGGTCGTGCTGGTTGTCAGCAGGTGGATCTTCTCGTTGCCCAGCCAGAACTCGGTGGTGTCGTCTGGTGAGAGGTAACCAAAGCCCTCCTTGTACTGGTTCCAGTCCTTGAAGAAGTCCACGCTGCCGTCGCGTCTCTGCGGGGGTTCAGAACCAGCAGCACCAGCTCAGTGTGTTTGTCCTTCACCAAACGTAATAGAGGGCCAACGGCTCCCGGAGACAACGAAGTGAAACGTACCCGCTGGATGACGGTGAAACCCCGTCCAAAGCTGTCGATCTCGCAGTAGACCAAGAACTGCTCGGGTGCTTTTAGAGGTTTTATGTAGTAAAGACCACTGACGGTGGCCCCTTTGTTTGCAACGTCCTGACAGTCTAAGGAAAAATGGAAACGGAGACCGTTAGAAACAAAAAAAAAGTAGCACAACTCTGTGTAACAAAATTGTGTAACATGTGCTTGTGTGCGTGCGAGACTAACTTTAAATCTAAAGGGACATTTATGTCTGACATATAAATTCTGATTTATTTATTTTTTTACTGAACCTGTCCCTCTTTTAGAGTTGCGTAACAACGCTGAAATCAGGTCAAAATGTTTACTTTCCCCTACTGCACCGCATCGATCTTAGCCTGGAATTAAACACTGAACACGGAGCAATGTTCAGATTGGGAAACTTCTTGTGAAATGGGAATGACCCGAGGGGCACGCAATTGACTGGTCTTGGCCTTTACCTGTGCCGGTGATTGGCTGGATCTCCACCGAGTCTTTGCAGGGCTCGCTGCATTTCTGCTGCAGCTGAGAGGAGAGAATTTTCAGCTCGGCCATTCTGCGCTCGTTGGACGAGAGCAAATTCTGCAGCTCACTGAAAAGAAGGAGGCAGACTGAAAAGAATGCTTCGGCCACACCATCAGTGTGTGTACGTGCGTGTCAGAGATAACAGGTTACCACTAAATCACCACTGTATGTTTGTGAATATCTACATTTTATTTAGGTGCAGTTTGTTTTAATATGTTAGATAAATGTAGCGGGAATTCAAACTAAAACCATTGTGAGTTCACTCTAACTGTGCGCGGTCACACCTCCGGGTTTCTGTGTTTTTCCCGTATCACTCACATTATTTGCTGCTCCTGTGCCAAAATGGTCTTTTCAAATCGCACGACATCATCCAGCATGCTCGATGACTTTTTGATATAAATGTCCCCTGAAAAACCAATTGGGGTGAGCAGTTAGGTCGGTGCTAACCAGATGTGAGGAGGTGTTCAACGGGTCCCTTTTGGGGGTTACCTGGTGTGTTGGTCTTCTGAGCTGCAACCATGGAGTCTTTCATGTAGGTCACCCTTTCTTCTGCATCCTGGGTCATATTGGCGATGGTTTCCAGGTCCTGCTGCATCTGGTCCAGGTCTGTGTTGGTGGTTGAGACGTACTTGAACATGTAATCAGACACTCCGCATGTCGTTGGACAGTACATCCCCTGGACAGGACAAGAGAAAAGCACTAAATATTGGGGGATTTGTCCAATAATCAGAAATCAAAGCTTCCCATTTGCCACCTTCTACTTACAAAGCCGTCGTTTGTGGTGCATACTGCGAGGTTGTCTCCTCTGGTTTGCTGCAGAATATGGAGGGGAAAATGTTTAAATCTTAAGAAAGCTGGAGCAGTGAAGCAGAAACCTCTCTGGGACTTACAGCAGACGTGAGAGACAAAAGAAGGAGAAGTCCTCCCGCGGTCGCCAGAAGTGATGGAAACATGTTGCTTCGGACAACGGTGGCGGTCCTGTCCCCCTGGAAAATGGTGAGCTGCTTGATCCAGCTGGATATTTATCTGAACAATGTCCTCAGGTCAGTGTTTGACGAAGGGCTCGTATGCAAACATCCCACTCACTCTGACTCAAACGTCCAACAGAGGTCATTTCTCAGATCTGACAGGATTTGCTGACAGTCCATTAGAATTCTTAACATTGTTTTTCCACAAACTGCACATCTGTGGACAGTGGAGAGTGGACAGTGGACAGTTAGCAGAACCAAGCCTCTTGTGAAACACAAAGATCCTCCCGATGAACTGACTTCTACACAGAGGTTTCAAAATGTGGAAACTGGAACAGTGTTTATTTGCTGTTCTGATTCTCAACATTATCAGCCATTAAAGACACAGTATCATCAGAGGCATCCTTGTCAAACATTAACGATGACACTCTGTCAACAAAGACACTGAGTCAATGTCTGGACGCACAAATTGTTTTCTTGCAACAGAACATGTGGGAGGAAAATCTTATTTTGGCTTTGTGAGCACACACCTTGTTTATAGATAGAAAGATAGCTGGATAGACAGATAGATAGATGGATAGATAGATAGATAGATAGATAGATAGATAGATGGATAGATAGATAGATGGATAGATAGATAGATAGATGGATAGATAGATAGATGATAGATAGATAGATGGATAGATGGATAGATGGATAGATGGATAGATAGATGGATAGATAGATAGATGGATAGATAGATAGATGGATAGACAGATAGATAGATAGATGGATAGATAGATAGATGGATAGATAGATAGATGGATAGATGGATAGATAGATAGACAGATAGATAGATGGATAGATAGATAGATAGATGGATAGATAGATAGATAGATAGATAGATAGATAGATAGATAGATAGATAGATAGATGATAGATGGATAGATAGATAGATAGATAGACAGATAGATAGATGGATAGATAGATAGATAGATGATAGATGGATAGATAGATGGATAGATGGATAGATAGATAGATAGATAGATAGATAGATAGATGGATGGATGGATGGATGGATGGAAGAAGGGGAAGGGTGGATGTTACTGTTGGTGTCTGGCTGCTCTGTATCCACTAGTGGGAGCAGAAGCTCAGTTTAAAACTCCCCCTCCAAACCTGTGCTCCAACCCAAACCTTAATTATTAACGTCTTGGTCAACACAAACTAATGATCTGATGAAATATTCTTTGTTTCAGTATCCAAACACCAGCTCATGACTGGTGAGTCACCATGTGTCCAAAACAGACCACAATGATGTCAAATCGATCCAAGATAATCATTTATGGACATGAAATGCACCGTCCTTCAGCGGAGGCATATTTTTGGGAGAGGAGATGTTGCAACTGAAGCGCTGGGCGCAGCCGAGGAGCAGCACGAGTCCCTACAGGCTGTTATTCTTGAATATTAACAGTCCTGCCTGACAGTGATGCAGGGCATGAATAAATATGAGCCAAACAAAAGTAGCCCTCCTGGTAATCCAGCTTGGATGCTGTGTTCGTCCACGCGGGGGCTGGAGGCTTTCGGAGGCGTGCAGCCGTTACTGACCTTAAAAGATTCTGCGGCGAGGCCGGGCGCAGCGTGCCAGGTGCAGCGTGCCAGGTGCAGCGTGCCAGGCGCAGCGTGCCAGGCGCAGCGTGCCACAGCAGCGTGCCACAGCAGCGTGCCACAGCAGCGTGCCACAGCAGCGTGCCACAGCAGCGTGCCACAGCAGCGTTTCACACCACGTTCATCTGAAAGAGGCTCGTTTTATTACCAAGGATCAAAGCAAATAACCGATGCACCACACCCGTGCGCCGATGCTGCTTCTGTCCCAAACCTTTGCGCTTTCTGCTCGAGCAGCGAGGCAACGCCGCAGGCTCCAAAGTGGAGCACCACCTGATGAAATCACACACCCTCCAAACACCGACACAAGGAGTACTGGAGTACTATTGGAAGTTTCACAAGGCTGTTCAGAGTCCTCTAATGTCAACCCGTCTCTTCTCACCAGTCTGCAGCTACCCGAACTACGTCTTCCCATCAGGACGGACGCGTGTGAGTCCGGCGTCCTCCGAATTCAGCCTTGACCTTTTTAGCCTGAAGCCCCGGGGCAGGAATCTGCAGCCATGACGACGTCCTCTCTACATGTCATCTGCATTTTTTTGTCTTTGTATAAACCTGCAGAGACAAACTGACAAATAAGGAGAAACGGCAGAAGAAAAATGTTTTCCCCCGAACCTCATGGAGATTCTGAGTGTTTCTGTCCACTGATTGTGTCAGTTTCAGACTGTTGAACATCTTATCAGGCCCACATGCTGTACAGCTGTTAACTACAGTTGGAGGAGTGTGCTCTTCAGGATGCGAAATGCAAACACACTCCTCTTTTTATTACATCCAAACCAACAGCCCCAGATACATGTGGCTAAATAAAGCTAAATAAGACCTCATCTGTGGGCCTCATGTTGACATTAGATGATAAATCTTACCTTGACTACCTCTGTGTGACCTGACTTTATTACGTGGGTAAAAAAAAAAAAAAAAAAGGGCTGGGATAGATAGATCGCTGACCTGAGAATGAACTGCAGGGCCCATGAACCTAAACAGTGCTGAACTTTTGCTGAACTGGCCTCTTTGTGTCGAAATGCCAGATGGAAAGTGTCTCTTTCTTTCTCCAAATGCCATGAAGACATGGCTGCTCTCCCTCAGCACAGCGTCCAGGGTGTTTGGCTTTATCCCGGCCTTTTTTCTCAATTAGCAAGATGCTAATTCTGCTTTATCTGGATCCAGAGGCTTTCTTTTTGCCTGGGCGGGGAGGAGATTTTGGTGTGCTGAATTAGGTCGTGGGAAAAAAAAAACTGTTTACAATAATCAACTTAAGATTCGGGTCCGAAAAGTATATCAAAGTCTGAATGGGAATTATAACGATCCTCGCGGAGGTCTCCCATACAACCCTGACACCATTTGACTCTGGTGTAAATCTCCAGAGGACAGGGGGGCAAAGGTTTGTTCTAATGCCACTCAGGGTTCAACCTGTGGTCACAGACGGTAAGTCCAATCAGCTGAACGGGGAGCTGAAGCAGAGCACAAAGCGCGGCTGCCTCTCAGCAGAGGTGAACCGCTGGAATAAAAGAATCCATGATGAGGAAGCCGCCTGCACCTTGAGAATTCTCATTTTCAATTCAAGGCCATGAGTGAGAGTCAAGGCCCCTGAGACTCTATTAGACTGTTCAGAGCAAGCCTCGGGATGTTCCACATGAGCAGCTCGTCTGTTCTGTTGTGTCGCGCTGCGGCATATAGGAACCTCTATTGAAGGTGAAGAGAAACCACGGGGAGGGAAAATCACAAATGAATTAGTGGAGCCATTGTTGAAAGGCTCCTGATCCCCTGGGCCTTATTATGAGCAGCCGGTCCTTCTAAAAGACCAGTCAAAAACTGCTCAGACCAGATAGAAACTGTATTACAAGAGAACCAGTCGACTGCTGTCATCTGCAAGTCACCGTAATGTTGTTGATCCGCTCATTAAACCCTGAGTGCACCAGGTCATGATGTTTGAGCAACATGGTGAAGCCAACGACCTCTGCAGGGCACTTGAACACGTGTCCCAAAGGGTACTATGTGGTGTTTTGAGGGCAATATAAATAACAATTTAACATATTTTGTCTACTGGTGGGATAACTTCTGTCTCATATTATTGTTATCTGTCCCTAGAAGCTCACTCTGTACATTCTATCTGTTCAGAAAGACACTAGGGGGCATTTAGTTGCTTTACTCTCTGAAAATGGATCATATTGGGTCCTTATGGTGATTAGAATATGGGCTTTTCCCACGCTCTGTAATAACTTTAAATATTCTACATTGTTATCTGTTTGGCACACATTATAAATAATGATCACTGTTTCTTTATCATGAGATTACCGTTTCTCGTATTTGCAGGTCACGAAGTCAAGATAAGAATTAAACTATCCACTTTACACGCAAGAATCTTTTATCCTGCAAAGGTTAAAAAAAGAGAACAGGATAGGTCAGCAAGCACTGTGACAAATTTCTCAAACATGCAGGATCAAGAGATGTTTCTCAAGACATTTTCTGGGTTAAAGTGTGTGAGCGTAGCTGAAGCATACAAGATTAGAGTAATCTGGTCAAATGAATCCTCGATCTGATCATTTGGCTCCTCTGCTGGATACCGACCGAGCAGCTTTTCCCAACAATCATTCTGTATCGAGGATGGCACAGGGCAAGATTAGCTGAGCTCAAGAAAAAGTTCTCTGTCCAGCAATGTCTGAACATCTCCACCTGCACAATAATGAGCCTCAACACATAAATTAACCTTGTTTCAGAGGGCATGATGAAAAAAAAAAAACTCCAACAGAAACCGCAGCAAAAATTATATAAATCAAAGCCTGTATTTGCAGTTCTAACATCTGTAGTAATACCAACATCGCCCAACTTCGTGCTGAAGTTCATTTTGAGTCATTGTTTCCATCACAATGTGCTCTGAATATACTGTTATTTGCGATCAAAGCATTAATGCTTGTTTTCACGTGTGCATTCTCATAAATGCCGTGTTTGAGGGGCCCCGTTAAGTCTCCTCTCACGCTGGACGTATGAAAGTGTTTATTTGGGGATTTGCAGCAGGAAAACAGGATCACAGAAGAATGCACACGTGCGCTCGTGGCCAATCGTGTCCGGACGCCTTTCCTCCTCCTGCAGCCGCTGCGGATAAAAACGCGCTCGTCCCGTGCCGGGCTCGGACAGTGTGCACGACGACCACGTCGCTCACGATGCTGCAGCTCCTGACCTTCCTGCTGGAGAAGATCTCCCTGCTCTCCAAGCTCAAGCTCTTCGAGTCCAGCTGGCCGGACCCCGACCAGGACCGGCACCGCCGTGCGCCCCGGGGGCCGCCGCAGCTCTGCAGGGGGGACCTGCTGGAGGTCCCCAGGACCATCTTCACCCACTACGGCATTTACTTAGGCGACCACAGAGTCGCCCACCTCATCCCCGACATCCTCCCGGTGCTGACGAGCGACAAGCGGCTCGTCAGCACCGTCGTTTCCAACAAGAGGCTGATCGCCGGCTGCATGTACAGGTGCGCCACGGTGCGAGTGGACACGCTGGAGGACTTCGCGTATGGCTCCAAGATACTGGTCAACCGCATGGACAAAATGATGAAGAGCAAAGCCTTCTCTAATGAAGACGTCGCCAAAAGAGCCGAGCAGCTGATCGGGGGGATCCCGTACAGCCTCCTCTGGAACAACTGCGAACACTTTGTGACATACTGCCGATATGGAAGCGCAGTGAGCCGTCAGACAGACAAGGTAGAGCTCTGGGACTTTGGGCTTCGTCCCCTCACCGAGCAATGAAAGTACACCGAAGGAGCAAAGATAGTTTGTCCATTAATGCAGGGGGTGTGCAACAGGAGGAAAATGTGATGGCCCAAACTCTGGTTCTGAGAATGTGTGGTTTATGTGATTGAAACAGCGACCTGTGTGTCTCCGCAGTTCTGTGAGGGTTTAAAGTCAGCCGTCAGAGACCAGCGCAGCGTCGTCCTCGCCGTCCTGCTCGGGGTCTTCTCCATCATCTGCTTCGGGATGGCACCTTCGACCACGTTGGCCACAGTCGTGGTCCCGTTCGCCCTGTGGATGGCGGGATGAACACTGGAGGAAGTAGAAAAAAAGACCCCTTTCCCTGGCAGAGACTGACTGGAAACCAGCCTGCACCACCACCACCACCACGTCAAAGATGTTTAAAACTGTATAGTTTGTTTCAACATCGGTTGTAAGCATAGGCGTTTTTTTTAGTAACTTGAATAACCTGTAAAATAAATGACAAATGTTTAATAAAATTCTATTTTCATTTATGTGCCTCCAAACTTGTTCCTCTCCAAACACGTCAGACGACCTCGACTGACTCACCAACAGTTTACGAGCAATTACATCAACAACAGCATCAATTCTGGGGAAATATATTCACCCTAACAACTGCTACATGAGCTTTTTATTTTCACTTTTCATTTAATCTTTGTAATATGTTTTTTTTTTTTTTTGATGGAAAAGTGCTGAGTAACCATGAAACGAGCCCTAAAAGTTTCAGCCCAACGCAGAACAAAGGCTTCTTTTTTGGGGGGCATGATGGCTCAATATCAGTGACCTTCACAAATGAGGGATTAACTCCTCGCAGGTCAGCCTTTTTTAACGAGGACGCCTGACCTTAATTCACAAATAACAAGGCCCGAGTTTCCAAATCCACCACGCAGCAAAGTGATTAAAGAAAGCTTCTTTAGTTCTGTCACAACCGCTGAGATGTCGACCGAGACGCGGTCGGGGCCGACCCTCGTGGCCCCGCCCACCGCGGACCGGCATAAAAAAGGGAGGCTGGCCGAGCTCTTCGCACTGCCGTCATGTTCCTCTACCATCTGCTCAGCTTCTTCTTCACGCCTTCCAAAAAGGAGGAGGAGGGGGGGCTGAAGTACGACCTGTCTCTGTACAAGCGCGGCGATCTCCTGGAAGTTCCGCGGACTCTGTTCACGCACTTTGGCATCTACCTGGGCGACAACCGCGTGGCTCACCTCATCCCCGACATCCTGCCCGCCGTCTCCAAGGACAAGCCCTCCATCGCCAAGATGGTCACCAACAACCGGCTGCTGCTGGGGGTCATCGCCAAGGTTGCCAGTGTCAGGGTGGACTCTGTGGCCGACTTCGCCTACGGCTCGGAGATTCTGGTGAACCGCATGGACCGCGTGTGCAAGCAGCCGGCCCTGGACGGGGACGAGGTGGGCAGGAGGGCCGAGAAGCTGCTGGGCTCCGTCACCTACAGCCTGCTGTGGTACAACTGCGAGCACTACGTCATGTACTGCAGATACGGCATGGCCATCAGCTACCAGACGTACCAGGTAGAGCTTTCCTTCGCTCCGAGCGGCCTTGGCGGGTTTCACCGGCCTCGCCGTGGACGATAATCTCTTCAGGTTATCACAATCTGTCCCAGAGTTTGGCAGAAAGTCAATATTTTAAGAATTTTCGACTCATTCAAAGGGGTCTTTTCATTCCTCACAATCTGCTCTCGCAGCCCAGAGGTTCTTTCGGGGTCACGTGCGAGCTGCTCCCTGTCGCGCACGTGCGGGGTTTTCATGCACATACTTGTGTAGATTAGAAGAAAACTGATTACAGGATGTTTTGGCGCAAGACATCAGGCGCTGCTCGAATGCGGGAACGATGCTGCTAGCGCTGAACGCGAGGAGCGCCCGAGCAGGGTCGAGAGTTACGGCGGCCTCGCTCAGGAGGCCAGCAGCTCCACCTAGTGTTTCCAGGCCCCTGGAGCTTGGAATTCCCTAGGCTAACTGTCGCTTCCCTCTCTCGCAGTTCTGCACCACGGTGCGGAAGATCGTCTGCAGCAGGATGAGCTCCTACCTGACGGCGCTGTGCGGCGCCGGGGTGACACTGTACCTGGGCTGCCTGACGCCGCTCACGGCTTTGCTGACCCTGCTGGTCTCCTTCACAATCTGGATGGCGGCCTGAGGCGGGAAACACAGACTCTCCTTGACCGGAACGACGGAAGCGGAGGACGGCGAGCTGTGGTTCGGCCGCAGGAGCGAATGCACTGAGAGACGACGTGTTCGTGCGTGGGGCTGCGCTGGCGTGGGGTTTTCTCCTGAGTGTGGCCCAGAAAGATTAGGATTTTTGGAAAGATTTTTTATCAGTGTGGCATAAAGTGTTCTTTAAAAGGGTCTAATTTAGATCAGATGTGATTACCAACGTGTGATCTGTTACTGTGTGCTGATGAAAAACAGACCAGAATTCCAGGTAATGAAAGACGTCAGCAGCTTCAATATTTTATTTGTCATAAATTAATTTCCCATAATGTCTTATCAAATAATATTGTCTCCGCTGCCATTAAATAAAAGATGAAGGATGGAAAAAAAAAACATAATCATCATCAATCATCAGGTTTGATGACCAGTGGAGTAATCAGGCAATCGTGTGATTAATCCACTGATGCGAAACCCGAACACTCATCAAAACACACAATAATTTGGATAAACATAGGATTAAAATAAATTAAAATGGGAGATTAGATCAACTGGCTGTTTTTATAATATTAACAGGAACCAGAAGATCAAAGCCTGAATCCATCTAAACCGAAGCCTTAAGGGTACAATATGTGTGAAAACACACACCTTTATGAACGCACAAACATGAAAGTTTCAGCTGCTTTTAAGGAACCAGGCAGGGAAGAATATAGAGTCCTTCATGAGCGGAACAGGCGGGTTTAGATATTGATGCTCAAAGGTCACAACTGCAGGATTCACTTCTTCAAATTGTACGTCACCATAGCAACGTATAGTGGTTGTTATAAGTGACATGAAGTGTGGTAAATAAAGCATCGCCGTCAAGAGATGCCACAAGTTCATAGAGGTCAAACTACCCAACTACCTAACACCTGCTCCGGTGTCGATGGAGGTTTGACGGCTTTAATCTCCAGAACCACCAATAATCGGATTTTTTTGGGCATAAATAGTAAAACTGGCATGACCCAGTTCCGTGCGCATAGAGGATGTTCTGATTTGTTTTTCTGTTCTCATCCAAAATATGGAATTAATGTTTCCTTAACTTATTATGATGTAAAATGATTTGTCACATTGTTGATGCACGACTCGTTGATTCACGCCGGTCTGGTGCTGTGGATCGGTGCCGCCTCCAGTTCTACTGGAAGGAAGAGCAACACAAAAATCCAAGGTGGCCGGTTTCTCAGGGTCTGTAGGATGACTGACATGACAAATAACAGACTGCCTCTAAACGGAGAAATAACACAAAAACATCACCTTAGCGCAACTATGACAACCAGACTGGACCTTGAGGCCAGACTGAATAATTTTAGGATGTTTTTAATAAAAAAAAAAAAAAAAAAGTAAAATATTGAATTAATGTTTTTTTAACTTAATTGTCTTCTGTAATGATAATTGTCGTGTTGTTGAACCTTAGACGAGATACACAACATATTGATTCATGCTGCTCTGGTGCTGCGGACTGGTGTTGCCTCCAGTTCTATTAAGCGGAGTGCAGGTGCAGAGTCCCTGTCGTGATTGAAGAGTAACCGAGTTTGGCACCACGATAATTGACGCCTTTCAGCTTTTAGCCTGGATTCGCTGAGGGAAATCTGATTTCTTATAAACCCACATCTGCTTCCATCTTGTACACCCAAATAAATACATCAAAACTGTAGCAGGCTTTCTATTTCTATGAGCGCAGAGTTGATTTAATCTTTACCGAGGGGGGAGGAAAGGTCTCTCTCAAGGGTAACCTCCACTGGGAGCTCGTCCGCTGGTCACGAGGGTCCAAGCTGGATCTCAGTTTCAATTCCATGCTGTCTGTGGTCTATACCCGCCCCTCCCCCCGCCCAGAGAGGCTAAACACCTCCACCAAAACCAACACGGCGTGCACAGCAGGTTCACAGACAGGGGACTGGGACATCAGGGTGTCCGTGTGGAGAGGAGACCTGGACTAAAGTCTGTCCCTGTGACCAGGGCCTCTGCATCTTTGTATGGAGCTGGCGGCGTTTAGTCGATTGTCACGAACCAGGCGAGAACCCACGAGCGACACCAGAGTCTGGTTTAACAGCGCTTTATTAGCAGGGTGGTACAGGGACAGAAGGCAGTCGGGTTTACCGGGGAACAGAAGCCATCAGAAGGTCAAGGTCGATCAGGGTCGGGCAGGGTCGGGCAGGGTCAGGCAGGCAATCGCGGGAAAGTCATGTGACTCACAGCAGACAACCTGGCAGGCGCGAGGCGTTCGGCCACGGTCCAAATAGGTCACCTGATTGGCCTGATTGGCCGCAGGTGTGCAGCGCCGAGGCGGATCCGAGGGCGGGGCTGCTCGCAGCTGTGACAGTCACTGGGGGGGTCCTGACAGAAGAACCATGTGTTGGTTAAAAATGACTGTTATTGAGGGTGATTTATGCGCTGTTATCCTGACACAATACCGAGGGCATGCCTGAACAGCCCTCCGCAGGTATCCCACCGCTCCAGTTGATTTGGAAAACCACTTAGATAAACGACACTAGTAATCAGTCACGGCTCTGTGCCTCCGCCTCCATTTATCTCCCCCTCACAGGTTGTTGCTTCTAATTGATACAAGATGCCATTATATGAAGATTATAGCTTTACTGCGCAGTTAGTAGTCCCGGATGATCGATAACTTCTGAGGATAACCTTGACTGTTGTTTGTCTTCCTGTCTTCATCTGCAGCTGCAATTTTAGTGTCTCGCTATTGTTTTTGGTGTCGGTTGTTGAATGACAACAATCCCTACCATTGATTGGCCCACAACTGGTTGAGACAGGGGTACAATTAGCATAACCTTGGAAACTGTTCAACAATGCAGGGAAGACGGGAAGAAGCGAGAAATCAATGCTTTCCCTGTTGTCTCAGGAAGGCCACTGGGCAGGATGAGAGATAAAACCTGTAGGAGGATCCCAGTGGGAGACGAGGGACTGGGAAGAGAAGGTGAAGGAAGCTGCTGCTTAACATACATGAGATCAGGAGGTCAGATCAGGGATCAGGATGTCACTCCAGGAGTGTCAAAGATAAAGGAGGGATGAGGGGAAAACCATCACTCATTAGAAGAACATTGTTGAGGAGGTGAAAATGGGCTGATTTTAGGATCGAGCCAAGCACCAGGGATGCTGAGGGGTTGTTCAGAGCCTTTTGTTGCTCAGGTTTCCTGCCAGTGACATTTCTTCTCAGTGTCTGTCGTGCGTGGCCCTGACTCACTGCTGTAGCCGCCCTCATTCTAACCAGGTTTCTGTGTGGAAATGAAAAACACATTTGTTGTCCTGCTGACGCCTGTAAACACACTGAGCGGCTAAAAAGACAGGCAATGAGCCCCACACTTAATGGAAGGAAGAAAAGGAAAAGAATCAAGTTTTTCTATATCAAGGCTACTGCAGCTTTTCAAACTTTCCTGGTTAAAAAGTGAAAGTCAGCAGTTTCTGCTGTTGTCTTTAGTGGTGATGTGGATTATAATATTTAGGTTAGTAGTCATATAATCTACAGTCTTGTCATGAAAAGATGCTAATGAGACCTGCGACCTTCATCCATGTGTGAGCAGGAAGAACATTAAAAAAAATCGCTGGCGCTGTGATGCGTTCAGGGTCATTTCTAATTATTTTGGAGTAATCATTTAAGCGCTCACACTGTGCAAAACTGATTTTTCCAATTTTTTCTTCGGAAGCAAATGTGGTTCTTTTCCAGAGGAGTGTGGACTGACGATCCACAGATGCGTTTACATGTGGCGGAGATGTGCCACAGCACGGGGGGTGGAGAGCCTTCAACCGGGACTGAAGAAAGAGGCATCTCCGGCGTGAGGGTTTTGATCGGTTAAGGACACGTTTTCCTTTCATTCCATAAGGCACTTACTCCTATTTTCTTCTTTTTTGTTTGTTTTTTGGGTTTTTTCCCCCCGGTTTCTTCAAACGCGCCCTGAATACCAAACGCGCCTCAGCGCGCACCGACGCACCGCGCGTTCTCACCAAATGAAGACGCATACTTAGTCGGGATTTGGTACGGACGTGTGATTGTGTAAACTGGAAGAGGAACAAGTAAAGGCAGAAAACAAGAGTGGAATCAGGAAATCTCACTCTGCAGATAAAGGTGAGTGGGGCGCATCACGACTTCCAAAGAACGCCCGTTAACGCAGATGTAAAAAAAAAAAAAAAAAAAAAAACCCGATCTGAAGTCGGTTTCTTTGAATTTCTATGTCCCTTTTCTGTGTCCTGCTGAGGGTGTTCTAATTTATTGGAAATCACGAAGCCAATTAACCCATTAACAGACGATCGTTGAAATGCACCAATTGAGGCGTCTTTGACATTTGCAGCCTGATGGGTTTTAACACGTGAACGTGGAATTTGAAGCATTTACGAAGCGCGCGGCCAGGCTGATCTGGCTTCTTTTGATGGCGTCTGAGACCATTTTGAGAAGTTAATGTTGGTTCAGTGCTCACTTAAACACGCACGGAGAGCACGTCAGACCGCACCTCCAGGATCCATTTTTCCTGAAGGTGCGCGCATCTTTAGCTGATTTTACTCACTTTAAACTGCACACAAATCAAGCTTGGGCTGTGCTTCTTATTCATTGTGGTAAAAATGTGATTGAGCAGCACATTATTTCATCTAACAGATCTTTTAAATCAATCCTCCAACTGTCTAATCCGACACATAACATTTTGACACTGATGTCCTCACTGAACAGCTTATGGGGGCTGGTGACCATGGACAACATAAATCAGCTGAACCAGACTTCCCAATCCGAAGTGAATCCCTTCAACTGCTGCCGGACGGCGGATCCGACAAACGACAGCAACATCCTGGAGCTGGAGGACAGCACGAACCTGGTGGGGGTTCAGGTGGTCCTCATCCTGGCGTACAGCACCATCATCCTGTTCGGAGTCACGGGAAACTCGCTGGTGATCTACGTCATCTACAGGTTCAAGAACCTGCGAACGGTCACCAACTTCTTCATCGTGAACTTGGCCGTGGCCGACCTGCTGGTCAACATGCTGTGCCTGCCGTTCACGCTCGTCTACACGCTGTACGGCGAGTGGAAGTTCGGCCAGGTGCTGTGCTTCATGCTGCCCTGTGCTCAGGGCATGGCGGTGTACGTGTCCACCATCACCATGAACGTGATCGCCCTGGACCGCTACAGGAGCATCGTCAACCACATGGAGACCAAGATGTCCAAGGACATGTGCGTGCTGGTCATCGTCTTCACCTGGGCTCTCAGCGCTCTGCTGGCGAGCCCGCTCGCCATCTTCAGGGAGTACGGGACCTTTGACCTTTTGCCCGGGGAGTCCATCCAGGTGTGCACGGAGAAGTGGCCCGAAAGCAGCGTGAACGCGAGCATCTACAGTATAGCGGCGCTCCTCGTTCAGTACGGTTTACCTCTGGTGGTCATCTCCTTCGCCTACGTGCGCATCTGGGATAAGCTGAAGAAGACCCGCGGGGGTCGGAACGACCGCCAGCAGCGCCGGAGGAAGACCACCAAGATGCTGCTGATGATGGTGGTGGTCTTCGCCGTCTGCTGGCTGCCCTTCCACGCCTTCCAGCTGGCCGTTGACATCGACAGCACCGTGCTGTCCATGAAGGACTTCAAGCTGCTTTTCACCGTGTTCCACATCGTCGCCATGTGCTCGACCTTCGCCAACCCCATCCTGTACGGGTGGATGAACACCAACTACAGGATGGCCTTTTTGTCCGTGTTCAAGTGTTACCAGCCCATGAGCCTGAGGTCCAGACCCTCCAAGGTCAGAGAGACCCAGAAATACGAGGAACGGGTTTGTACAGACTGTAAATCAACCAACGTGTAAAGATTGGGAAGTTTACATTTAACATTTTAAATGCAGAAATCCATTATTCCTCCTACTTTTATTAGCTTAGAATGTTAAAGGTATTCAAATGCCAAAAATGTGATATATATATGCATGTATGCATTGATGTACCCTTGGATTATTTATTGCTGTGCTCTTGTTCACTTACGTTTAGATTTTGATGTAAATATTGACACGGGTCCCCCTCCATGGGTGCTAGCATGCTGCTCTTCCATGTTCCTAAAGTAGAGAAACATCGTGGAATGTACAATTGACTTAACTTTTTTGTACTGATGTTTCTCGTCAGCTGTAATGTATTATCTTTGCGGTTCAGAAACTGAATTCTAATGTTAACTTTTAAAACGGGGGGGCCCAGACCTGGTCCACAAGGGCCACGATCCAGCCAGGGTTTCTCTCCTACCAGGCAGAAAACGCTTTCACCAACGAACGTGCCTGAGAGGACAGAAAGCCTGGCTGGGTTGCGACCCTCGGAGACCGGGTCTGGACCCCCTGATTTGCTAATAGCTTGAATTGCTTGTTTTTAAATATGTCTACAACAACGAACCTCCACTGGAATCACGTGTTTAACGTTCCCTTGTCGGCAGTGGGAGGCTCTCTGGTGGTCTCGAGGGGTTGGAGGACATGTTCTTGCAGTGGTAGCGAGGCCTTCTCAGTCTGCACAAGGACTCTACTCAAACAGGGAAAACGGATTTTCCCTCTTGTGTCCGGCTGAATCATGTGACTGGTTGACCTTCCATCTTCCAGACGGCCACGCTGCTCCACAGATCAGATGAAAATAAAATTGATGACCAAGTCGTTCTTCCTTCTTTCTGCGCTCTGATTTGCTCGAGCGGAACAGCCAATCGAAACTATGTATTTCTATTACAGCCATGCATCACCCTGTATCTGCGAGAGGTTAAAAGACGCTGGACGCACCATTTCCACCATCAAACCGTCACCCGTGCTGAGATGTGACCAGTATTGACGAGCAGCCGTCAGGCGGGAGTCTAAAGCTGCCAGCATGATAAAGGTGTTTGCAGGATTTTTCACACTTTGGTGTTGCTGTGCGATGATTCAGTGCATTCACGTGTAGTTCCTCATAAATCGGCCGTTTGACCTTTGTCAACATCCAGCCGTCCATCCTGAACTCATCCATCGATCGTCGCTCCCTGAACACTTTGATCTGTTCCTATCAGGCTGCTCTTTCTGGGTTAAACACATATCTACATCAGCGATACTTCCACATATCAAATACATGAAATAAATACTATTAATACATACATGTTTTGAATATAACTGGAGATTTCAAAATAAAATAGCAATCTAAAAAGAGCAGCACGTGCTTCTGACTGTAAAGGTTTTGAATTACTGGCCAAAGGCAATTTTAGTGTTGAAATATCTGCTGCAATGCATGCAGAAATGAACCGATTTGCATTTTTTCATTTCAGGAAAGTGACATTGGCTTTTCACTCTGGCTGTTTGCTTTTGCAGCTATTGTAGCGGAGCTTCCTGTCGGCCAGGCACCGATCTGCTCTTGATCTGTACGTGAGGAGCAGTCTTACCAGATTATTAGGGCTGCGTCTCCATTTTTAGTAACATGTTCGGGGTGTATTGAGAACAAAATCAATGATTGTTTCTTGAACATCAACAAAGCCTCAGGAGGACCGGGCCCGCTAATTAAGTACATAGCTTTGAAACGAGCCAAGTCCCTCCTTTCTTCCCGTCTTATGCCAGACAAACCAGGCAGCAGATGGATGCACCTTCGGCTCATGGTCCTTCTCTTCTCGGTTAATGAAGTGGGGCCAGTGTGAGCCTCCTACTAGTGACGCACGGCAGCTGTACATCTGTTGAACGGTCGCAAATGCACCTAATATAAAAAGCTCTTAAATAATAACCACAAATTGAAAAAACTGTTTAGCACATTGGAAATCGATTAGAGGAGTCTATGTTGGAAATGGTTAAAGGAAGTCTGATTAAAAATGTGAGATTTTTTGTTTAACGTCTAGAAAGTTTCCCTCTCCGCACATCTTCACCACCCCCTGACTGGAAGTCTTCTCCAGATCACACACTTAAAGGAAACCTGATCCACCAGGGCAACAAATAAAGCCCCGAAGTACCGTCGCCTTTCAGGTGTCCTTGTCTTTATTGTGACATAACTGGAGTTACTGGTCACCCAAATGTGATGAAAATTCCAGAAGACGCAAATTATCTGATGAATCAACTGTTTGTGGAGCGACGGGCTAAATGAAGGCGCTGACCACGGCGGCTCTGTAAAGCCACAACAATGTGCAGTTCCTCCTACCTGCTCCGTAAACACATACAAGGTTGTGTGTTACTTCGTATTGTGCGCGTCAACAAAAGTCCCCCTTGAGTCCCTGAAAGGGCTCCTCTTTGTACTTTCAATAAAAAGGAAAAAAACTGTCATCGAGTTGGCAGTTTGACTTTAATGAAGACTTCTTCGCTCAATCCTTTGTGAAAAAAGCGACATTGGCTAAAATGCTCTCGGCTGAGGCGTGAAGACGGGGGGCTTTCGAGTTTTTCCATCGTGTCGCCGACGTGAAATCCCGCGCATTAACATGGAGAAATGGAACCTGCCAGGGTCTGATCAACCCTGACCTCTGGGGAACTCTTCCTGCTCTGCGAACCGCAGCCTGTTTGCATTAGGGTCTGAGGGCAGCTTACGTCTAATCCGTCCAGTAATTGCTGGGATATTTGGAGCCCCGTGCTAACGTGCTATTCCATTCTGTCGGGTATTTTAAGCAGGCCTCGGCAAACAGATGCCTGGCAGCACAGCGGTGTTTATAGGACAAGCATCATTTAAATGTGAGACAGACGGGGGAGGAGGGTGGAGGGGGTAGAAACCCCCCCCCAACCCATCTATCACACGCTTTGGTTTGGAGCGTTTGCACTTGTGGCCAGGAGAGGGCGATCTAGGCGGAAGGGAAGGTGGCGACGAGGTCGTGGCCCTCGGGGGGTCTCATCCTCGCCCGGGCGTGAGCCTCGCAGTAGAGCTGCCCCTCCACGAAGAAGTAGCCCTTCTGTTTGAGGTTGACGTCACAGTCGGAGCACACGAAGCAGCCGGGGTGGCGGAACTTGTCCCTGGCTTTCACCACCGTCCCCCTGGACACGGGGGGGACAAGGCAGAAAACCCCCCCCCGGAGTCAAAGGAGACCCTCACAATCTGCCGTCCTGCTGGTGTGAACTGCTGCAAATCAGCTGATTTTGTGTTTACTTACACAATTCCATTCCCACATTTATCGCAGATGGGCAGTTTCTGCAGGTTTCCTGTGGGCGGAGCCTGTTTGATTGTGGGGGCTTTTACAGTCCTGGTCCCAATGGGACGAGTGCCTGTCCACAGAGGGGGAGAGACAGAGAGACAGAGAGAAGGACGTGATGGCAAGACAGCTCCGGAAGCAGCGCGACGTCAGCGCGACGCGCCCCTCACCATCGCTGTCTATGAAGTCCTGCAGGGCTTTGAAGGAGCCGGACTGGCGGGGGGTTGAGGGGGCGTCCTCCTGGTCTTTCTGGAGCATCTGGTACACGTCCGAATCTTCAATACTGGTCAGAGTCCTGGAGCTGGACAGAGACAGTGAGGACTCACCCGCAGGCGCGGAGCTCTCGCTGGAGGTCCGACCTACGACCTCTCCAGGAAACACCTCCTGGGTGTTCAGGGCGTCACCTCTCGGGCCTGTGGTGGACCAGGCCTCGGATCTGGCCCTCCATGGCGTCCTGGATGTTGTCGGAGGAGTAGAGGCCTATGGGGGTGTTGTAGGTGGCGCTGACCACCTGCCGCTTGTCGTCGATGTTGGCCGCCGCCACGAAGGGCTGGGCTTTGCGGTTGTGGGCGGCGCCGATGGGTTTGTACTCCTGCCAGAAAGTCAGAGAAGTCGGGGGAGGCGAAGGCGAGGGTCGCGGCGGCGGCCGCGCGCAGCACCAACCTGACGCTCGGCTTCCAGGTTGATCTTGAACGGGTGGGCCCGGCCTTGATCCACAACTTGAGGAGACCACAGCCTGGTCTCGTTCCTGGAAATCGAAGAGAGAGATTCCCCGTGAAGCCGAACATCGTCGAGGCGTTGCGTCCCAGGGTCGGGGTCCGGAGCAGGGACGCTCACAGAGGACCAGGACCCTTGGAAGACACCTGAGGACCAGGCTGGAACAGAGACGCAGACAGGAGACAGTCCCGCTCTGATCCCGCTCTGATCCCGCTCTGATCCCGCTCTGATCCCGCTCTGATCCCGCTCTATCAACCGCAGCTACAATGACAGGACCGCTACGTGTGTTGTGCTTTCGTTCCCCAAGCCTGACCTTTCGATGGTGAGCGATAGCCTGTGGGTGGAGTCTTTGATCTTGTTCTGGGCCTCGCAGTGCAGCATGTCTTTGGTGGGGGCTCCCTCGATGGCCAGGATGACGTCACCGGCGCACAGGTTGGCCATGGACGCCTTACTGCCGGGGGTGACCTGACGGGGGAGCAGCTGGTCATCGTCAAGGCCGCGTTTGCCCTCGCTCAGGCCCCCGAAGACCAGACCGAACACGGGGAGGTGACTGGGCCCTGCGAGGGGGCTTCAGCCTGTTCTCCATCGCTGGAGCCTCACGCCGCTGGAGCTCAGCCCGGGCGCACGTGTCCTCCCGCCCCGAGAAACGCCTCCGCCGCGGCTGGTATGCACACGTGGAGCCGCCAGCCTCCGCCGCGGGAGATCAAACACGCCGCCGACGGCGTCCAGCTGGAAGACGTTGTCCAGCCCAGCAAACGATTCCCAAGATTTATAGAAACGCCTCAAATACCTGAAGAGGCAGCTTTGAACACTGACGCCGCGCGACCCCCGACCTATGCTCGGCCTCCCTATTGCATTACCGGACCCGGGAAGCTGAGTTACGCGGGGATGGTGCTCTGAACCCTGGGATTAGGTCATCTGTCCATAAATAACGCTGGATGAGAGCACCGGGGGACGGCTCATGCTGCCAAAGTGGGAACAGTGAATTTACAGCGGAGCGTTTGTGGGACTCCTGCGGTCCCGCTGACTTTTGGCTGCTCTCGCGCTCCTCGCCCGGATCCTCCAAACCCCTCCTGCCATCCATTACCCCCCATTTTACCGGATTATCCTGGATGAATTGCTGAATCCAGGATTTATTTTCACCTCTGGTGTCTTTTGTGATTGATCTGGACTGATCAGACAGTTTCTGCTCAGTCATCGACCCCCGTGTGATCGGGTGGTGAAGAAGTGTGTCCCTTTAAGGATGCTCTAAAAAACAAAGACAATCACACATGTTGAGTTTTCTCTGACCAGGACCCAGCGGGACATAAAGAGGAGGATGTTTCTGACCAAACATGGCAGTGAAGAGGGAGAGAGGGGGAGAGAGAGAGAGAGAGAGAGAGAGAGAGGGGGAGAGAGAGAGAGGGAGAGAGAGAGGGAGATATCAGTCCCGAGTCTTCACAGCAACAGTTCTTTTAAATCTTCTTTTAGACGCCTGGTTAGTCCGATTCATCAGTGTTCCTTTTTGTCTCACTTGGTTCTTTCCAAGTCGCTCTCTCTCTCTCTCTCTCTCTCTCTCTCTCTCTCTGTCTCTCGTCCACTCCTCTCCTCCCTGGTCTTCTCTCATCGCTCTTCTCATGTGGACCTCCGAGTGTCCGCTAACACAACAGGTGGGAGTGAGTCGGCGGCTTGGAGATTTAAATTTTAGTAGTTCCTGAGGTCTTATTATAGTCGCTGGATTACTGGGCCCAGCGTGGCTGATGTAATCTCTGGCCTCCGCGTATTCCCTGTAAAAATACTTGACGGTAGTTTTTGGGAACGAGCGAGTTAAAAGTTTATCACAAAAACAGTGTTTTCCCTCACGCACTTTGACACGTACAAATGTCGTTGGAATATTTAGGAGCTGATGTTGTCTTAAGTGTGGTTACGGGGGCGTCCTGGAGGAACCTGACCAGTCCTGTGGCCGCAACAGCAGCGACTTGCAGCTCTCGCTTCCCTTAATTCAACATTCCCAAGGCCGGATCGACGCTCAGACACCAGCGTAGAGCCCAGAGCAAACTGAGCCGAGCAGGGCGAGCGCACGTAATTCATGTTTGGCTCAACTTGGTACAAACAGGAAATGACAGATTATTGCCCTCGATCTCTCAGACGGCCTAATGTGATATCACACATTTCACGCAGCCCTCTTCTGTTGACCGGGGCCCATTTCCTTTGACCCTTGACCCCCCCCAGATGTGCAGGCCGGCTGATGGCGCTCATCATCCCCCGCCGAGCGCGGACGGACGGCCCTCGCCCATCAGGGTTTGACCCTTTTCCCCCCCGTACGTGCGCTCGCGTGCTCAGAATTCCCGTGTCTCAGTCCAGCGGTGACGTGAGCCTCTATTTGCGTCTGAGCCCGTCGCATTTGCCGCAGCACAGGTGCAAACTCCACGCACGCCGCTCACGCCCCGCTCTAGAATAAACCCCGTAAATCGAGCGCCGGGCTCCCCGGACCACCAACAGTCGCACCAAAGGGACCGTTTAAGGAGCGGAAAAGCGGGAAGCGGCCGTCCTCCTGGGACTGGACTCACCCTGGAGATGGTCAGGGCCTGGCTGAAGTCTTTCCCACCTATCATGCGGAAGCCCCAGGGGGCTGGACCGTCCAGCACCACGTTGAGTGGCATGACCCCTTTGACGTCTCCGGGACGGGCAGCGAGCGGCAGTGAGGGGAAGTTAAAGAGCCCGGGAGTATGGGAGGGATGGAGACTTTAGAGGAGTCGGGAGGGGCGGGGGCAGGGGATGGGACTGGACAGACACCAGCCCCCCAGCAGTGACGTTATTGGTCAGAGCAAACCCACGCGCTGGAATGGAATATTTACTCGAGTCCTGCAGTTTTGGCTCCTTTAAATAGCCCCCCCCCCCCACACACACACACACCGAGCTCTCCTGCTAATCCGCCACAGTTTGGAGGTGAATGATGGCTTAGCGCTCCTGGATTTATTCCCAGAAAAGTCACCTGTGGGGACTTTTCTGGGAATAAGTGGCCCAGTGAGAAAGTTTTTTTTTCTTTTTTTGTTGTTGTTGCCACTGCTCCAGCAGCAGGGCCCCGTGGAGCAGCGCCCGCTCGGAGCCTCCCCCGTCCCCGTCATGGCTGCTCCTGCTCTCGCTCCGGTTGACGGCTCCGGCTGCTCGTCTCCTTATTTGGTCTGATGGTGCAGCTCCTGCTCTCGGGCCCCAGTTGTCCCTCGGGAACGTTTCAGTCGCTATTGATCTGGATGGGACCCAGAAGTCTCACCCTGAACTTGGTGCAGCCAGACACATTCGTTTTCTGGGGCCGGAGTGGTTGGTAGTTGGAACTCCAGCCCCTGCAGCCTACTACTCAAAGTGCCCTTGAGCAACTTCACTCTGGCTGGTTGTCATCAACCCCCCCCCCACCAGTGTTCCTCCAGTTATAATTTTATAATCAGGAAATTCTTCTTCTTCCTGTGTCATTACCACGGTGACACCATCAGTTGGAGTTTTTAATTGTCTAATATTGTAATATGCTGATTGTTTCTCACTCTAAAGCGCAAAACGCACACGACTGCCCCCTCGTGTCAGCAGCGCAGCATTACACCCCAACGCGCCTTCCCAAGTCACACTCATGTTGGTGTACGAAAAAAAAAAAGAAAAAAAAAGGGAGTATTTCATCTACCAGTTGGATTTTTATTAATAACACAGCCGCATAAAACCACCCAACAGCTGCTATGATACTGTAGAAATACTTAGGTCCAAGATCATTAATTTTAGCATGAATGTTTACATTTTTCTATTGCATGTTTAAACATGGAAGCAGTCGAATTCGTGTTTCCAATCCAAATCTGTGACTTATGTTGCATCAAAGGTCATTTGTGGTCGTGTTTTGTGCAGAACCTCCACAAAGTTTATCCTTTAAATGCATTCATGGAGTTTTTGCATCACATACACATGGCTATTAAACACGAACCCTTAGTTGGATGTAAGGCAGCGATCACCAACTCTACTCACTACAGCAGGTTTAAATACTGGTTCTTAAAAACAGAGAACACGTGGAGGCTAAAGAGGCCCAACTGAAGAGTGTAGCACCAGCGATGAAGGTGAAGAAAGGAGGCGAGGAAACGTGATGGTGGGTGACAAAAGAAAGCAAATTTATCGATCAAGTGGACGTTGGCGGTTTTTACAAAAGAAAAAAGGCTTAAAAAAACACTTCAGAGTGTCCATACACAAACACAGACTGAGGGTGATGAGGTGAGGCGTGATATGTGAATGATAAAATACATGTTAAGGTGCTTTCACAACTATACGACACATACAATTCAGAAAAATAAACTCTAACTACACGAAGGTAACAGGATTAGATGCTTAAAATGATCAGAAATCATCCTGCGTTTGACTTAAATAATTCAAACATCGTCGTTCAGCATCTCCACCACATTTTGAATTAAAAGTAATCCTTCAAATGTGCAGTGGAAAGATGCTCAAAGTGTTTCCCTTCTGAAACCGTCTCAGACCCACTAATAAATATAACACCCGAGAGGCTGGTAACATTAGTTGCATAAACTTTTACAAACAGGATTGATGGCCAATCAGAAGCCCCCGCAGTCAGATTAAACGTCTAATGTGACGGAAATGAAAAGAACATTGTGATAAAACATGACATTAAAGTGCATCGATGCTGACGTGACTGTGAGCGCAAACACCAGTGTCACCTCTCCTACATGTGTGTGTTACGACAAAATCACCACGATCTTAACCAACCAACAAACAACAAGTCTGTGATGACGCACACACACACACACAAACACACTCACAGACACAGGGTTTGTGACTTTAGTGAGCGTCCTGCACCAGTCATCTGTACTGGGTGTAACTGGGTGATGGGGTTAGATTTCATGCGTCATGGTTTGGGATCCCTCCTGGATCTGCTGCTGTCTGCTAACATTAGTATGAGCTCTTGCTGATGGACAGACTCTATACAATCCTGCTGACAGAATACTGTTCACCACATTCTCTCAAACTGATACGGCTTCACATTTAACATTCCGATCCATTACATGATGTAAAAAAATAAAGACGTGATGGCGCTGAAAGGAAAGCATCGCTGTGGTACTGTTCACAACCATGAAGGTTTACAAAGTTCTTTCCATATCGTTTCATCTAAAAGGTTAAAAGCTCACCGACCGGAGCACAAAGTTTGGGTTCTGAATGATAGGAATATTAAAAAACTAGCACTTTGCAGATTTTTTTTAGACTAAAATGGCTAGTTCGAGCTAAATTTTTCAGTCTGTGTGAAGCCACACATACACAAAACACATCATTGTGCATCACTTCCAGGACGGAGGGGGCGCATTTAGGAGGTGGCGTCCTGCAGGTGGAGAGCTCAGGAGAGCAAAGAATGCGTCAGGGAATGGGGCGGGGCCTGTGAGAGTCTGGAATCATAGCTGCTTGACATAATTTCCTGGGAAAGTTCCAAACAACTTGCTTCTTCGTGAGGTCCCTGTAAAATAGAGATGAAGTCAACAGATTATCAATCAACATCAACTTAATCAGGAAGATTATTACAGAGCAAATGTTTCACAATCAAATGAAGATGTAGCAGCTGATATCCTGACTCTTTAACTCAAATAATGACTTCTTCTGTATATGTTGTGGGCAGCACTGCCCCCTAGTGGCGCTACTCTGACTCGCACTTCATAGCCGAAACAAGGATTCAACATCGTGGACACCAGGGACCTGCTGAGGCTCAGGGGGGCCAAACTTCAGACAAACTTACCAACAAACCATCCATCGTCGCACTTCTCCATCACATCCACAATGTCACCCTCCTTCAGCTCCAGCTCATCCTCGTTGCGTGGAAGGTAGTTGTACACAGCTTGGTACCTGTGTTAGGAAACACTCATGGTGAACAGCCTCCACCTGCTGCTAGTAAAACGTTTATGATAAAGTTCTGAGGAATGAGGAATAAACTTGGACTTACGGGTCTCCTCCACCCTGAAGTGCATCCTGAACTAATCGCTGTGGGCAGGACAGAGAACACGTTAGAACCACAACATTTGTTCAAAAATATGAAAAGGTTTCCTTTAGAAGCGACTGACGGCGTAATTAATCTGTGATGAACAGTCACGAACGTTATTTATAAAATGTCCATCCTGCGCAGCGACTAGAGAACAGTCAGCCGAGTGTTCAAAGAAGACATGCCCCCTACCCTTCGGCCCCTGATAGGGGACAGGTAGGACCGTCGGGACAAGATGGGGCTACGAGGAGGTTTACCGCCCACGATCGGATCCTGCTTAACAGGCAAAGAGATGAGAGGCAACGCAGCCATAATCTCCAAATGTGATCATCTGAACACACCAGCAGGCTGCAAACATGCTGCAAGACAACATGCTGAAGCTGACGTCTGCTAGCATCTGCTCTCCTCCTCCTCCTCCGCACATCGGTCAGCTTACAGTAAAATGATCTTAGCCAAACCGCTCATCTCATAATCTCATTCATCCACTGGAAGCTCCCAAACAAATCAATAATTGACATTAACTAATTGGGGTTTTGTCCTATTGCTCCCTAAATTAGAACTGTATCAAATATTAAGAGCTCATATTCTGACACTTCAGCAAATGTAAATGTACTTCAATATGAACAAAATGATTTGAGTTGCACAAATGTGTGTTGAATAATAACGGCTTAAAATCCTTGTTCACTCAATCAATCATGCATCGTGAATCTGCAAGTGAAATGAACCACTAAATTTGCACAGCAAACCTCACACACACATAGATGCTTGGATATTAATCGGATCAGCTGGAAGAAAAGCTGATTGATTGTCAGTTGATCGATTAGCTGATTCAATCACATTCAGATCTGCTCACATCAGCAACAGCAGAGTTAGAGAGGAAAATGATCAGATCATGTCCACAGTCCAGCTTTACCTTCACCCTGGGTGACCAAGGTCTGTGACAGGGGGGGGCAGGGGGGGAGTGTGGAGTGGTGGGGGGAGGAGAGGTGGATTTATGTTTCTGTGACTCTGTGGAGGGGCAGGATGTGTCCAGAGGAGGGGGGAAAGGAGCTGCCGAGAATGGTGGAGGAGGAGAGGCCGGAGGCAGAGGCGATGTCATGAGAACGGGGAGGGGTGGGGGGCGAGGGGAGGTGGGAGGGGGCAGAGGGATGGCGCTGTGGTCCAGCTGCTGGGAGCACCATGACAAAGAGGATGGTAATGATGGAGAACAAGTGAGAGAGGTTGTAGAAGAAACAGATGGAGGTAACAAGGTCAGAGGTGGAGGTGTGGAGGGTGAGGGGGGGTCCTGGTGAGGGTGCTGAGTCGGGAGGGAGGGAGAGACGTCAGCCTACGGAGGTAACGACACATACCCGTCACAAAACCCGATGTTTGAAGCAGAACAAAGTCCAGGAAGAAGAAAGAAGGAAAATCACGTCTATTCTCAAATATGATACAAATCCTCACACACATCTATTGCCATAAAAACTCTTATTGTAAATGTGATCTAAGAAAAGAACGTATAATTTTGCTCCCTGAACCCAGCAGATGCAGCTCACACCATGCTCTACCTGAGGAGGTGCTCTCTCCCAACAGCCTAGAACATCCTCCTCTTCCTCAATGAACAACTCGTTGTAGCTGCTTCTTTTCACCACTGGTGGTCTCTGAAGCTCAACAACAACTCGCTGGTTCTGTGTTCGTGGCAGATCTGTCCTGGTGGGGGGAAGTGATTCTGCTCTCACAGAGCCATGAGAGTGAAAGCTGCCTGCTGTTTTTGGATCAGAAGTGCTCTGGTGCGTCTCTCCTATCACGGTCTCATCTGTACCAGGACAGCCCTTAAGAATCATGGACAAGAGTTCATCGTATGGGTCTGCCACCTGCGGCTCAGGGTCAGAGTTTCTGCTGTTATTTGCCTGCACGTTGAGGCTGTGCTGTGGCCGGTGAGCTGTGGGTGAGTTTATCGGCTCAGGCTCTGTGCAGAACATCAGTTCTGGTTTCGAAATGTGGCAGGTTTGGGCCATTCCTCGGTCACTGAGCCGATGGGACGAGATGGCTGATGGAGAGCTACATAACAAGTAAGGCAGGGGGGCAGAAATCAGGGAGAAACAACCCAATCTCTGCGGCCTTTTTTTGAAAAGAGGAGTTCTAGAAAGCAAAAGAGAAAAGTCTCCTTGTGATAATGATGAGGATGAAGGTGCCTTATTGTAGGGTGTGAAATCACTGGGCAGTGGGGGCGGTGTGGGGGGAGTGGGAGTGGGTGTGAGACAGTGGACCAGAGTGGGCGTTGGGGGGTCCAGAGTGAGGGAGAGCCACTCGCTGGTGACCGACTGCAGGTCGGACCGTCTGGGTGGAGAGTAAGGGGAGGGGCTGTCACGGGTTGCGGTAGAGGGGGGGCAGATGGTAGAAAGGCTCCATGGAGTGGAAAAAAGGAACAAAGTGGGATTTATAATCGTGGAACAAACACACATCTGTTTACAACCAAACTCTGTCAGCTCCAGCGAGCAGTTCCAGGAATTCTGGAGCAGATTTACTCTCTACCATGTCTTACCTTGGTGGGTGTAGAGCTGGGTGTTCTGTTGCCATGGTAACCCTGTGGGTCTATGTTGTGGGTAGAGATCTTGGATGGGGGTCGCTTGACGATGTCAACATATGACACAGGAAAGATGCCCTGTTTGGTTGTGCCTGGGATCTTTCCCTCATACCAGTTCTGGTCCACCTGTCTTATCACAATTATTTTCTCACCCTGAAGACAAAAACGCACATTTTTAGCGGGGATATGGCACGACCGCGCGGCTCCAACGACCGATTCATTTGCTCTTTTTTCTCTGCAGCACCTACCTTTCTAAGCGAGAGCTCCACGTTGGTGTCAGCATTGAAGTTATAACGAGCAATGGCCTCTCCGATCTCTCTGACATGTGCTGGAGGAGGAGGACGAATTGGCTGCTGCTTCTCTGTGGACGGCATCTTCTGCTTGAGTGCAACGAAGAGGAGGAAGTGAGACAAATATATTGAGGTGAGGTGGGAAAACAGTGCACACGTGTGCAATACGGCACACCAACCTCGACGTACGACATCGGGAATATCCCGACACGCCCCCGGAACTCTCCTTCATACCAGTTGTTGTCAATCTGACGGATGATGTTCACTGCATCACCCTTCTTAAACGACAGCTCCCTGCACGTACACGGTTTACAGTGTGAAGAAAATGTAAACATGCTGAAAGTAAACACCAGCCACCAAAGCAAGAGCAAAACAATGACTGCAAAAGAAATCAGCTTCAGCCATGAACACGTGTAAAAAAGACAAAACTACCCAGCACACACAGAGCTGATGTGCAGTTACAGTCATGCATCACAGCGTGGTTCAGCGCATTTACTGTACTCACTTAGCTGACTGAGCCTTAAAATCATAAATGGCCCTCGCAGGCTGTTTCTGATGGAGGAGAGAGAACAGAATAAGTTGTGTCATCTGTTTATGGGAGACCTGGAGATGGAGTGAGAGAGAGAGAGATGGCAGGCGAGCATTACTAGGCAAAACTCTGCTCTGAGATTAGTAATTCAACCTCTTTGTTCGGGAAAGTGTGCGCTAACTATGAGCTGCCATGTTGGTGATCACCCCAATGCTGTACCTCTCTGTCAGATGCAGGTCTTCTGCTCTGGAGTGTGTGTCGTCCATCCATCGCAGAGTAACACCTTGAGACATCCTGGTCTGTGTGATCAGCAAAATACAAAAGGTCACAGAAATGATCACAAGTACCGCCAGACAACGAGCACGCTCACAATAGACAAGGGTGGTTTGGGAAGGAAATGAATGGTTCCACAATGACGACATTCCAACAAATGCTGTCAATGAGGGAATGAAAGGTCGGAGTCAAAAATAGGCGTTTTATTCACATTTCACAGGAACACCATGATGAGTGACACATGCAACCTTTCAGAATAACCAAATCACAAATGAAATAAGGGGAATAAAACCCCAAATGTGACATAATGTTGGAAAAAAAACACCTTTACACACTCTTTGGGGGAAATGACGGGACAACAAAATGAATTCTAACATAGCAGAAACAAAACAAGAATCAAATAACATAAATTATCACATTGGTATACTCAAATGAGAGTGAGTGTGTAAATTCTCAAATAAATGAAATCAATCCATCAGTGAATTGATGGATTGATTTAATTTCATTAAGTGTATTAATGTCATTCATGATTGTTTTACAGAAAGGTGATTACTTTAGTTTTAGCTTTCTCTTGAGAATTTACATTACAAAGTCTTATTATGAGACTATTCTGTTCAAAACAATTAAAGGAATTATGTACTCCCATGTTTGAGCAATGATCACAAGGCTCAAAACAACAGAGACGAACCAAGGGATAATGTTCCTT
This sequence comes from Lagocephalus sceleratus, assembly GCA_911728415.1. Taxonomy (NCBI): domain Eukaryota; kingdom Metazoa; phylum Chordata; class Actinopteri; order Tetraodontiformes; family Tetraodontidae; genus Lagocephalus; species Lagocephalus sceleratus. The sequence goes on along the minus strand of CAJVRN010000232.1, from coordinate 13,751,530 downwards.
TAAGTTTTTGAGGAGTGTGTCTTGGCAGACCAATGAGGGGAAATGAAAAAAAAGGCCAAGCAACATGGAGAAAAAAAATGGGTTTTTTGTAAATGTTTGTAAAAAAAAAAAGAAAAGAAAAGAAAGAAAGAAAAATAAGAGTGTAAATAAAATCTATATCCAGGTATGAGTAACTATGTGACACAGTGAGCATGTGAATATCTGAGGTGTTAAGTGTGTTTGGTATCCACCTGAATAAAATAGATCATTTCCATTGCTCTGTTCCTCTCCATACTCGTTAGGGTTTGAGGTCTCAAAATGGCGTCCATAACAGGCACTGACTGGTGACTGTAACCGTGGCGATTGTAACCGTGATGAGGGGGAATCCCCTCTATAAGAGGCGTAACCAGTGGGGCTCCCATCAGAGTACATAGCCGAGGAACTGTGACCCCGGTGCCAACAGTCCCTCCTCTCTCGCAATGAGGAGCTTCTCTCAGGCACATTGGGGAGCAGTTCAGCCAGTATTCTTCTCAGAATACTGTCATCAGGTGGACGACTTCCTCTGTGGCCCCTCTCATTCTGAATGTGCTCATAGATGTCTCTCAGGGCTGCCTCAAGTGCTTCATAAATGGCCTGTTTGGACTTGGGCCGGCTACCTCGATCTCTTCCACTACCACTTCTCCGAGAGGTAGGGGGTGAGCCCTTTTTCTTGCGGAAAGGCACTGGGCTGACAAGGTAGGCCAGCTTGGACATCGCTTGCTGGGACTGTGAGTTCTGAGCTTGAGAGTGGCTGCTGCGACTATGGCGTGAAGGCCTCTGGAGCTCCTGGCGCGCGCGCTCTCTCTCGTGGCGAAGCATGGTCGTAAATCGAGTATAGGAGGCTGGGCATCGTCCTTTGCAGGTGCTGATGAGGTGGCGGTGTTGGTAGCCCTGGCTCTGGCCTACACTTTGATGAATGGGGTGGTGGTGGTGGTGGTGGTGGTGATGGTGACGGAGGTGGTGGTGGACTGTGGAGCCACACATGCTCTCGGAGGAGGTTAGCGAGCAATGGTCAAAGTCACTTTCACTACAGAAGGAGGAGCCCTCCACCTGTATGAAGTCACTCAGGTCTGATGCAACAGCGTCCTGTTCGCTGTCTGAGTAGTCTGGGTTGGGGGCTTGAGGGCCTTGGGGTCGAGGAGGTGCAGAAAAAGTCTGTCTGGGTCTGTGCCCGGGCTCTGGCCCAACCCGGGGCTGGCCCTCAGGTGGGCTGCGAGGTCGTTGCAAGTGAATCATGGTGTGATCTGCTCCACCGTTACCGTTGGTATCTTCCTCGAGTAGTGATTCAATGGAAAACCGTCGTTTTGGAAAACTTGGCGTGACACCACCACTGCTAGCTCTAGACGAAGAACCACCCGGTGTAGTCGTACCTGAAGGCATCTCATTGTCATCCAGGTTGGGCATGGATTTAGATTTAATAAGGCGCTCGTATTCAGAAATGCGGTTTGGCACTGTATCTCGAGGCACTTCCATACCCCAAGGAGACAGGCGATGCCGATGAAGATGAGACTGACGTTCCAAGTCCAGGATACGGGCACGAACTGAACGGATGACATCAGATGGGATCAGCTGAGCTCGGTCAATCTGGTGCATCTTGCGGTAGAGCTGAAGAAACCCCGGTGAATCGTGTGCCCGACGCCGATGGAGACGAGGTAGTGAGTGAGTAGAGGAGGCGCCTTTGGGAATCCCGTCGCAGACCAAAGACCCAGCGCTCTCTGAACGGGTGGCCTGGTTACCAGCAGAACTACAGTGACCATCGTTAAGCAAGTCATCACAACTGCGTGACTTGAGCTTGCCTGGGGATGGTGGTGTCTTATCCACATGACTCCAGACTTTAGGATCCTGTTTTTGAGTCTGCCAACTGTTCTCAGAAGAAGGAGTGTGCTCATAAGAGGAGCTGCCCTTTTGGCAGTCATCCTCATGGCTAGGGCTGGATGGAAGAGGGGGCAGAGAGGTGCCCTGATAAGGACCTGGGGAAGTTAAAGATTTTGGAAACATGTTGCATGCGTCCCCACCTTTCAGATGTCCAATTGAGAGCAGCGTGGTGAAAGAGAAGGAGGAGGAAAGCACGTTAAGCAGTAATACCTGGAAAATGAGTGAAGGCAATGGGGAGAGAGCAAGAAAAAAGAAGGTGGCATTGGAGACTGTTTGGTGTTCTTGTATTAGTCTACCAATACCAAGATATCATATACATTAAATACGCAAAACATAACAAATTTGTTGGTTTGGCACTGCAGAAGACATGTGATAAAAAGAATGGATCAGAGAGAATAAACACAAATAGAAAAACATGTGTGAGTTTAAGGGCATGTACCTTTGGCTCTGGAGGGGGACGAAGGTGAGGAACGTATCACAGGTTTCTTTAAGCTGCTGCTGGGTCTATAGGCATCCACTTGTTTAGAGGAAATCGCACTTCTGTTCTGAGGCTGCGCATTCACTTGGGAACTAGATGGCTCAGACTTCCTTCTCTTCCTGTAATCGCCTGCAGCACTGCAACAGTCATGAATTCACAATGAAAAAACAAAGCAAAAATCTTACGCAGATGATTAACAACATTTCTTCCAGCATGACTTAATTCTCCAGGATCTTGCCCAGGTTCTCTACATGTAGAAAGAGTTTGAGCTTGCAGCTCAACCTGATTTGTGTTTTACAAAAGTGAGATTAAAGATTTAAGGGCTAAAAGAATGTTACTTTATCCTAATGCTTTTATAAGCTTCTGCATAATGGATATTAGGCTCTTATGTTTAAAATGAAACAATGGAACAACAAAGAAGTGCCAGTCAAAATGTCGAAAACCATTTCCATTCAAAACAAACCCATTCACTGCCACTTAGATGACTCACATGGTCTATTCAGTACATCCCATTTCTACCCTCTCTGCTCACTGAGGGAAATGTGAGTGAATAAGCAGGCCACTGGTGAAAGGGAGAAGAACGAAAGTGGGGGCTGGGGGGAGGACTTGAATCAATAGGTTGGCTGGGTTAATTTATTCTGGCTCAGTTGGTGGCGGCGAGATGCAAAGACCCTTGCCTTCCCTCACAAAAGGAAATAAAGAATAAAAATAATCCTTGCGATTCACAAGAACGATGCGTGATTTGTGAAAGAGCTGAAGCGACAACCACTGGTTTTGATTGTGTGCTGAATCACATCAAGAGCGACGGCCGAGAGGATGCTTGCGAGGGAAAGGGGATAATGCAGGCAAAAACAAGAGGAAGAGGTTACCTTGCAGGTCTCTCTGGAGTCTTTTCAGCCGGAGGGATGTGCAGAGATGTCTGTAACAGGGCAGATGACAAACGGGAAGCATGAGCTCTTCAAGAACAAAGACGACAGGCAGAGCAGCTCAGAATGCACAGCCTGCATGTTTGTTGCTGTGCCACACTTAAAAGGTTCCCCCAGATAGGGTGCAATAAATTCTGGTTCCACACGGCACACCTGGCTGATAAAAGGCTGACCAATAATCGCCTAGATGATACATACACGTGCTCTCTTGCGCTGCCATACAATGTCATGGGAAAGTTTATATAGAAAAGAATGGGACGAGGGGTAAATGCTATATTGCAAAACCTGGAATGGATCTGCTGGAGGGGCTCTTAGTAATAAAGAATGGTCAAAATAGCCTCAACAAACCTAATCAATGCAATCAGCCAGTCATAAGAAAACTTTGAGGCGAGAATGACATTATTTGTGTATGTTTCTACTGACAAAGAAACATCACAAACAACTGGGATTTAATACAACAGTATATTTAATACTGTGACAGAACTATTGAAAATCATCAGAATGATATCAGAATTTTATAACAGGTTAGACATTGTGAGATTAACATCAATATTGTGAGATTACCTCAATGCGCCGGTGAGTGGAGATGTCTGGATTATAATCCAGCCGTTTTTTAGGAGGCTTGAGCCCCAAGCAGCAGCAGTGAGCAGGAAGAGAGGAGGAGGAGAAGGAATAGGAAGATGGTGAAAATGAGGTGAAGGAGGAGGAGCACGTGTGACACCATGAGGAGAAAAATGTGGAGAGTGAAACCATTAGAGATCTGAGTAACCAGATAAGGACTAGGTCACAACCACTGCACATGTGATTTATATCTAAGGCACACACTGAGCACACAAACACAGATTTATTGATCAAAACACACACACAATCCGGCAGTGGAGGATTCATTCAGTAATTTGGACAAATAATGCCATCTGATGGATTATCTGTTCCTAATAAAAATAGTTGTTCTTGAAAAGCGAATTACTGTCCAGTATTGCAACATTTGCACACAACACACTCTCACACGCTGAAATGAGTGTGCCTGTGAACCACACACATGCAGAGGGTGAGATAAAGCCGTGAAGCAGGAAGCAGTGTGGTGTTGAGGGTTGTCTTAAGAGCTAAAAACTTGGTCAGATCTTGGAAGAACTGTTTCTGATGTCCCAACAGCATATAACCTCTCTACAGTCTGATATTCAAAATATTGCAGGTAAAAGAAGTTGTGGCATTTTTACCTGAACATTCTGAATAAGCTTGTGTTATTCAACAAAGATGTGTGTTTCTGACATACTGGAAAATAGTCAGAATAGGAAGCTAGCTGTTGTTACACCCTTCATCCAGCAGAGTGCACTAAAACATCATGCTTGCTAACAAGCAGGCAAGAAGATTCCAATAGATATTAATCCACTGAAGAGTAAACAGGCTGATGATAAATAAAACACAAATGTACACCTTTTTCCTGCAATGGGGCAAAACTCAATATTGAACCAACTTCAGTGCAAGAAGTTTGTGATGAACATTACAGTGCCTGCAAGCTGCCAGACCAGAAGAAAACAGCGATGCAGACACACGGTGTAGCACAGCCTGCCACATGGGTGGGAAGAAGGTGGGGGGGATCACAACACCCAACAAATATCACATGCCCAGCTACAAGCCCCATCACCTAATCTATTGGTGGACACATTAAAGAATCATCAACAGGGTGAAGAAGGTGGGTGTTTGCCTACAACAGAGTTGCAGTTGTGGGAGCACCTACGGGCCTGACTTACCGGCCGCCCAAACTCCAGCTCGGAAAAGAACTTATACCAAGGCTCGTTCTCTAAATCTATGTCATCATAGGTCTGGGAAAGCATGAGAGTGAAAGAGAGAGGAGGTAGAAGAAAGGAAGTGTGGAAAGAAGTCACACACAAAGAGAGACATGTACCTCATGGTTAGCATGGGTGGTATAGGAATATGGGCACAGGATGAACCAGAATGAAGATCTACTAATGACTAATGGAGATGAAAGCAGTGATGCAGAATTAATTTCCTACTAACACATTCTTTGTCCCACACAATTAGAGTAATCAATGTTTTATGCACTAAATATTGGGGCAGAGTTATAAAACCGAGATGGAAATAAGATTGATCTAATTCATAGCCATCAATTATATCTTAATCTGTAGTGCTAGTAAGAGTTTTGAGTCATTTTGATTTTGAGTATTAAAGTCAAGTAGAAGTCTAAAAAAAAAATCAATGTTTAACTGTAGAGACAGTGCACTGGTTTACTCTGTCTGCACTTTCTAACCCATTTCCCAAATAAAAATAGAACTTTCACACTGAACAAAACAGTCAGGAAATGTTATGTAGGTGTTGTGGTGATCTAATGTCTGCTGCCAAAAAAGACAATGTGGCTTTGAGACAAATTCAAAACATTCAATACACAGAAAACACACACTGTTGGATCTAACTCAGACTGACAGATATTTTACTGAAGAACAGTTTTCTGAGGTCCACTTTGTACCTTTGGGGGTACGGTACACAGTTTACCACAGTATGTCGGCGTGCAGTAGATTAGATTGACTAAAACATAAGCCTCACAGAATCTACTGCATTCCTAATGTCTCCACAGTTATTGCATCTTTTAGTTTTTCCCCTCAGCAAGTGAGCAGATATTATAGTGCAGCAAACCCTGGCTTTTTAAACACCCACACTGTCTGGGGGAAAAGTTCATAATATGCAAATATATGAAAAACAGAAATGAGCAGAGCCAAAAGATAAACAGCAGCAGAGAAGACTTATGTAACAGTACTATTCTCCTCTCAAACCAGATTAGATGAGGCTAGGAAGGGCTTCATTACATGGTAATGATAATCTGGGGTAATTCTAGACTCAAAAATGAAAATACAATAAACATGAAAAAAAAGACTCATTATACTTTATGAAAGAGAATACAGTTTTAAATATACTCACTGGTCTTTCATGCTCCAAAATAGAGGACTTTCCAGGCTCATACTCAAATATACTCTTCGGCTCTGCGCGGTACTTTCTTGTGTCCACTTTCCTTTCAGGAGGACCCCATTCATTCCTGGCACAATAAAACACAGAACACGCCATGAACTAAAAGACTTCCAAGAGTTTTGATGATACAACTATTTTGATTTACTGTTTGAGGCTTATATAATTATACATGAGATGACGCTACAACACTAATCATTTCTTCTCCTGTTATCTAACTCTTACATGTCAGGCAGTTCCTTCTCTCGATCACTGTCTCTGGCCCTCAGTTGGAGGAGGGATGGCATCGGCAGTGGTGGTGGCGGGGGTACGGGGGAGGGCGATGGGTCCCGGAAGCCGCCGTTGTCCGAGTGGCTCTTGGCGAGTGGCCTATAGGTGTGCGTTCTGGGTGCGGGGTGTGACATGGTGGTGTTGGACAGGCTGTGGTCGTCTGCTTCACACAGATGAGAGACATCAGTGAGCAAAGAAAGGAGGCAGAGAAAGGAAAGAAGAGGACAAATGGATTGGGAAGACGCTATCGCTCACCGTTGTTTATGACAGCATATGTTGCATTGTATGTGTCAGAATAGTCGTCATCTGGAGGAAAAAAACAGTCATTCAGATGCAGAATTCTGTTGTTCTCCTCCAAACAGTGAGACATAAAGAGCCTGAGCAGAAAAGTGTTACTATAAACTTTTACTGTAAAGCTACTAGAAATATTGATCATGGGTGAGATCCATCAGAATGACATTCCAGACACACATCCGGATGTAAATGTGTGTGCTGTAGCAGAAGATCCCAGAGCAATTATGAACAAACAAGCCTTGTAACGAGTCAAGCCAACAGAAATAGAGCAGATTCCCCAGAACAACGTGTATCTGTTGAAGGCTTCTCTCAGTTCGTCCTCATCTAATGAGTTCTGGCTTTGGCCTTCTCTAGCATATTTGGTTTAACAAGAACCAACAGACTTGTCCAAAGATACAAAGTTGTGCGTGCCTGGCCAACTCTGACCAAAACATCCCATTAAAATCCCCTCAAACAACAGCAGTTACGCTGTTCTGTGTCATTTCGGACAGACTCACCTGCTTTGTGAACCTTATGGATCTGCTTGAACATGGTTTTGTACCAGTCCTTTGGCCTATCCACTGTCTGCAGACAGAAAGCATCATCCGAGATTTACATGCAAAATAAATTAGAGCTCTGAAGTCAGGCACAACAGAAAGATTAAAACACATATAGATGAATTATTATTTATTTTAGATGTTCTTTGGACCTGGATTCATGGTTCAAAAGATCCATATATGGAAATAAAGATGATTCAGTGAAAAACAGGAAGTGGACTGATATGCATGCAAACACCATTTACCCATAAACATCCCCATCTTATTGAAATGCTAGGATACTGTCCAGTGGCATATTAAAACATCTCCACACACAAGATAAAATCAGAAAAACTAGGATTGATATTACAAACCAACTTTATGAGAAAATCAATCTAAATGGGTTGACACATTGTTTTAGTGATGAGAACATAATATACACGACACAGTCATATGAGTTATAAATCATTAATATTAAGGTGAACAACAGAACATTGTTTGTTTACATGTCGGCAAAGGTTTAATTTGGCAGAGGACTCAGAAACAATGTATCTACAAATCCACAGCAGGAGCTGCTGGTGCTCTGCCCAGTATGTGTCTCTCTTTGTAGAGAAATTATAGATATAACGGCCACTTCAAAAAGAGCTATTGCATGGCCCAGAGACTTAATCCTCTCTCCATTCGGCAGCTTTAAACACCGAGGCTGAACACTGGTCCCAGAAAAGATCTCTTGGCACCACAGTTAAGGAGCGTGTGTGACTGAGCCTGATGTGTTGGCATAGCCACGAGAAGGGCCAATTACCACTTCATACCATGGTTACCAAATAAAGTGGCCACAAAAATGTTTGTCTGCTCAACAAGGAGCAATCTGTTTCCTCCTGTCCTGATTTTCTTTTCTTTTCACCTTTTGCCAACTCCCATTCTGCCTCTACTTTTCTCATTCTTTTGACAGGAACTTTAAAAAAAGCTGATCTAGGAGATCTGGAAAGATATGCGCCAAGGACCGACTGCTTCTGTGCTCATCTTTAGCAGACAACTTACTGTGCGGATGGCGATGGGGATACCAGATTCATCCACAGGGCCAATGCCTTCATAATGGGGGGCTTTGATGACCGACACCCTTTTCTCCTCTTCGGAGAAACGAGCAATGGGTACGGTGCTGCTGACGCTAGTGAGGCCAGACACCACAGACTCCCTGGTTATCGACTCGCTTCCCTCTAGATACGAAAACAACAAAACCAAAACAGTTTCAGGCGTTCGTGTGCGTAGAAAGAAGTTTTTGTGTAATGTTTCTCTATATTCAAATTGAAATAAAGAACCAAAAGATCAGGAACTTACCTGCACTCCTGCTCTGTTTGTGGAGGCCTGTGCGGAGTGAGGTGGGAGGAGGAGGGTAAGATGGAGGAGAGAGGGGCCTCTGTTGATGACTAGCACTTCCATTCATTGCGTGAGAGATGACCTGGCCCTGCGAGCGGCCCGTAAGCCAGAAACAGACAATGAGTCCTGTTATTGTGGGGAAGAGTTCTGCTCTGTTCTACAACATTTTCATAAATGCACAATTAGTTATTAAGTTGCTGTCAATCTTTTAAAGAGAGGAACTGAGCCAGAAAATTAATGCACACAAGGAACACAGGAGCAGTTAGTGAAGGGAATCAAGGGAATCAAAATCAATACTGAATCAAATCAGTACAGACAAGAAAAACTGCAATGCTGGCAGCAACAAAGACACATTTTTAAGATTCACACTTCATTATTAATTAGTTGTGACATATACAAGATAAGTCATGGTGCATTCAAACTGGGAAGCCCTTCTGTTGAATGCTCTTCCATTAAACAGGGATTTAAAAACTCATAAATACAACATTACTGGCCCTGAGCACTGCCACTAAGCATGTGTCTCACATTAAATGCTGTGCCTGAACACATCCTGTGCAAAAACATCCTCAGAAAACTGCTACAGCCTTGCTAACTTGCTCGATTGACAATACATTGTTTGCAGTTTATAAAATCTGTCTTGTTCAATTTTGGGCACAGAGTGGTGTCTAACATAATTTCAAGTTTACAGAATGTTGCTTCTGCTGTTGTGAATGTCTTTAAAGAAGGTGTTAAAGAAAACTACAATATCCCTTATCCTGAATGGTTCTTCTGAGTATTCTGAAGTCATAACCTTGTTTTCAATTCAAGTGGAAAAGAAATCAGTTTTATCATCTTTTGCTTTGAAGAGAAAGGATAATTACAATGCAATCCAAACCCACGTAAGACAAACACAGACAAGCACAGGAGGACAGTTCTAATGAGTACATACATTAACATAACAAAGGAATGAAAATGGGCTGACATTTCTTCTCATGTCTGACAAGTTAGTTGAAGTTGGGAGTTAGTGAAAGGTAAAACTCGGATGTCGGAACAGTGAAGATTGCCCTCAGTCATCCACATGAGTAGGGAAAGTAGGAAGTTTCTGATGTTGGTAATGACGTGTTAAAGTCGCTGAGATAATTACATTAGTGAAAGTGGCTGCTGCAGCGGTTGAGGCTGTTAGCGCATCGTCAAGGCCAGCAGTGGATGTGTAGGCAGAGACATGGCTCAGCGTGGGCGATGGTGTGGGTGAGGCGCCGGGTGAGTCCAGGCTACAGATCTGAAGCTCATCCAGCAGACCGGCCGTGGATGATGAGTAGTGGCTGAGGGCTGACACGGTCACAGGGGAGGCCGAGGGGGACACGCAGCTGCTGACGTTTGCTCTGCTTACTGTATAGGCCATGCTTGCAGCTCCGCTAGGAACATACGGGGTGGGCGATAGAGTCTTGGGCATTAGACCCGACAGGTAGTCGAGTGATTCTGAGCTGTGGTAGTGATAGGGGGAGTGATGTGCAGCAGGGTCGGGGGAGGAGGGGCCCTGGTTTTGGAAGGAGAGGGAGTTTATTGGAAGAGGAGAAGAGTGCTTAGTGACATCACTCAGTGGCCACGTTGTCATAAAGGATGCATGAAAAACAACATGTGAGGCTAACAGGTGGCTGCATATCATCTTCCAACACATGACTGTTGCTGTGAAATGAAGAAGCTCTGTTAGTTCAAACTCGGAGGACGGTAGAAAAAAACCAGCAGCACAGGTATAAAACAAATGAAATGACAGCTTTACATATCCACCATTAATTTGGCTGCCTGGAAAGCAGCATGAAAACATAATAAAAGTCAACAAACATAAATGCCACATGCAATTAAAGCTCTGCTGGTTCTATGGAAGTCCAAACCGTTGCATCACAGGATGACAACTGGGCTGTAAGGTCTTAAAATGATTGCATTAAGGTATCGTACCATACCATATCATACTGAACACTAAGGATGGTAATACGCAATGATGACAAAAACTCATGATCAACACAGAAATTATGATCATTTGACACAACTATACACATATGACACTGACACAGAGCTTTAGAGCTAATGTGGAACTTTAGTGACCTTAAAATGACTCCTGTGTTATTGTGATGGAATGTATTCATTTATGTACCAACAGTTCTGCAGGAGGTGGTCTTGGTGGAACTGCAGGAGGCTCCTTCCTTATCTCCACTTGGGGTGAAACCGGGTTCTGAGTTGGTGTTTGATCAGGGACCTCGACTTCCACGGCACCGCTTGGCATCCCATGGTGTTCATGGTGTTTTAGATTGTTGCCACCCAGGTGGACAGAAAGCGAGGCTGTCTTTGTTATGGGTGGGGATGGGGAAGGATCTCTTTGTGGAAAAGTGGAGGTGGAGGCTTGGGAAGGTGGGACTTTAGTTTGGGGGTCAGGGTAAGTATTGCAATGATCTGGAGGGTCAGGGATGGCGATGGGGGTCAGTTTAAGGGAAGACACCTTCCGCTCTTGAGTTTGTGTATTAGAGGTAACGCTGCAGTTATTAATATTAGTTGGTACAGTGAGCTGCTGCGGCTGCTGCGCGGGGTCTGCACTGTTGTCAGAGTAGGAATAAGAAGCCGTGCTGCTTAGAGTGTAGCTCTCTTTCAAAACTGCTCTCTCGTTCTGAGTGACTGTTAACGTTCCAGGGCTGAAATCATTAGCCAGGGCAATAAGGGAGCTGTAATCTGGTGGATTAGTGCCAATGGTTGAGAAGTGGAAACTTTCTCTCCTGGGTGGGGGCAAAGGCCCGTGATTGATATCCTTATTGGCCAATTAGAATGCAACAAGCGAGGATAAGTTCCAGCAAAGCAACAAATACAATCATCAGTGCAAACACCAACTGCTCTTCCTGAAAATGCTTTCATACATATAAAAAGAAATGTCAGGGCAGAGTAGGATTTCTTACCTGCGTGGGCGACTTTTTGTCCTGTAAGTTGGGTCTGACGCTACGGAAGCCTTTAGCAGCCAGAGATGAACTGCTGGCATCTCCATTCTTAAGACCGTCTGTTACACTGTGTGAGCGCCAAGAGTCTGAAGATAAAAAAAAAAAAGAACATCATAAACTGTAAGTGTTTTACTGTCAGAGACAGGTCTTAAAACCATATAAAACAAACTTACCCAAGTCTACTGAGTGAGAATCACTCCCTGAGAACACAAAACACCAGAGTGGTAAGTGACACTTGAATGTCAGAAATACAACATCTTAATATGTGCAATTATTAACAGAGTGTTGTCACAACCTATTTCAAAGAATATTTGTCAAAAGGAAAAACATCAATGGAGTTAAGAGAAAGGAAACAAACACATATTTTATTTTCTATTTAATGTTGCACAGCAGGTCTCGTTTTTCTGTATATCTTGCAACCAATGGGATGCTGAGAGCAAAGATTGTAGCTACCAGAGTTACCTGACAAATAAAATCCTTGTTACAAATCATTAGTTTCGTTTGCTATGCTTTGCATATTCTTTCCAAGCTGTGCTGGTTTCCTCCCATTTTGAATGTCTCTGCTAATTGATTCCACATGGCTGTCTTATTTTAGCAAGCTCACAGCCAAACGGGAAGCTAATTTCACCTGATGTAATTGGGCATGCAGGAATGGTTTAATTCACAGCATTTCAAAACACTCGGAATTGCTTTCTATGTCTTTACAAACTTGGAATGCAGTTTATGGAGTGTAAACCCTAATTTTAGCAATGTAAAACATGAATGGTTAGTGTACTACTGTTTATGGTCCAAGTTCCCTCACAGGGTCAGTGAGCTGTAAGAGGTGTTATAATGTGACCTGGCAGGAACTATATATGACAGACACATACAAGACAGTGCTCTGGAAGACATAAATATCTTTAACCTTCTCCTCGTTCATGAACAAGTTCTTATGGTATTTATCTCAACCTGACCTTCAATTATCGTGGAAAATTGTTTGCAGGGGATTGTAAACAAGATTAGCTGAAAGTCTGCTTTGACAAAGCTGAGGAAGGATGGAAGGAAAGAAGGAAGGAAAAAATAAGCTATTTTAAGTAACACAACAGGCTCGTCAGAGAAAATTTCCTGATTCTCTGAGACATCAGATTCATGAGAGCTGTGCCATCGCTAACCATGTCCAAGATCCGTGCTGACATCAGAGAGAGACTGGAGGGGAAAAAGGGCAAGAAAAACATCGACGAAACCTAACAGGGTGAAACTAGCATACAGAGGAGAAATGGCACCAAGCAGTGTTAGAATCTGGCATATGAGAGCTCTCAGTTGATTAACAAACACAGAAACAGGATGCCTTTTGACTGATTAAAGCCAGCAAATTGAAAAAGAAAATGTGATTGAACAGAAATAAACTGGATGGAGAGAGCAGCTGAACAGCCACAGCTCTTAAAATAATAATAATGAAGCCATATCAGATGAATTAAGTACTAAAGCAGCTTCAGTTTTAAGACTTACCTGGTCTATTCTTATGCAGATTAATTATAATCATGTTGTGTTTTTCACAGTGTTAGTACCTGTAGAAAGATTTGGGGAGCTCTGGACTCTCTTCATGGGAGAGAGTACGAGTGACACAGCCACACTTTTGCGAGAGAATCCTCCGCTATCTGAGAAATCACACTCGAGCAGGTGATCATTGATGCAGAAGCAACAGCACACATGCACATGCATAAAAAAAGATATCACGATGCAGAAATATGTCCAGCCAGAAGCGTAATGCAAAGCCTGGCAGCAAAGAATGTGTTGAGCCTATGTGAGCTCTGGGTCAGATATAAAACCATATAAATATAAAGCCACAGGATTTCAATGATGTCAACTGATGATATGACACATCAATAAACATCTAATTACCCTTTTATTTTTCTAATTACTCATCTTCTTGTTGTAAACAATTCTTTCCAACATCAATGGCGGCTCCATCCTTTGTCCTTGTTTGAAGCCTGGTTTGGCACTATGGAGGTGTGTGGAAGTGATCCAGAGGCTTATTACTCATCATTGATTTTCTCACTAAAATGCACATTCTGGTTATCTGCCAACTTTAAGAAGGAGCTTCACAGCCTTACACGGATGCTGCAGGTCACAAAAAACTCAGTCTGAAACACGGACCAACTTCAATGCTGTCAGAGTTAGATTCATGTCTGTGGTAGAGGGAAAGCTCACACACCGCTGCAGCTTTTATACAGCCAGATGGGCAGGACTAGACTCACACTGACATTTATATTGTACAATATCAAATGTTTAAAAAGTGTGTGAGAAATTAAAATATATCAAGTTCTTGGCTTACATACCTGTATTCATATTGAATAGCACTTCTTTTTGACCTGCTGCAACAGGATACGCTGTCCTAGAAAAAAGAAGTAAGGATATTTTAGAAGAACTGAAAAACTTTTCAGCTGAGATACAAACTCGGTGACCTTTTCCAGAACGAGATGATGGAAGCTGGCATGATGGATGTGAATGACGTGCAGATCAAACGTCGGGAGTACAAGACAAACTGTCACTGTGTGAATTCACCCGCGTCGTCGCAGGAATTATTGTGTATGAGCGATACCACGAGTGACAGGAGCTGCATTAGGGATCAAACATGTCCGGTATGTAACCATCTGAAACACAAGGCTAACCTCTGTACACATGCCAATTCTCTTCAGAGGATTCTGGAACGCTACCTTCAGATAGCAACTAAAGCTTATCTCTTAAATGTGACAAACGACTGGGACAACATATATACTGTCTAGGCTTTAATTCATGGAAATTCTTGGTCACATCCATACTGATGAGGTTAATGACATTTTCTTTCGCTGCTCTCACTCCACTCCAAGCATCAAAGTCCCGATAATGGCAATGACAATTTACCAGGGCTTATTTTGGAAAAGGCATGCAACCGTATCCTGACAAGAATGTGTAAACTGCCTCAGCAGTTGCCTCTGGTGATGAGTGGCATTGGAGCCATGACATAACAGCAACACATAACTGAACGTGAGAAAAATTTTTACGACTCTTTTTGCACGAGAGATGTACAATCTTATGTTAGAGATAAATAGATTTAAACACTTTAAGATTGTAAATATTAATCTTATTTATTTATATGGCCTCTGACTTTCCACAATCGACAGTTTAGCATTACAATTTTAATTATTTCACTGTTAAACAATGATCCTTCTGAAGAATGTGGAGTACAATTATTGTGCTACACGAAGCAGTATGTCGTGGGATGCTTTCAAGACTAATTCTTTACACTCATACTGTATGGCCTCGTAAATCTATCTCCGAAAAAGACACACACGGTGTGGGGTAAATCATGGGCCTGGCGTCGCAGACAGTCGGCGTCCGAATGATATTCAGATTATAAACAGGATCATGTTTCTTGGGGACAGATTGGTGGCGACACTGCAGCTGTGGCCGTGGTGTAATGTTATGGCTGGTCATTGGAAGAAAACTTGACAGCCTTCACACTTACAAATAACTCAGACTTGGTGCTCGCGGAGAGGTTTTAAGCTCTTAAAAAAAGGAACACACAGAAGGGTCTTGTATAAAACACTGACAGGGTGAATTAGTTTCGAGCATGTTGCTGTCATTTATCCAGAAACTGTAATTCAAACAGCGGTGGGCAACTGTGGAGACAAACATGTGCAGGATTGTAATAGCAGTCAGGAGTTATAAGCCCCTGAATGCTACAACGTCCAGCACTACAAGCTTATCAAGCCTCATTAGCTTGTTAAGTGACCCACAGGGACACATTCAGTTCATATCAGAGGACCGTAGTAACAACAGTAGGAAGCTTCCTTCTCCTCTTCTGCTTAATTAGAAGCTACTGATATTGTGGGCTTTTATTTTCATCCTCCCGACAACAAAAATGTTTGAGCCGGACAAAGAACTTCGGAGGAATTCAATTATCAAGGTGTGTGTTTCCTTTCGTGCTATTTTGTGATGTGTGGAAATGTGCAACCCAGACATTATTGTGGAAGCGAAAGAAAGGAAGGAAATAAAAACACAAACATGCCATTAGCTCTGGCAATTTGCCTTGGCATGGACAAAACAAGTGTCTCCACCCCCCCCCAAGTTTTATTCCCCCAGATGAGACGACAGATAACACTTTATTCATTTCCAGAAATGTTTCCAATCATTTTTTTATTTTAATCACACTCTACTTTGACTATGCACATATTCTCCTTGCATTTTGTATTCATGTACTCATAACAGCAGAAAACACATTAAGTGAGCAAGAAAGTAGCAATTATATAAATTAATAGAAGGGTAAACAACATTTACATTTAAAAAGGAATTTAAAGTTTCGCAAGTTGATGGGGGGGGTGAGGTGTGCTGTCTGAGACAGGAGGAGGGAGTGAATAGTGGAAGGAGATAAGCTGACTGTGGTCCCAAAGGGCCTGACCCTGAAGTGGACACTCAGACTGAGACACAGTCACAGGATGTCAACAGATTAAGCTGCTTAGCCATCTATTTAAAGAGCAAAGCAATAAGTCATCAGATAGATGCTTTTGATTCATCAAAGAAAACAAAACGGTATTAAAGAAGAATGCATTGCTACTGGATACATTACCTGAACAAATTAAGTCCATCACTCAGAGGTTTGATAACTGGGGTTACTGTAGGACCCAAAGGGAACAATCTCCCCTTCAACAAGGCAACAGTTTCCCCAGAGACCCAACATAAATATCAACCAAAACGTTCCAGACAAATGTCACGCCAAAAAAGGCAGAAATGTGAATTCCTTCATTCCATTCCTCCAATTACTCAATTGGGGCCTCAATGTTTTATTTGTGCATTTTTGTGGTAGTGTGGGAAGTTTGGGGTGTGGTAAGAATCAAAAGTAATCCAAACAAGAGCCCAGCCACAATCAAGCTATTGTAACTGTAAAAGAAAATCAACTCTGCATCCTGCATAGGAAAGGGGAGTATCTTTAACATATTTAAGTCACATTTCAAGGTCATAAGTGTAGTCACTGTAGATGCCGATTGTATAACACTTTTGGGTCTAAGACCTACTGAATCTGCACTTTTGGTAACAATAACCCAACTTTAAAACCTAAATAGCCATAATTCTTAATATGTGACCTAATCCATACACTATCAGGGTGTGTTTATGCACTATAAGACATTCAAATCCGTGCCTTGAGACTTCTGGTGTGAGGCGTTAAAATCCGAAATGTTTATTCAGCTTATGGTCTGATTCTTTGCCTAAATGAGTTAAAAATACTGATAAGTCATTTAGAATGGAACAAATGTGCTGCAATGCACCTTACTGTGACATGCAGGCCTATTTTGCCAGCAGCACCATGCTCTACCACTACATTCATGCCACTAGTTGAACAACAACCAGTGCCGACAAAGTTTCTGTTATCAGCCATGTTTGTTCAACCTTGCCACTCATTAGCAGACCCCCCTCTGGCTGTGTGAATGGATGGGGAAGGTCAATACACTGACCCTGCCTGCCCACTCGCTGTCCATGCTGAAAACAACAGAGGCCCATGTGTTTTGCAGGTTGCATCACAATGCTGCTAACGAGCCTTGCCATTGGCCCGAGAGCGCTAATGCAATTACGCAACACAAGCGCCGACAATTTGAGTCAGGGTTATGGAGGAAGACGAATAATTGGATTTGACAAATCACGAGTCTGTTACAGTGCCCTTACTATACAGAACCAACAGGCATTGATGGTATAGACTGATATAATGAGAGGAAATCTGCAAGCCAAGAATTTGTTGGTAGAAATGAAAATGGCAGAAAGGATGAAACATTACACAAAGGAACAGCAGCGAGGGAGATGTTTGTTGTTATTAGGACGTGGCATTACATAATCTGTCTGGGAAAACAGCATCATCAGTTAACACCTTGAGAGTGGTTTCATTTCTGCAAAGGCAACAATGTAGCATTCAGGCGTGGAAAAAGGGAAGTGATGATACGCAGACGTGATTTAAAAGATGGTGCAGCACTTTAAATCAAAATTCTCAGCACGTCTGACTTAAAAAAAAAAAGTCGGTTTTACTATGACGTGCACAAGAAAATCACAGCTGAAGTGTTCCTACTGTTGCAATGCAGTCAAATAATTTGACAAAACTGTGCCAAATATTTTGCCAATGCTCTGACTCAACGGGCATGCTAAAACAGAGCATCTAATCAGCTGTGGTGCGATTGCATTCCCCATACATAGTCCAGATTCCCCAGGTAGCAGTGTTAAGTGTCGGGCATGAAGATAAGAGGAACTTGATTAGCAGGGGTGCTATATTTGCTGCTATTAGATGGGACCTTTTACCCTCTAAGGTGCTCTAGAAAGATCCAGCTGAGAAAGTTCAATATGGTGTGGGTGCATGGGATGTAGATTTACACAGTAGTACAGTTCCCAAGATCGACTACAAACCACAAATGCTATTAGCTGCAAAATGTGCTTCCATTAATGGTTAAAAATGTGACCAGAATTGAGCATCAACTGTTTAAAATAAATATGAATTAGTCCATTCCTAGGATGCATGAACACAGGTGCATCTTTAAAGTGTGCTCATTCACACGGAACTGTAATTCAAGTGCCTGCTCATTTGCTACAAGTCTGACTTTGAACAGCTTGAAAGCAATTTCAAAGTTCTGAGCAAATATCCACCATCAGGGAGGAATGAAGACGACAAGGGGAAAAACTCACTGAGAATAACAAATGCTGTTGCCAAGCTTAAAGCTGAAAAACAAGTACAAGTACTCCAAAACCTGATAAGTTAAATAGAGTCCTTGCATAACACAAATCAAGACAAACAATCAAACCTTTTCGAAAGACTTATAGGTATTACAACTCAAGTATTCATAATCACATATTTCCATTTAAAATTTGTCATGTGACAAATTCAGAGAACAGAAATGCATCTGTGTATTTCAGCTCCAAAAAAAGGGAACCACCAAAAGCCATGCTACGAGCTGAGGCTGGGAACCGCCCCCTTTCTGTGCTCCCAGGGGGGTCTGAGTGACATTCCACAACACCTCTGAGACTGGCTGACCAGGGGAACTGGTGCATGGCTTTTGTTTAATGGGAAAGAGGAAACCATGAAAATAAGTGTGTAACCAGATATGCAAAGATGTATAAGGCGACCAGGACGGAGGAGATCCCAGGGCGGAGTTCTGGTAAGGTAAACAGGTAAAATCAAGAGAACCTAGAGCTGAATTTAAATGTGCTTATTGATAAAATCATACATCCAATGGAAACACAAGAAGTGGCTTTCTTGTATTTAGCAAAAGCCCAACAGCTGCTGCATAAAACAAACCAAAGTGGAATTAACTTTATCCTGCTGTTTCATAAGAGGCAGACTCTTTTATTTGACACAATTTCCCTGGAGCACCATGACAAAATGACCAAAACCTTGCTCTAGTCTATAATTGTGGGTTTTGGCAGAACAGATAAACAGGATTCTGTTTTGGTGTTATGGGCTGTAAAATCTATTCAAATCTCTTCTAATTTGTACTTCCTTAGTATAGTATACATTTTTAGGGCCCGAGCACCAGAGTGGTGCGAAGCCCTATTGTATTTCTAATGTTTCTTTTTCTTATTTTTCTCGTTATTCTTCCGACAAAAGAGTCGCCTTTTTGACCCCCTGAACATGCACGAAAAGTTGATTTTATTTGACCTACCCCCCAAAGGAATGCGAAAAATTTTAGAATTTCTGGGTCCCGAGAGGCTATCTCCAAAGGTGCTCTCTAGCGCCACCTATTTTTGGTGCCCCGGGACTGGGTTTGTCCTACGCTCATGAAACTTGGTGGAGTTGTGTATCGTACCGAGGCGCACCAAAAACTCTCTTGGAGCGGCGGCGTAACTCAAACAGGAAGTCCGCCATTTTCATCGGAAGTCACGATTTCGCGCCTCGTACTTTAACGAACTCCTCCTAGAGCTTTCATCAGATTCTTGTCATTTTCTACGAATATCATCTAGAGACGTGGCTGATGTTAAATTGCGAGGCTTTTTAGGATCCGTCAAACGGTGCGGGCGTGGCGGCCAAACAAAAAGTTGATGTTTCGTCGCCGCACAGGAAGTGGCTTTATCTCGGACATGCAAGGCCGCTTCAGGGTCAAAGGTCACGGGTGTGATCGGGGTCGCGTCCTGAACCGAAATATGTATCAATATTCAGTTATTAACATAGCGCCACCTGCTGGGCACAGGAAATGTCATGTTTTACTCTGGGACGTCCTGATCTGACTGCGTTCAGCAGATTCTGCCCAAACCGGGTGGGGACGTCAACAAGGCCTTGGTGACGCCAGCTGAGTAAAAACATCAGCTTTAAATAAAAGGGCGGTGCCTTGGTGGCGCGCAGAGCATCAAGGTTTTTATAATTGCCATAACTCGGACATACGTAGTCCGATCCGCGTCTGCTTCCATGGGTCTTCCTAGAATTCCGTCCCGAACAGATCGATGTTTCAATATTGGCTGTATGTTATAGCGCCACCTAGATACAAACAATGAGGCAGCCCCGGGACTGCGTGCGACCTACGTTTATGAAAATCGGCACGCACGTGGAGAATCACAAGGGCTACAAAAAATCCTCTTGGAGCTAGTGGGTGCGGCGTAAAATGGCTCTGTAGCGCCACCTAGAAAATTTCAAAGAAGCGCCACGAAAGCAGGTTCGACCCAGAAATATGAAATTCGGCACACTTGTGCAGGACGCCAAACTCTACAAAAAAGTCAGCGCGACCCATGTGCTAAACCCCACAGGAAGCGAGCTATATTAATTATAATGTTCAGATTTTCCTCATTTCGATCCATTTCCAGGCCCGCTGTTTTGCCTCGGTGTTCCTCCAGTTTACATCACATCCACTTCAAATTTGACCTGAACATTCTCAAGTCCTTCGCGCACATGCTGATAAAAAAAATTTTAATTTCAGTCAAACGGTTCACCCGTGAGAGCGTGGCAAACTCCAGTGTCCGATTCTGGCGGGGTGACTTTGGAGACGCGCGTACAATGGAATGTGGTGTCCTGCTCCTACAATTCTGGTCCGATTTTTGATTTTTTTCGACTCGTGTCATCACGAAGCATGGGTCATGTTAAGTTCTGAAGCTTGTTGTGATATTTTGTACGGTGCGGCCGTGGCGGGGAGCTGAATTTAGCTGTTTTTAGGGCTCTTCTGCAGGGTTTAGTGTGCCTGTGAGGCTCAGGGTCTGAGAGGCGTCGTTCATGTTTGCTCAGCAGTCTCGTCAAGAGTCTGTCTCCCCGCCCCCGACTACGCCGCGTTTGTCGTCTGGACGCGTGCACAACGTTAAATTGCGAAGCCTGTTCCGTTCGCTCGCACGGTTCTCCCGGCGCGTCGAGCTGAAGCGAGCTGCTTTTAGGTCTCTTTTTCAGGGTTTTTGTGCGGCCTTTTGGGCTCCTGCTCTGACGCGCCACGAAAAGCAGGTTCGACCCAGAAATATGAAATTCGGCACACGTGTGCAGGACACCAGACTCTACAAAAAAGTCAGCGCGACCCATGTGCTAAACCCCACAGGAAGCGAGCTATATCAATTTCCGTGTTCACATTAACAATCCATATCCAGGCCCGCTGTTTTACCACGGTGTTCCTTCAGTTTACATTAGATCCACTTCAAATTTGACCTGAAGATTCTCGAGACCTTCCCGCACGTGAATATCAAAAATCTTTAGTTTCTGTCAAACGGTTCACCCGTGGGGGCGTGGCAAACTCCACTGTTTGATTCTGGCGTGGTGACTATTGAGATGCGCGTACAATGGAATGTGACGTACTGCTCCTACAATTCTGGTGTGATTTTGGATTTTTTTCGACCCGTGTCATCTGGACACGTGTGCGATGTTAAATTGCCAAGCTTTTTGTGATACGTTAAACGGCCCGGTCGTGGCGGGGAGCTGAATGAGGTGTTTTCAGGCCTCTTCTGCAGGGTTCAGTGTGCCTGTTAGGCTCAGGGTCTGAGAGGCGTCGTTCAGGTTTGCTCAGCAGTCTCTTCAGGAGTCTGTCTCCCCGCCCCCGACGACGCCGCGTTTGTGTTAAATCGAGAAGCTTTTTCCGTGAGCTTTTTCGCGCGGCGCGTCGAGCTGAAGCGAGCCGCTTTCAGGCCTCTCTTGCGGGGGTCTGGGCGGCCTTTTTGGGCTCCTGCTCTGACCGTGCGTCGCTCCTTTGGGCTCGGCGGCGGCCCCCCGGCGTCGCGCCCTCCCCGACGGGCGACGGGGGTGCGAGGGCCCGTTCAATGCTGCTTGCAGCTTTAATTTATTATGTATTTGTGTAAAGCGTTAGACTGTGAGACTGAAACCGTGCTGTAAAAGCTGTGATTTTTCCTTACAATTCATATGACCACAATATTTGAATTAAAAATAATCTACATGGCAGAAATACCCTTTATGTCAGCTGACCTTTGAACCCTGTGCAGGGAAATTTTAACTCTTACCTTCATAAAACCAAAAGACTTGGTTCAGAGTCTGGCTACAGGTGAGCTGCGAGTCCGAGTCCTCTCCTCAGCACTGGTTCAGCTTTTCCCTTCCTCTTCCTCCTGCTCAGGATGAGTCTCCCACCGATCAAGCCTTATTTCCAGAGCTTACTCCCTTAAATGCCTGGGACAGACAGAGACAACAGAACAAGGAGAAAGTTTGAGAGCCAAAGTGAGGGAGTGACAGAGAAAGAGAGTGGCCTGTTTGGGTGAAGCGGTGATCATATACGGCTATTTTCAGATCAGGCATGCTCCTCTATGAGCCTGGAAAGTTACCCCCCAGTGTATATGGGTGGGGGCTAAGTGACAGGGGTGACTATCTCTATTTTACCACACGCACACATGCCACAGTGCGTGCACAAGGTAAGACATGCAAAGGTGGGCTATTTAAAACCAAACATTTATCTACAATGAGAGATGTAAATTAGTGACAATTGAATTAAATCATAATTACATCATTTTTTGTTTTGAATTTCAGCTAAATAAAGACTTTGCATAGTTTGAAAAAAACAAAGCAGAAGCAAAAACCCAAAAACAGAGGAATATTTCTGTTGGATAGAAGGAATAGGTGTTAGAGCGGGGGTGTTTCGCACATTCAGCTCTTCCCCCGGGCTTTAACGTCACCCAGTAAACGGTGTCGTCAGTGCAAGGCTATGTAAAGTGGACTTCTCCACAAAGAAACTGACAGGAGTGTCAAATGGTTCTCACATGAGGCTTCCTGTCCCTCCCTGCTGCTGACACTTTGACTGCCTGTGAGGATGGGCTGATGTGCAAATGCGGGCGTAGACGCATCAACTCTTTATCGCAAATAATAAAATGCGTGCAGCCTGCATCATGCCGGCCCATAAATACACAGACCAATTATGCGTCCACTCACGTGTGTCCTTTATAATTTTACTGCTGCGTAACCCATACGGGATCGTATATTTCTGGAAATGACCACACACGTACACACACGAGCTGAATATACATGGCCGGAGGAGGTCAGCCAGAAGCACCTCTAGACCCCAGTCTCCCTGCTATTCCCAGAATGATGACGTAACTCCTGCTATTAGTGTCTCAGATTTAGAACCTGGATACCTAAAACCAAGCAGGCAGCTACTGTGCAAAAGCGTTTTTGGACCCCTTTCACATCCTCATTTCACACCCATAAACAAAACAGGCAAAAAAAAATAAATAGGAGACAACAAACTGTATGAGAACTGTTACGGATGAGGATAATGTGGTTAGGCGGGTGATCAGTCCTAACTCAAATATAATGTAATAAGATCTTCCTGCAGATCCTGTTGTTGTTGTTGTTATTACGTGTGGATGACAGATCTGACTAAATAGAGAAATCAGCCTGTCAGTATCTGAGGCCCTCAAAGATCTGGACCTCAGGGCTTCCATTCCTATGGCAAAAGCTTTCTCCCAGATCAGGAGTCCGGTCCTTATTTTTTCCTTTCATGAATGGATTCTACAACAAATCAAACCAAAATCAGACAACAGGCTTTTAAGAGTGATAAGGTATCAGAGCAAACTATTTTTGCAGATACTGACACACAATCAAACACACAGACA
Source organism: Lagocephalus sceleratus (assembly GCA_911728415.1). Classification (NCBI taxonomy): domain Eukaryota; kingdom Metazoa; phylum Chordata; class Actinopteri; order Tetraodontiformes; family Tetraodontidae; genus Lagocephalus; species Lagocephalus sceleratus. The sequence goes on along the minus strand of CAJVRN010000232.1, from coordinate 13,727,829 downwards.
CTTTGACGTACGAGCCAATCTGGATGGCAGTGGCAGTGTCGACATGCACTCGCCCGTACAGTTTCAACACCTAATTCATTATCAGCTCCTGCAGGACCCTGCCGTTCCCAGTTGAGTAAGTGGGGGTTATAAAAAGAGCTGTGCATGCACACATCAGTAAGTGACACTTAATGGAAAACACTTAAAACCTGGGAGCAGATCATAATATATGTGCCCAAATATCAGCTCACAACAGACTGTTAAAGCATTGACCTGGAAACAGTCAGTTTCTCTATTGCCTTGCTAAAAAATAAAAATGGGATCATGGCACAAAGTGAGTGGACATTGTCATCAGACTTAATTCATCAATACACACACTGCAAAAGTCTTCTGAGTTTTCATAAAGTTGTTAGGCTTGATGGGGCAACTCCTGCTGGGGTAGTGGGCCAATGCCCTTCTGGAGCTTAAGAACCTCCTCATAAAAAAAGATTTGGCAGGGACAGGTCCTGGCGGCCCGCCACACAATATTATAGTGTCACTGTCTCTTTACAAGTACAAACAACCATATTAATTCCCATTATGCTCATATTAAAGATTATCTATGCAGTTTCTGACTCCATAACAGATCCGGAATTCACAATCACCCAAAACAATCTGTTAGGCTGTAAGAAACTTAAAAGTTAAAGTAAAAACATGAACCTGCTTGGTCATTTGCCTCTTACAGACAAGTGCAACCTCAAACTAGGAAAGCCCCCGTCTGCTCATTCTTTTTTTGTTCACACAGAATAACATCAAGGCATCATAAGACCACCCCACAGTGTTATTTTAAACAGCAATCCAGTGCCCCTAAGTCACGGGAGGTGTGAGATTGGACATTGCAGCATGTCTGCAGTGACGTTCTATATGTGTAACCAGCAACATTTTGTAAACAATGACATAATGCAGCAGGCAGAGACATTTATCTTCACAGTTAGGTGGTGTGTAATTTTGCTCTTACATGATGAGCATCTTCCAACTGTCACACTTTCTCAACAGTCTATGTGTTCATGACTGCCCTTCTTCTTATGCTTTAGCTGCTAAATGCTATTAGTTGCTTAAATATTTGCAGAAAAGTGTCCCATATCCATATGACTCCCTTCATTTCAGTGGTGGGACAATCTGATGCAGTGACAGAGGAGCAATCCTTCCAAGAGCGTGGGTGTGAGGAGCTACCATCAAACATGACCTGCAGCGAAAGGACAGGCATTTCACACATCGCTTCAGGCATGACATCATCTTGTGATGGAAGGCAGAGAGAGGGCAAGATGGAGGAAACCACATCGGAGCCATAATGAGAAAATAGAGGGCATCAGAGACGCGTCAGACATGGAGTGAGAGATGAACACAGTAAAAGTGAACCACAGGGGGAACACCTTTTTATGATCTGCACTGATAAATGTGTCTCATTCTCCAGTTCCCTGCTGTCCCACCTCTGCTCTCCTCTCTCACTCATAAAAAGGACATACATCCGAAAAACTCTATCCTGGCGGGTGCAACCGACTCAATATTAACTGACACATGCTTTCTGCCTAATCAATCAAGTTACAATGGACTGATCATCCATTAAGTTCAAATATTTAAGCCTCTATGAAAGGATGTTTACTCCAGCAACCACCCAGGGTGGCAAAGACAGCAGCAACTGTTGCTGTTCATTTTGCATGCCGCTGTGATGCTTCCTGGTTTGCAGATGCAAGTATGTGGTTGTAAAATGCTACGATACATTACACAATAGGCAGTGTCGGTGTGACATAGGCCAGGTAGACTCTTTGGGAGCGGCCATGATTCCCGGAGTGATAGTGTTACATCCTGGACACCTCCCAGGCCTCTGTGCACCCAGCATTCAAATGCAGACAGGATCCAGTGCTGCTGGCCTTTTCATTTTGTAGCATATAATGCAAGGATATGCACGCTGGATGTGATTAACAGCTCAGGGTTAACTGGTTAACCACAAAATATCACATATCACAATGAAGTACTGCAATGTCAAACTGGCTTTTCATCCAGCAAACCCACCTCTCAACAAACTGGAAGTGACAATATCGAAGAAAATGTGGCCAAAACTGTTGTCACAACGCACATTTGAGACACAGGCCATCAAAATAACCCATAAATCAAAGTATATGTATTAACAGTAAAATCAGCTTTCCCGGGTGCAACGCAGATAGTGACATTTCTTCTATTTGCGTACATATCCTTGCATTATATGCCACAAAAAAAAAAGAAAACGATTTTGATTGACAGTGCTGTAAATAATGTGCGGTATTGTGCGAGTGCAGCCTAACAATAGAGATTATCCTAATCGTTTGAGATTTAGGTTAAACATGGATATCCAAACTCATTCCTGGTAATAGGCATGGGTCTTCATTGTTAATGCAAAAGACATAATGTTGAGCAGATCTTCAACTGGAGCTGTGAAGATATCCCCTCGGATGCGCCCCAACGCCCCCCTGACCGCATCTTTGTTTAATGTAGAGGAAAGACCGATCTACCGGAATGTAGTCTGCTGGACGACCTTCCATCCGCTCAGTCGCTCCACTCGGTCTCGCCGTCGTCAGCAGAGCGTTTTAAAGCACAGGAACTACTTCTGTTTACGTCTCTGAAGACCACATTTCAGCCCATTCAGCCTGTGCTGCTCGGTCCCCAGGAGGGGACAGAAGCCCTGGGAACAGCCCCGCCGCTGCGCCTTGACTCTTACCTTAATCAGACCGATGGCTCGCCCCACTGTTACCCGTAAAATGTCGCCAGGTGATCCGCTTCGGGGACTCGAAAAGCCCGCATTCGACCGAGCGCCGGAGCCCCCCCCCCTCCTCCTCTTCCTCCTCCTCCTCCTCCTCCTCCTCCCCGCGCAGGCAGCGAGCTGCAGGCGCTCCGAAGCCCCAGCGCTGCTGCGGCGTCCGTGTGATGAAGCCGTCCACCTGCTCCGCCGACGCTGACGGATGCCGCTGCCCGGCCGGGAGAAGGCTCGGGGCGGATAACGGCAGCTGTCCCGTCCGCCTCCCTAACACTGACCTCCGCCGAGAGGGCTACCGACTACCGCATGCCCCTGTTTGTCGCCTTTCCTGCTCCTCGTCGGGACGCTCCGGACTCGCCAGCGGTGCTCTGCGCCACAGTAGCGGCACCTGCGTCAGCCCCGGCCGCTGCTCCCGCCGCCCTCCTCCTCCTCGCCGTAATTGAGCGACGTCGCGGCTCCCTCGCCAAAATGGCCTCTGTTACTTTCATTCAGCGGCGGCCTGGCGCGAGCTGCCTCCCATTGGGTCCGTGGGTAGCCATGGCAACGCCGGCCGTTCGATCGGCGGACCCGGCTAGCTACCGGTCGATGCTAACTGGAAAAGCACCCATTCATCCATATTTCCACGGGAAGAAAAAAACACCTTATAGTGATTCTTCAGTTCTTCTCAGAACTGAAGAAGCCTTCCGGATAGAAGGCGAAACGTCTTCAAGAGAAGAAACCCAGTCCAGTTGACAGAGAAAACCACTTTGGATACAAGACCTGGATGACTGAGAATCTACACAGACACACCTTACAGTAGTTTAAATTAAAATAAGATCATGCATTTATAGTTGTTACTCTCATGACAGATTTTTCTGTCATCAAACTTATTTAAAGTAACAATTTTCTGTTGAAAAGCTGAAAGAATGAGTATACACTCGTCTTTTTTCAGGTACTATATAGATGATTAAAACAACATACAAATAAAAGAAGATACTGTCAAACAAATACCAATCTGTCTTTTCAGTAGGGGATTTAACCTTTACACAATCAATGAGTTCATTTGTAAATTGATAATATATTGAGTATTATACTAGGATGTTAATAAAATAAATCTACAAGGATTTCTGTTTTTGAATTGATTAAAGTATCTAACAGTTCATATCCTTGAGGCAACAATTATTGAAATAACTGATTTAAAAATGGACCCAAAATGGAGCCTTACAGCACACCACAGTTATGTTATGTCAGCTGAGGACGGTACCTGATGGCAACAGCATTGTCTAAAAGGTGGGTTCTTGATGCTCATCCAGGACTCTAGAGACATTCTAGAAAAAAGTAATGATCAACACTTTCAAAGTTTGCACTCAAATCCGAATGGATTGAAATAGAACTTTCTCCTCCTCCCTTCCTTGGTTAGCAATTACAGTTCATTTGTGGCCTTCAGGATTGTTTCAGTGCTATGTATTGCTCTAAAGAGGTTGGTCTGACAAATAAAATCTAAAAACCAGAAACCACTTTCGTTTAACGGTTTGGATTAAAGTAGGGAATTTTGAGATGAGTCTGAAATGACTAAAATCAGGCTCGGTCAAGGTTTCTTTATAGGGGTTTTCACTAGAAGAGGTCAGGGCTGTATATGTGAGGGAAAATTCAATCTTTTACCTGTAAAGAAACTTTAAAATATTAAAAACAAAAAAGATGTGGCTGTTTTGCCAAATCTTGTGTTTATTACTACTTCTTACGACATTATGGTCTTGAGATGGCTTATATGGTATTGGAATTTGGTCCCCTGCTGTGTGTGTCTGTGCTGCTCTTTCACTGAAACCCACACACACGCCAAGCTGTTGAATGATTTACAGAATGGATGGTATTCCTTTATACTCCACACTAGGTGTCCTCTGGCCACGGCACAAAATAAAGCCTCTAAAGCACACTTCATCTGTCCATACCAATGAATGTGTTCATAAACTCTACACATCTAATGGGATATTGGTGCTTTTACAGCTGCTCTGTTATTTTGGTGTTATTGTGATATTAACACATACAAAATAAGCCCTTCCTCCTGTCTAGTTAAAGACTTGCACCAATTTAGACAGTTGGTCCTATTGATAGATGACCTTTCTCTACAAGACCTCATGTGGGACTATAGACATGCGTGCATGCATTCAGTCTTTCATCACCTACTCGTATGTGCATTCTGCACAGTGCCTTAATGTCACCAATAGAAGCATTTCTTTATATACAATTCTAATTTAACTTTATTTATATACCATCAGTTACAATCAAGAAGACACTCTATCTCTAGGTGCTTTGTAGAAACCCAGGGCCTCACACCTGAACAAGCAACAGTGCAAAGGAAAAAGAAAACACTTTTAATAGGAAGATACCTTGAGCATGGCCAGGCTCCTGATGGTGGTCAGGCTAGATGAGGGACAAATTTTGTCATTTATATTGATTGAATCCAGTGAGCATCATAATGCGGCATCATGTCTAGTGTAAGTGTTGGTCCAGACACCCTGGAAAAGTGACCGGTCCATCACACTTAAACCTAGAAGAAAGTTAGAGTCGACCTACTCTTCCTAATGTACTTGAAGAAGTGGGGAGAGGGCCAAGACAGAATACAACCCATGACCGTTCTGCTATGAGGCAGCTGTGCCCACTACTGCACCAGCTGGCTGTCTGTTGCCAATGTCAAGTAGACGGTTATCCTCAAGGAGGCTTGACTGTGCTTATCAACTCACACCCAACGCACAACCGCAAAGATTTAGCCTCAAATCCATTCATGCATTCAGCTCAAAAATGATGTCACCAGGAAAGCATCGAATAGAATTATGGGCAAAAACATAATCTCTGAAAGAAGTATCAGTTGTACAAGGAACAGTAGTCTAAAATGCACTACACACCACAGTTCTTCTTTATTGTTCTGCTTAATAGCTTTAGTGAGCTGAAGAGCCAGCACAGCTGGATTGTGGCTGAAAAGATAACCTGTGCCTGCTGTGCTAGGTCACTGCTGCTGCTACACTGTATCAAGTGGAGTCAAGAGTTCCTGTGAGTGCACTCCAACAGCTGCTCAACCAGAACAACACTGCACCACGATGGGACTACAGCGTCAGGAACCGTGTCAGAGCCCTCAAAACAAACTCAGAGGGGTGAAATTGCTTTTCATAACAATTAGCCACCCTTTTAGCAACATGAACCTCGTAACAGAAGCTGTGACCCCCCCCCCGCCCCGAGCTTCAATGTTTGCCAAAAACTGTCCTCATCCATCCATCAGACCTGCAATTATCTCATGTCCAAGTCTTACACGCCAATAGCCTGCCCTGTTGGCCCAGAATAGCCTGCAATAAAGGAGCATGGCCTGGCAGCGACACACCAATCTTGTGAGGAAAATAACTCTTTTATCTGAACAGTGGCACTGCCTCACATCTTTCCACTGCTGCCTTCCAGAGAGTTCTGCATTTGGAGCAGGTGATACTGAGGTTCGCTCATCTGTCCAATGTTAAAGCGGCACTGGTGTTGAAAGGAGTGCACGGGGACATTATCTGGCAGTGACATCACAGACACTCCAGACTCTCTTTGATGCTGACCAGGTATATCAGCCCTGTCTGGATAGATCTGTCCAGACAGGGCTGATATGGTTCTTGGTCAAAAAATGTGCATGCATCCGCTGGTATTACTGGTCCGAGTAATAATATCTCTAATTATAACCAGAATAGATGTGGAGTCTCCCCGAGAGTGTGAGTTGGTGATTTCTCTGTGACTCAGGTCTGCTTCAGTCCTCATAATGCAGCATCTGAGCTGACGGCTGGAGCTCCCATCCTCCTGCACCTCTGGGTTTCTCCTTATCAGGGCATGCAGCCCAGCCAGGGTATGCCGCTTATGCAACGCACCTCTCCATTGTTCCCACGTGCCTTGTCCAAATAAAATTGCTGATAGACTGTCTACGCTTTGTCCAACCCGCTGCCTCTTGCTGGCGTTGGTGAAGCCAGACCTCAGCAAAATAAACAGCCAAGGGGCGTTGGGCCTGATGAAATGCCACAGTCCGGAGCTATGAAGAGATTCTCATCAAAGGCAAGAGATCAAGAGCTCCCTTGATCATGGTTGGTTCTAAACTCCCCAGCCACGTCACCTGCAGCGCTCTCTATCATCCACTCAACACTGAGCCTGTTATTGAAACGTATTAATGGAATGAAAGATCTGCTTCTGAATTCTGTGCTCGATTTATGTCGCAAAGCCGCAAAGCCTCTTTGTCAAATTTCAGCTCCTTTACGGGCTTGTAATTAAGTAATGGCTCAATTAATCCGGTAAAACCTGTGTTGCCAAAGGGAGAGGGAGGACATTCATTAGGAAGCAACGGGAGAATGTTACAGACCTCGAATGCACAGAGGGGACCTTGTACAGATAAGTGTCTATGAAAGTAAAATAACCAGTTTAGAAAGTTAAATAAATAGGTAGGCACCTATGTGAGCCCCCCTGAGGTGTGATTCCAGTTTAAACAGAGGAGAGAATATTACACAGAGTAAATTAAAGATATTAAATTTAAGGCATAATTGAGCTGCGGGGGGGTAAAAACACACTTTCACTTTTTCCCCTTTATCAGCAAAACAGGAAATTACTGCAAAATCATGATGGCCATGTAAGTGCTCTCAGCTCCGGCATGTTGTGTGAACACTTTTAGCGCCATTGTAAATCAGGAAGTGCGAATAATGGCAATGCACGGGGGCAGATTGTTCTGCTGTCACTCGGGGCAAAACAATCTGTCCAGGCTGGGAATGTTTTAGGATGAGGAATGTGACCCCAGGATCTCCCTCTTCCTTCTTTGGTAACAACTCTGCTGTGCAACATCAAAAGGGCCCTTCAGTAAATCTCTAAATCAGGTTTGACCACATGACCCACGAAAATATTTTTGTATTTAGCTGCAGGGGAGGGAAGCCATAATAGAGGGTTACAGTAAATGGATCGGGAGTATTTATCTATTTTTTAAAAGCTCCTGTGGGGGAGATCGATCAGATTACCAATCATGTCTGGAACACTTATTTATTTGATATCACGTATGGTATTGGTCGTGCGACCTGAGACTTTTCTGCTGAGGTTCTCATCGCCTGACAGACAGATTTTGCATCTATGATCGTTGCACCTCGAACACGTCAGCGGACACGTGGATCCTCAGATGGGGGTGGCATTAAATCCCATCTGCTAACTGTCACTGGCAGCCTGAGTTATTGGTGGTGCCAGGCTTAAGGAGCTGGCACAAAGCTGGTCCCACCTTCCTGGTAATGCCACAGGCGTTAGAGGGGAGTAATCTCCTCCTGAAAGGCCCATTTGTCAGAGTGTCGGTGCTTAACTGATGCTACAACACTTTTTGATGCTAACATTAGCATTTTGAAAAGTGGTTCTTCTGCGTGCTTTCACAGAGTGCCGCTACAGAGAATTATGAGTCCAGCCGCAGATCCATGCAGCCGATTGGTCTTGCTCATCGATCTGCTGTCTGGCCCTGGCCCCCGGGAACACTTAAAATGAGAAAAGACCTGACACAGCGCTAATTGAGCGCTCACCAGAGATGGGACACGGGCAGCATCAGCTACTTCCCAAATTAAAAGAGGGGAGCAACAGAGAATATGGTCAGGTGTGTGAGTGTGTGTGTGTGTTCTCTGACAACACAGACAAATGTCTGACCACATTCTCCTCATCCTCTGTGCAGCGTGACACACGGGGGGGTTGACACACGGGGGGGGTTGTTCATGTGATCTGATCAAAGGGAGCATCCGGTTTTACACATACGTCTATTGACTGGTTCCCTCAAAATAAAGAATCCACATCTTCTGTCCTCCTCTTCCTCTGTCCTGTATGGCTGTTGACTGAAGCTCTGTGACCTCTAAACATCATTGCTCAGCAAATTGGGGGGTGGGGGGGCGTCTGGTAGTACCGCAGTGCCTCTAGTCTGCACTACATGCTGCTGCAGCCTGCATCGTTCCCCGTGTGTGTCTCTCATCTCTGGATTTCCTTTGTCAGGAGATAAAACCTGGAAATGTAACTAACTGCTGCCAGCCTAACCACAGGCTGGGCTCCAACATTAGAGCATCGCCCACACTGCAGTCATTTCCGAGGTAGTTCCCACAATTTCAGTGAACATTAATCTAGAGAGAGAATCTAAATATGCTGATGGGTATTGTAGGTGCTCACCTCTCTGTCCAGTCAGTAGATCAGGAAGTTGAGATGTTTGCCTGCCTGTGAGACGAAGACAGCAGCCTGCACACGCTCATTGATGAAGCCGGTAGTTGTCCCTCCCGCATGAGTGCGTGACATCACTCAGACATGTACCGGTCACAGACCAAGTGAGGCATGAACAACACGCGGCTGTCGCTCAGTCCAGAGCGCAGCAGGACCTCTCCCCCATGCTTTTAATCTGTCCTTTCAGTGCCAGAAGATTTCTCCCGGGAGAAGCTGAAGTCAGCTTCATTAGTGGCAGCTTCCATGTCTCTGTTTACATCCTTCCTGGTGTGAGCTGCAGCACTCTCTGGCTGATCGTGCCTCCCAACGGCCCTTTTTGTCTTTGTTGAGGTTCTATAACTCTTTTATTTTCCCATTTTACTGTTTTGGTCCTGCAAGGGGTTCTTATTCAAAACCACCATCGAACTGTAGATCAGCTATTGTTTTCTGTACTTGATAGAGATTGTGCAGCCCAGCCCTGGCACACGGCCCTTTAACCCTGCTAGGCTTAGTGGCTCTCTAAACCAATCAGGTGGCCTGGGGTCTATCCCAGTAAAGAGCTGTGCTGCTAATCTAATGGAAGGCTCAAGAGGTGAAAACAAAGGTTAGAAAGGTGTGTGTGTGCGTCTGTGTGTGTGTGTGTGTCTATGCAGTTCCACAGGGAGGAGAGGGTTAACTGCCAGTGAGCAGGTCCATAAATCACATATTAGAGAGGCCGGAAGGACCTTCAACAGACCTTCACGGTGGATCATCACTTCCAAAAAGTAAAAGAAGCAGTAAAATCCTGTCTCAGCCAAAATTAAAAAGAGTTAAAAAGAGTCCTGAAAACTCACTGATATGTGTTCAAGAATTCCCTTTTCTGATAGACTCTTAAAATTCTTTTGGGACCATAACTTTTCTTTTACATGATATGTCCAATAGAGATGACACTGGAATTATTCCTCAGATGATGCATCTCTTTTGTTGTTTAAAAAAACCCCAACACATTTTATTAAATAGACATTTTCCACTACGGAAAGTATTAGGTAATTCATCAATAATCTGATCACATCTGAACACAGCCAGAGATTAATCTGAAATCGGAGGTGGTGTTTTAACGCCCCCTTGTGTTTCTTTTATGCACCACATGACTAAGGTTAGGTTTCGGTTTCATTTTTCCATACTTCAATATACGCTGTTTCTGAAAAACAAAGATTCTTCCACCAACGATCACTGCCGAAGAAGAACCAGATGAGCGATTGGGCTTTGTTTCAGATCCTTTAAGAACAAACAGACAGACGTAAAGAAGGCATTCCTCTCAGCGTTAAAAGATCTCTTATTTTCTTTTTTAAAATCGTCTTGAATTCGTTTGTTTGAGGAAACTGCCGCAGGTGAGCACCTCTTTCACATCCATATAAACATATACGAGGGAACTCTAGAGGAGCTAGGCAGCCACGGCAAAGGTTGTTATATAAGATTCCATTTAAAATAAAAGTAAAAAGTTAAACTTTACAACTTTGTCCATCTGAAGTAATACAAACTGTCAGTTAATTCACTTTTCTATGTGCAACAACAACACGCAAATAAAACGCTCCTCCACTTACAACCGGTTCCTCCGGTTATTTATCATTAAAAATCATGTAAATAATGTTTGTGTGGACGTGGAAGTGGATCTGCCGGCAGGAATTTGTGAACATATGATTCATGCAATAAAGTGAAGCACTTGGAGACATCCTGGATTGTAAGTGACGCTGTATAAATAAAGCTGAATTGAATTACAGCCGAGTTCAAAAACATAAATGGGGACAGCAGATAATAAATACATGGATGAGTCACTTCTAACAGCTGGGGAGGTTCTATTTCTTAATAATTAAAAATAAACATGCTGTAGATGTTGATTGCACTTTTATTCTTAATAAAAGATGTGGTGTAATGATTTGAGGATGCAGAGTAAATGAACTCAGAGCCGTTCACGCCCGCCTCCCCCCTGGGTTCTCTGACATGCCAGGTGAGAATGTTAACGTTCCAGCGAGGCGGGTCCATCAGGACTACTAGCATAAATATCATTTTAACATCCCTGTTCTGCCACTGCAGGCACCAAATGAGCAGTGTGGGAAGTGAAACCGGAAAAGGGAGTTTTTCATTTCCTTTTTTTCTGTCTTTGTTTGCTTTGTTTGTTTAATATGCCTTTTTCACGAGCGCCAGAGGAATCTGCTGTTGCTGCAAGTGACACAGACACAACACACAGTTTGCATATAATAAACTAGAAAGCACTCGGAGAGCACAGACCTCCGCCAAGTTTATATAAATTGCAATAAAATCCGTCTTCTGGATCAGATCCGGATCAGCCTTTGGAATATGATAGAGGATCCCATTGTCCATCCTTGAGTCAAATTTCATGGGGTTTGGTCAATAATTAACCCAGATATTGAGAAACAACATTTTTGGCCCCATTTACCACAATGTTAACGAAAATTTCAAAGTGATCCAGAATCCAGGATTTCTTCCGGATCACCCCCAAAATGAAATCAGGTCTTCCTTTTCACATTTCCAACAAATCCTGAATGAATTAATGTCATCAAAATGGGTCCATAACTTTTTGAGTTATGTTGCTAACAGACACACAGACAGATAGACAGACACACAGACAGATAGACAGACTGGCAAACGCTGGCAAAAACACAACCTCCTTGGCGGAGGTAATAACATGTATTGGTCAATTGTTCATTCATTCATGGCTTTAATTGTAATATTTGTCCTTTCCATAAGGTCTTTCCTGATGTTTGGCGGGCCTCCCCTCTCCCTCTCGGCTCTGCTCGTCATGTGCTGCTGCATGACTGGACCACGCCACAGCGCGTCCGGCCAGACGAAGTCCTCGTGCCACGTTCAAGGCGGCCGCGCCGACTGCAGCCACCTCAGCCTGGCCTCCATCCCTCCAGACCTTCCCGGGAACCTCACCGACCTGGACGTGTCTCACAACAGGCTGCGGGGGATCCCGGCCGAGTCAGTGAGGCCGTACCCGGGCCTCCTTCGCCTCAGCGTCAGCTACAACACCATCGCCAAGCTGGACGGCCGGCTGTGCGAGACGCTGACGCGCCTGCAGACGCTGGACTTGGCACGCAACCAAGTGCTGAGGCTGAAGGAGGAGGATCTGAGCCCGTGCAGCGGGCTGACGGAACTCGTCTTGGGCAGCAATCGGCTCCGCCTGGGGGGAGAACCTTTCTCTGGCCTGCAGGTACCCACACAGAGCAGAAACCAATTACCTTTGATCATTTGGGGAAATACCTCCGAGATTTATCAAGCTATATCTAAAGCTCCTCCATAAATCCAGGAGAGTATCAGAGCAGATAAGGCAGCAGCTCATGGGGGGTTACGTATGTTGTCAACTTTGGCATGGATAACCAAAGAGTCACGACACCAAGTGGATAAAAAGGTCACGATTGCAGATCTCTGAGCAACTTCGCCATTTCTGGGTCTTTCAGCCTCAAAGACCTCGCTATGGTTTGACTCCTTACTTCTCCTTTCGTGTCCACAGAACCTGAAATATCTGGACGTTTCCTTAAACAAGCTGCAGTCGGCCCGGCTGGGCTCTCGGCCCCAGCTGCCCGCTCTGGTGAACCTCAACCTGGCGCACAACGACATCACCACCCTGAGGAGGGACGACTTTGCTTTCCTGAACCGCTCGTCCTTTCTTCGCGTGCTCAATTTGTCGTCCTTGCCTCTGAAAGAGGTACGCTTCAGCTCAGTTCCTCAATTTGTTTCCCTCGTGGCGCCACGGTGAGATGATCTCTGTGTTCCGCTGCAGCTGGAGCCCGCTTGTCTGAAGCCCATTTCAGGCCTGACTACACTCATACTGGACGGGAGCAAGCTGCACTTGACGGTGGTGGAGAGCGTCTGCGCTGAGCTGTCCGGGACGGCCGTCAGTGCCCTGTCTCTGCGAAACATGAACCTGGCTGCTCTCAAAAACAGCACCTTCACAGGACTCCAGGCGACCAACCTGAGCTACCTGGATCTGTCCCGTAACGGCCTGGAGAAAATTGAAAGGGGCTCATTTCAGTGGCTGCCGCGACTCGAGACACTCATTCTAGTGGACAACAAGGTCAAGCATCTGACCAACGGGACATTTCAGGGTCTCCGGGGCCTGAAGAGGCTCCAGCTAACAAAGGCTCTGGTCAAAGGTTTCATCAATGATTTCTCCTTCCAGCCATTAAATGCCCTGGAGAGTTTGATATTGCAGAGATCTGCATTTCAAGAGATTACGACTCAGACGTTCACGGGTTTGACCAGTCTGATGGAGCTGGACCTGAGCTGGTGTAACTGTGTCTCAATCAGAAACATCACCAGCAAGACCTTCGCGTCCCTGGCTGGTTCACCACTCAGACTGCTAAATCTGACAGGAGGAGCGGTGGCGCAGCTCAACCCCGGAGGCTTCTCCGTCTTAAAGAACCTCACCGTTCTCCTCTTGGATTCCAACTTCATCAAACAAACCATCTCCGGCAGTGAGTTCCAGGGCTTGGCGCAGCTGGAGGAGCTTCACATGTCGCTGAACTACCAGAGAATCTCTCTGAGCTCCACCTCCTTTGTTGCCGTGCCCCGTCTGAAGGTCCTGACTCTGGGGAAGAGCCTGACCAGCACGGCCCTGAACCTGGAGCCCTCCCCGTTCAGCCCCCTGGCCGAGCTCACATTCCTGGACCTCAGCAACAACAACATCGCCAACATCAGAAAGACTTTGCTCAAAGGTCTGGGGCGCCTGAAGGTGCTCAAGCTGGAGCACAACAACCTCGCCCGCTTGTGGAAGGACGCCAACCTGGGTGGGCCGGTGATGTTTCTGGAGGATGTGGTGAGGCTGGACACCCTGCTGATGGACAGCAACGGGCTGGATGAGATCCCCGTGGGGGCTCTGAGAGGCCTGACGGAGCTGCGGGAGCTGAGCCTGGGCAACAACCTCCTCAACAGTCTGAGGGAGTCCGTTTTCGACGATCTGGTCTCTCTCCGCACTTTATTTTTACAGAAGAACATGATCACGGCGGTCAGGCCAGAAGTCTTTAAAACGCCCATGCGCAACCTCAGCCTGCTGGTCATGGGCAAAAATCCCTTCGACTGCACGTGTGAGAGCATCCTGTGGTTCGCCGCGTGGGTGAACAGCACCGACCGGAGCGCCGTGCCGGGCCTGACGAACCAGTACATGTGCAACACGCCGCTCACGTATTACAACCGCTCCATATTGGAGTTCGACCCCCTTTCCTGCAAAGACGTGACTCCGTTCCAGGCCCTCTACGTCATCAGCAGCACCATCGTGATCCTGCTGCTCGTCATCGCCATCTTCACGCGGTTCCAAGGGTGGAGGATTCGCTTCTACTGGAACATCATGGTCAACCGCACACTGGGCTTCAGCGATGCCACGGTGGAGGAGGGCAGGCAGTTTGAGTACGACGCCTACGTCATCCACGCAGAAGACGACAGCGGCTGGGTGGAGCGACGGCTGCTGCCGTTGGAGAACGGCAATTGCAGGTTCTGCTTGGAGGTTCGGGATTCAAACCTCGGGATGTCGCAGCTGGAGTCTATTGTCAACAACATGAGGAATTCTCGGAAGATCTTGTTTGTCGTCACCGAGACGCTCCTCAGAGATCCCTGGTGTCGACGGTAAATCAGGCACTGGCCTTGGATCAGACACTGTGTGTGTTTTCTGGAAAGTCACATTTCTCTCTCTGCGCTCCTCAGGTTCACGGCCCACCAGGCTCTCCACCAGGTGATCGAGGCCAGCAGGGACTCGGTGGTCTTGGTCTTCCTGCAGGACGTCCACGACTACAGGCTGTCTCGGACGCTCTTCCTGCGCAGGGGCATGCTGCGGTCCTGCTGCGTTCTCTACTGGCCCGTCCACAAGGAGAGGGTCTCAGCGTTCCACCAGAAGCTCCTCATAGCACTGGGCATGACCAACCGTTTGCAGGACTGAAGCTTCCTCTGTTCACGCTGTACTGGATGTTAGACAACATGTAAAACCTGTTTTTGTGCATATTAAACTGCTGTAACTCATTCATCGATGTTTTAACCTTTCGTAACCACTTATATCCTACATGAACTGTTTCATGAGCTTCGAGCTGTATGACGGTCTTGACATGTAAACCTGTGCGTGTGAGGTATATGAACCAGACTTAATTCCAAAAAAATTTACATTTTTCTGTTCGTATCCAACTCAGTTCAACAAAATAACAGTTATATAAATTCAGATGCAATCAGATAAGGAAAATTATCTGGGTTACAGTGAATATTCCCTAAATAAACATAAGGGTGTTAATTATTAGCCAGGTGAAATGGACTTGATGATATAAGGTTCAGATAAACAGGACAAAGGCCTCTGATGGCAGCAAGGTGAATAATTAAGCTCTTTAAAACAGCCCTCATTCCTCTTCGTTGTGTTGATGCAGGAGGGATTATATAGTGCAATAAATCTGCGTAAGTATAAAAAGGACCGGGGAGGGGACGCACGCGGCTGTTTCAGACCCCGCAGAGAGACCTGAACGATGGCCCACCTACTGGGGAGCTTCACGCTGCCTCTGCTGGGAGCCAGCGTCTTCATCGCCGTGCTCACCTACTGTAGCTACAGGATGCTCAGCGACTACCTGCACAAATGGTTCCAGATGAAGCCCATCCCCGGGCTGGAGGGGACGTATCCTCTGATCGGAAATGCCCTGCAGTTCAAACCCAACGCTGGAGGTGAGCGAGCTGGAACTCCAGTCACAACTTTGTTGTGTTGTTCTTTAATACTGCATCTAAATCCTTAAAATCCTCTTCATTTTGTTGTAGATTTTTTTAATCAAATTGTGGAGTTTACCCATAATTTCAGCCATCGTATGCTGTTCAAGATCTGGGTGGGCCCGGTCCCCTTTGTGGTGTTGTTTCATCCTGAGACTGTTGAGGTGACCCGATTTGCTCCGGCGGCACCGTGCACGTTTGCAGGGGCGCGCGTGTCTTACATTTTAAATTTCCACGCACAACAAACGCAGCCCAGTGCTTCTGTCAGCCGAGCGAGCAGAGTCAACTGAAGTCTTTGCTCTCTGTTAGCCTGTCCTGACCAACGCTGTTCACATGGAGAAGAGCTACTCCTACAGTTTCCTCCACCCTTGGCTCGGGACGGGTCTCCTCACCAGGTGGGACTCTATTTACCCAGTTGAATTAGAAACGAAAGAAAACTCTACGCCACCTACACGGCGCAGAGCCAACAGGATTAAAACGGAAGACGCAATTTCACTTCCTCCCGTCTCTGAATCCTCTGCCACTAGTATTGATTTCCTACCCAGTACATCCATCTACATCCATCTACCCGCTCACAATCTATCTAAATTATTGCACTTTATAAGTAATTCAGTGAGGCTGTGACAGTCGGGGTTGAGGGAGCGCTCAGAGGAGCAACGTTGAAAACCTGATTCAGAGTGCTCATGTCCTTAAAGTGAAAGTTCACCTCCAACAAGAGCATTATCCTAAACAGCAGGGTCAGGTGGGAGTGGCTTAAGGACACCTCTGTGTCCCTGACTGACCCTGCTGGAGTGTCCTGACAATGGCCATAAACAGTCCTTTTTCTAAAAGATATCATCATTATCATCATTACATCATCATTATCATCATCATTATCATCATCATCATTATCATCATCGTCGTCGTCGTCATCATGATCATCATGATCATCATCATCATCATCATAATCCTTCACCATCTCCTGTGTTCCTCATGCTTGCAGCACTGGCCCCAAGTGGCGTCGCCGGCGGAAGATGTTGACCCCCACCTTCCATTTCTCCATCCTGGTGGACTTCCTGGAGGTGATGAACGAGCAGGCTGAGATCCTGGTGGAGAAGCTGGAGCTGCAGGCCGGGAAGGGTCCCTTCAACTGCTTCAGCCACATAACCCTGTGTGCCCTGGACATCATCTGTGGTCACTCACCCGATTAACCCCCCCTTCTCGGGAGGAACGGCGCTGCAAGCGTACCATCTAACGCGTTTTATCTCCCTCACAGAAACGGCGATGGGAAAGAAGATCTATGCCCAGAGTAATGCAGAGTCGGAGTACGTTAAATGCGTCTACAAGTGAGGCTCCTCTGTCGCAAGGATGTAGACGACAGTCGAGCCGCAGCCTCGTCAGTCTCCTTCTGTGTTCCCGTTTTGGTTCCCAGGATGAGTGACATCATCAGCCGCCGGCAGAGGACGCCCTGGTTCTGGCCCAACGCCATGTACTACTGCTTTGGTGACGGGCGGGAACACGACAGGACACTCAGAGTTCTGCATTCCTTCACCGAGAGAGTGAGAATTTAACCCGCCGTTTCGGGGGGCCTTCCGGGGGCTGAACTCCGCCCCCTCCACCGCACAGGTCATCACCGAAAGAGTGGAAAGCGTGTCTCACGGGGAGTCCGACAGCGACTCCGACCAGGGCAGGACGAAGAGACAGGTGTTCCTGGACATGCTGCTGAAGGCCACGGATGAGGACGGCAACAAGATGAGCCGACGGGACATCCAGGAGGAAGTGGACACCTTCATGTTTCGGGTCGGTGGACACGAACCCGCACGAACCCGCAGAGATGAGACCGACAGCCGCCGTCGGTGTTAAACCTTGTCCCCCCCTCACCGCCCAGGGACACGACACCACGGCAGCTTCCATGAACTGGGCCCTGCACCTTCTGGGTTCCCACCCGGAGGCGCAAAGCAAAGTTCACGAAGAGCTCCAGGAAGTGTTCGGTAACTGACCTCCACCGCTGCTAACCTCCTTTACCCACGCCGGTCCTCCATATCTTCTCCTCCCTAATCTGTAAAATCCCCCCATCATATCTCGACCTTTGAACCTCCGTCCCCTCAACCAAGGTCTGTAAATGTGGAGTAAGTCACCATTCTCTGTCTGTGTCAAAGGTGAGTCTGAGCGGCCGATAAACACCGAGGACCTGAAGAAGCTCAAATATCTGGAGTGCGTGATCAAGGAGGCTCTGCGGCTCTTCCCCTCCGTCCCGTTTTTCGCCCGCATCCTCGGCGAAGATTGCTTCATCAGTGAGTGTCGCGCCAACGGCGCCGGGGCTCCGATCACCGAGGGCGTCAGATCCGAGGTTTCTTAAGGGTCAAACAGGACCAGAACGTCAGGGGTCTCCCTTTCCTCCCACAGAGGGTTTCAAGGTGCCCAAAGGCACCAACACCATCATCATCACCTACGCGCTCCACCGCGACCCGCGCTACTACCCCGATCCCGAAGAGTTCCGGCCCGAGCGTTTCCTGCCTGACAACTCGGTGGGACGGCCCCCGTACGCATACGTGCCCTTCTCGGCTGGTCTGCGTAACTGCATCGGTGAGGGCCGCAGGGGTCCACCGGGCGGGTCCGCCGGGCGGGTCCGCCGGGCGAGTCCGCCGGGCGGGTCCGCCGGGCGAGTCCGCCGGGCGAGTCCACCGGGCGGGTCCGCCGGGCGAGCGGCGCGCCTCTGATGCTTCCTCTCCTTTATGCAGGTCAGCGCTTCGCTCTGATGGAGGAGAAGGTGGTCCTGGCGTCCGTCCTGCGTCGGTTTAACGTGGAGGCCTGCCAGACGCGCGAGGAGCTGCGGCCCGTGGGAGAGCTGATCCTGCGGCCAGAGAAGGGCATCTGGATCAAATTGGAGAAGCGGAACCCGCCGGCTTCATCCAGATGATGGGCTGACGGGCCCTGAGCGCGCTCCTCATCAAGAGAACGTCTGATACGGTCACCTTCGCTAAACACTCGAGTGACCTTTCGTGTTTGGATTTAAGATATTCTCAGCACCGCAGTTCTGGTGATTAGGACATGAAAATCCCTGAGAAAATAAACGCAGGAACTCCAATATTGCCAGTGTTTGGGAAAGGGACGCCCCGTGATGCACTTTGCTGAGTGCTTATATCCCAAACTGGACATGTTGGAGTCACGAGAGTGACAGCGGCTACACGCATGGCTCATTCTGAAAATCAGTAAGATCGTTGGAGAAAATAAAACATTCCCAACAGCCTCAGATGTTCAGCTCATTTTTTAACTTCCCAACTTCAACATTCATCATACAGCCGTCCAAGTGAATACTCACAATGTACAGTACCAGCAACATGTGAACATCAGTGTTTACACTGGAGGGTCATGAGAACACTTGGTCAACATGTGTGTGTGTGTGTGCACACATACACACACAAACACACATACACATGCACACAACTCTTTGTACTTCTATCTTTATGAGGACTTCCATTGACATAATGCATTCCACAGCTCTCTAAGCTAACCTTAACCCTCCCAAACCCCTTGACCTTAACCCTGACCATAACCTTAACCCTAATGCTGACCCTGACCCAAAATCAATTCTAACCTCAACCTCAAACAGTCCTTTGTAGTTGTGAGGACCAGCCAGAATGTCCTCATTATGATAGGAGAGTATGTAAAACATGTTGGTACTCACTGGCACACACACACACAAACACACACACACACACACACACACACACACACACACACACACACACACACACACTTTATGTGTGAGTATAACACACAATATTTAATTTTATGAATATTATGTGCAAAATGTCTGGATCTGATTGAGCCCAGAAGGATCCACTGTGACAAAAGTAGTAATCACAGCATGACACAGTTACAAATGACCCCATCCATAATGTCAGGAGATGATTTAGCTGGCATGCCCATGAGGGTCGCTGCCTAACACTGAAATGACATGGCCAAAGATGGATTGCGTGCTCTTTTTCATTGCTAATAATTAAATTATTGAGCACAATCAATGGCTGATAGAGCCGATGTGCCTGCTTCCAGATGAGCCGGGCACAGTTCATTTGTCTGTAGATTTCTAATAAACAGCTCAGTGCCCAGGGTAGGTGGCAGCAGTGAAATCACATTTTCATACATTATACATGTATCAAGACTCAAGAAGACACAATATTTTACCTGGAAATAATAATGAATGGAAATTGTTCACACTCTGTGGGCATTGCTTTGATTGGTTTTCTCTGCTGCGGACCACTAATGGAA
This sequence comes from Lagocephalus sceleratus, assembly GCA_911728415.1. Taxonomy (NCBI): domain Eukaryota; kingdom Metazoa; phylum Chordata; class Actinopteri; order Tetraodontiformes; family Tetraodontidae; genus Lagocephalus; species Lagocephalus sceleratus. The sequence continues at coordinate 13,707,908 of CAJVRN010000232.1, read as the reverse complement.
TATTTCAGGGCTGTTTGAGACACAAAGGATCCAATTTTACATTTTTTCTGAAGCAAAACACATCTCGGATGTACTCAAGCCTGAAATGTACCAGCCATTACCTCTACTACATGCACAAATTTATTGTAATGTATTGAATGTTTATGTGGCTACACTTGTTGTTCTCTTTGCAGTGTGTAAATATCTACTGAAGCAAAAGGCTGGTTTTTGGATCCAAACCCGCGACCTTTTGGACCAAACCATCTACTCTCCGTGTTTGTGTATTATCAGTATTAAAACAGCTTTTAACCATCTGCTATTTTTAGCTTGAACTGTAAACTGAACTTCTGTGTGAGATTTCCATCAACAGATCTGACATGTTTCCATAAAACTGCTGCTGTTGCCTTGAACACAGACTCGAGCAGGCTTCGGTTTAACTCTGCGACTTCCACCACGGACTCACCAGCGCCTCTGGGCACCGTGATGAAATAAAAGGAAACCACTCTGAGGTGAAATGATGATAGATTTTTTCCATTTCACTTTCGAAATTGAAATTTTGTCAAATGGATTGTGAAGTATTAGAGATGCTGCGTGGAGGAAATGAGCGGTGGGCTTCAAGGACAGAATGAGGTCTTGACACTTCTTGCGGTTCATTATAAACTGATCGTTATTAAAGGAGAAGAAGACATTTCCCCCCCCCCACGTATGACCTTTAATGTGACCTCTGAGCCACACCCGGATAGGTCAAAGGCGAGGAAACGAGATGTAGTTCACAATGATGACCAGAAGGGGGCAGCAATGGATGTCATTTAACACAAGCCTGCAGAGAGAATTCAAGTCTGAGTTTGTGTGTGTTTGTGTTTACTTCTGCTTCAGTGACCTCATGTTAACACGGCCCACATGGATGTGAGCACTTTACCGCCCGTCATATTTACAGTCTGCTGTCATTTGATGCAGGAACGATGGTTTTCAACCGCGTTCTGCGAATGAATCCTTTTTTATAGGATGTCAAAGCAAAGATCGAACTGTAAATTAAACACGTGAAGTGATATCAAAACAAAAGAAGCACAGAGAACCGAAATGGATAAGAAGAAGAGCTGCTATTATTTAATCTTTTATCTACTCAGAAGTATCAATGAAAATCAGATTGTGTTGTTTTATTGATTTTTCGACAGAGGGCGCTCTTTTAGAAATAATTTAAGGATCAAAGAAACAAAGAAAGAAATACGTTTTTTTTTTTAAAAAAAAAATAGGGTGAATATATCCTATAAAAGAAAATATATATATTTTACTTACATTAACTGACATATCGTTTACCAACTAACTTATATTGACTTATATCAAATCCCTCTCAATGATGCATTGACATCAATAATCAGCCTGGAGCTGCAGTTGCCTCAGGACAGAACATGGAGGTGTGGTTGGGATGGTGTAGTATTTATGACTACATCCCCGGGATGTCTCATGGATGTCCGCGGAGGCCCGCAGAGACGGGTGCTGAGGCAGACAGGATGTGACAGCAGACCTGGATCTGAGTGAGCGCCATGCTGGGGCCTCATGAATGGCTGCTCCCTCCACTTTTACTCTCCTGCTCACGTGCACGCAGCCCGCCACACGCATGTGTGGGGAGAAACACATCAGGGACCGAGGCTTTCCTCAATTTTCCACATCAAATAATTCCTCCCGTTGGAAGCAAAACTTGAATCAGGAGCGAGCGGAGAGTGACTGAAACAAATAGGTGAACAGGAAGGGACTGAGATAAGACGAGGGAAAGCAAATGAGGTTTCAGGCGAGGAGAGAAGTCAGAAGGAACGGCAAATTGAAAACGAGAATTAGTGAGACACAGTGATTACGCAAAGCGCATCATCTGTCTATGAAAACCATCAGCTGTGACTTCCCCGCCACAGCCAGGGAGGATTTCTCTGCTTTAAAATAATCCCATCTCCCCGCCATCGTGGCCGTTGCCTTAGAAACATGCGCGGCGGTTAGCCAACTTTGAGGTGGACTGGCGTGCAGTGCCGAAGGCGCCAAGGCCGTACATTCTCCCCTTCCTTTGAAGTGCACCGATACTTAATCTCACAGCTAAATTGTTTGAAATGTGGGTCATGGCTCCAATTTTACCGCGCGGTTAGACCTTAAAAGTAAAAATAAATAAACAAACAAGCAAACGGGCTCAACGGAGAGACCTGCTTCCCTTCAGCTGCCGCGTTTGTGGTGAAGTTTCCGCGGCGAGCAGCTGCAGAGAAACAAAGGTCTCTGATCATGGACGGAGCACGAGGACGGCGAGGACGAGGAGTCTCATCAGGTGCTAAAGAAAAGGCTTCTTATGCTCTGCTCTGCCTCCTGTTACGTTCTCATCCATTCTGGGCTTGAGCCTCATCAAACTGCTCTTTATTCTGAAAATTTGCTCCCTCTGGTGTCTGAAGGTTTTTTTTTTTTTTTTGATGATGTGCTGTTTGATCCCTGAGAAACGTCCCTCTGGTTCTGGAAATGCAGTCAAGACCAGGGAAACCTGTGGCCCGCGGACCACACGTGGACCTTCCTGAATGTACGTGTGACCTCCACAACTCTTGTCTTTATCATCTTCACCAGTTAAATTATGGAGCTATGAATCAGTTGGGTGCTACCATCGCTGCAGAAGAACTTTCTGTTGTCTTTCTGTTGCCAGATTTTCACTCCCGTGGTCCTGTTCTTCTGAAATTTCAAGTGTGAAGAGTCGACAAACGGTAAATTTTTCACGTTGGCGTTTGTCTTCTTTGGTGCTTTCAAATTAGTAAAAAGACTATAAACAAGAGCAAACGTGTGAAAAGATGGTCAGCCATGGCTTAGCTCCAAACAAATGGAATCAAAAGCTTAAAAAAGAAGGTCGTTTATATAAAAACACATAAAAAGTCTTACTCTTGCACAACAATAAATTAAAAAATGCGCCGTTTGATCTGCCATAACAGTGTTGCCTCATCAAAAGAACTGGTGTAATACATGGTTGTATCATCCGTAGCTGCCTAAAATATTTCACGTTTGTTAAAAACATAAAACGCTTGACAGCAAATGTAAAAGAATGTGTTATACATATAATAAATAATTAACGTTTCGCCATCGGCCCCGACAGTGACAGATCAGAAGGAGCTCAATCCTTGACGTGCGCGACAGGGGGATTATTCACATTCTTTACATGCTCTAAAAAAAACCCCTCCTGTTGGTGCTTGTAATAGGGCCACTGCCTTGTGAGGGTTGTGATGTCACATGGTTCATTCTCATTAAGCCATTGGCTGCCCCCATCATGACCCGCATGCCAGCCCCTCTATATTTCCCTGCACTAATTGCTGGATTAAATGATGTTATGGACTGTGCGCGATGGCTCAGGCTTCAGGAGATATGAGGGCGGAGCTTGTTGGGCTCCTGAGCCCGCCGCGGTGTCGTTCCAAAAGCCTGTTTGGTAACTCAAGTCGAATAGAGACGAGGATGAAGACTTCGGGGCATCTGGTGCAGGAAGTGACCTTTGTGTGAGTTCTCCCTGCTGTCATGAGAGTGAGGAGCGGTGCCAGGGAAATGGAAGGGTTTTACATGCTTCGGGAAGTCTTATCAGACCCTTCATGACCGGCTACTCCAGCGCTCCCCTGGGATCCCCAGTGGGCAAAAAGAGAGGCAAGAGCGAGGGGGCAAAGCGCGTGCAGGGCGGACAGAGCTGCATCCAAAATTGCCCAGATCTAAAGAGGAGTGTGTGGGTACCATTTAGAGGGGAGAGCGTGCTACGAGAGGCTAAGTGGAATAATTATTATGGGGCCTGACACGAAACAAAGGGCCCAAGGTTAAAGCCCCCGCAAGGTCGGCGCAAAATGACACCCTTTTGTGTGTTGAAGGCCGACCCAAGACCCGCGATGGAGGCCAAACTTCAGCTGAAGGGTCTTCCAAAGTGCACAATTCGCTTTTCTGCTTTTTTGTTTCGTCGAATCACCGAGCCGGAACGGCAGACATTCACCCCCGAAGCTCTTTCCCTCCTCCATCCATGTCGTTCCGAGCCCCCCCCTGTGAGGTTTTTCCTGCCACCGGCTGAACTAATAAAATGGTCATTAACGGCTCTCATTTTGTGGAAGGCGCGGGGCGACGGGCGACGGCGCCTGACCAGACGACCCCCCCCCCGCCCCCCCACCTCCTGTGTTTACTCTGGCGGCCACGTTTGGACAGATATGCACCGCACCTGATGGAAAACCAGCCCGGAGTGAAGAAAAGACACCCCCCATGATTATTGAGATCACTTCCATTATTGCCTCTTTTTTTGCACATCAGTCAACACAGACCAAATAAATCTCCTCCGGAGTTCGATTTTCAAAGTTTGCAGACAGCTCCTGTCTTTGTGCGGTTTTGCATAAAACTGCAGTTAGAGACTTTTGTTTGAACGTTTTCACCATCTGCAGCTTAAACATGCAGCTAAATAAAAGTGCGCCGGCGTTTCCTCCCAATGAAAACGCGTTGGACACAAATTAGCCCAAAAGGTCAAATCGGCCAGTCGCACCAGGACCCCCGTAAACCTCCCAGCTGCTGGTGGTGCTGGGATGCGACTCCTCAATCGCGGCCGCCCTCCACGGATTCCCTCCGGAGCGGGCTGACTGGAGCGCTGTTCGGCAGAGGTGAATGCAGATGGGGGTGTTAACAGGACATTATTTAATGAATGGTAATGGACCTCTGGGTGTAATCAAATCTCCAGTGGCCCATAAACAGACTCTCTCTCTCTCTCTCTCCCTCTCTCTCTCTCTCTCTCTCTCTCTCTCTCTCTCTCCCTCCCTGTCCCTGTCTCTCTCCCCCAGTCAGATGCCGACAGTTGCAGCGATGCATACCGAATGCGTCAGGCTTCAGCTGAGCTGCGCTGGTGTGTGGCGGCCTCACAAAACTGTAATAGTGACACTGCCGTGCACATAATGTCACCACAGTTCTGGCTAAAATGAGGCCCTGGCACTGCTGGGGGGGGGGGTTGACATGGAAAAATATCCCTAAAGTTCCGACTGTGCTCGTATTCCCATCACATCGGAATATCATTTCCTGTCCACTGTCTCTCTCCATCCCGCCTCATCTGCCTTCGTCAAATTAAAGACACATTTTTAATTATTTCATGTCAACATTTTACCAGTTTTTGGGATTTAAATTAAACTTTCACCTCATTCAAAGGAGTGTCATTTTTAGAGGCGATGACGGCTACGTCTGGAATTTGAGATTAACTTTGTGGGATTAAAGAAATGTTATTAACGGCGAGCCCGTTCTTTCTCATTTTTATTTAATTGAAAACCTTAAATTGTTAGCAGCCTGACATTTGTTACCTTCGCACACGGATGCTGGCCCTTTTGGGTTTTCTGCATTAAATTGTGAGCCTGACATGGTTTCTAATCTTGGAGGTCAGTCTAGAATTTAAGGTGAAAGCCGGAGGTCACGTAAATGTGGAGAAAACAGATGACACGTTGGGTTCAAATTGTTTTGTTTGTGCTTTATGGGCTGTTTCAGAGGTGCAGCGTCACGTATCGATCGCTCCTGAATGAATGCGCATCATTTCTGATGAACCCTGCAGGAGGTCCAGCAGGCCGACGCTGAGGCCACGCAAACGCACGACTAAAACCGATCTCCCAGCCCAGTCATAGCTCTGGACCCCACCAAACACACACACACACACACACACACACACACACACACACACACACACACACACACACACACACACACACACCTGTACCTAAAGCTTCAACTCACTGAGATGCATAAATACTCTGAAAGGAAAAAATAAACGAAAGATAAAAAGACAGATTAGGTTTTCCCAAATCTGTACACTGTTCACAGTTACCATATAATTTAATACACATTCATGTCAGGATACATATATGTTTTAATATATGATTGTTTGAAAGAAAAAATCTTAAATTCAAGCTTTGTTCTCATTAAACTCCCATATTGATGTCTTGGTGTAGCAAAAAGTAGAGCAGAAGATTTATTATGACCAAAATTTTCATTGGGTCATCTTTATTGCCTTTTTATTATATCTCCAGACATTTTAATTACGTAAACAGAGAGAGCTTTATCAAATGATGCCCTCGTATAAAACTCAAACTCCACTCGGCCATCGAGTGATCAGATTTGTTACAGGGTCCCCAAAGATCATCCGGGTTTGACCTTTGGTCTTGTCCCCTGCTGACAGAGATTTCTCCTTATCTCTGAATCTGGAGAAGATATCACACACCTTACATGGTGCTGTCTTTATTCTCCACTAGTTTACAATGAAGATGTTTTTCATTCGGTATGTTTATACATATTAATTATATTTTATTTGTTCATTTTAAACTGTCATTAAACTGTCACTGTCATGTTAATGCAAATTAATTCACCCTTTTTATCTGTTTTATATTTTACATGACGTCCCAACATTTGTGACATATGGTTCTACTTTTATTGCAATTATCTGCTTGTACAGCTATAATAAAAACTAAAACCTGTATTTTCTGATTACATCAATGAAGACAAGTTTGTATCATTTTTATCATTGATTATCAATACCAAGTATTTCTGAAAGAAATCAGGGAAAGAGCGTATATTTGTCTTTTTTTTTAATTTACAATATATATTTGATTGATCAGATAGTCAGTCATCCTGGAGTTCAGCAAAGAACTTTGTGATTTTCTCAATGTCGTTTGCTGGGAGGTTCAGGAGACTTTTTCATCAGTTCCATTGAAGAAAGACCTTGTCTTCAACAGTGTCTACATCGAGGAGGGCAACGAAAAAAATGTGCTCCCTCTGGTGCAAATTTCATTCTTTTGTGTAGTTACATTTACATGAAAGTAATAAACACTCACTTGGTGGATGTTTCATTGAGACCATGAGGTCCTTTACAACATCAGGACCTCCAGCTGCTGCTGGTGGCCCTAAATAAACCATTCTGCACAATACAAATTAGCGGGACATCGACCCTGTCCCGCTATCCAAATGTCTGGGTAGTGTTGTGTGTATTCATATGAAAAGTTCTGAAAACCACAAAAATCAACACACACACACACACACTCATCAGCGATACACATGCAGCAATCATTACTGACACACAATCAACAAGGATCAGTTACACAATCATTAGTGACACACAGACACACAAACACACACACAACAATAATCAGTGACACAGACAGACAGACAGACAGACACACAATCATCAGTCACACACAGACAGACACAGAGATCACAAGGAAACACACACACACACACACCTACACACACACACACACACACACACCCCCACACACACACACACACACACACACACACACACACACACACACACACACTCACATCATCGGTGAAACAGGATGTTTCCAGAATGAACAGACCTTTCTGTTCAGCTGCCGTTTTTTTTGCAGCTCAGAGGTGAAGCAGGGAGGACGTGTGTGTTTCCCTGTCTCATGTAGGTGTGTGCAGAGATCAAACGCAGCCCTTTAAAAGCAACACGAGAACCACGAGGATAATGTCCTCCTTTCACTGGTCTGAATGTAATTTCACTCATCAGCAGGCGGCTCTTTAGTGAAACGTTTGCTAATCGTTTCCATGACATGAAAGGATTACGTGCAGGGATGACGAGAACTGCCGCGAAGTTAAATATAAAAGTGTCCATTTCATTCTCAGTTTCCCAGCGATCATCTGTTGTGGCTGAGTGTTCACATTAGAAAAATTGGTTTCCTTTGATCTCATGAATCTGAGCCGACTGTGCGCGTGCAGTTTGGCTCTAAGTGAAGTGGAGGCGCAGCGATTTAGAGAGGCCCCGACACGTTTGAATGGCTTATGATTCAACGCGCCCAAGGCACAGAGAGCCTCACCAAGGAGGCAGGTCGAGTCGGAGTTAAAGTGGTGCTAAAAGAGCTTCTCTGGTCTCCTCCCACGGCCAAACACGTGCGCGCCGCTTCGCCTCAGTCCCAACGCCGGCCAGGACGCACGCTTTTGCATGAGAGCGATAGAGAGGAGCGAGACGCTCGCATTTGAATATTTCTGCCTGAGTAACCAGGCAGGTGACGATATTGGGAGCAATTTACAGAACCGATGCGCCCCCCCACCGCCCCTTCGCAGATGCTGATGGGATCACGGCCGGTCCGCCCAGGAGAGGCGCCAGTGAACGCACCGCGTCCCCATCAGTTAGATAAACAGGTACGCGCCTGATTAGCGGCAAATACGTGTTTTTTCTTCCCTTTAAATTGAAAAATGAAGACATGAAAAAGCTGAAATCAAATAAAAGGCGTCTCATTGTTATTTCCAGTTTGTCCAAACCTCATCAGCTGTTTGGCCAGCGGGAATGCAGCCGGGAAATAAAAGAGGAGAGGAACCAGAGATATGTCACATTGTCCTCTGCCTAATGAATAACACAGAAATTGCTGCAATCAGTATGGAAATTGGTATCAGCCCAGTTCTCACATCCTTAAACATGAGCAAAAAAAAAAAAAAAAAGTTATCTATATGCAGAAATACACACTCACACCGGTGTGTGTATCCGCCTGCATAATGTACTCATCCGCCCAAACCATCTCAGAAAGGCTGGAAATATATTTCTTATAGAAGGCATTTGCATAAATACTGCGACCGTGCCTGCATCATTTTTGGGACCGTATATCAGGCATTTATTGTCCGACGCTGCTGTGAGAATCTCTTTAGTCAGTTCATTTGACCTTTTCCTTTGACCCTGTTTATAATCCCAAATCGAAGAAGTTCCCAGAGTCCAGTGTGCGAAGTATTTTTCTCCGGAGCTGAAGATTGCCGCGCTTCCGTTCTCAGGCAACTAAAAATACACCTGAAAAATAATTCATGGAGGTGAAAGCAGGTAAATCCACATTATCGTGGAACAAAGCTGTAAATGTGATTGGTTGGTCTCAGATGTATCAGTGAAACGGAGAGTTTGAGGATAAACCTGCCGCCGTGCACGCCTGCCTGATCTGTCCCCAGACGCACATTTGGAGGTTAATTATGGGAAGGTCGGGGGTTCATTCCAGCTCCGACCTTCCTTATGGGGTTTGTTCCTCCTGCCTGTCTGGCTTTTCTCTACCTGCTCCGCCTACACTCAGAAAATAAAATAAAAAAAAAAATACCATAAGGTCAAAGTCTAAATGCAACACGAGCAACAGACGAAGCTAAAAGCTCCTGAGCTGCTGGAGCGATCAGAACCGTTTGGAGCCACGTGTAGTCGGACTGTCCAGAAAGGAGACGCAGAACAAAGCAGCTGCAGCAGCAGAGTGGTGGGTGAAAATATCAGGGCTCTGCATTCCACATGCCACGAGCAAACGAAGCACTCGCATGCGCCGTTGGGTTGCATTTACGCTATTGATGCGGCGCCGTCCTTCAATTTAATTTAATTAAACCTGAGAGGAGTGAATATCCCCAAGCCCCGGAGCATCTTCCCCAGGAGCCACAGCTGAAAACTCCCAGCACGCGGAGATGACCTTACACACAGATAAATGACATCAGCCCGTAGTTAGTCCTCAGTTACACTTATTTTCTTAGTGGTTTAATTTACTGAATTCCCCTTTAGGAGCGTCAACGATGATCAAATCTCTATTATTGGAAGTGGTGTTACTGGAGGATTATCCAGAGACATTAGACACAATTCCAGTATCATTACACACAACCAGAATAACAAAACGGGAAAGGAAATATTGAAAATGGATATTTTTAATCGGTTATTGCATTTTTTTAAAGGGTGTTTGACCGACATGTCTGAGCAGCGCTTTGATGCAGACTCCAGACTGGGTCCTTGTTCCAGGCTGGACCCTCTTGTCCTGATTTAACTGTTGAAAGGCCACGTAGCTTTTCCCCAGGAAACCCAGAGGCTCCTCAGATGTTGTGCCCACACAACCCGGCCATTTATTCCTCCGTCTGCGCCAGCCGGCTGTCTTTCCTGGCCTCTCGTGCGCAGCGATGGCAGGAAAAGCTCCTGGAGCCGGAGCCGGGGCCTGTTTTAGGACCCCGACTCTTCACGCACACATTCAGGGCTCATTATTAAAAAAAAAAAAAAAAAAAAACACATTCCAAAAAAACAGAGCCCCGCGCTTGAGTTCTGACAGCATCTGTTAAAAACTAAGCCGAGTATACGGTGGTGATTTTAGAGGCTGAGGTTAATCCATCCGTTATGGATGCACGGAGCTTATTAAACTAGTAGCCATAGCAACAACACTGCTGCCAGAGAAGGCACGGTGGAACAAACAGAGACGACTGACCAACGGACGGCTGAAATAAATGATTCTGGATTAGCTCAGAGGCAATCAGAGGTCAAGGCTGTGCGCGACCTTTGTTGTCATAGCAATAGAGGTAACCAGAGCCTCCAAGACACCCGAATGCATCACAGAGCATCCCAACATGTGGCATCAGCACTAATAAGGCTGGTGGCCGAATCACGTGACGGGTCTTTTGAGAGTTTCCCACATGGTGATCGCCGGGTCGCTCTTGACGACAGAGCCTCCCGCAGTTTCGCCCGTCTGTCTCTCTTATGGCGATACCCCCCCACCCCTTGTGCCACCGCTCCGGTCCCTTGTGGCTCCGCCCTCCCCATTTAATCACATCGGGACCCGTGCCTCATTTCCAAACGATTGTTTATTTTCCGGCCAGGGTGGAGTGGGAAAGGAGCCGGACCTGCGTGGATATCGATGAGGAGTGGAACCGTCCACTCAGCACTTGTGCAGATCACAATTAGTTACAATCTGCTGTTATTTACCGAGTCTGTTAATGGGGCGGGGGAGGGAAATGCCTTCTTCTGGAGGGGTCTGAGGTTCTGCAAACGGACGTTTGTTTTTCGCCCTTATAGGTGTTTCATTGTCATGGCTTCCCACAGCCGAGGGGAGGAGGGGCCTCACGGGCGTCTGTGTGAGGAGCACGCGGAGCAGAAAAGAGCACACGGGGAGGAAATCAGCGTTCTCCCCTCATGATTGTTGTTGAGGCGCAGGAGAGGCGCTCAGAGGAGCAGAAGAGAAGCTCGGCTTCTGTCAGACACTAACGACACCACAGGACCTCCATCTGCTGATGAGACACAGACAAACAGGAGGGAGATGCTTTACTCTGTCAGAGACAACGAGGAGGGGGGGTGGAGGGAAGTATGCAGGAAAATCCAAATATGATCCAAACGCTCACGTTTGAAATCCCTCCGCTCCGTGCACGCTCCTCTCCTCTGAGCTGGGCTTCAGCCTGGACGCTGACCTTTAAACCAACATCTCCTGCACCTTCAGCACTGACAACAAGCTTTGGGCAAACGCAGCGGCTCACCAACAGGAACGTGGGGCTGAGGCCCGCGCCCCTCCGCTCCTGGTGGGGGGGGCGGTGATGTAAACCCAGGCATTCTTGGGATCGCTTTGAACTCCATGATGTCATTTCCCTCGTGAGACGCGGCTGCGGTGTGAAAACAACGGGAGAGGAAGCCTTTCCCACGCCTCTGCCTTTCAACCACTAATCTTCCTCCGACCGTTCCACGTGGTGGGTGCAGGCGCGCCCCCCCCGGTAGCTGGAGCACAGCCCACAGAATGCTAACCTTGATTGTGTTTACCCCATGGAGTGTTGAGGGGGCTTAATCACTGTCTAATTTAAGTATTCAGACTTGCACCGAGCCCTTAAATTTCTGTATAAAATCACTTATCCTGTAGTGCTTCTTGGATTTTGTGCAAAACTGCTGATAATTGTGGAAATCGGCAGGAAACTGTTTCCAGAGTAAACAACCTGTAAATAATTTGTTAGGATTCCCCCGTGGGTAGAGAGACGAATGATCAGGTGTGCCCAGCGCCAGCCTAAAGAGAACACGCTCATCATTGCTTCCCCCAGCTGTAAGAGATTAAATATTGATGCAGACCCTCTCCGTGGTGTGCTGGAATATTGCTCCACCAAACTGGTTAGAATCAGACGCTTCGGCAGTGTAAATCAAAAACGTGAACTAGCCCGACCATCTCCACAGTAACATACGGTTGATGGATCACAGGACCAAAGCTCCATCGGTGCCTTTTATTTCTAGATAACCTATATCCCAAGCCGCCTGGTGCCTCCACGAGGGCCTGCTCCTCCGGACTCAGACTATAACCTGGATTAACTGCCACTCTAAATGTCTCCCCCCTCGCCTCTTGGCTTTCCTCTCCATGCATGAATCCCCCTCAGGCTCGCTGTGTTGGAGCTGGTGGCTCCGCCCTCACCTGCCACTAACAGGAGACCCCCCCCCCACCCCCCCCTCCTGTGTTTCTAAGGCGATGGCGGCGTAGCGAGGTTCACTGATGGGACGTCAGGCGTCAGGTAGCCACATGCTAATGACGCCGTTTAGGCGGACAGCGGAGGTGTCGCCCACGCCCCTGCGGAGGGGAGCTGCTGGGCCTTCCCTGCATGCATCAGGCCCTCTTTGTATTCTGCCTTCGCTGAGGTCGAGCAGCTGAGGTCTCATTTTCATACCGACCGCCCCCCCCCCCCAGTGTGAGCTGGAGGGGTGCAGTGGAGTGCGGCGCGGGACAAGACTGAGCCCTGCCGAGCTTAATGGCCAGATTAATAATAAATCCCTTGTCTAATTATGAAATGGTCAAAACTAATGAGACTTGTGCCGGCAGTTTTCTAATGAGCAGATTTCCACTTCCGGAGTCTCTGATATCATCTGCACGTGTCGTGTTCCTGGAAGCTCACAGAGCCCATGAGACCATTTCATTTCAGCCCAGAAGATCTGGACGAGGAGGGGGGCTACGGTACTTTTTCCTGTTGTAAATTTGCCTTCTGCTGTTTTTCCAGTTCATTAAACATCTTGAAATCCTGTTGCTACGTAAATAAAGATCCGATTATTATCTCTCTCCAGGGAGCCAGGCTGGAATGCAGTGCTCTGCTCTTCATTAGAACCCGAATGGAATCTGGATTAAATTACATTAAAGGTGAATTTATGGTGTGCTAGATTGTCCGCTGTGCTCGCTGATGGTCGCTGTGTGAATACACTGGTAGTTTGTCAGCAGGTCCAGAGGTGAAGCTGAGCGTTTAGAGCGGATGCACAGATAATTTAAGGTCATGCGGTAATGTGCAGGTTCTCCTCCTGCGTTGCTTTAATGATAAACTGAGAGTTACTGTCAAAAATATGTTTACGCAGCTGAATTTATATGTTTTCGTAGCTGGTTGCTAGCATTTCAAGCCAAATTCAGCAGAGACACGGTGAGCTCAGCATCAAGCAGCATCGCGTTGATGTCCCAGATGTCTCTTTGTCCAACAGCTCTGGATCGTTTCTGGGACTGCAGATTCTGTGATGGTGATGAAGTTTGAAGCATCTCTTGTGATTTGTGATTAAACATCCCTGGTGCTGTGCTACTGTAGCTGTTGAACACTTAAGGTGACACTAACTCAATAAATAGAAGGCGACGTATCGTAGATGCTGTGAATCCAGAATATTCAATCTTTTTGTGTGTTTAAATGCATCTATTTCGGGCGAAATTGCTCTTTTCAACAAATACGCACAGGGCGGGGGCATGCAAGTGAGGTGTAGGTAAAACTGTGTTCAGGAAGAATGAAGAAGCAGCTGAGCAGGGCTCTTAAAGAGCGTCAAAAGCTTCTACGCTGGCGAAATGACTTTGGGACAGTGAGCCCTGGCGGCCGACTGCCATCACAGGAGCGTCCCGTGAGAGACGCGCGGCTACGCCTGTCCAGTATTAGTGACCCACAGAAGAGTGTAGATGATTGGATTTTAGTCATCCTGATGAAAGCAGATCGCAAATGTGTATTAACTATATAATTCCACTTTATAAAAAGGATGATGTAATGCGCAGTTTTGGGCGATTGACTCTAAAAGGGCAGAATCCATTTGGGAAATGCCAACCCTCCACTGACACGGCCGCTCTTCAGCACTCAGTGTGACATAACATCTTGTGCCTGCAGGAGAGCCGAAAAAATGAGCTTCTGTGAGGTTATCTGACCTTTAAGGCAACGAGCGTGAGCACCGCCGAGGAAGACAACTGGCACAGAGCCGGAATGAAACCACACATCTGATCAGCAGAAGCAACTAGAACCTTCAGCGGCTTGTGTCTGACATCACACATGGTGATGCCGTGGCGTGCCGGTGGGCGGAGCCAGCTCGGGAAGGGTTAAGAGCAGAGCTGGGACATGTGACCTCCGGTTTAGGCAGCTGGAATTCATTCAGCAGCATTAGCATTTAAACCCCGAGGCTCAAGTTCAGCAGATGACCTGATAGGACGTGGCACGCACGCGGTCAAAAACATATAATTAATATAATGACCACCTGTCAGCGCGCTCTGATCTCTGAAATCAGATCTACGCTCGGAGACACGCAGAGCGATTCAAAGAGAGACGGGGCTGTTTCGTCAAACCCGGCTAGCCTAACTGAATTTATTGCAGTTGGGGCCATTTTCGAAGACCGTCAAATTAGCTTTTGAGACTTCCTGACCCAATTTAGCTCCACCACAGAGGGATGTAGGCCGCATGGAGGCTTCTAAAAACTGGTTTTAGTGGCCTTTGACCTCCGGTACACACAAACAAAAGCAGTTCAGATCACCAATTAGACCCCAGGAGCGTTGAAACCCAAGCAGGTCAGCTGGAAGCCCCTCACCCAACACTGGGGAGTGCGTCAGTGCGGACGCAAAGGCTACATCGATGGCTCGGCCTAACCTGATTAGCTGTGACGTCACCGTTTTCCCAGAGGACGCGGTGAAAGCCCTGCACCGCCCAAATGTACTGAAAATCCCATCATGCTCCACTTGGGTAATTCCCTGACAATAATTTCCATTATTTTATACTTCCTCGTGTCTTTTGGCCTCCTTTGGGTCGTCTTCGCCCGTCCTTCTTGGAGGAGCGCGAGGGAATTATGGGTAAAGTCTCGGGAAACGCAGAAGGAGTTGTCACGTGACCGACGTGGGACGTTAGAGCGAGCGGGAAGACAGAGTCAGGCAGAAGTAAAAACACCCTGCTGTTGGGATTATTAATGCCTCTGTGCACAGATCATTAACACCGCCGTTAATCCAGGGTGAGGCAGAAGAAAGTAAACTCCGCGGTAATTATCCTGCCTACGTGATCAGCGGGAGAGAGAAAGGGCGGCCGTAACCTCAACCTTTAAGACACAACTGGAGAAGATGTGGAAATAAAAGAGGAGGTGAGATAGATGCAGCTGTCAACACGTTTGCAGAGTCTCCTTCTGTCGCATCAGCTTCTCCTCAGCCCCCCCCACCCCCCTCACCCCCACCACCACGGTGATGTTAGTCATTTTCTGACCACAAACGACCACCTCCGCGTCTCCCTCTTTGGGAGCTGTGTAACGCTTGTTTTCTTATGGGGAACTCAACATTTGAATTCAGCCCCACTAAAAGAGAGTTGTTATTCTGGCCGAGCCCTGCGCTGTGTCGTCTAATCCATCACAGGGCGCCAGCCCGTTCACGCCGGTGTCTGCGCTCGGTGGCCCAAAGCCACGCCCACGTGCTGCTCGCCACCCAGAGTCACGGGCTGCCGCCGCATCCGCACCTAGTCACGTGACGTGACTTGCCCTCGGGTCCTTGTCCCACGTTGGCCACAGCTGTTGGTTTGCCGGCCCGTCTCTGGGTGGGGGTGGGTGGGGGCGTGGCCTTGTGACGGGCGCGCAGTAACGTGCTGGCAGTGGGCCAGAGTTGTGACCTGGCGACTCCTGTGTCCCTCCTGTCGATACCGTTTTGATGTAGCGAGGAGCGTGTCCCGTCACATGCTCCTGCTGTTGGACGCCCTCGACCGTTGGTGGCGCTCTAACCCCCGCCTCCCTCCCGTCCGCCACCGAGGCCTCAGCTTGGTGTGAAAACCCTCGGAGCAGGCCTGCGCCGTCGTGCAGTAATTGTTTGTGGCAGTCGTCGGGAACGCGGCGCGGCCCGCCGCTCCGAGACGATGCGGCGAGCCGACAGCGCCGCTCCGCATTTCTGACTCACAGTTTTCGGGTCTTTTCGACAACTTTTCCCACAAGCCGCGACAGCGTCCGACAAAACCGATACTTGGAGGATTGGCGCCGCTTCATTTTCCTCGATGTGTAACGACCACGGCAACCGTGGCTGCTCCTCCCCCCGCGGCTACAAGCAGCCGGAAAATCACACTCATCTGGTCCATCTTCCCTAATTCCTTCTGTTGTGCCTTAGTCCTTCTGACATCTGTTCCTGGTCTTGTTATCAGGCATGGGAATGAAAGTCACCCTGTTCTCTCTCTGCGGTGCATCAAACGTGGTGCGAGACGCCAGGACTTCCATGTTTGTGTGTTAAGCTGGAAAATGGGTCGTTTTGCTCCATCAAAACCATCAGTTGACTCAAATTTGCAGAGAAAAGGTTCCCGATTTATCCTTTTTCCCATTTAGCAGCTTTTTTCCTGCTTGTCTTCTTCCACATGGAGAGAATGGTGTTATTGATCTATATTTGGCCATATGAGCGGAGCATTGTACAGGTGGATTATGGGAATTTTCCTTGTGACATTTTTATCTTTTTGGCCCTCAGAATGTATTATCCGAACGTAAATTCCGGCGGTGTTTCTATCAACAGTTGGTGCTTGTGGGGTTAGGAAGTTATGTTTTGCCTAAACTATTTATTTGATGTTCTGATCAGCCAAATTTGGACATCTGTGTGTGGGAGAAGTGGAAAATATTACAGTGAGGGATTATGGGACCAAGCCGGCTGTCCAAAGCGAGATGATTGGTGACAGCAGCACATTCTTGAAGGGAGCAATTGCTACTGTAAATACTCAAATCAACTGGCGAGCAGCATTTTGGGACCTTTCCGACGTTTTCTTTCTTTCAACATATAAGGGAATTCTTCACGTAGCTGCAGCGGATGATAACGGCCCACGCTAATTGTAATGATTGGTTTGGGGCCATTCCTTTATGTTCTGAACTAATGTGCGCTTAATTTTGCTCCTTTTGTTG
This sequence comes from Lagocephalus sceleratus, assembly GCA_911728415.1. Taxonomy (NCBI): domain Eukaryota; kingdom Metazoa; phylum Chordata; class Actinopteri; order Tetraodontiformes; family Tetraodontidae; genus Lagocephalus; species Lagocephalus sceleratus. The sequence continues at coordinate 13,691,056 of CAJVRN010000232.1, read as the reverse complement.
CTGAACCAGAACAGCTTCAGCCGGGTCTTGCCAGAGGGGGGCGTTTCGTTCATCTCAAGAATGCGCTAATTAAACGGCTGGGGTTAAGACTCCATTTCTCATTCCCCAGCCCGAGAAATGTACCGCTGATGCTAATGTGCCAACATTGGCGTGAGAGGACAGGCTTCCTCCTGGGTCTCAGGCTGGTGTTGATGGGTCAGAGTGGAGAATTTGCTGAATTTGGACATCGAAGGAGGTGAAAATGAGGTTAAAACTCAAGGCCAAAGTGCTAATCCGAGCGACGAACGCGTGCTGTGAGCCAAACACGAGTGGAAAGCAGGTGCAGCTTAAATAAAGCAGGGTGGGGCCGAGATAATGAGACTCAGGTGAGAGAAGGAGACACAGGTGGTCAGCGTGAGGGTGATCAGGCAGGTGAGAAACCTGGGGGAAGGACCGGAGCAGACAAACAGGAAGTGTGTACGTATCAAGCAAGAAGAAGTAAACAAAACTAGATTATGAAAAGTACATCATATGCAAACAGCATCGTCCTTAAACTTCCATCCTGGGGAAAGGAAGAATAAAACTGCCTTTTGTAGATGATACCACGCTGTTCATCCCTTGACTCCCACAAACAAACCTTCACGTCCAAGACCATGGAAGAGAATGAGGCCTTCAGAGGTTTTTATTCTGATTGGAATATTAAAAAGAAGTCATATACAGACCTTTATTGTGAAGCGAAGACTTTCAAAGTGATTTACGTTTTCACACGAAGAATTTTTGGAACAGATGCCAGCCTGCCAAAACCCACAGAACTGGAAACCAGTCAGCCTGGGTGCTCCTCCGCACCAGCACACCCAGTAACGGATACAGTTGGAACGTTAAGTCCGACCTAATGATCCCCGAAACGGTGGTGAGGAGAGGGGAGAAACCTGTGTTAGAACCCAGACCGAGAGAGGCTGTGAGGGCAGACGGAGCTCAGATGCGACTCCTGCTGTCGTCCTTCCGTCCTGCAGCCAGCGAAGAGGCAGAAGCTGTCAGCGGTCCCCTACTCTTCCCGCCGCCGCTCAGGTTCTCTGTTCTGGGTCGTTCTCTCCTTCGTTCGCCCCTGAGTATCCTTGACATCATGGGACAGCACAGCTGTAAAGTGTTTTGATGTGTGGAGATAAAAGCCTTCCGCGCCGCAGCCAATCAGGCTGCGGCAGCCTCGTCTACACGCTCTGGACTCAGCATGCACACGTATGCGACACGCTCACACGCATACGGGGGGGGGGGTGCTCTCTGAAGTGGATCCATGGCCCGTCCTGTGCCAGAGCCCCGGAGCCCCGAGACAGCCTGTGCTGAGGGTTTGTGTGAGCGCGCGAGCCAGCTCCTCGACTCCGAGGACTCACACGCCGCTTTGAAATGAGCACAAGCTTCCTCGCTCTCTTGATGAACGGCACCGCCGCCACCGCGCTCGGCGCGCAGGATGCTGTTTGCATTGTGTGATGAAAGTGCATCCATCAAGGCCAACGGCGCGGCTGGGATGGCATTGAGCGTTTACTGGGATCCCACGTGTCCCGGGACTTCTTGCCGTCAGCAGCGCGGCCCCACAGGCGCGTTGAATATCGACATGCTTACCTTTACGATTTTCTGCCCCCCCCCGCCCCCCGCGCCCCCCGGCGTGCCCTTGCCTGGCCGTCATGCCTTTAAAAAAGCAACGAGCATGTGCACGTGCGCTCGCCTCCAGAGCGACACTGGTTTGCTGAGTCATGACATCTGTGACTTTGGGAAGGACGGCGGTCATCACAACTGTCATCCCGTTAAGTGCAACACAGCAAAGGGGACCCGGGCGACTTCAGGGGCGGCGGGGACGTTTGGGGGGGGGCATCCCGAGGAGGAGTGATGTTTGAGCTGCAGGACCAGCTGATATGAGAGCAGACGACGGCTGCTTCTCCTGACGAGAGCTGATGAGCATCCGTGTCCGTTGGTGCTCAGACGTGCTCGTGATCAGATGGGAGACCAACAGCTGTCACGTTTGAGGGCACGGCGTCACACAGAAGCCCAGTTTCTGCTCCTCTATCCGCCACGTGGGATCAACCGCCCGTTTATCCCCACCCCCTCCACCCTCCAACACGACATTTCCAGGAGACATCTCGGTGTTGTCCCGCCGTGGCCGTCGTCTCCGTGGTGTAGGTGTGAGCCTCCTCTATCACACGCTGAGATAATTGGCGAGTGCCAGTGTAGACATCTCCCTGTCGCGAGTCAGAAATGTGTGTTTACGGCCCCTTTGTTGCGCTTGGAACCTTCTCTTTTTTTCCTGCTCCCTCGTCTTTCAAAGGAAGGATGGAGGATGGGGAAGTTAAGATTAAACAGGTGTGGGTCCCGATATTTGCGGCGGGAAGAGAAGCTCTTCATCTTGGGCGGCTGAGGAAGAGCTCGGCGGCTTATGAAAATCGACACAAATACCTTTGTGGAACGCTCATTAAATGTGTGCATATATATTTATTTTTCCCTCCTCAGGCAGCTTTCGCGGTCGATAGCGCATTATTAAAAGGGCTAGTGTGCACAGTTGGCCCTATCAGGCAGCCAAGTTGCAGATGCATGACTTATCCGCGTGTGCCACCTATACTGAACCCCCTCCCAGGCGCTGGATTTCCAAGTGTGTAGGACGGCGGCTGTCAAATTTAAAGGTTTTATTGGAGCCTTTCGCTCCCTAAGTTCCCTCCGTTAAGCTGCGTTTATTGAGATATGCCAGTAATTGTTTAGCGGAAGCAGTCAGGAGCAATCTGTCGCTGTCGGTGGGGCCCCAGGACGGCAGCAAATTATTCCCCGGCTCTGTGGAGGTTTGGGTTTTGGCAGCCGGGCCGTTCAAACATGGCCTCCGTCGCCGGCTGTTCGGGGAAGGCCGACGGCGGCCCGCCTGGCCCCGGTTCAGCACCAACTCAGCTGCGTATGTCGGGCTAATGAGAAGGACTCCGCAATTTGTAGATAGCGCCTGACAGCGAAAGAGCCGAGGCGCTCTGACACGCCGCTGACATGTGACGTGCTGCGGTGGGAGTCTGGCAGGCGAGCGGAGACCACCGGGGGGGTACGGCGCGTTCCGCAGCCCAGAAACATCTGAGGGACACGTGGCCGAGGAAATCGGATCATTCCCATCTCCGGCTGGGGCGGGTTGGGTCTCCATCCGTGCTCTGCATGGTCCCTCAGACCTGCTCCAGATGTGAGAGAGCTGGACCCCCCTTCCAGATGTGAGAGAGCTGGACCCCCCTTCAGATGTGAGAGAGCTGGACCCCCCTCCAGATGTGAGAGAGCTGGACCCCCCTTCAGATGTGAGAGAGCTGGACCCCCCTCCAGATGTGAGAGAGCTGGACCCCTCTTCCAGATGTGAGAGAGCTGGATCCCCCCCTCCAAATGTGAGAGAGCTGGACCCTTCATCCAGATGTGAGAGAGCTGGACCCCTCTTACAGATGTGAGAGAGCTGGACCCCCCCTCCAGATGTGAGAGAGCTGGACCCCTCTTCCAGATTTGAGAGAGCTGGACCCCTCCGTCAGATGTGAGAGAGCTGGACCCCTCTTCCAGATGTGAGAGAGCCAGACCCCTCTTCCAGATGTGAGAGAGCTGGACCCCCCCTCCAGATGTGAGAGAGCTGGACCCCTCCTCCAGATGTGAGAGAGCTGGACCCCTCTTCCAGATGTGAGAGAGCCAGACCCCTCTTCCAGATGTGAGAGAGCTGGACCCCCCCTCCAGATGTGAGAGAGCTGGACCCCTCCTCCAGATGTGAGAGAGCTGGACCCCTCTTCCAGATGTGAGAGAGCTAGACCCTTTCTCCAGATGTGAGAGAGCTGGACCCCTCTTACAGATGTGAGAGAGCTGGACCCCCCCTCCAGATGTGAGAGAGCTGGACCCCTCTTCCAGATGTGAGAGAGCTAGACCCTTTCTCCAGATGTGAGAGAGCTGGACCCCTCTTCCAGATGTGAGAGAGCTAGACCCTTTCTCCAGATGTGAGAGAGCTGGACCCCTCTTACAGATGTGAGAGAGCTGGACCCCCCCTCCAGATGTGAGAGAGCTGGACCCCTCTTACAGATGTGAGAGAGCTAGACCCTTTCTCCAGATGTGAGAGAGCTGGACCCCTCTTACAGATGTGAGAGAGCTGGACCCCCCCTCCAGATGTGAGAGATGCTGGACCCCTCTTCCAGATGTGAGAGAGCTGGACCCCTCCTCCAGATGTGAGAGAGCTGGACCCCCCCTCCAGATGTGAGAGAGCTGGACCCCCCCTCCAGATGTGAGAGAGCTGGACCCCTCCTGGGTTTCCAGAAGTGCAGACAGCCTTCGCCACGGCCGCGACCTTGACGCCCGCACGAACAAACGCAGACGTCTCTGTGGGGACTTTTGCTTTGTGAAGTTAATGTGCGGCTGGAATTCTAAAGTGCAGCTCCTCAGAAATGTAAGCATTTCTGAGATGCGATAGCTCAGACAAACGCAGCGTTTATGTTCTGCTGGACTCATTTACGGACCTTTTCTTGGAAATCAACAATGGGTCGCCGGCCTGTTTTTCTTTGCATTGTTTGCAGGGTTTTTGTTTCCATTCATCCACCCTGGAGTTCCCGGGGATGCGGCGCCCTTCCATCGTCTTCGGGGATCTTCTTCTGAGAGAAATAAAGGCCATCCAAAGGAGCATTTACCTTTATTTGATCACCTCCTTCTGGCCCTGCCATTTCACAAACTGCCTTTAATTGAGGCAATCAGCCGCAGCGCGGGCAGCCTCTCAGCAAATGCAAATGGATCCTCGGTCATGTTTCATGTTTGTTGTTGCCGCAGACGATCTCTGGGCCCACGCCGTGACTCCATCTTCGGCCAGCGGAAGTCTGTCTGAGACCCCTCTTATCAACCTCGGCAGCTACAGGAGCACACATCGGTGGCATTTACGTGGATCTGTCTGGTGACTTAGCATCAACAGTTTGCTGCAATCTTCTGTTTTTGGCCTTCCCTGATGCTGACTAAGTCCCTGACGAGGAGAGTGATGGAGAATATGGAGGCATTCATGCGCTATATATCTGAAGAAGAAGCCAGATACCTCATTGACACGAGAGTGTTAGTGGGGAGACATCTGTGCTAAATCTGTTGTTAGAGCCTCAGCTGTGCCCAGCTCAGAGGACGCTTCAGATAAAGACGGCAGTCCGCTTCTACGCGGTGGTTTCCTGGGAAATTTGCACACAGTCACCCCAAAACCTGATAGAAATCCCTTCATCAGGGACCCAGTCTGATTGATTAGCTGTAAACTAGCTCTGGCCAGCAGCCCGAGCAGAGGCGGCGCTTCAGCAGCAGAGCAGCTCAACAGGTCGTCCACCTGCTCCCAAACATCGATGCAGCACAACCAGGCAGCGTCCGCTCCCGCTCCGGAGGGTGTCTCAAGGCGGTGCTGAAGAACTGGGCGAAGTTTCAACAAATATTTTTAACCTTCAGTGGCCCGTCCTCTCCGGTCTGGAGACGTCCACGACGGTCCCGGAGCAGGCGAACGTCCCTGAATGACTGCGCGCCCGTGGCTCTGACATCTGTAACTAATGGAGTGCCTGGCGAGGCCGGCTCTCCGATACATCACGGCTGCGCCGCCAACCGCCCCGGACCTGCACCAGTTCACACGCAGCCCCAACTGGCTGGCGGAAGAATCCATCTCTGCTGGTCTTCACAGCGTGTCGGACCTCCCGGGGGCCATGGGAGCCGCGGTCGAGGAGGGAACTGTTCGAGTGGCCCAACAGCTCCTGAAGAATGAGTCCTGACGCCGTGCTGGGGCGGACACACTCACGCTGGACACCATCTGCGCTGACCTCCAGGAAATGCTCCATAACGCGCTCCGCAAGATTTATGAATGGTTTTAACCCAAAGCCATCACCTTCCTCATGCACATCCTCACTGCACCGACTGCACTAACCCTCCAAAATGCTCTTTATTTCTTTATTCAAATAAGAGGCACTTACATGTAAGCAGAGGCTGCCTGTTTCAGCCCATATATTTCCCTATATTATGTGTATATTCTGAGTGGATGTTAAATATGCTGGCACTGATGCGAATCTGTGCACACGAGGGATGGAAAAGTTATTTATCTTCCCGCTTTAGTCTCTTTATTGAACCGGCGCTGGAGTGCACTTAGCAGAAGTACGCATTTTCAGTGCACAAAGTAGAGGTCTCGCGCAAGTTCCACGTGAGGACACGCCGTCCGTCCGTCCGTCCGTTCCACACGGAATCGCTCCAGTCTGGAGCCGGGATGAGAGCTCGGGTCGTCCATTCCGCCTCTGTGCAGGACAGCGCGGGCATTGCGCCATTTACTGCTCCGCCAGGGGAAAATTGAGTTCCACTTTCATTAACTCTCCAATTAAAGTGCAATAACTCGCAGTGTCGGTTGCATCCGCGGTGGCGCCTTCAAGTCGTCCCGCGTCTTAATTTGAAAAAATGACCACGGCTATTAACTGATAAGGCCAGATAATCAGGCGCGCGCGTGTTTCCTGCGTAGATCTGCGTGGGGTCATCGGCCCTCTGCCATCACAATTACGGCAGCCTGATGGAAATACCGTTCGGCAGCACTCGCAGGTATAATCGTGTTTCCGCTCTCGGCCCCGGGAGGCGGGACCACGGCGTCCCACCTGACCTGCTGCGGGGCCTGTCGGGGTTGATTAAACTGGGTCGTCCAGGGGGAGCCTGAAACTTTGAAATGTTGATTTAAAAAGCCAAAAACAACCAATAATTAATGAGAGCCTTGGAAAGATGAGTCATGGATCAGGATCGCGCTGAATTCCAGGAAAAGCCGTTTGCTTCTCATCACGTCTCCAGCATGAGTCAGCCCCCCAACCCGACCCCCCCCCCATGACGGTGTTTCCCAAAATGTGTGAGCTATTTTTCTGAAATTTTGCGGGTGTCGGTCAGCTCCGTGGCCACGTTGTTTTCCTAACATGGGCCCTCATTAAGTTCCTGATTAAAAGCACCCCCCCACACACACACACGCACACACACGCACACACACACACACACACACACGCTCAACTCAACATCAAAGGGAGCGATTTGCATAGCTCGAGCGGCGAGCCAGCCTTGTTTAGCCGGTCGCTGGTGTTTAATGGCGGCTGACAGATGAAAGGAGAACTCCAAACTCGTAAGTGCGGCCGCTTCTTCTCAAACTGGAGCAAGTTCGCTTGATAAAAGTCAACGTCCTCACGTCTGCGTGCGCCGCATCATAACGACGGTTCAAAGGTGAGCGGTCTGACCTCAGATCAGCCCTCATTTACTTGTATAATGGCCGGTTTTGTTCTCGTTCTTCTGTACCAACAATTTTCCACTTGAGATCCCGAAGCTGATGACCAAACACGGGTCGCCGTGGCGATAACAGATTCTCGGCTGCTGCATTAATCAAAGGGATGGGGTCAATGTCAGAAGTTTGTGTGAGCATGTGTTTACGAGGTCGCGTGTGCGCCTGCTCACCGTACGTCCGTGCTTTACATTACCTGTAATGAGATCATACAGGCCCTACTTTCGCGGCGGCACAAAGACAGGCGGGAGGGGGGCGGCTCTTTCTTTCTTGACCTTCAAGTCTTTCCCCGTGTGGGAGGGTTTGTTAAGTGCAGAGCGCACGTTAGATACAAGCAAGATGAAGGAATATTGAGCAGCCAAGGACTGAGATCAGGTACGGAAGGTCTGGTTAAAGTCTGGAAGAGCGCACGTTTCCTATATGTGGCACAAATGTTGACGAGCACCTCCTCAAGTCCTCATGGATGAGCATAATCTGCTGATTAATCCTCTGACTCCGAATACTCTGACTGGTTTCTGGTCGTTTTTATTTGCTGTGGTCTTATTTTTGCTTTGCAAAGTGAAGTCCTGCTCCTCGATAGATCCTCTATGGCTTCTGGATGGGATGGTTGCGGCGTTTAACCAGAGCTTCTTCTCCGAGCGGAACGAGCATTTGCAAACCGGTTCAAATCCCTCGTCTCGTCGCGAGCGTGCGGAATTTGGCTGAAACACCTACAAGGTTGGCCAGACAGCAAATCCCTGCAAACTAGCCGTCGATCACGACGTTTCGTCCTAGTTTCCAGCGTCAGCTCAGCAACCGTAGCAGATCAATGATAAACAAACTGTGGAGTGACGGAGACCATCTGTCTAAAAAGTTTACAATATTTCATGCTCATGTGAAGTTTTTTTTTGTCCCATCTGCTGAGATGGAGGGGGCGGGATTTATGACCTGTGCTGACGGATAAATCTGTTCTTTCTGGCGTATCATGCATATATAAATGCTGCTATCAGTCTTATGGAACATCAGTTCCTAGGAGGACACGCTCTTGCTATAAAAAGCCCTTCTTTATTCTGTAGAATATATATGTACCATGTAATTAACTGCAGAATGACCCAGGAGAAGCTTCTAATATCAGTTCCTTAATTTCTATTATCTCCATTGTCCTGATTCTGGCCCGATGCCGTATTTAGAATCCACAAACTGGTTTGTGAAACAGTTCGCCTGAGCTCCTCAGCCCTGATGGAAGCAGACCTTTTCAGGTCGTTACTGCGCGACCTCCATCAGCGTCCTGTTGGAGAGGCCAGAGGCCAGTGTCAGGCTGCAGTGGAAGGATGGAGGCTGGTGTTACCCCGGTGTGCCCGTCGGAGTTCCAAATGGGATTGGAATGTCGTCGCTGGCAGTTAACTGGAATTGTATCGGTTCTGTCCTGGGAGATTACGGGCAGTAATATTCTTGGCCCCCGGGACTCCTGGGAGCCGCCCTGTAATGGAGAACGCAGGATGAGGGTGAAGTGATGATGGAATCGGTGTTAGAGGCTTGTGTGTTTGGGTGTGAGTGTGAGCGTGTGAGTGACAGGTTCTCAGGCTTTTCTCTTTAAACAGAAGCCTGCTTTATTCCATAAATCTGTTTGGATGAATGTATTTTACAAACCTTCCAAAGAGAAAGGCTGTGAGTGAGTCATTGAAAGGAAAAGAGAGGGGGGAGAAAAGCTTTAGAAAAGCAACGCTTCTACTTGTTCTCTAACAAGACAAATTGAACGAATAGTAGGCTGAATAAACTACTTCAAACAGGCATTTTAATCATCACACATACCAGTTAGTCCTCCAAGTGGTGGGAGTTCCCATGACTAGAACTGGGAACTGGGATCAAGTAATGAGAGGAGAGGTGGCCAGTTTGAAGAGGGGGGGCATCAGATGGAGGAGGTTGTTGGACGATTTGATTTTATGGGAGATAATTTGGAGGATTAATTGGTGTTCTAAGGCTGCTGTCTTCAATAAACAAGCCATCAGAGAACCAATGACAATGAGGACAAACAGCAGGACGGCGGGTAACCTCAGAAGGGAAGGGACGAATGTCAGGTGGTGCCTCGGCGGTCCGACCTCGGGGAAACCAACCTAGGAACAAAGGATCAAAGCGTGAAACAAAGAAAGAAAGAACAAAAGGAAGAAAGGAAGTAGTCTGTGCAAACATCATATTTGGTAAAGCTCATTCTGTCCCCTGGCCAGATGTTTGTATTAGATCACTCACACTGATCTGCTCTGCGCTCCAGCCGAACGTCCTTCAAATGACTTTCTAAAAGGTTTACGATCACGTGATTGTTGCTGATCACAGCAGGTAAAACAAAGGCCAGGCAAGCATTTAATTACAACCACATGATGCAAAACTAAGACTGACAAAAATACAAAAGAGGATCGTGTACTTAAAAAAAAAAAAAAAGCTCCTTCCCAGAGTTCTCTTTAATCCCCTCTGATGAATTTGGTACGACCCGCAGCGCTTTGATTTCGGTTTGCTCTGCTGCTTTCACTTTGCTCTGTTTGTGGGGCTCTGTTGTCCTCGGTTTTCCACCGCCCTGACTCTGAACCGTCGCGTCTTAGCGAAGGTCCAGATTTCTCTTTGTGGGGGTCTTCAGGCTGCTCAACTTCAGCCCCAGTTGACAGACATTTTTATTTTATAGCTCTAAACATCTAAAAAAGTATTGAAATTCTTCTCCAGCTGTTCTTCGGCAGAGGATAAAGGAAGAGGTTTTATTATCAGTAAATTTCTGGACTTCCAGCGTGAAGCTGAGTGACTTTGAGTCCTTACAGAGTCGGGTGAGACCCCTCAACCTATACAGCAGCAACTTTGGAGGTGCATGCTTTCCTGTCAGCCTTCATCTGTGAACCTACAGCAAATGGCTTCTGTTGTGCCTCCAGCTGGACACAATGGACGTTCCCTGAAGTGTCTCACTGGGGAGGGACCAGACGGGCGCTGAATTCCTCCCAAGTCGTCTGTGCGCCTGTGAAATCTAATCTGGGAAACAATGGCGCTACATTGCCTGTGCCTCTGAAGTATTCTCCTGTGAGCATATGCAAATTCCATCTCTGCCTGTTTGCGAGTGAAGGGATGAATGTAGTCAGTCAGAACTGGAACTGTTGGGAGAGTTTATTATAGCCAGTTTACCTCAGTGGAAATGTTCTCAGACACAGGAGCGGGCATCGGATAACTGGACAGGGACCCAAAACCTGTCCTGGGGAACCAGCAAAGCCTCCACTGCAGGGTCACTGCTCCCATCACCCCGGATGGACACAGATTCCCTTAAATGAACATTCCTCCTAAAGCCTTTGTGTGTCTTTCTGAGGACATCCTGGGGTGAAAGCGGAACATCTAGAGCGGAGCCTGGGCAGAGTGATGTAGTCTTTCTGATAAAGACCCCGGCCTCTTCTGGCTGAGCTCTTCCACCGCACCGCCCCGTGTTTGTGGACGGGTGGATGCTGCTGCTGGAGGAGCCGGCCCGATGCGCGGCTCAGTCAGGAGTTTATTTTTAGCAGCTCAGATTATTTCCAGCGTTTGGCTCTTCGACACAGATGTTTGCAAAACATGCAAAACTGGTTTCTGCTCTCAGAGACGAGGACTAATGGTTCCATCTGCGGCCACTGTCTCTGCACCACTAATTCATGTTCTCACACTTTGCTCATCTCGTCCCCTAAATCCCACGCACACGATTTACACTCTACGCTGATGACGACGTCATCTTCCAGTGGAAACTTCCAGGGTTCAAGCTCCAACAAAGCTTGAACCCTGGAGCTGAGGAAGAGCAAACCTCATTTTTAACCAGGGCAATTGTTAGCCTTTCAACACTGAGATCTCATCTTCTGCTAATTTAATAAGGAAAAAAAAAAAATCATTCCCGCCTAATATTTCCCAGTTCTGGCTATTTATCATGGAAAACTGCTAATACGTCTTGCAGGCTGCATGGTCATGCTACATCAAACAACTGGGGCACATCCAGCATTAAACTAATTTGCTCTCCGATAAAAGGGGCCCAGCTACTTCATCTTCGAATCACATCTGTCCTCAGCAGTATGGCTGCACTTCATGTGACGCAAATGGGCCGGACAAATAAACGCAACAGCGAGCAACAGATTGAGTAGTTGACGAAAAAAGGGTCAGAATCCAAGGTCACGGCCGCTGCTTTCAGCAGACAGAGGATTAACCTGGCACCGGCACGGGCCTGAATCCGTCCTGTCCAGCGTCCTGCCAGAATCCAGGATGATTAGGCCTCGGCGTTCTCGGCGATCCACCACTTGTCTGTGCCTCTGTATGCAAACCTGGGGCAAGATAATCGATAATCAATGCAATCACAAATTCTTCCTCTATGTGTAACTGCGATTGGCTGGCGACCAGTCCAGGGTGTACCCTGCCCCCGCCCGTTGCTCTGGGATAGGCTCCAGTCCCCCCGCGACCCTCAGTGGAGGAACAAGCGGTAGAAGATGGATGGATGGATGGATGGATGTGTAACTGTGCGAGCAGCGACAACAACACGCCCACATTAGGAGGCCACTCCTCGTGCTAACTCTGTGGAAGCACAAAACGGGAAAAACGGGAAGAATGGCATCAAAACATCCTCAGAAATCCACGTCAGCATGCTTAACCCTGTGGTGACATTCGGGACAGGATTTCAGAACTCCAACTTCCCTGTGAGGACGGCGGATTTTGATTGAGAGGGTGGAGGGTTGGCTGCAGGGGGCCCACCGATGGGGGGGGCTGATGAAAGTGAGCGGTGTAATATTGGTCATAAACTTTAATGACCGTACGTTTTTAAAATTTCATGTGGTTGAAGGCCAAACGTTTCAGATCTGGACCGATCGCTTCTGTCTGCATTTATTTTGTCGACCACTTCATCAGCTGCCACATTAGGACAGGTACGGGTTTTATTGGGGGTGAGCTCGGTCTTTCGAGGAGCAACGGAATTTAATAAAATGAAAAAGTGCCGAAGCACATGGAGGACCTGAGAGAGAACACGAGGAAAGAAAGGTACCAGACTGAAATCTGTCCAGTGCCAACCTCAGCCTCTCCCTCAGACACCCACACATGCACACACACACACACACACAGTCAACAAAAGGCAACATGACGTCTTGTATCATTTATATTTTGACACATTTATGCTGCAACTATAAAATCCAGACGTTCTCACTGGTTTCGACAGTGCGTGATTTAACTGGAAAGATAAATCTCATCTCTCTTTAATCCACAAATGAAAGCAGGACAAACGTGAAGCGTCCCGATCAATAGAGGCTCAGGTGCAGCTTTTTGAGAGACGCTTTTAGTCGAGGAGGATGTTCATGCGGATGAACCCGGCGACCACCTGAGGGGTGCGAGGCGGAGTATGTCCATGTGTTGTACAAGTCATCAACTCCCATTTTCTGTTCATGAATCCCCGTCATTGGCGGCCCTTAATTTCTTCTCGTGGGCATCGGCTGGGCGAGGACACAGACTTTCCATTAGGTCCAAACCGGCACCGGTGTCGGGTGACCTTGTTCCTACTTTGTTACCAGCAGCAGACATGCCTTTGCGCACTTATAGAACCTGCTTCTGCCTCGCTCTGTCGCTTGTTTAAAGCTTTTGCACCTGGAAAACAGGACAAAAATGGATCTGGGTTTCACGGTATGCAAACAGGAACGCACCTTACTGTCAGTTCTGTTTATAACTAACCTTATTTCTCCATCCAGGCACCCCACACCTGCTCTGATTGGTGCATTTGCTCACTATTTATTTCCTCTTATGGATTATTTTAGGAATAGTCGCTAAAATATTTCAGTAGATAAGAGCATTCATATGTATCCCCACCATGGCCACATATTTATAAATGTCAGCAGCCGCAGCATGAGTGTGAATTTGCAGTGTGTGTGTGCGCGTGTGTGCAAGCTCTGGGGGGCAGAGAGGGGCTGGGTGTCTGACACACACTGCACTCACACAGGAGACACAGGATTAAACGCGCTGCACACACCCCAAAACTAGATTGAATTTCAGTATTGATGCATGCTAAGAGCACAGTGTTTCCTGGCATTCTGATGGAGTATGGAAGGACGAGGGGCACATATAGAACAACATGTTTGACTTTGTGATATTAATATTACTTTCATGTGAGCACAGGTCACCCTCCGCCTATGGCGGCCACACAGATTCATCTAAAAGGCTTTAAATTGCATCTCAGTGTCTTCTGTGCAGAACAGCGCACGTTTCCCCCACACAGTGTTTGACAGATGAAGTCGAGCGTGCACGTTTCCTCATTTCCAATGCATTTAAAGGATCAGACAAATCCTGGGAAGCTACGAGAAGTCTGAGCAAGTACACATTCCCGTGCTTTTGTCAGCTTTATGAGGGATCAGGCTGTTTATTACGGTCAGTTTTGGTGGGGGGGCAGTTACAAATTTGCATGTTAAAGGGTTGCTAAAGTGGAAAAGACAAAATTTAATTAACCCAATGAAGAGAGTCATAAAAGCAGCCAAACAATGGCGTTCACATCACCAAAAAACATCAGTTTTGGGAAATCAGCTCCATTAAAAAAGGTCCAGACAGAAATACTGCTGGTTAATAGCAGCCAGCAAAGAGCTAAGCTGCGTTCTGAGGTCATTAAGTCTGAGGCTGGCCCCGTCTCATCCCAGTAATGCACTACTGCACTGGGAATAATCTCTTCCCACTTGTTTTAGAATCCCTGACACCTCTGCTTAATGACTCTTATTACATTGTAGACAGAGCTGAGTGTTAATAACAACCTTCGTGAAAGTTTTCAGTTTGGTCGTTTTATGGTGCAGAATTATTCTATAAAGTTTCCAGGAAATGAAAGAGATTATAATAAAAGAGAGTCAGGGGAAATACAAAATAAATGAGTTCCAGGAAAACTGGCAAGCCTCGTTTCTCGATAACCAGGTAGGAGAAGCAAACTGGGACTCCAACTTAATGGACAAATGAGTCCCACAACCTTTAATTAACAAAGCATCAAGAAAAAACACTCACAGGAAAACAGATTCTTAGAAAACAATTACGATAACAAACACTCTAAAGAGGAAACTGCGATAAATGATATGGGACAAGAAAAAGAATATCCCTCTTTTCAGGGAAACTAAGTTTTTAAGAAAAGGCTGGACAGAGTATCAAAAAACAAAACCTGAGTCGGCATGAACCCCCGCTGGTCGTCTGACTCGGGGACAAGACAAGGACAGCACAAGACAAAGGGAAACTGGGACTATAGATGCACACGCAAGGTGATGGGAAACAGGTGGAAACAATCGGGTGGCAATCACACCAATGGAAAACAGCAGGGGGCAGGGGCAAAGCAATGAAACTAGAGGAGAGAAAGACTTCAAAATAAAACAGGAAGTCACAAGACAGCACAGGCACCACACGAAACCTGATCGTAATTTCTGAGAAGTTTATATTTGATGGTCACATTCTGATGATGAGTGACAAGTAAACCTACTGAGTCATTCACCTGTTCATCCCTCCACTTCCTGTTAACCAACGCTCGTTTGAGTCTGGGGTCACATGGGCGAGACCTGGGACAAACCCTGCAACGAGGGAAAAACTCTCTTGTAACTGGAGGAAACCTTGAGCAGGACCAGTTTCACATGAAGGAAGAGAAAGAGGAGGGGCTGGCGTAAGCAGGAAGAAAGAGCCATCATCTGAAACAGCATCTGATCAGTGTGTCACTGCTCGACTAATCGGCTCATCTGGACTCAGACAAGCCTTTAGTTCTAGATCTCCAGAACCTTCCAGAGGTTCTTAATCATCAAGGAGAAACACAGATAACCGAGAGCCCTGTAACCTGAACACCGACAAACACTGCTGGTGAAGTTACTAACATGTGAGGTAAGTTTCAGCAACCAGAGATGTTGGAAAAGTTGTGTTTTAACACAATTAATCATGTCAGAGAAACCGAATTTTCAAGGTATCTCTCCCACCTCAAGCAGTGTTAAACACTTACAGACTGATATAATTCTCTTCCTCCTCCTCCCACACATGAATCCGCTACCTGGAAGTAACTCGCCTGTTTTTCATAAGCAAACCTCCTTAGCAGCCAAGCACAGATAACAGCCTGGGATGTAATTCTGATTGACGCCGCGGCAGAAACCCGGCAAAGGGATTGATGCGCCCACCAGCGCGATTCCGAGATTTTCGGAATTTATCATTTATTCATCGTTAATTTGGCTCCAACTCCTGAGTTGAGTGCAATCCCGTGTAAAGCGATTTGTGCACGGCTAGACCTGAACGCAGCGCGGGAACATCAGCATGAAAAAATAAAATGGTCTTCTCTGGAACTGAAGAGCGTGATGGGGACTCGGCTGAAAATGTTCCTGTTAAGGAGTGGGTAGGGTGTGTTAAAACACTGTGCTTCCAACGGGCCCACAGTTTTATTGTGCCCTTTCAATATTTACTTTCTTTTGAGTGGTTACTGGACCCCAGAATGAAGCTCGGACACCTCCGAGGACGAGCTGATCGTCTTCATATCTAATTCACTTAAGAGAGTGCTGGGACATGGGGTCAGGGGGTCATCCTGGCAAGACAATCAACAGACAGGTTAGGAGAGAGTGTGTGTGTGTGTATGTTTGTGTGTGTGAGACAGTATCTTCTCCCTTTTAAAGAACTGGTGGGATAAAGAATGTCTAAGCTGAGGAATCAATTAAAACCAGAAGTCCCTCAACCCCCAGTGTAATGAAACCATCACACCTTCGCACAGAATGCACTAAACTGCATTTCCTTTCCTCAATTTAGGAAGCAGAAGTGGCAGAAAGGGAGTTCCTGACTGAGAGATTTAAAAAGTCCTCCTCTGTTTATCCATCTCACAAATAAGCAAAGCTCTCGCCGCATCTGTTTCCGAGCCAAAGTCATTACCGCTCAAACAGAAACGGCTATTAAAGAAGAGGCAAATTGAATCGGTCTTATTTGTGCGGCGTGTGTTTGTGTGCAGCTTGATAAGGAACGTGGCTCTGAGCCCGTGTGGCGGCGGAAACAGCCCGGGTAAATGGCAAGAGCGAGGGAGAGAAAATCTGGTTGAAAGAGAACTGCCACAGCAAGGATGGTGCGTGCACTGAGGAGAATCTGTGTGTGTGTGTGTGTGTGAGTGTGTGTGTGTGTGTGGCAGGGGGCATGCACGGGAAACACCTCTATTTTTATCCCATCTCCTCTGAGAGCAGAGCAGAAGCATGAGCTGAATGATTCCGGCAGTGGTGCGTGCGTGCGTGCGCGCGTGCTGGTGTGTGCACGTGTTTATTTTTGTTTTATTTTTAGCTCCTCCGCATTCATATATTTATGAATTGCATTGTTTGTTGCCTTCAGCAAATCCCCATCCCCGCTCGGCTTATTTGTGAACGGCGCGCAGGAACACTATCGGCTGTGGCAGGTTCGTGGCACACGTGTGAATCAAAAAAAAAAAAGGGGGGGGGGGGGTGCGCGTGCGTGCGCGCGGGCCACGGTGCGTGTCTGCGAGCGGGGCGCGTGCGCCGGCGTCCAGGAGAGTGACAGAGTTGGTGCGTCGCTCTGCTGCGAAATATCCTGAAATGGCTCCCCTTCAGGGGGTTCTGAAAGTGGGAAGCAAAACGTGACTGAGGAGACAGCGCACGACTGAATGAAGGGGGGGTTGAATGAGACGGTGAGGTGGAGGAAGAATGGTAGAGAGAGAGAGAGAGAGAAAAAAGTCAGACAATAGAAGAGAGAAAGAAAAACACGGGACAAAGGCAGAAAAAAAAAAAAAAGCGAGACGTATGCATGGGAGTGGAGGCGGCGTGCACGAGCCGGGTCCGTCACGTGCAGCTGTGGCACCATTGTAGCTAAAAATAGAAGGCGTATAAATAGACCCCAGACTGACTTTTACTGTCTGAATGACAAAATGGCTGCGACGTATTTATCACGGCGGCTGCACGTCCCCAGCCGTGATCCACCTTAATCAAAGAGATTGAAAAATAGCAGACGACGACAGAACTTTACTGATATTCTGGTTCTGGCTCCGCGAGCGTGGGCACGTGCAGCGGGGAGCCGTGCCACGCTGAGAGGTGGGCTCGGGCTGCACGTCTGAGCCCAGACACACGGCAGCAAATAGAGGAGGTGTACAATTAAAAATATATGATGCCTTTGGTCCGGTCCTCAGCCAATGTCAGGGATGTCTGGCTGTAGATGTTAGTAGGGTTTGGTTGGGGGGAGGGGGGGTTGATAATTAAGACAGGAAGGGTGCACGCACGTCTGACCTCGGAAGTGTGGTAGGGTCACCACGGCTCATTATTGAACGAGTCGGGGGGGCTTGAAGGTGCTAATACTTTAGTGTTATCCTGCTCACTCGGGCTAATCTGCCCCCCACCCCTCCCCCGTGGCTTGAATGAACGCTGTCTGTGCGCAGGTAAAACGTGCAGCCCCCCAGATCGAATCAGGGCTGCACCTCCCTGTCTCATGTCTCCTCCCTGCGTGACCGTCGCGGCCCCCTCAAACACGAACCTTCACGTGCACGTGAAGTCTGACCCAGGCACCCTGGACGTGTCCCAGTTTGGAAATGTGCTGAGACTGGAAACAATACTGGCGGTTGCCTTGGTGAGGATGATCGCCGATGGAGGTGACGTGCGCCTCGTGTGAAAAGCTGCATGCTGTGATTCTTTTTTTTTTTTTTTTTTTTGCTTTGCCTTTTTTCGTTACATTTGCAGGGTGGAGGGAGGCTCAACCAGGCTGAACGCTGCAGGAGCAGTTCATTGAATAAAGCAACTTTATTTTTAAACACTGGAGGGAATAAAGCGCTCGGCAAGGGTTTCGCTGCAAACAGGCAGGGCAGCGACACAGTTGCATCGCGATGGACAAAAGATGATGGAAAGTGTCCGGTTTAGGATCATCCAATCAGCTCCACAAGAGGAACGTTGAACGTCGAATCTTGGAGAAAACTGGGAACTCACAGGAGGAACAGAAACAGTCAATCACGACCACTTCCTCGTCTAGATTAACCAATCTGAAATGCAGTAAATCAGAAAGTAATTTGACCACAAGCACCAGATTAGGGGCAGAAAATGAGCAGCTGATTGTGAGGCAGTTTGGCACCAGGAAAGCAGATTAACCTGATCGAGTGTAATTACAATCACAGATGAGGAAACGGTCATTTTCAGGTTCTCTGCAGGTTTTCTGGACTCTCCTGGTTGCTTGTGTGCTCTCTATCTCCCTCTCTCTCCCTCTCTCTCTAATTACCTGCCTGGGATCTCCTGTGATTATTTCATCCTCCATTCTTCTTGTGTCAGTTCTCTAGTTTATATTCTGCTCTTTTCAGCACCACCCACACGTTGGGTCTGCTTTGGGGTTCTGCCCGCTCAGTTCTGCGTCGTAGATCCAGCCTCAGTGATGCTGCATGAAAATCCTGACTGCAGGCAGCCGAGGGGCAGCCGAGGCCCCAAACACACCCAGCAACAGGAAGATCAGCACCGAGAATAATCAAAAGAGGAGGCTCGGGGGCAAAACATCTCCTTAAAACCTCCAAAGAAAGGCTGGTGGTTGAGTCCACCAACAACAGCCTCCAGACCTGCGGCCCAGGCCCATGAGTGAGTGAGTGAAAGGGCGTGTCTGGTCATTTCCACTGCACCCACTAGATCTTCATCCATTTTTATGAGCTATGGATGTTCTCATGCTTTGTGATCTTCTGTCTCTTTATTAAGTGACCCAGAGGTCCTCGGTCCATACCACCAGTATGCTCCAATATAATACCAATGCATGCACATCACTGACTACCACTATAACACCAGGACACACTCCTGTATGATCTCATATATTAGTGAGGACATTGAGGCTTTTCCAGGAAACATCTCCCTGATTGCTCCATGAAAACGCGGCGGTCGACAGAATTAAAGCAAAGCTGCACAAAGGTCAGGAACAACACAAAGTCACCCGCACGACCCCGGGCACGGGAGTTGAAATGCAATGCATCATGTGTCAGGAGCAACAATAAGAACGTGAAAGTGGAATGTCCTCACAGAACCGGTATTTTGGAACGCAATCAGAGGACGGCGTGACACACTGACCCGGGCAACAGAAAGGTCAGAAATACCAACTACAACATGAAAAACAACCACAAAGAACAGCCAAAGGCTGCAGGAGACCAATCAAATTGAATCTTTTCAAATCAGGTTTTGGCCGCTTTTGTACGTGGTTGCAAACCAGATAGAGATCTGATCAACAACACGACGCATGTCGCCATTCAATGTGGCTCTGACGTCGCTGCCGGGCGACAGTCGTCACAGTTGTACAGGCGGGGTCCCCCCGGAGACGCTTCACAACAGCAAACATTGTGACGGCAGGCGCGAGTGGAGGGAGGGGGTAACAAGATTTGAAGCCCCGACAACAGTGAAAAAAAAGGAGTCCTGGAAAGAAATCTAATTCAGGCCACTTGGCCCATTGTGTGGACGTAGTGCCGGACGCCCACACGGCCGCCACCGCCGACCGAGGCCGTGAATGCAGCAGCTGTTCCTGGTTTTTCACCGTTTAGAGAGAAAATTAAGCTCCAGTAGAGTTAATGCAAAGGCAGGGCCCACCGGAAGGTTATTCACTCTAACGACACCAGATTCATGAATGGATCATAGACACACACACACACACAGTCTTTCTATCTTTGAGGGGACTTTCATAGACATTACATTTCCCAGCTCACTAACCTCAACCCTAATTGAGGATTTTGGTACCTAACATGCAGCACACACACACACACACACACACACACACACACACACACACACACACCTTTACACACGCAGTGTGGTGTGGATGCTTCTCAGTAGAGGGTCCTGGAAGTGTCACAAAGGTGAAATTAAGAGGAAGGCCAAGACTATGAGGATAATGCCAGTGTTTGATTCTGGAGTCCTGCTGTTGATGCTGCTGACCAGGTGACAGAAACACTGTCCATCGCTTTAGAGAGGACACTGAGATCATCCTGAGTATGCTGCCCAAGTCACATCTAATTTTGCACCACTAGTTCTACATGATGTGTTTCTCTCATTTGTTTTCAGAATTTGCCTTTTTTTTTTTCTCATAAAGCAAAGACGCTTGGTGCGCTTCTGCTTGCACTCAGCCTCTTATCCACGCCGACCTTCACACTTCCACGGGCAAATGTTTACACAGCTATCCAATGAATGATCTGCACGGAGCAACATGAGCAAAGAAGTTCCGCAAAAGCAAATAGCAGCCAGGGATCACCGCGAATGAAGAGAAAACAGGGCAGTGGTGTTAACATTAGCTCCAGATGTGTTTTAGCACACACGCACGCACACGTGCACCCTTCCAAGAGCAAACAGTGAATAATCAGTTCAAGGGTAAGAGTTAATTTAAGATAAGGCTGCAGTCCTGGAGTGGCTGGAGGATTCTGTTTGAAATCAAAAACGTTGCAAAACTGCGTCACGGCCCAGAGGCCTGGCCGCACGAACACCTCATCAGCCGCAATTCTGATCATCTGCGTGCATGTTTGGAGATGCACGGGGTAACCTTTGTGATAAATTATTGCTAAATTATAGATGGTGCTGGTTGCTAAGCGACCGCATCGGTATCTGTGGTTTAAAGAACGTCTGCGCAGTTTTTTTTGCAGGTCGAAGGGGCCCCACAGACGTTATTACACGGTTGCAGCCATTTGTAGCAACCAACCGGCCTGTTCTGCATTTTTTCCGCGTCAGAAATCCGTTTGGCGTGTCGGAGGTGGCTGGAGGCCCCCGCGTGTCCACATTTCACGGGTTCTTCTTAATAAAAGAATTAAAAAAAAAAACGAAACAAAACCTTTCTCAATTAAATCTGTCACCCAACGCTCAATTTCACCTCAGTGCTGGAACTGTGCTGAAGCGTTTCAATTGCAAACTCTGACCGTGTTAAATTAGGTTTTAAACGTCTCTGCCCAGGGGAAACCTGCGCTTCCAATCACGCCACAGTTTCCCGTCTGTGCAAGTTCAGCGACTCGGCCTGCAACTTCCCGCCGCCTCGCTTATCAGTGCGGCTTGCTCGCTCGCACCCACGGAAAGAAAAAAAAAAAACCAAAACATTAATCTGAGTTGTTTCTGGGGCTGTAATCTAAACACGCAGCCGGAATAATCTGACTTTTGCTGCTTCCTTCGGAAATGATGATGATGAAATGCAGGTGGATGCAGCAGAACGAAAACTGTGTCAACACACACACACACACACACACACACACACATAAAAAGGACAAAGAAAAAGAGGTCAAGGAAAGACTATCTGACGTAGTAAAAACTATTTTGTACCGTCATTTCACAAAATATGTTCATTCATTCATTCATTCATTCATTTATTCACTCATGGCAGGAGCATTCATGCTGTGGACGCTGAGATGTGCCAGTGGGTGGGTGGGTGGACTCAGGACTAGCTTTCATCGATGCAACACCGACCAATCCCAGTCAGGACACCACATGCTGTCATGGAAACACCCCGACATGTTCGGAGCACCCGGCGAGAGTCAGGATCAGCCTCAGACCTTCAGCAGCTTAAATCTTTACCGCAGGCTGGTGTGTGTTTTAGGGTGACTTCTCGTCCAGGTGACCTTCACCGAGCTTGGAGGAGGAGGAGCCTGGAGAGGCGATTTCCTGGAGCCATCCAAACTTGCCCCGCGCTACCGTTGAATCGAGGACCCCGGTCGAGCTCTTCCTCTCCCCGGGCTGTAATGAGGGAATTCGCTGACGATCTGACTTCCCTCCTCGGGCTTGCCCCCGAGCCCGTTCCATCTGAACCACCTCAGAGGTGTGCGTGTGTGTTCACCTGCGTGTGTGAAAAGAGCTGCAGCTGGGTGTTGCTAGGTGATTTGCTGCCTGACTCGGCGCATCATCATCAAGCGCATCATTTCCTTTAAAATTCAATTAAACAACGGGGACTAAATGACACATTCATTATTTCCAGTCCATCATCCCTGGAGAATTAGCATTAGCCAGCCTGAGGAGAAAAAAAGAGGGGGGGTTAAGGGTGGGGGGGCGTTTCCATGGCAAAATGTTCGAGAAAGACTGCTGATCACACTTAATCACTAATATATTGTGATTTATGAAGTGTCGCATGGTGGTCACATACAGGTGATTCCTGGAGTCGACCCGGAGAGGCGAGGGATTAAACTCTGCCTAATTACGTGACTGAGGCGACGCAGCTTCTTAATTTTTAATGTTCAGATCCATAATGCATGTTGCCCTTTAACCCCCAGACGTTTAGGTGGAGGGCGGAGCCGATCCGTGCGTGTGAGTGTCGTACAGGAGATCCATTACGGGTTAGAATTGTGTGCGAGCCAACGACAACTTCACAGCTACCACCAGCTCCAGCTGTGGGGAGGCATCGATCTGAACGACGGGTCGAGGTCCCCATGGGGCCGATGGGAGCCTGCAAGTAAAACAGGCTGAACCTCAACCAGCAGTGTTTGGGAGGGGCTCACAATCATGATCTCCTGAGGACACGTGGGAGCCTGCTACGAGCCTCCTTTCTGGTGCCAGGCGGCGTTGCTTGCTCTGGGGGTCGGGCTCGATTAGAACAGGCGTCACAGTTTTACTCCTTTATTCACTCTGCACTTTGTTTCCATTTGCTTATAATTCGCTTTTCTCATAAAAGTTTATGATTCTGCTTTATTGTAGCAACTGACTCCACCTCGTAAAGCTCCCGAGATAGTCCTCATGACACAGTCTCGTTTCGCCTTACAACAAAATGATGTATAATCTTTTATGGCATAGCAACACCTGAGCTACAGCTTGCTGCTAAAGACCTGAACGTGTGTGTCACTGGGTGTGTGAAGATCCAGCAGGTTCCTCGAGAAAACGCAGCGTCAGTGGAGCTGGAACAGCAGACCCCGGCCGGAACAGCGCAGGCCTCAGAACGTCCTCTCCTCAGCCGACGCCTTTGGCTGTTGGCCTTTGAGCGGATGGTGAAAGTCATCGGACGCTGGGAGGCGGGACCAAGAAGGGAGGGAAGCGGACGTCGGTAGGTTATTGGCTCCAGGCTCAGGAACAGTGAAGCTCCCCGCTGGAACGGGAGCATCACCTGAAGCACAAGTAGATTTCAACCTCCGGACACAAATGACTGCAATTTCCAGCTGATGGATACTGGTGATGACGTCTTGAGAAGGCGCTTGATGACGCTTGACAGGGCGGAGGGTAATGCTACAGCCCAATCTCCACGGAGATGAGGAGGAAATTGATCAGAGAGGAGGCGTTTCCTGTTTAGACCATTAAAAGGAGTCATGATTTTTGTTCAAATTGTGATTAGATGAGAAGGAAACTGAATTATGATGGAGGATAGATTGATGGCTAGATAGAGGGATGGATGAGTGATGGAGGGATGGATGATGGATGATGGATTGAGGGACGGATTCTTGACATCCAGTAAGGCTGAAACACATCAAACACCTCATCCGTCCGAGCAGACGTTTGGTCTGGACTCATTAAATTTCCTTGGGTTCCTCTCAGGAACAGGTCATCTCTGGCTCCGCCCCCCTCAGCCCTCTGATGTGGCAGCGGAGGAGCAGCAATCAGCGCCATTTGCATAAGCAGAGAAGCGTTGGGAACCCTCGCACTAACCTTTAGCGAACTCCGTTAATCTGCCTCCACATCAGCATAACAAAGATTTCCTCACTGAGGAATAAAAACTGGAGCAGCTCTTCCAGCCCCAGCTCTCCTTCTATTCCCAGCTGGATTGGAGAGCACCGAGGCAGCCTCGTACCTCTGCCCTCCCCGCATTAGCAACCAACAACAACCGACTCTGGCATCGCCTTCTTTCGCCGAACTTCGGCCGGCCGTCTCCACCCGAGCCTGGCCACATCAGGGCTTGCTCCCGGTCAGACGTCCGCCCCAATCTGGCTGTGATTTCTGCCCAAGCAGGGAACATTAAATCTGCTCCGGCCCCCCCGCTGATGGAATGGCTGCTTGCCTGCTCTGCAGCCCCGCCCCCCCCTCCAGCAGCGGCGCCCATTACAGCCGCTGACACACTAAACCGCCAAATAGAGCATGAGAACTTACAACAGACTCGGAATTCTGAAACATGCATGTGCGCTTTCACATGTTCATTAATAATTCATTGTTTGCAGACGTAGTGCTATTTTTAAAAAAGAGTCCAACGTGAAGCCGTGCGAGCGCCCATACTTTAAATATTTACTACTTATGCTAAGTATATTCCATTTACTTCCACAGACACACATTCTTCTGCAAAGATAAGCTGTTTGGGACATGATCCGAGGGTTTCATTCTAGCCCCCTGGGCCTTGTGGACTCATATTCCGTAATTCTTAGTGAGTTTTTGTAACACCTCAGGGGAGATAAGCTAAGGGGCGGGACTGTTGTTATGATGAGTCGGAATTGCTTTCTTATCCAAACATATGAGCTCACATGCGTCCTGACAGCGCGGACAGAAGATGAGGCGACGGGAACACGTCCTCTGTGTTCGAGCAACGCTGTCCTCCGCCGTCGCTCAGCGCAAACGAGCAACCGTTCCAAAACCCGATGCAACAGTGATAGATGTGGAATTTAATCCCGGCAAACTTCCGCGGGGCCCCGGAAGATTCCGTGTCTCCGGGCACCGCGGCGCTCATGAGTGCATGCACCGAATGTGTCAGCGCTAATTAACTTAACGCCTGAACAAAAGGTTGTTGAGTTTTGTGAGGATAAAACGGCGAGTAGCGACGCTCCGAGGGTCGGAGAGGCGGTAGATCCTCAGGTCAGCGTGATTCCTGGTGGTTGGAACCGGCGCTAGAGAGGTAGACCTCTGACCCCTCCAATGCTACGCCCAGCTGTTTGCACGCATGGATATGCGCACCTCATTGCGTGCACGCGGCCGAGGTGTAACGTGACAAACAAAGGAGGACAGGACAAATGAGATCATCAGCTCCCGCCCTCGGCGCTCCACACCATAGGTTCGCGCTTCGTTTTAGAGGGGAAATAAATAAATAAACAAATAACGTAATCGCACGGCTGTGAAAAACTGCACCGATCCGTCGGGAAAAATACCTGCGCGTTCCTCGCGGGCGCCGGCGTTTCATGATGATAAACACGACCAGTCTGAGCTGAGAAAAATAGTAGGAAAACAAACAATCAGGAAAAGTGCGGGAACATGATGAAGATATACTCGTGTGGGGTTAATTAAAGCGGAAACCTGTCCTTGGTCTTCCCGATGTTCCTCTGGTCACGTAAACACGCCAGAGGAGGAGGAGGAGACAGGCCAGAGGCCTTGGAGAAGACCACGCTGTGGACCCCGTCTCCCATTGGCTGACAAGGAGCCAGCGGTAGTTCCGGCCCGTGATGCGTTCGTGAAGCATCGTTCCATGTGTGATGGATTCAGCGTGTTCCGGAGCGGATAAATGCAACTGCCTGTAGGATGCTCGCCTGTCGCAGGGGCTGACATTCATCATTAGGACAGGTTCTGGAGGACCCCCACCCCCCCCCCACCCTCTGGGGTCTGTCTGACCCACCAGTCAGGCTCCAGGAGATCCCACCAAGAGCTGGAGCTCCTTCAGGGATGGAAGAATGTTTGAGGGAACGGCTGTAAGTCGAATTTTTTATTCACTCGTTGCAGATGATTGTTTCGATTCCTTTACTCATCCAGACAGCACCAGTAGGACCAGTAGGACCAGTAACACAAGAGGAAACCAGTAACACCAGAGGACACCAGTAAAACCAGTAACATCTGAGGACACCAGAGGATGCCAGGAACACCAGAGGACACCAGAAAAACCAGAGGGCACCAGGAAGGTCATGAGAAAGTTTCTAATGGAGAAACTCTGATTACAGATGAATGAACATCTGGAGTATGCTGGGACTCACCCAGACAAGTGTCCCCTGTCCTGAATCCCAGCACTGCTCCATCCCCCCCCCCCCACCGCCTCCTCTTCAACAAAAGTTCCATTCCTGCCCTGCAGCATCGGCTCTTCTTTTGCCGCACGGACCGGACCGACCTTTCCTTTTGAAGCACGAGGAGAATGTTCACTTTGTTGTATCTGAGCTAAGGTTGTGGTTTTAGGCTTTTTGTCCTTATTATCTGATAAACCACTGAAAATGAGCTCTGGGTGGATCCATTTCACTGCAGCAGTGGAGCCAGGCTGGACTTTGAATATAAATCTGGGGGGGGGGGCAACCGGGGGTCGCAGCTGCCTCAAGGACAGAGGAGGTTAAAGACAGGCGCGCAGCGTAGTAATACAGATAAGAGCTATCAGACCTCCCTCCACCTCTGGCAAGGTGGGCTTGAGATGATGGACAAGCTCATGACCCACCTGGAACGATACTTTACACGTTCTCATTATGATGAACGGCGCGTAACGCGCGCGCCCACGCCCGCCCCGGCACGCTCCCGCAGCACGCCGCGCCTCGCTGGCACCCCGTCAGCAGCTGCAAAAGGTGAATTGTGATGAAATGTACTCATCAGGGAAAACACAAGGCTGACTCCAGCGATGAATAAGCACCGTTGCCATCAAGTGTTGGAGCATAAATGGTCTCTTTTCAGCTGCCTCCACCCATCCACGTGGAACTGTGCGTCAGCGCACACCCCAGGGGCCCCAGTGTGCACACCATGACCACGTCAGCAAGCATCCTCTTCACAGGCTGCTCCATTTTGGTAGAAACATCCTGAATACTGGGAACCGACCAGTCTGGGAACTGATTAGATCTCCTGCAGACTCCTCCAGGACCTCCAGAACTTCACACAGTGTGCTTTCATTCTTGTTTATATAAATACGCCATGGCAACTGACCCTGAACTCACAGATATCTGGTGGACCATCAGAGATGCCCTAAAACAAAACATCACCCTGGTACTGGCTGGCTTTCACAATAAAGTGATGCATATTTTACCACTGAATTATGGATGACCTAATCCTAATCCCTTCCCATCAGCCCCTGCATCAATGTGGGTCCTCCTAGACAGAGAGTATTATCTTCGTTCTGTGGGCGTGACCTCTCCCATCCCAAAGGAAGGGGTTGTCCATCAAAAGTAAAGAAGGAGAAATTCCGAAGGCTTTGTGAGGCTCTTTGGAAGACTGAACACAGGCGAGGTGGTTCTGATACATCGTGACCAGACAAATGAAGGGCAAGAGATGGCGGCAGGCGATGCAGGAAGTGGCCGTCGGCGTATAAAAGCCTCCGTGAAATTGATCTGAACCCCAGATCAAGACGGAGAAATCCGGATTAGTCTTCAGTTTTAAATGGCCGCGGTCCAGTCCGGTTGCAGGAGCCCGGATTACAGGCGTCTGAGGGCCCCTCCTGTCGGTCCCATCGGTTTCCCGGCGCTCCAGAGCCACGCCACGTTCCGCCCGTGCGCCGAAGCACGCGGTGGGACACGTGTTTCAGAGATTTGCTTCATCAAATTACCAGCAGACAGGTCCGTTTGGATTTCCAGCTGAGGGGGTTTATGTGGATTGGAATTGTCTCCAGTGGTTCCTCAGCGGACCGCGTCAGTGTGGGAGGGGGAATATTGATGAGCAGATTTGGGCTTCTGTTTGGGACCAGATTAGGAGCTAAAGCCCCACTGACTTTAAACATCCTCCTCAAACATCTTTTCATTTTCATGCAAACACGTCTGTCGGGGTTTTTTTCCCCCTCATTTTCCTCAGTGATTCCCCATCTCTCCTTCCCGCCGTTCCTCCCCTCCACCAGGTTTTTTTTCCCCCTCCCCCGCCACTCGCTCTTATCTCGGCGCCCTCGGCGTGCGTTTCTCCGGAGCGTCTCGGCTGCTGTGATGGAGGGATGAGCGACGGGCTGAGCTGATTTTCACGCGCTAATCACGACATCACCGCTCAGTCAATTTCACATCCCATCAGATCAGATCGGGCTGATTAGGAGGAGGAATGGCAGAAGATTCCTTCCGCCTACTGTACACCGCCGCTCACATTAACGTGAAAAGTGATAAATCGCAAACCTCTGAACGACACTTTCGGATCTCTCCTGAAAGGTGGCTAATCTGGCGAGGGCGCTGACAGCCGCGGCGTGTATCCGTGATCGATCTCCGCGACTTCAGATCCAATCTTGGCTTCAAAAGATCCCGGCATTAGCGGCGTTGTGCGTCTGCCCATGGTGGCAGTCAGCTGATATGATAAATCACACTTAATGGCTTTACAGAAGTTTGTCCATTATCAGAAAGCCTCTGGCGGCAGAGGAATATTAAAAAGTGCAAAGTTTGCCATTCTTGGAGTTGGTGGAATAGTGACACGCTCTGGAGAAGTTGGAGATGATCAGAGCTCCAGATGGCGTAAATGAGAGGTGGAGATCTAGAAGATCCTTCATCCTCAGTCAAAAGCTCCATTATTGTCACTGTGTGTGTGTGAGTGTGTGTGTATGTGCGTGTGTGTGTGTACGTGTGTGTGTGTGCGTGCATGTGTGTGTGTGTGTGTAAGAGAGAGAGAGACTTGTCCCTGTCCAGGTGGAGGAAATAACAGCGGATCAATGTGTGTAACAAGAACGAGGGGTGCAACATATTGATCCACCAAAACAGCTGCTGTTAGCAGGTAACTTTGAGCAGGAACATCAGGCGCAGACCTGACGGAGAACAAGACTTCCGCCTCTTTTCAGCTGCTCCCGGGGTCCACAGAGACTCCATCAGCAGTAGGCAGATTATCTCCATGTCCCCACAAGGTCAGCGCTCAGCCAGGAAAGCTGCAAAAGTTTGGGGAGCCGAGTTTGAAGGTTACTGAACTTTTTTGTGAACGTGTGAAAGATAAGTTAGAGCGAAATCACCAGTTTTATGATTGCTTCCTTTTTTTCCACCTCGGTGATGTAATGTTCTCATCGTTCTTCCTTTATGAATATAATAAACTTTAAAGATCGCTAATGGCTCTTTTATTGTGAGTTAGTCGCGTTTCGATGATGAGAGTTACGCTCTTCTGCCATAAAATCTGATCCATGGCAGACGGGTGTTGGCTCTACAGACCAAATAAGGTTTCTGGCTAGGCTGATGCACTTCGACGCCGACTCTCGCTCCCATCGACTCCCCCATCCCGGCGACTCTCCCCCATCTCACACTCTGCCCGTCCACCCGGGCTAAAAATAGCATCGGCGTTCCCCCAAATCATCCTCCGGCTGCTGCAGAAAGAGTTTGAAACCTAAACGACCTCTGAGCCCACCGCTACTCACAGCAGTACGTAAACGGGAATACGCAGAGGCGCTAGCCGTCGCTCTGTCATCCCTGACATTTCATCCGCAGCCTTCTGTTGACATTCTGGGAGCCTCACGTGCAGCAGCGAGAACGGGCGACGGAGGAGCTAAAAATAGCCGCAGCGCACGCTCAGCGTCCCAATATGAGTGCGCACATTTTTTAATATCTGCCCATTAAATATGCATGACATTAAGTAGTTTAGACTGCAGTGTTTATGACGAGCATCGTTTGCCCGCTCTTCATCTCTCCGCAGCCGGACCTCTGGAAGCTGTTTTTCTGTGTACACCAATAATGCCGGACTGATTGGCGTGTGATTCTAAAACAGATACGGCTGAAAGCGGTGGCGTTGGGAGCGCTACACTGTAATTACTCCCGCGTGGAGAAGTGCTCGCCACATCCAAAACAATGCAAAAAACACATGAATCATTTAATTTGAAAGCGCTAATTAAAGCATGTTTGTATGCGGCCGCTGCACATAATTCCGCTGATAACGTGGATGCTTAATCTCCGGGCTGCAGGAGGGAGAGGGCTCCTCCCGCCGCCGCGTCCGTCAGGATCGCGCAATTAAATCTGTTAATGGCGGTCTGAGTGACGGAACGTCAAAGGTTAGCCGCGGGGCACGCGCTCGCTCCCTGCAAAGCTCCGTGTCACGGAGAACTCTGAAGGTTGTCACGGGAGGAAAAAAAACCCATGCCTGGCACTAATGATTGGAACGGGTGATGTTAATTCGCGCGGAGGTCACCGCCAGTGACCCCTGGGGCCTGGTGGCGTGCGCTGCGGGAGGCGAGCCGGGGGATGAGGCCGAACCTCACGTGCGTGCTTCAGGAGTCCTCGTCGGTCTGATTTCACCTTGATTCACCGCAGAGGTGCCAAACAGCCACAAACATCAGGCGGTTGAAATCCCTTCGCTCCGGAGACAGCCTCTGTAATCCGAAGGGACAGGTGTTGCCATGACAACGGCTTGCCCTGAGCTGAGCTGGCAAAAGCTTACAAAAACATGATTACATGAGTGAAAAAGCCCGCACCGCTGCCAATTACGCGGGCGCACGCGGCATTCCGAGTCCGAAGGCGGACAGCGCGAGTTGGACAGGAAATGAACCTGGATCCTTCAGGAGATATCCAGGAACCGTGAACGTGGCGCCGCCTCATCCCGTTATTGGCTGAACTTAGTGCTAATAATAGCGCGAGTGCTTCTCACGTGGCTTTGAAGCAGCATCACCAAAGGGCCGGCCGAGCACTCCCAGCTAGCGGAATCCACCAGGAGCTAAATGTTTTCCGCCCATGAATCACAGTTCCAGCCCTCGGATTCCCAGAGCGTTATTGCAAAGGAAGAGGACGGCCCGGACCACGGCGGGGCGGCAAAAACGTGGGTCGTCGTTGCTCAGCGAGGTCATCGTCTTTTATCCGCTCTAGCTGGTCTCGCCGCGGGCTCCGGATAGCGCGGGGCTTAATTAGGAGTCTTTCCTCATTCTTCCAAATCCCTGCTCGATTGTTTGCTCTTTAGTCGTTATCAACCGGAGGACTAATCTGGAGGAGGATAAGAACAAACGGCGAGCTGGGATCCTTTCTCGGAGTGTTTATCTCCGTTTTCACAGTTAAGATTTGATTAAAATGAGCGATGACACGTTTGATGAAGAGAAATGAGCTCAAAGAGGGGAGAAAGTTCAGACTTTAGTCTCCCAAGCCCCCCGCACAGCTACCTCATTAACACATGAAAACACATAGGGGACAGTCAACGAACGCTCACGCTCTGTCTGCCCCTGTCCGCAGCTGGAGCCTTCCTGCTCTGTTAGAACCCAAATCTGAGCTCAGACGTGTTTCAGGAACCTGCTGTGTAAGACGGTCCCCGAGTCGGAGCGCTGTTGTCCGTCCTTCTGCCTCTGCATTGATTCTATTTTGAGGCAGAGCTGTCGGAGACCATCACAGGGGGACTGCAGGAGCAAGACCAGCGCAATTCCTGAGAGCACATCATTACTGATGGATCTGGATGCAGCCCGGGGCCAGGCGGCAACATCTGCACATGCATCTCTGTTCGGCTGATTCAGCATCTGTCGGCAGGATGCTAATGGTGCATTCACGGCCCAACTTGGTGTCCATCAAGGGACAAGAGCCTACTGTTCTTAGAGGAACCAAACATCCCTCTGCAGCTTTTAAACTCCACATCCCAATGTGATGTATTTCCTTACGTTATGTATTTCCTTCAGTTTAAAACAGTACAATAAATAACTACGTTGTGTGTGTGTTTGTGTGTGTGTGTGTGTTTGTGTTTGTGCGTATGAGGGGGTGGGGGGGCATGTAAACTCCAGAGAAACTGATTGAGGATCGAATGCTACCCACTGATGGTGCTAATTAGGAGGCTATTTATCCTCCATTGCTCCATTAAGTTGATCAACAGTCCGGACCGGGGTTCATCCCTAGTTCTCTCCAATCTGCTCGGTTCTGTCATCAACTTGCATGTTTTGCTCTCCCAGACAGCACTGTCATTAAAAATGAAAGGATTCAATTCCTTGTCAAACTATTTTTGGAGACCAGAGCCCACAAAAGCTACCATCACACCGGCCAGTGCCCAGTGCCAGTATAAGTCAGTTTTCTAAAAGCCGCTCTCGTGCTTGCACTTCTGATGGAGAGCATTAAAGCATGCAGGCATTATAAGTCCTAGTCTGTTGACTCCAGCTTATATTCTGGCAGAGCTGTCTCATCCAGGAACACTTCAAATTAGCATCTCTGCCCACAAGGCAGCACTGGGAAAACACTGGACTGTCTGTAACGTGGGAGCCAGGAGCTGGCTGACAAAGCCCAGAGGGCCAGCGCAGCCCTCGCTGCCTTTGGTTCAAGGTTTTAGAGAGGAGAGATGGAAGGAGTAGGTGGACAGTTCCATCAATGAGGGAAAAGGGAGATGTGGAGGGCGGCTGTAACAAACCAGGGGAGAGAGTTGAGTTGATTAGCTAATGTGAGAAATAGTCTGCTTAATTACCCTTTTAAACAGCCTCTCAAACCCACACGTTCGTTCCCAAGCATGCGTGTGCGCGTGTGGCGCAAAAGCTGATGGCACCCACCGAACCGCGGTTTCACAATTAAGGAACAAGAACTTTGTTGTTTCGCGCATTCGCGTCGACTCTGCGGCTGAGCGATTCCTCTGATGCTGATGCAGCGGGAACCAACTTGGTTCCCGACCGCTCCAACACGTTTTTTGAATCACAACAGGAGGGAGATACTCTGCTTAGCTTTAAATGAAGAGGACGTAGCGTTCCCTTTGCATCTGCGCGCATGGAAGGGCTTGTTCTTGCCGCTGGGCATTATTATTCCAGAAAACTGAAGGCCTGACCAGATTTGTTTTCAATAGAAGAGAAAGAAAAACTCATAACCCTGCGCAGCGCCTCTGGTTTCCAATCAAATATACAATTCTGCGTGAGAAATATCTGATTTCACCTGCATCTGTTGGTGTACGTGCCCCCGTCAGCTCCTACCTCGGTGAAACACTTGTATCCTCTGGAGGAGCCATTAAAGCAGCGTCTTTGACCGGTTACTAAACAGCCAATTAACACGTCTCTTTATTATCAGTTCCCGCCATGCAGATGAACGTTACGGGCCGTGTTAGATCCGCCTCCACCTTTTACTCCGGCATCATGCAGACATTAGCATGCAGCAGAGGTGCGTACATGCGTCGTCTTGGACAAATTGGTCACATTCGAACGTTTCAAATGTTCAAATGTGACAAATTGTTCACGGTTCTCTTAATTTCCATCAGGTGGAGACAAACCCGCCAAAGCCCTCCATCTGGACCGTAGGCTATTTTTGATGCGTATTTCTACCGAGTTGCAGAAAAAAACTGCCCTGATTGGTCGAGAAAGGACTCTCTTGACATATGACATCACTCAAAGGATGATGCGGCTTTTGTCCCCCAGCTAGCGTGCACACGGGCGAGGCCAGGGCCGAATTAGCACCAAAAGAGCTGAACTGACCTGGGCCGAGGTCACAGTTTATAGTTGCTATCAGGCTGACAGTGGCCTTTTATTTTCATTTCTACGACTGTCAGAAACCTTAGAAAGCCTGTATCCTCTTCGGCTTCCACGCCCCCCCCCCCACCGTTTCTATTTTGGGACGTGCGGCGAGTCGTCCAGCAGAGCCTTCCCTTCCAGAGGCTTGTTACTGCGAGCTGGCGGGATCTGGGCACATGTGTCCCTGTTTGTTTCCGATGTATTTTCAGAGAGGTTAATACGTGCTGACATCACATAAATGTCCTCTCATCCAACTGAAAATATGCCAGACATGCAGCACGGCAGCCTACCACACACACACGCGCGCGCACACACACACACACACATGCGCGCGCGCACACACACACACACACAAAACCTTCTACTTCTATCTTTGTGAGGACTTTCATAGACATGATATGTTATTACAAAAATGTCCTCACTTCTCACAAATGTCCTCACTTTCATCGTAGAATGTGGACTGTATGTAGCAAGCACAAGAAAACAAACACACACACACACACGCACACACACAGTTATCTTTGTGGGGCCTTCACGGTGACATTTCAATCCCAACTCTATAACCAATTTATGTCTAATCCTAAAATAATCTCATTTATCTTCCTACTTTATCATTCTTTTTTTAATAGACTTTTCTCTCTATCGCCCCCTGCTGATTATTAATGGTCATGCTGTTATCAGCGTATACGATAACTTGGTAAACATGAATGGAGCACTCCCATTTGAAGATGATTCTCAACTCAGACTGCTTTCTTCTTCTCTTTGTATTCTGGGGGCTGCTGCCGCCGCGGCTGCATGCTCGACCCCAACAATGCTGCAGACTCGGAATTAAGCCTCATCTGCTGCGACAAAGCAGCGGAGCGTCTTCCTCACATCTCTGCAGAGACGCTTTAAAGACTTCCTGTCGCCCAGAGCGTGCATTGTGCGGGGACGAGCTCACCTTGGTGCACAAAAGGACGGCGAGAAGTGCAACGGGGGAAAGTTTCATTTAAGCTCCTTCGGAAGACGAGCGTGCCACCGCAGCCGCGTGGCGGCTCTGGGAGGATGCGAGGCGTGTGGGGAAACAAAGCTGCTGCACAGTGATGAATCCATCCTGATGTGTTTGAAAGGATACAGTAGATTTATTGAAACAGCAGCATGTGGCACGCGGCCCCAGCGCCCGTTTTTACAGAAGAGATGTAAAATGATGACAGTTTGCAGGATAAGTGACGCAACGCTCCCGCTTTTCCTTCACCGGAGCGACGCCGAAGGCCAAAAAAAAAGAGCAGTGCGCCGCAGCCACGTGCGCAGATAGAAGCGGGATGACCTCGGAGTGTCACGCCTCACAGTGGGGATGTTACAGCCTGGACATTCCCACCCGGAGAAAGAGGGGAACTGTTCCCTTCCAAGCAGGAGTAGACATATGTCCCCAACAACACAGTTCATTAACCCCATATGTTCCACACAGGGAGACGCAGCACACACCAGCAGCTCGTCATGTCCGCTCCAAAACAAACAAGCTGCTTCAATGTGACTCCACATGTTACACGGGCACGGCTGACGTAAGCCCCGGACACTTCCTCTTTGACACCAGTTCAATTAGAGCTCGTTTTTCCACACATCTCAGCCCTGTCCAAGAAAGCTTTTAGATGGGAATGCAGCGTTTTTACTGCTGTTTCTATTTGTTGGATAATCTGATTTTAGCCACAAACACAATCTGACTGGACTCAGGCAGCGGGGATCAGCTGACCCTGATGCATTTAACGTTTGCTCTTTTCTGTTCCTTCATCTCTATAGTTAATATTAACTTATCCGCAGAGATGTGATAAGAAATAAGACTTACTATGTGGGTTTCGTAAGCTGCTGTTTTAAATGCTTAAATTAAATAAGGGTTTCGAGCATGTGTGCAAATTGTCGAGAGAACAAGGAGTTTAACACAAAGACAGAAAGGCTGGTTCAGGTTTTACAAACACAGCCCTGGGTCCTAATGTTCTGGGCTTTGTAGTCAAAGCAAAAACAGTGTGTGTGTGTGTCTGTGTGTGTGGGCACGCATGTGGGGACTGGGGTGAGGTGGGGGCATTTAAGAAGACAGAAATAAAACTCACATGGAGGCAGCACAGTGAGCCTTTACCACGTTGTCCAGTGTTTATCAGGCGCTGGTGTAATCAGCCTTCGGGAGGTTTTTCCAGGTATTACAGGGCCCAGCGTCACTTGTCTGACATTTCAGGGTCTCATCAAGCATTAAGGTTTGACGAGATGGAGTTGGGGGCCTGAACCTTTCATATTTACCAAAGGACAAAGTCGTCTGTGGCCCAGAGCAGACTAATCAATTATGAAGCCCCGAGTGAGGCTGTTATTGGTCAACAGGGCTGTGAGGCCCGTGATTGGTTCATTACAGTTTAGTTATAAAATATACTACACTTTATTTATACCGGCTAATGCAATCAAAACAATATCACATGAAGACCGTCAGTAATCGCGCTGTTTAGGTCCGTGATAGATGTGAGAGGAGCATCTGCAGGGATGCCAGGACCCAACCAGGTTCCCCAGCAGAACATCCTGCCTCCCCCCTGGAGCTGCCATCTGTTCCCCCAGGTCGGTGACAGAGACGCGCCTGCCAACCAAACCACGTAAAGGGAAACGTGATCGGCCCACGGGCGCCCCCTCCCCTCGCACTGCAGCTCCGAGGGGAGTAGTGTGTGTGTGTTTGTAGGGGGGGTGATCCGTGTCTCCACCCATTCCCCCCAATGACGGAGGAGATGCCTCTAAGGTCAAAAGGTCAATAAAGACGCATCTCCCGTCAGGGAAGCTGGCGTGGAGATCTGGATGTGTTCCGCGTCCGCCTGAGGACAGGACATCGTCTGTCTGCAGGGCCGCGCTCCGCGCCGCGGTTTCCCCGGGACGAACCGCCAGACGCCGGTGAAGGATTCAGTCAGCCTGCCAAAAAAATTCTGGTGCACAGCTGTGCAGCCGGCGCACGTGACGGATGCGAGATCCACATGAAAGCGCCGGGCAACCTGCATCAAGGCGGCTCATTGTGGATGCGGAGCCATCTGTGGCGCCGAGGACGGGGCCGATCCTGCGGGACGCTCGGGGTCCAGACCTGAACCGGTCCTCAGGTGGAATAAACGCCAGCCCGCACGCAGGTGGCCAAACTGTTGTTGTTCAAGGTCGAAGCGGGGGGGGGGGCTTCACCAGATCAGCGAGCGCACGCGTTTCCTGTTTTCACTTATCGTCTGTGCTCAGCTGAGATAACGGGAAGCAGGGAAATGACCCCAGGGGACAACTTTTGTTTAAAAAGCAGACACAATTAAA
The DNA here is from genome assembly GCA_911728415.1 of Lagocephalus sceleratus. Lineage (NCBI taxonomy): Eukaryota > Metazoa > Chordata > Actinopteri > Tetraodontiformes > Tetraodontidae > Lagocephalus > Lagocephalus sceleratus. The sequence continues at coordinate 13,654,437 of CAJVRN010000232.1, read as the reverse complement.
ACCATAAATAACAAGTAAATCCTCTGGAGACCTTTATGGTCCGAACTAGAGGTGTTTAACTCCACAGCAGCTGGAAATATACATAAAAATATATACATATAACTTGTTTAACCTGACAACGCTGTAGAAGATAGATCTGGGTTTAGGTCTGTTTTCTTTTTGACAGGAACCCAGCGCAGGAGGAGCTGATGAACTTCTGAGGGAGCTGACCTGAGCGGTGCAGCACAGAAGGACGAGGGTGAGCGGAGTACGACCTTTATATGGGGAGGGGGCGGCAGGGGTTCAGGTGAGAGCAATCAGAGTGATCGGGAGGGGAGAAAGGGAGTAGACGCCTGTGGAACTGGAGCTCTACTGGTGAACTGATTCTCCTCCAGTCGGTCCTGATTGAAGAAGCGCAGCAGCGGCGTTGGCGGGTTTTGAAGAACCCGTCACAAACTCCTCCAAGATGTCAGAGGGGGCTCAGCTGCAAGGAGGTGACTTTGAATTTGGCAGCCCCGATCTGGAATTAGGCCCCTTGAGGGATGCGCGTATGAGCCTGGTGGCGCGGCGCCTGCCTTACTTCCCTTAACTTCCCAAACAGATGTGCAGCCATGTGTTGGCGCCGCCTCGCCGTGTCCTTTTACTTACCTGAGCCCAGAAATGGCTGCTGACATCATCCACGCTCCCTTTGGATGGAACAGAGCGTCCCACAGCCACATTACTGGTCCAGTGTCAACAAATGAAGGGATCGTAGAGACTTCAAGGGGATTTCTGTGGTATTTAAAAGTCCTTGAAAGTCATTATCAGACCTGGAACAGGTGCTTAAAGGTGATCCCACTGTTGCACACTGGTGTGTGTGAGTGTACTCTGACACTGTGTAACTGGGAGAAACCGACTCCTGAACTGGGCCAGGAGAAACGATCTCCCCTCACCTCTGGGCCTCTCCACAGCCCCCGTGACCCAGACCCATGAACCAGTATCCACGTCACTCACCCACCGTCTCAGGACTCCTCCTCTCCTCTCTACAGCGTGGCGTGTTTTAAGTTAAGATTGGAGATAAAAGCGTCCTCCCAGCACAGACGGTTCTCGGCTTAAGCCGTTGCTTTAATTATTTTTGCGGACTCCGCTGAATAAACAGGGTTCACACGCGACACTGCACCCGACCACCAGTTTACACGACAGAGTAACATTGCTCACATCGCATGCATCTGCAGTGGAGGGAGAGGGGGGGTACCATATATATGTGTTTGAAAGAAGGGTAAATATACTGTATGCTTTGTCATGGAACTTATATGCACCCCCAGCTAGGCCAGTTAACACTGTTTAATGACTTCCCAGCATGTCCATCAGCCATCTTGCTCCCTCATTAGGAGCCAGTGTCACTGGCTGGACCTTTGCTTAAAGGGACCCCCTGCTGTGGGCTGAAAGAGAGAGTACACCGCTCTCTACAGGGGCCGCCCTTGAGCGACTCCCTTTCTTTCTTTGTCTCCATACCCATCCATCACTGCTCTGCCTGTTTTATCCAGGACTCGAGGAGGGCTGCTTAATTAGCGCAGTCATTAAAAGTAAAAAATCTTTCAAAGGCGCTGCGGAGGCAAGCGTTAATTCCACATTGAGGCGCCATCAGCCCTCCATCGATGGGATAGATTGGACGGTCTGAATGTGGCACTACGTGATGAAAATGGCTAAAAATAACTAATGTAGCGATTTATCCTTTTGAAAAGCAATCGAGTCTTCTTTCATCCTCTTATTAATGCCATCACACTGTGTCTGCAGGAACGCAGGACGAGATTAACACTTGGACATTATGGCTAACACAAGGAAATAAACTCTCTGGTTTTCATAAAATAGCTTTTAATAATGACCAAAGGCTGAAAGACTTCCATTGGGTGTCATTGATTTGTTGGGAGGAGGGCTGAAATGAATCCAGCCGTCGCGGCGCTGATGTCAACGGGGTCAGGCTCCTCAAAAAGTCACAAATGTACAGAGCGGTTTGGATAAATCCTAAAAGCGGCACCGACGCTGACGCTGCGCTTCCTGCGAAGTGTCAAACGTGTCATATTGTGGATAGTGATGCCGTACGGGAAAACTGAGCCCGGCCCCAGCCAGACTTCATCGCAGAGGTCGTGGTTGGCAGAGGCCTTCACAGCCTGGACTTCCGAGCAGCCAATCAGAGAGCAGGTCAGGGCACGCCTTGCTCCCCGCTGGCCAATCAGAACGAAGCTCACTGATCATCTGTAGGTGCAACCACCTGTGCCCCGCCCCACCGGTGTGTCACCCGTGACGACACAAAATTCGTTCTCAACTGTCCTCGTCCTCCGGTCACTGGTCACCAGGACAACGGCTGGCAGAAACAACTATTTTTATTGTCCTTCCCGAAATGGGCAGTTATTGATTTGAACGAGGCACTTGAAGTTTAGCGGTAACCTTTGGAGTAAATCCCCCAGACCTGGGCGAGGAGACGGGAGCGCGCTGAGCCGCGAGGAGTCTCAGTGTGTTTTCCTGAGTCTACTTACTTGTTTCTAAATAGCAGATTTGGTTCTGGCTCAGTGAACCTCGCATGATCTAATAGCTGTAATTATGTTTTTGGCTTCAGCAAAATTGTGACCTTTTCCGTTCGACTGCTTCTCAAGTCTGCACGCTGGCACGGTGTCGGGATATTATGAAAATATCACTGCAGCACCATCTCTCAGTTGCAATATTACCCACTTCTGCGGCTGTAAACCACCAAACAAATCAGGAAACAGTCGGACAGGAGCGTCCGGTTGTTGTTTTTGACGAACGGATCAATGATAACTGAAACATGAGAAATTCTGAACAATCGATCAGATCGATTCAGACCAGCAGTTAGCACCCGGACAGTTTAGATTTATGTCACACTTGTTACTATTCTTTCTTTGATGTTGGTCTTTTCCTTTGATTGATTGACACGGCTAAAAATAGCCGATCTACCAGCGACTCAGCTGGAGCACATTAATAACTGATGGGCTGCATCTCCAGCAGGTAATGACCACGGCCCAGTCCACCAGTTACAGCCTCACGGATGACAGTCGTTCCTAACATTCACCGCTTATGCTGACTGAGCAGCATTTTGTTGGAAGCGTGGGCAAAATCTCACATTTAAATATTGTGGTTCTGAGGGTGAGACGACACTTTGGAAACCAAGACACAGCACAGCTGGAAGAGCGTGAACAAGCGACGTGCTAGTGAGGTTACAGCTGCGATTAAAGCCACATAACTTTGGAAACTCCTGGCCAACTCTGAATCTAAAGTGATACAAATTTTCCCCGCCGCTGCGTTTTGTCGGCAGTTTGCTGCCGGCACCTTGTGACCTTGTCCACCTCCCGCAGGTTAAGCTTTTCCATTAAGCTGGTGGAGCTGAAAGTGTCATTAAATTTTAGGGTGATGACTCAAGTCTAAGGTTAAGCTCTGAGTGGAGGCTGGCTGAGCGGGAAAGTCAGGGAATAAATTGGTCAGGGTCAGAGGTTAGGGCCAGATGGTACGAATGAACAGGAAAGAAAGGAAGACGAAGGAGTGTGTGTGTGTGTGTGTGTGTGCGTGTGTGTGTGTGTGTGTGTGTGTGTGTGTGCTCACATTTACTACACACTGAGTACCAATATTGTCATTCTACTAACAAACTGGGGCCATGTTTGCCAAGTGGGACTGTTTTGCTGGGACTCTCAAGTGTGTGTGTGTGTGTGTATGTGTGAGTGCGTGTGTGAGTGCGTGTTTATGTGTGTGTGTCTATTTGCATGTGTGTGTCTGTGTGTGTGTGTAGCTGTAAAGTGATTAAATGATAATTATCCAGTGAAGTAAAAAGCAAAATCAGAGGATAAGTGATTCTGGTGCAGAACACCTTCATCAGCAGTCTCTCTCTCTCTCTCTCTCTCTCTCTCACACACACACACACACACACACACACACACAAACACACACACACACCGGACATCAAATCTGTGACTGTGGAGCGTACGTGGGCACATTCTCTGTACAGGATATTCAAAATCTCAGAGTAATAAAAAGGCGAGAGAGTGTTAAAAAAAAAAATGCTGTCGTCTCCTGAAGCCCAGTTGCTCAAATATGAGTCACGGCGGCATCGTTCCTGGCAATATCCTGTGATGGAATAATCCAGCACTCATGCACATTATTGAACACTTTTGCCAGCAGAGCAGATTAGAGCGGACGGTAAAATCTGTGCGGGCGGAAGCATGTGTTTTTGTAACTTTGTTGATATGAGATTAGAAAAGGGATAAAGATTCTTTCTTTTGTCAAGTGGGGACCATCAGTGTTTCATTACAGGGAATAAAAAGTCGTCTGTTTAGAATCACTGAATCTCTTTGACGACAGATTTTAAATTACATGTGGAAGGAGTTGGGTTTTGACCTCCTCCTGCCCTGGGACTCAAACCCAGGACCTTGTTGACCTCTGCTTCACCTGGCCTGGCTATGTCTCCGAACGGCTGATGTGATTTCTGTCCTATTATTTATCAGCTGTGTGACATTCTGGATCTTTTATGCGTGGAACACGGTTTCCTCATCTTTTCCTCATCTTTCCTGCACAAAAGCCAGGAGCTGCACTTTTACTCCTTGCTCCATCGGCTGAAAACACGGCAATGCCATTCGTCTGCGGTGGGTGTTTTCAGCTTTACTGCCCCCCCTCTCTGAGCTCTGCAGTGGGTCCATCTCATTCCAGTGTGGTCAAGCAGAAACCAGCGCTGACATGCTTCGCTGGTAAACGGCACATGTGAAAACAGCTTCCATTAGCGGATCAAAGCAAAAAGACACAAACACTTTTGTTGCTCTTCAAACGCCATCAAACGCGCGCTTCCGACAGTTGTTATCGTGGTTATCGTGGTGTTTCCTCTCGCGGGTGTCATCTGCCTCAACATAGAGGGAGGGGGCTGTGAGCTCCGGGTGGAAGGGTCCCGGGGCCCACTCGCTCCTTAATCCCCACTGGACTGAATCTGGGAGAGAACAAATGCACCCAACTAGTGAAACCCGGGTTTATCTGGGCGTCTGCACAAGAGCACGCAGGAGAGCCACGAGCGGACTCATCTCAGCCGCCTGCTCGGTCCTTCCGCTGCAGCAGGAGCTGGGAAACGCGGAGCCGGCGTCTATGTGGGAAAAACGTGGTTTCTACCGGCGCCTCCCATTACATAGACTCAGCACTGGCTCAGCCCGCTTTCCTGTCTCGTCTTTGTCAAGTCGGCAGGGCTGAGCGTGGTGACCCATCCGGTGACATCACTGGCCAACCGCTGAGTCATCGTCAGGTTTGTTTACTGCAGCTGTCACAAGCACGATGTCACAATGTCGCACCACAAGCAGAACGGCATCATTACTATCATGTGTACATGATTAATCACAAAGTGAGCTAAATACGCTTCCCGCAGCTGCTTCCAGCCGCTATTTAGGGCACAAATTTAATGTTCAGAATTCTTTATGCTATTTCTATGACGTAAACATCGATGGTTGGAGGACAATTCTTCTTTATTTTGGAGCAGCCGTTGTGTTAGCTCCACCCCCATTGCTCCACCCCCGTTGGCCTAAAGCCATTAAGGCGGGGTTAATATGGAACAATTATAAGTGTAAGTGACAGCCTGAAAGCACAACATCAGATTTGACCCAAAGTGAGCAAACAAGACAGAACTATTTGTCACTGCCCGCGTCCCCCCGGGGAAGAGAAGGAAAATTGAAAATGAAAAGGGGAAATTGAAAAGCAGCCATTCTTTTTCACGAACGTGCTGGAAGGACGGTGAAATGAGAGTAACTGTAATCACATAACTCTGTGCAGTTCCAGCTCTTGTTTCTTTCATATTCATTTTCAGATCGGAAAGTTTATTGTAGCCGAATAAATTTAAAAATGAATTTCTCCACAACCCTGACAGCTGTAATATCACACCAGAGCATCTAATGTGACTAAAGTACCTCTCGTCTTTCATCAACAAAGGCGCCTTGAGTGCCATTGACCCGCTATAAACTGTCAGGACGCTGTCCGGCGTGGACTCGGAATGGTGGACCCAAACGCAGACGCAGGGTAGCGGGTGGAGAACAGAAGTTTAATTTAACAAAAACGTTTAACACAAAGCGCTCCACTACGGGAGGAAACAAGGGCTCTCGGGCCAACACAACACACCCACACGGGAAACAGTACAAACTAACAGAACTACCTCCCCACGAACCGGGATGTCCGGGCAACGGACAAGCGGGGGATCCGGGTAGACGGGCACGGGGTTCAGGACGGGAATCCAACGGGGAACAGGTGTCCAACAGAACAACAGGCCGACATACAACGGTGTCCAAAAGTCCAACAGACCACGGGGGTACGCTCCGACAGCTTCCACTGTCGGACCCAGGCCTTAAGAAGGGGAGGTAATTTGCGGGATGCAACACAGGTGCGCGACCTCCTGCTGGCCCCATGTCAGGGTTTGGCGCCCCCTATGGGGGAGGAGGTGCCCAGACCCTGACATTACCCCCCCCCTCAACGGGCGCCTCCTGGCGCCCAAACAGGCTTGACGGGGTGGCTGCGGCGGAAAGTCCAGAGGTCGTCTCCGTCCAGGATGAAGCGCTGTGGAGTCCACGACCATTCTTCGGGACCGCATCCTCCCCTGTCCACCGGGCGCTGCCATCCTCGGCCCCTCCGGCGGACGTCCCAAATCTCGACCGGTGGAGGCAGGTCCGAACCCACCACCGGCTCGGACCGGGAGACGTGGAAGGCGGGGGCGGCCTCCAAAGACGCCGAGAGCCCCAACTGCACCGCCGCGGGGTCGATCCTTCGGTCGGCCTCGACGGGTACCCCTCGTCCCCCCGAAGAGCCAAGTGAACCTCTTGACCCGACAGGAGGCGTGCAGCAGCTGGGCGCTCCGGCGGAGACGAGTGATCCTGGGGAGGGCGGCCCTGGCGGAGATCATGGAGCTCGGCCGTCCCGCGGGTAATGCGCCAGAACCAGACAGACTCTCCCCCAACCGCTCTGTGTCTGGTTGTGTCTCGGGATCTGGCACCGGGTTGTCTGGGGCTGGGAGGAGAGGGTTAAACGATGGAGGGACGCATGTACCTGCCACCAGGCTCTCCGGCATGGGCGCTGTTGCGCTCGGAGCGACGGAACTGCGGCCTCCTCCTCCTGCAGGCTCGGGGGAACTTGGGGAACCACCGGAATCTGGGGGGACTGCGGAATCCACTGGACCTGTGGAATCTATGGGAACCGGGGAATCTGCAGGACCTGGGGTGCCTGTGGCACCTGCCGAGTGCGACTGGACCTGGTGCGGAGACTGGACCAGGGACGGAGACTGGACCTGGGGCAGAGACTGGGACGGAGACTGGACCTGGGGCAGAGACTGGGACGGAGACTGGACCTGAGACTGGACCTGGGACTCGGCCTGGGGCGGAGACTGGACCTGGGGCGGAGACTGGACCTGGGACGGAGACTGGACCTGGGACTGAACCAGGGACGGAGACATGGCCTGAGGCGGAGACGGGACCTGAGGCGGAGACGGGACCTGGGACTGGACCTGGGACTGGACCTGAGACTGGACCTGAGACTCGGCCTGGGGCGGAGACTGGACCTGGGGCGGAGACTGGACCTGGGACTCGGCCTGGGACGGAGACTGGACCTGGGACGGAGACTGGACCTGGGACTGAACCAGGGACGGAGACATGGCCTGAGGCGGAGACGGGACCTGAGGCGGAGACGGGACCTGGGACTGGACCTGGGACTGGACCTGAGACTGGACCTGGGGCGGAGACTGGACCTCCTGTCTCCTCTTCTTGCCCCGGAGTTTGCAGCTGCCGCGTACTGCGATGGTGGACAGCTGAGACGGTCTCGGCGACGAGCGCGGCCTCTGCTCCTCCACCTGCAGCCTCTCCCTGAGGGCATTGATCTCCAGGTCGAGGGCCAGCTTCACGGCCTGCAGGTTCTTGTAGTCCTCCTGCTGGCTGAGCATCTGGCTCCTCATGGTCAGCAGCTCTTCGTCCTTCTGGCGAAGCCTCCACTGCCACACCTCTCGTTCCTGGTCCACGGTTCTCTGCAGGTCCTGGCAGTGGGCCTCCAGTACCATCTTCTCAACCTGGTACTGGTGCAGCTGAGCGCTGAGAGTCTCCACCCTCAGCTTGACGCCCTCCAGCTCGTCCCTGGTGGCCAAAGCGCTGTCGTTCATCTCCACTGCAGCCTGTTCAGCGGTCTGCAGCCTTAAGCTGAAGATCCGGCGCGTCTCGTCCCGGCAGTCCTGTAGCTGACGCTCGTGGTCCTGATGGAGCTGCTGCATTACTTCCGCCAGCTTGCTCTCAAACTCCCGCTGGCGTCCTGAGTCCACCTCCGTCAACTGGCTCTCGTGGCAGCTTTGGATCTCCAGGATCTTCTGCTCACAGCTGTCCCTCTGAAGGTCCAGCTGCGCCTTCAGAGACAGTACCTGGCTCTCCATCTCCACCCTCCTCAGGGTCTCAGCGGATAGCTGGTACTTTGAACCTGACAGGACCCCCTCCATGCTTTCCAGCTTGCCTTGGAGGTCAGCGAAGGCATCACTGAGGTTCCTGTTCTCAGACAGAAGCTTGCGGAATTCAGTGTCCTTCGAGATGAGCGCTGTCTCGGCCTTCATCCAGTGGACCTGGGCATAGGCTAGCTCACCCTCCTTCTTCTGGCAACTGGATTGAAGTCCCTCCTTCTCGTCCCGAAGGTTCCTGCAGTCGACCTGCAGCCGGGCCTTCTCTGCTGCCAGCTCATCCAGCTGCTGCCGCATGGACGAGCGCTCGCTCTCCAGCTCCTGGACCCGCTGGATTTGGTCGGCCAGGCGGTTGTTGAGGTGCCAGGGATCGTCCCTCTCCAGGATGCAGCTCTGGTAGGCACCGGACTTGTGCAGGCCGGCAGTCGTGGTGCTGCTGCGGCGGCCGGCTTCAGAGAACAGACCGGCCTGAAGAGTCGGAACGGAAGGAGGGGCCGCCGCCATCTTCGCGGCGCCGTGTGCTGCAGGCCTGAGGTCGGGGACCTGGCCCGGGCGCTGCAGGAAGCTGTCTGCGACCGCAGCCATTCTCTGGTTCGCCGCCCGGGCCTCCTCCAGAACCCGCAGCATGTCTGCTGGGTCCATTCTTGGGTCGGAGCGTTCTGTCACGACGATGTCCGGCGTGGACTCGGAATGGTGGACCCAAACGCAGACGCAGGGTAGCGGGTGGAGAACAGAAGTTTAATTTAACAAAAACGTTTAACACAAAGCGCTCCACTACGGGAGGAAACAAGGGCTCTCGGGCCAACACAACACACCCACACGGGAAACAGTACAAACTAACAGAACTACCTCCCCACGAACCGGGATGTCCGGGCAACGGACAAGCGGGGGATCCGGGTAGACGGGCACGGGGTTCAGGACGGGAATCCAACGGGGAACAGGTGTCCAACAGAACAACAGGCCGACATACAACGGTGTCCAAAAGTCCAACAGACCACGGGGTACGCTCCGACAGCTTCCACTGTCGGACCCAGGCCTTAAGAAGGGGAGGTAATTTGCGGGATGCAACACAGGTGCGCGACCTCCTGCTGGCCCCATGTCAGGGTTTGGCGCCCCCTATGGGGGAGGAGGTGCCCAGACCCTGACAATAAACGTTAATTTTACCACATAAAAAAAGACGCGCGGGAGAATAAGTGAAGGCTGAGTTCAGAAAATGTACCAAAGGTGAGAACAGCAGCATTAACAGCGGTGCTGCAGCCTGGAAACCAGCTTTGGCACCAGAGTCGGGATCAGTGCAGGCTCGCATTAATTCCCAGTTGTTTGATGATTCTTTAGAAATAATGATGAGTACCTTAAACTTCATCACTTTTGACAACACAGTTATCGCGATGGCTTACAAACGAGCGCTTTGGGAATGGCGACATTGTGTTGAAATGATGGGCTCAGGAAAAAAAGGGTTGGAGCTAAACTGCACAAATATGTGCTTTGTTCTTTTGGATTAAAGAGAATACCCTCTTTGATGTTGTCGCAGCGAAGGGCACCTTCTCTTCCCTTTTCTTCCCACGGATGGAAGGTGGGCTCGTGGTCATGTGAGCTCTGACGGTCCTCTTCCATGTTGTTGTACACCCTCAGCTATGAAAATCTTTCTGGATTACAGTCTAACTCTGTTTGGGGGCAGCGTAAATCCCCAGGATTTTTGCATTTGCTCATTCCCAACCCATTCATCCCCCTCCTGCCACACACAGCTCTTGGGATTAAACAGATAGAGAAGGGGCGGGGGTGTGGGGAGGGGCGGGGGTGTGTATGGGGGGGCTACAGGGAGGAGGCTGCAAGCTGGCTCTTTGAGCTCCAGCTTTGAGGATGATGGTCAGAGGACATTATGTAAGCCAAGTGGATTTCAATTGCACAGTTGAGTATTCTCCACTTTGATGCCTGATTCCTTTGTCCGTGTTCCACTTACCAGGTTGGCCATGCGTGCTTGCGTGCACACGCAGGCGCTGATGCACAGCTGACGGCAGTCCTTTGCACCGCCGAGTCCTTCACGCCGTGAAAGGCAGCTGTTCCCACCTACGCATTATTTGCTCACCTTGAAATTTATTTGCTGACAGAATCTGATAGCTTGCACACGCTGCAGATGTATGGAAAAATGCCCCGGTGTGCTATCGTCACACTTATCGGGTCGAATTCCAATTTGGGTCAGTTGCGGTAGCGCAGGTGATTCCAGGATTGACTGTGGATTTATTCGTCCATCGTTTCTCGTGGGTTGCAGCCCATTAAAGCTCACTTTAGCTTTTGGCTCTCTAGTGGTGAAAGTCGGTCTGCCCAGTGCGTCACAGCAGGGGGCTTTAGCTCCAACAAAACTTCCTTGTGGAAGTCTCTCGCTTCCTTTTCCCACCTTGTTTCCCACACCTGACCTGAGCTGCTCGGCTCGACTCTTCAGGCTGAAAGTGCTGGTTGAAGGTGCCATTCACAGGCTCGATGGCTTGAAGGGTTCTTCCTTCAGTTTCTAGTGGGGACCCAGTTACGACATTAACGAGGGGGTACAAGACAAGCTCGGCTAACGTCAACACGGTTGATAGTCGATTTGTGTCTCGTTTGTGGCTCTAGCCAAGTGTTAACGTATTTGCTTTGGGGTGTACTGTCCCTTTAACACACCTCAGTGACTTCCAGGGTGCTGGACGATCTGTCTCCGCTGACGTTTCGGCATGAATTCATGTAATCGAATTCTGTGAGTAAAACGGAGGAGATGGGGCAGATGCACCATTAATATCAGATTTTATTTTGCATATGAACAATTCCTGATATCCATGCATACAGTATAATGAGCTCACAAGGTGAGATTAAAATATATATATTCCACCAAATGTATTGCAGGATATAATTAGACAGCAGCAACCCACATCGCTTGCACTTAATTACCGTCACATATGAGGTTATTAAAATTGGTTAACTTGGCATTTATAAACTTCTTGTTCTGCTTTAACCCAGCCCAATAGAAATGATTTCACGGCCAGATAAAAAGGCATCCTAATTCACCTGGAACCTGATATATTTTACTATATATCTACATGACATTTCATACAAAATAAATACTCATGGTACATTTATATCATCACTGTAAACATGAAAACAAAACGGACGTCATATATTTACTGGACTACCAATACTGCAGAGTCAAAAAAAGTGCTGATAAAAGAGAGATATGCACCCCTGCTCTTACTGTGATTGTTCAGGGGTCACGAAGCACCATGTTGCAGTCAGCTCTGTATTTATATTTGGTATTTTTTCATGTCTGTCCTCCAGGTCGCAGCGTATCCGCTGGCAGTTCCGGCTCACACCGAGTCCACTTTCACCTGGTTGTTGTTGGTCATGAGCGGCGATGGCTTGCTCTTGAGCCTCTCCCCAGCGTCGTTGGAGCTGTCCTGGAAGAAGATGCGCGCGGTGCACACCGACACCACGATGCGCTTGTACTCGCGCCGGAAATTCTGGTTCAGCACGCCATACACGATGGCGTTAAGGCAGCTGTTGAAGTAGGCCATGAAGTAGCTGGCCACAAATAACCACTCGGGGATAAGCGGGACCACCACCTCGGGTTTGATCGCCACGGCCAGGCCGATGAAGTTGAGCGGCGCCCAGCAGACGGCAAAGAGCACGAACACCACGAACATGGTGACAAAGTTCCTCACATCGTGCGGCGTGATCTTGGGCCGGTTGTCCGGCTTGACCCGCCTCCTTACCTGGATGACCAGTATCCAAATCCGCAGGTAGCAGTAGGTAACGATCATGATGGGGAGTATAAAGTGAAAGAAAACCACGGCGATGGTGTAGGCGGAGCTCGCCGACTGCTCAAAGGTGCAGGAGTACACCCGCGGGTCGTACTGGAGCGAGCCCACGAACAGGTTGGGCACTATGGCGACCACGGTCAACAGCCAGATCAGCATCACATAGCACACAGAGTTCTTGTCGCTGTACAGCTTATCGTACTTGAGGCTGTGGCAGATGTAGCAGTATCGGTTGATGGCGATGCCAGTGATGTTGAAGATGGAGCCGATGACGCTGACGCCCATGAGGAAGCCGCTGATCTGGCAGTGGACCGAGCCCAGGTTCCAGCCATTGTGGAAGATGGAGGTGAGGACCAGAGGGTAGGGGTAGATGGCCACCACCAGGTCCGCCACCGCCAGGCTCACCACGAAGATGTTCCCTGCACACACGGGCGAGAGGAGAGAGAGACGAGGGGGGGTCACATGACGGCGGGAGGGGCAGAGTCCTTCACAAACCAACAACAGCAAAGTTTCTCAGGTTTCCCACCGACCATAAACACTCTTCTATCAGGAGCCTTAACTGGGTAATGAGGTGTCAGGGTCGGAGCAGGGGAGCAGAGCAGAGGGGGAGTTCAGCGTGGGGGGGTGATGCTCTACTTCATTAAATGAAGTAGAGCATCACCTTATCTTGCGCTTCATCCCTCTTCAATTTGGCGCCGGCAGCGCTCACCTCTGGTTGTGTGTGAAGCGGAATGTTGGGGGGGGGCCAGAGATGTGCGTGTGTGTGTGTTTCTACACGTTTTTACACAGGCGCTGCCAGCCGCGGGAATTAAAGCACCTGATTCCATTTACTTCCTATTTAACATGCAGAGCTCGTTGCGGCCGAGTCGTGCTCCTGCTTAGGTGAGTGTGCAGCTCGTACTGCCCCGTGACTTGAGAGTAGCCAGGTTAAATTTAGAGAATGAGTGTGTGTGTATGTGTGTATGGGGTAATGGTGGCAGCTCATGACCATAAAATACGTAGTTGTTTGGCATTTTTTGTCACATCATCCTGAGGAAAACCACCCTTGATAGACTCCCTGAGCCCCGCCCCCTCCCGCGTCGAGGGGCCTTATCTGTGTTTGCGCATAAACAAACTCGTGTGCACGCACCGGCATTGCGTGCCGTTCCCGTGATTATTCCGCATGCGCGCGTCTTTGTTTGTCACAATTTGGCGGTGAATAATGAAAAGAGCGGCCCCTGTCTCGGAGTAATGCGTCTCCTGATCCTGCCAAGGTCTCCGCTCCGCGCATTCAAGGCAAACATAATTCACAGGCTGGGTGGTAATCAAGGGCGCAGAAGTGAATCCTTTATCTCTGAACCGATAGGAAAATTAGGCACGGCTTGTTGGAAAAACACTGGAGCGTGAGGATGGGGGTCGGCTCCCCACCTCCGAGTCGAAAAACACGCCGCGCGCGCGAGGGGGGACAGATGAAGAAAACCCTCAGAAACACCGCCGTACACCCTTCTAATCTCCCCACGTCACTCTGGAGATTTATTGTCCTGCGATCGGAGGATGGTGACACCGTCACATCCGGCATTTTCCACGACTGTCACACATCAGGTGTTAGCGGGATGCGGTGCGTAATGACAGGTCCATATCCTGGGCCAGTGCCGGTGACAACGCCCTGTCACGGAGGATAGGATGCATTTATATCAGATGGGAACTAAGCATGTCATATATCTCCACAATCTCTGCAGCGTGAGAGGCAATTTCATTCCTGCGCTGACGTTCCGTCTGTCAGTATCAGACACACTCCCCCGACCTGCGGGCGGACCTGTCAGTCTTACCTGAGCATTAGAGGCACACCGCTGATCTGCCCGCTGGCCTGTTATCGCCCATAAAACATACCAACTATTCTCCTGCAAGCGCTCATATGTGGCCATTAATTTTGTCCTCTGGTATCTGTCAGTCATCTGCCCTCGGAGGGGAATTAGGAACACCTGCTGGGGAGCAGATCCCAGAGCAGCTGGAGAGCTTTACTCTAATGTGGCCTGCGAGAGTGTGTGTGCACAATAAACCTGTAATTTCTGATGTCTTAACCCTAATCACTACCCTATACACTATATATATATATGCCCTATACATATACATATATCCTATATGTGTATATATATATATATATATATTATTTGCGAGGAGCCGAGGCGATGAGGATGCGTGGGACACGTCCTGGATGGATGATAATGAATCCATAATCATCAGCATTTAAACGCAGGCCTCACTTTTGAGTCATAATGAACAAATGAGACATATAATTCATATGCGGCCGAGAGTGGCAATAATGGCACTGTTATTAAAGCAGGAAGGGGGGGGGCGTGCTGCTGCGGGTCAAAGGTCATCTACAGCACGGACAGAGACGGGCGAATGAGAATGCGCTCTCTGTGTGAGCCAATATGGAAACAGGATGTGGAAACTAAACCCCCCCCGTGAGTGTTTACTGTAAAAACCCTGTTACAGAGATTTAAACTGCGGTCACTCAGCATTAACGGCCTTGACCTTGACAAGGTCGCGGCGGGGGAAAAGGCCCACGGGCTGCCGGCTCTGTGGGCTGCTGCGCGCTGACTCCCTCCCTCCGGTCCCTCCGCTTGACGCATCGCTCCCAGATTCCATCCATCTTCACAGGCGTGGACGCTGCGAGCTGCCTTTCCCGTTTCTGCAATCTCTCATTTTTTACCTCCGTTCTGGGCTGTGCGCACGAGCGCAAGGGCGCTTCTCCACTGCAGCCCGCGACGAATCCTTCCAGCTCCAAAGGACGCACGGCGAATGAAGCTCGACTTTACCCGGTTAATATATCCTAATGGAGTTCAGGGATTTTTGACTTTGGGATTATTTTTTTATCACCATATATTGATCCAGTGGGCAGCAGTGCTCCACTCAAATCAGGTGTCCACGTCAATAAAGAGAGGAAGACTGTGTTTTTTTTGGTTTTTTTCTCGAGTTTACCAAAATACCTGGGTTTTAAAAGGGTGCGGGGGGTCACTGATGTTTCAAGGACGTTGTAGTGTGGTGGTCGATTCATCGGTGGTCTGATCTGGAGTCAGTCCGAAGGAGCAGGAGGCGCTACAGCCAGCACTCACTCGGCTACCTCGGCCTCGATCACCCTCCGTATTGTTTCTTTTTTCCTGAAATCCTGTTTGATTGCATGATTGGTTCTGGTCTCTGTCGGGTCGCCGCTGCGAGCGGCGGGAGTGTGAGGCGGCGGTCTGAGTCATCGAGTGTGTGTTTTCAAAGGATTAGAAAGTTAAAATCAGCTTAAACTCTCTCATATCTGCGCTCGCCCAGGTTTTTAAACTTGGTTAGCGTAAAGCCGGACGGCGCAGCGATCCGTGTCTGAAACACGATCATCGGCCAATATCGCCCAGCTTTTGGTCAGGGAAGACTATAAATGGAGTTACAGTGCTGTGGCGCCTTCAAATGACCTTTAATTCTCCAAATGGCCCCAGATTCTGTAAAAATAGCAGTTAGTGCGGCTGCTTCCAGTCCCTTGGAGCGCGCTCCGTCTCTGTGGCGTGCTCCCAATCTCGGCTCTCATGTTGTGATTTGATAGTTAGGAAGACATGAGACTCTGGCCCGCAGTGCTTTGTAAATAAAAAGAGTGCAGCGCCGTTGTGCCACCTATCCTGTCATAAACAACACTTCCTGTGAGGTAATCCCGCTCCTCCGTGAGTCAATCACAGGCCGGGGAGCCAAGTTTGTTTTACATCCCTGGAAAGGTCGGCTGGAGCATTGCTGCCCGAACACCAAATGTCTCTGTCCCGGATTAAACTGGTCCTGGGTGAAAGATCAAAGGCAGATGGGGACTGACAGAGGGTTCTGCAGGGGCCTGGGGGAGGGGGGGGGGGTCAGGTGGTCAGGAGCTGCTGCTGCACCCACACCCATAAACCAGATACATGACCTCAATTCAGCTTTACTCATCTGCCTTTTATTACAACTTGTCTGTGCCCATAAATCCCAGTGTCCCGAGGAAGCAGCTTCAGGTGACAGCAGCACTGACTGCAACAGGCGGAAACCTTGGCCAGGACCGCACTTTTACCCCAGACCCGCCTGCTGATAGTCAGCCAGAAGAAATGACAGCTTAACAGTCGGGTCATTTATAGCCAGTCCCTGAATATTACCCAAACTATAGCCTGTTTTAGCAGACAAGCATACCTCTGATATCCCACAAGCACTTCATTCCTGATTTAATATTTCCAAGAGTCAAATAAAGTTCATTTTTCTGAGTGTTCCGCTGAGCAATTTTTGGCCGAATATCCTTTAATATCCCTGTAAGTGGTCCACCTACCGACAGTCTGTGCAGGCAGCTGCTGCAGAAGGAACCGACACGAGGCCTCCTTCTTTGAAAGGAGGCAGGGAGCCTCATCTACATGTGTCTGGGAGCAGCTGACGGGAGCGTGCGTCCGTCAGCTGAGGCTTGGAGCGCACACGCTGAGGCTGCAGGCAGCGCAACCGCAAACCACGCACGCCAGGGGAGGGACCGGTGGGGGAGGGGGGAGGGGGGAGGGGTGGCGGGAAAGGCCTCCGGTCTCCCGCTCGGGGCAGAGCGCGTTCTTTTGAATTCATGCTCGTGTCCGAGGGGCGGCGGCAGCAGGAGGATACTTTGATTAACTCTGCGATGCCGTCGAGTTCCCCCTTCCTCCATGAGCATCCGTCTCCGTTCCCACCGCTCCGCGCCTCCTAGGTGGACAGGGAAGGTGCCTGTGAGTTAATTCCGAATTAATCCACGGCGAAAAACGCCGTTGTAATGTAATTTCTCATTAAGCAGGAACCTCCCTGAAGTCGACGGCATCTGTGGAATCATCAAAAGGCAGCAGTGCGGATGCGCTCTCCATCCACGCCGCAACATCCAATTTAGAACGCGCCGTGGCGTCGAGCGGGGCCCTCGCACGTTTGCATTTTCCCCAACTTCAAACGCCAGCCTCCACGTCACGGCGAACATCAAAATGTGTGATTCATTAACATCCTGCGTGGCGTGTGATATCCCTGGAAACACGGGTCACGCTGGGAAAAGTCTTCAGATGGAACACGGCATCTGGGACCACGGGGTACGGGAAAAATCCTGGAGGCATGTTTTCCAATATCAAATATGAGCATTCCTCTTTCCATTAGCGAGATATGCAAATGCTGCTCCGGGGTGATGGCGCCCAGCACAAGCAGACGCGGCGGACAAGTGATGGAATGTGCGAGAACAGATACTTATCCCCGCGACACCTGTGGGACGAGGCGGATTTCAGGCGCTTAAACGACCTGGCTAATGAGAAACTGAGCCGAGTGCTGACTACAGCCCAGCCGCCGCAGCTTCCTACACCGGAAAAAAAGAAAAAGAAGAACCCACACGTTCTTTCTTCAGACGCCTGTGTCGGAGCCAGTTAGCTGTGAGCAGCATGGGCCCGATACCTGCTGTGTGTTTGGATAATTTAGAATCCCTGACTGATTGGAAAAAAATCAGGCATCCAAAATCTGCAGCCTGTGAGCCGAATGCTTTTATTCAAGAGGGTGCAGTTAACTTCTTAAAAAAAGAAAAAAGAAAGGAAGAAAACCCACCATCTCTCTCTGGTAAATACCCGAGGTGTGTAAACCTGTGCAGCCTCATTACAGATGTACATTTCTGGATGGAAGGAGCGAAGATATATATTTTTGATATTTCTTCAATCAAAGCTCCACACGGCCGCTTTGATCATCAAAGGACGAGGCTTCCCCGCGCAGGAATTCTGCAAACCCCCCCAGACTGAAGGCGCAGCAAATGTTCCGCGGCAACGAATGCGGCTGCGGTGGTAATGAGGTGACGCGACCATCGGATGTACGGAATGTTTGGGGCTCACCGCCGAGTGCTGCCACGCCTTTATTTACGTTCTCTCTCGCTTCCTTTTCTTTTTTTTTTTTAAATGTCCTTTCAAAGCGACGGCTCCATTTGTGAACCGCCCATTAGACGAGGGCTGACAATGACGAGTGACCGTGCCAAAGTTCCCAGTAATGACGAGTGTGTGTGTGTGTGTGTGTGTGTGTGTGTGTGTGTGTGTGTGTGACGGCTCAGTTAGCAGGGTCCTGTGGAATTCTCTCAAAATATCTGTGACAGGAAAAAACTAATTACCATAGGGCAAAAACAAGGGTGATGTCTCCTGGCTGGACGAGCAGGAATGTGCCAGAACGTAGCCAAGAGCGCCGTTCAAAGAGGAGAGGTGGGAGCCGGAAAAACGGAGGGGGGGGTAGGGGGGGGGGGGGGCGCCGTAAGAAGGAGCGGAGTGATTATGTCCCTGGGTCAATATTGGATTTACGGATATTGTGTTTATGAATAAAGCCAGTGACAAGCATGGATGATGAGACTGAGGGTTTAATCTCTTCACTTGTCGTACAGAAGCTATTTCGAGAGTCCGGGATGAGTCGGAAATACGCGCCAGGACGCATCGCACGTTAACGGCCGGGCCGCAAAGGCTGGGAGACAAAATCCATCAACGGGCCTTTCTGCTGCTCCGCGGAAGGTTTGTTTCCAGCTGCTGGGAAGAGAGAGGGGGGGGGGAAATAAAAGCACTCTGGGATTTGGCTAATGTTGTTTTTTTTTCCTACCCCGGTGAGGCAGAAGGGAAAGAAGGGATTTACAAATTGACCTAAAGTGCCCTCTCTGCCAGCACGGAGGAGTGGAAAGCAGCATTATGCACTGTCAACCTGATTCCAGCTTCTGTCAGGCAGAGCGGCTGTTGTGTAAAACAGCTTGCTGCCTGTAGCCCCGAGACTGTTTAAATGTCAGGATGAAATTTCAATTACGGCACTTAACAGCAAACGCACAAACGGCCCGCCGCCGACGCTCCGCTCCTCCGCGCGACGGGAACTGGCGGCTCGTCTCTTACACCTCGGGAGAGGGGAGGGGCCGCGGCGGGGCCAGGGGAGCGGCGGGGTCTGTGGGAAAAAGCGGCGGGTCCCCCTCCTTCTCGCCGTTGTGAGGCTCATGTGTTGTGAAAACACCTGTCCGCCGCGCTTACCCTCCCTGGGTCGGGAGCCGGGATGACAAAACACCACGGGTGGTGTCACACTGGATGTCAGCCAGGCCCCCACAGCTGGTGGCCTGACGCGGCGTGACAGGTCCAGCCACGTCTTCCAGATAAAGCCCCCCAGACAAGTTGTCCAATGTCATGTTGTCAATCTGATTTCACAGCCCTCCCTGAACCGGCAGCCGAGCAGCGAGGGGGAAATCTGACAGGGCCGGCTCGCTAACCGCCGCCGTTTGCGCTCCCGCGTGTTTAAACAATAGAAACGCGCCCCCCCCCCCCCACCCGTCCTTCCGTCCCACTGGTCGCTAGCGAACATCGGGTCACCACGGTGCTTTTAAACCCCCCCCCCGGGGGGAGCGGCGGCTGGTGCTGTGGAGGTTTGCAGCAGGCTCCAGCTGTCGCTCGGCGACAAGCGCTGCGCTTCAGCATCTGTTGTGGACCAACAACAGGCGCCATTTTACCCCCTACCCCCCCCCAAAAAAAAAACATCCATCTTTCTCAAAATGCGGCGACTGTGGCTCGTTAAAGTGTCGGAGGGGTTCAGCTTCGTGCCAGCGCTCTGTCCCGACGGGACGCTTTAATGACGCCACAAGCTCAGGAGACAAATGGATTTGCGGGCGTCGTGCTGCCGACCCCTCGGCAGCCCAGCCTGCTCGCGTCTGCAGCGCCGCCGACCCGCGCTATAAACCCGGCCGCAGCGCCCGCTGGCATCAGCGGCTCGCCTCTCGGCGCTTGGAAGGCGGCCGAAGTTTCCCCAGCGCCGGGTCGTAAATTCGTCCGTTAACAACGACGTCAGAGCCGCCGTGGCTCCTGAAGGTATTTATGATCCATGTGAAAGTCCCCCGCGGGCGCCGGATCGAAACCTGGCACATTTCGGGACAATGGCAACACGGGTCGAAAACACATTTCTGAAACTGTTATTACCCTAAAACAGCTGTGGGCCAAAATTGCACCCTCCGCCGAGACGGGGGGGGGTTGATGAGTTGACCCAGATAAGACCAGGCTACGGTTATTATTGTGATCCAAACTCCAAACCAGTACAACCAGCCTCCTCATGCACGCTGGTGCAGCTGGAGAAGCAGGAGGGAAAGTGTCCATCTCGGGACCCGGGTTTGTTTTCCGAAAGGCAAGACCGGTGAGAAGCTTGTTTGAAGGCAAAAGTGTTGACAGGATGCTTCACAGACAGAGAGCCGCTGTATTCAGGAGCATAAAGTAGTGCCTGTGTGAGCGCGGTCACATGCGCTCAAGCATCCAACGGAGTTGTCTTCAAACTCCCGCAGGTCAGCGTGCGGAAACAAAAGCCCCTGCAGCTCCGGCCAGCTGAAAGGATCTATGTGTCTGTGGCTTTGCTGCTACACGCCAACATCAGTAAATACAACCATCACTCAAACGGCAAACGGTGACATATTCACACATGGATGTACTTAGAGGTGCACCACAACAAGAGGGCAGGCTATTCGATAGGCTCTTTCGCTTTTTCGCTTTTTCTTGTACAGTTATACGTAATCAGCTACCACTGGACAGGTTAACCCCCCCCCCCCCACACACACACACACACACACACACACACACACAGAAATACACATGCTTTTAGCAACCAATTACGGCTTGGAATCCCATTTGCAATTACCAGGCAGCTTGATCCTGTCAGAAGATTGGATTGATTCCATTTATGTCGTTTAGGTCCCCGGACAGCAAGTATTTAATGAGGAGTCACTGCCACTAATTATGAAATGAGCACAGTCACCATGCATCAAGGTTATTTAAGATATTTTACAATGGAGACATGGACTAAGACACATACGGGGGGGAAACTCGATCATTCCTTTGTCCCTGAGGGGGGGGACTCACTTTAGTTATTTATTTATTTCGGGACACAGAAAACACTGCAAGAGTAATGACGAGTGTTGAAGTTTGGGAGAACTCTGACCAGAGAGACACAGTGTACTGACCCGTGGAGCAGCCGCTTCCTTCAAAAACAATGGATTCATCAGTCCTGCAAACTGTCAGGACAGAAAACAGCGCGCAGGACTTATAAAATCTGACTTCCAGACACGCAAACAAAGTGAGGAGCCGCTGCATCAATGTCAGGAGAGCCTGCAGGCGAAAAAAACTTGAGCTCTACTTTATGTGCAACCGTGCAAAATTTATCTCTGTGGTTTGTTGAGTGCAGATGTTTGTGGCCGTGGATGTTCCACCTCCGTGAACTCTCAGACTCTCCAATTCTGCTGCGACTTCATCCACAGATGTAAACCGGAGACGCATCTACTTTCAGCACAGATCGTCTACAGATTCACGGCGCCTAAACGCCCGTACCTTCACCTGCTCAACTCTGGTTTTAGGCTTAAAGGAGAGCCCCCTACAGACTAAAGAGAGCATCTCTGCAGACAGAGACCACTCCTTTGACCTTTGACCTCTGACAGAACCACGCAGAACGATGTGAAGCACTGGTTTCTATCCTTAAAGAACTCCTGTTGGAAGAACCTGGAGAAACTTCCAATTCAGAGATCAAGTAAACTTCCAGCCTCATGGAGTCATCTGACGCAAACGCAACAGTAATTCTATTCATGTGGCTGTTATCTTTATTTTGATCCTTTAGGTTCAAACACACACAAAAAAATGTGAGACTGGGTGTCCAGAGTTCACTGTGGTTTTGTGTGTGTGTGTGTGTGTGTGTGTGTGTGTGTGTGTGTGTGTGTGTGTGTGTGTGTGTGCGCGTGTGTCTGACAGCTGTTGTACAGTCTCATAAATCTGTTATCTGTTTCCACATATGATCATATTTTTCTTTGATACTTTTTGATTTAAAGCTGCGGCCCGCATTCACGCTGCAGCTTCCTTCAGCTAAACCACTTTAGTTTCTCTTTTACACCCTAACTTTGTTTTTTGACCGCTCTTCCTGCTTTTTGTGACCTTTTCCTGCGTCTCGTTCCGCCCGCCGGCTGCTCAGCAGCACCACGTCGCTCGTGGAGCTGCTTACGGTGAAGAAGTAAATATTGTGTATGAGCGGAGTTACGTAATGTTACGTAAGACACCGCGTCCGTGAACTCTTTAGCCCCACCATGAAGTCCGCTTTTCCCCAAATGGGTTTGTTGAAGACACCGAACAAGGGCCTCCCTCATCTAAACAGCAGCAGCAACCGCACAGCAGATAGCTGGCCACGCCCACCTGTGTGTATGTGTGTGTGTATGTGTGTGTGTGTGTGTGTGTGTGGTGACAGCTTTGGTGACAGATCAGTCAACTTATAGCGCTACCAACAAACACGCGTGTCGATTCCCTGTCACTCCTCCAGTGGAAAATTGGGGTCAAACTGGAGTTCCAGCATCTGTTGGGTGTCTTTATAAGAGATTAAGTCATCATCCTAACTGACCCTGTTTGACCCGGAATAGCTCACAGCAATCTTCTTATTCCAGAGTTGGGCTTCTTCTCCGAATGTCATTCTTTTTTATGTGCGTTCAGACTTACGTATCATACATATGGGGGCTTTGAACGGATGAGCCGTGTTTTATTGGGATGGTTAATGGCTTATCTCGCCATTTTTTCCCCCCTCTCTGAATGTCACTCCGAGCTTAAGCTTTGGACACAGTCTCTAATTTCCTCTCTTGCTCGGTGAAAATGGCTCCGCTTCAAAGTCACATACAGAGCATCCAAAAATGTCACATCCCGCCTAATCCTCATATTGAAAACCCACCATCTTTCGGTGTTTTCCCCGCATCCGCGTGCTTCTCGGTCTCGCGTCGCGGACCGGCACGGCAATTCCCATCTAAATTCTAATGACGGGATCAAAGGTTCGCTTAAACAGACGATCGCACGCTCGCGGGGACGGCAGACAATAAGCACGCAGAGAAATAAGCATCGCGCGTAAACACAAAGAGCAGCAGCTGGGATGTAGACATCAATCAGCCGCCCACGCCTGACACGGAAACCCCAGTCGCATCCACTCGGCAGAAAACTGGGAAAAAAACACGGCATTCTGCAGCCTCTCCAGAGCGTTAGCAATGCGGCTAATGCGGGCCAGAGATGAAACCACGAGTGTGCGCTGATTTTATTAGAGCTGTAAAACATTTCATTTTTCACTTCAGAGGCCGGGATGAAAGGGTGACTGTTTCTCGCCCCCCCCTTCCTCTCGGAATTCTTTTCTGGCAGAAGGGAAACTGTTTCTCGCGCCTCTGATCAACTCTGACAGCACCCACAGCTGGGACAGGACTCCCATCTGGCCACGCCCCCCCCGATCCCTGGGGGCGCATTGGCCCCCGGACCAGGCTCAAATTTGTCAAGAGCGTGTCCCGCCCGATGGGAAACGGACGGCGCGGAGGCACTCGTGAAGTGTACCGGAGCCGTCCAGCAGAGGGAGCTGGCGTCTCGATGCTCCCGGGGGAACCTGCGACGCCGCCGACGTGAAAAGACAGGACGTGTTGTTTTTAGGTTCTCCGTTGCCTGCTCCGGGCCCAGGCTTAGTGTTGACAGTCATGAGACTCCTTTTTCCTGAAATATATTCTATTTTGTGTCAGCAGCATTCCTTTAATATCCCCATTCATCCTGCGACTTAATAAAACTCCCTAGTCTATTTCTGGTTTTGGAAATCAACCATTAAAGGCACGTGTTTGTCCAATTTAGCTTTAGATAGATAGATAGTACTTTATTAATCCCTTGGATGGGTTCCTCGGGGGAAATTGTCAGTCCTGAATATCTTTACTGTCTCGGTGGGCAGATGTGGGATTTTGCAGACTGTCAGCAAAGTTTGAATGTTTTTTTTTTTTTTTTTAGCCATGTTTATCTCCTGATAAAAATAATGAAATAAAACTGGCATGACGGAGGAGCCCATTGCGGCGGGGCTGAAAGTTTTTTCAGGAATTGGGCTGCTGGGAGCAGCTCTAAATGGAAACAAATGCTTCCTGGCCACCCCGTAATGACCTTATCTGTAACGTGGTCATTGGGCGCCGCCGTCGCAGAGACACTATCCTCTCAACGGAGCTCGGCACAAATAAAGACCACAATTCCAGGAACGTCAGCGCGTTAAGGGACAGGTCTCCAAGAAATGAAAATTCCATCATCTCCTGCTCACGCTGATGTCAGCGGCCGGGCGGAGGAGCCCTCCGAGTCCATGAAAGGCTTTCGGAGGACACCAGGAGGACGTTCTGATGCTGCCCAGCGGAAGACTTCCGACACCGACGCCCCCTAGTGGCGGACGCAGGAAGTGGGGGTGGATTGTTTCCAGGGGGGTACTCCACCCACCAACAGCCACATTCCCTGACCTGCAAATCAAGCAGGTTTCTGACATCTGCTTTTTCCGATAAGCCAGCGCACCAGTTCGGTCCTCTCTGTCCGCCCGAGAAAGCCCGCATCCTCTCGAACGCCTCCTCCTCCGCTTTAGCAGAAACAATCATCTGCAATCTGTCGCTGAATCACACGGAGCACTTCAAGTAAAAAATGGGATTCTCTGGGACGGCGGCCTGCCCGCCCACGACAGCGGAGTCAGCAAACGCAGATTTAATAAATTTCTACGAGATCTGCGGTGTTTTCCATAAAACCTATTAGGTTACGGCTTCATAAGGCTGCCCGCCGCTTTCGTCTCCTAATATTATATTATATTTCGTATATATTTCGTCTCTCCTAATATTCCGGGTCAATCTCCGGCTCCGACTAATTCACGGTCCACCAGGCAGGGCCAACTTCCTACGGCATCATTTGCTCCGACTTTTGGACAGAACCCAGCGAACGCTGGAGCCGGCCCAGGCGAGCGGTTGTCTGAACGTGTGACCAAGCGCGCTCACTTGGACGGCGAGAGCGCGTTTAAGGGTCGTTTAAAGGCGAGAGGACCTCTGTGCCGCGGCTCCGAAGGTGCGTAGGACTCTAAGCTAATTACTCCGTACGTGTGATTAGCGGCTGAGAAGGTGTCATAATCTTCCTCCCGAGAGTCGCTGCACACCTTTAACCGCGGGAAAAAAAAAAAAAACCTATCTGGAGCGAGGGATCGATCAAACTGCTTCCACCGACTACAATCTGACTGAGAACACGCGCCTCGCCGCTCCGACACAACAACACAACGCCACACGTTGGCCATGGTGATCACGTGACCTTCTAGAGGGTCAACAAGCGTCCTCGTTGCAGGCTGTTGCAGCCTGACTGAGAGTCCAGACCCAGATCCCGGCCACACAACTGTGGAGCCAATCGCACGCAGCGAGCCCCCAACCTACCTGAGGGGGAGGGGCTCTGGGGGCGCCCAGGTGATCTTAAGCGAGAGAAGCTGAAGTAATCACGTGACGGCGTGACTAAAACCAGGAAATTACTAACCAAGAACACTTGGTAGTTTACAATCGGCCCATTTGTGGTTTATTTGTTTTCTTGTGCTTTCCAACCGAGTGGATCTCGGCCAAATCTCAAACCCCGAGGACACGCGTGTGTGCGCGTGTGTGTTAGCACATCAGTGACGCAGCCTTAAATTATGTCACAAATTTGAGTCAACATCACCAGCAACCCTCTCCGTGACCTCAGCAGCGGAAAGAGGAAGATTAAATCATAAGTGGAGCAGAAGCACACGCGTTTGTTGTGTTTGACGGCAGACGGCGAGAGGCTGAAGCAGCGAGGGATCAGGACCGACTCAGAGAACGGGTCACGAAGTAGAGGAGACGCCACACAATAACCGCACGCACGCACGCACGCACGCACGCACGCACGCACGCACGCACGCACACACACACACACACACTGTGTAAGGGACTGGGCGCCCGTGGGGGGCGGCTTAAATACCCAGGGAAGGAGGCGGAGTCATTGGGACGCAGGTGAGAGGGATGAAGGTGATCAGGTAATGTGGAGATGAAAGAGGCCCAGACACAGGTGAGGCTGGGTAAACGTGAGTGAACACACCCCTTTGACCCCCCCCCGATGAAGGGTCGGGACATAACCTGCAGAGGCGCCTCACCCAAGCGCGGCGGCTGATCCCGGGTCAGGTTCAGGAGCGCACGTGCACCCATTCAGCTGGCGCCATACGTGCGCCTGTGATTAAAGCCCGTCTGCTTCTTTGATGGCGGGCTTTGATTCCCGGTTGCTCTCTGATCCACCTCACATCTAACAGGGATCGCTTCCCTCTCCTTAAATAATGCAACGCCCCAGCTCTTTGTTTCTGACACAACTCCAAAATTAGACGACGGCGTCAAGCGGCGGAGACGCTCCTCTGCTTTTGGCTTTGTTGCTAATTTTCGCCAGGAACGCTCGCGCGCGTCTGACCTCGGGTTTAAAATTAGAAAGTCCCGCCCTCAGTGGTCCAGCCCGACGGCGCTCTGATGGGAATTATCACCTCAGAACACAGCGCGGGGGCCCGTCCCGGTCTGCCTCGAGCTCTCAGGGTTACAGCAAATGGCATTTGTGCGCCTGCCATGTTCATCACGGTGATGTCACCCCACCGGATCCCCCGTCAGCTGATGCGGAGTGACAGGCCCGTCCTGATTGAGGTGCGCTGGAGCCGCGGACGGGGGGAAGGAGGTTTCATAATCCCGCCTGACCTGGCCGCTGACGGTTAAACCCTCGATCTGACGCATCCGCAGCTGGAAGCTGCCGCCGAGAAGCGGGGACGGACCCCCACGGGCGGCTCGTCCAAGGGCACCTTCGCCCTCCCCGAAGTCTCTCAAACCGGGGTCTCAAACCGCCGCCCCCCCTCTCATCACCAGCCAGCGCCGTGCACTCCTGGGCTGCAGCCACCTCAGCGGCTCCTGCGTAATCAAATCTTTCGCGCTCTACAGTAAACGCTCTACAGTATGCATGTGTTGTGCTCGCTTCCCCTCCGATGAGCATTTGGGTTTACTTGATCTCGCAGCCTCGGGCCTCGCGTGTGCGTCATCGCCGTCTCCCATCAGGCAGAAGCCGGTTTGCACTGTAGAATATTGTAAATGATTAAAAATAGCACGGGGGGGGGGGGCTCTGGAAACGGTAGGGCGAGCGGTAGGGCACACACTGACGATGTCGCTCTTTTGCAGCGAAAACACACAAGTGTGTGAGACAAAGAGACAGAATGGGAGCAGAGCGATGCACGCGGGGGGGTGGGGGGGGAGGGGGGCGGAGCCAGGACCAGATGCCAGATGCCCCCTCTTGTTAGGTCTGACCAGGTCAGACCCGCCATTGTTTCACACTTATCCAAGTACAAGCCCCCGCTCCCTCCGTCCACTTAGCCGTGATGTCATGTGGAATCCTCGCGCCTCGTCCGCCCCGCTGGCTCCGCCAACCCACGGAATTCCATCCACAGGCATGCGGCCTGGCGGCATACCTGCCCTCACAGGACGGCGGGGGGGGGGGCGCAGAGTGATGCACACAGGTGGAGCGTCACGGAATACGAAGCCTGGAAGGTCAACTCAAGGACCCTCCCCTCCCCAAAAAGGTGCGCGTTAGTGCGAGCGCCTCGCGGGAGGAGGGATGAGAAGAGGCGTCGGAACATGGGAGAGGCGCGAAGGAAAACAATGAGAGGAAGCAGATAAAGAAAGCAAACAGAGATGTTTTCTCAGAGGAGGAGCCAGGAGAAATAAAGCGTGCGCTCTCGTCAGGCAGCAGATGCCAATCGCGCACCGTGCGCGGACCAGATTCCACAGGCCGGGAGCGGGAACGGCGGCGAGGGAGGAGGAAGGCCGTGCGGAGGGAAGGATGGGAGCGAGCGCTCCCGTCACGTGACCCGTAAACAGGGCCGAGGCCAGCAGGACAAGGTGGCACCTGCCAGGACTGTGAAAGCGCGGTCAGGCAGAGTTTAACCGAGCAGCGTTCCCAGGACGGAGGCTATTAATACGACGGAAAACATGAACCCGGCGGCCCGCCGCAGCGAGCGACTCCGGCTGATTAGAAGATTAGAGTCTCGGAAGAAAGAGAAAATTCCAGCCCGGCGTCCCTTTAGCTCCGCCTCCTGCCCTGACAGTAAGAGTCGAGGTTAGCAACGTAAACAACGATAAAATCGCCGGCGCGGTCCCGGCGGAGGCGCCAGGGCTCCGGCGTACTGCTGCTGCCTAATTAGATCTGCGTTTGATTGCTAAGCCTTGCCAGGGCCCGAAAGCCCTCTGATAGGAAATCTGTAGGATTAATGAAACCTCCTTTACATGTTCCGGGATGCCGGGGAAGGCCGAGAGGAGCCGTTAATGCTGACTGCGAGTTATCAGGTGCGCGGCGGCCTTGGGGGACGCCGCCGCCTCCGCCTTTCCTCGCCGTGTCCCGGCCGACCGCGGGGGCATTAACTAATCTATAGCAGCCAGTTAAGTGGCTCATGAGTAAAATAAGAGGCTGCTCATCCGGCCCCACTCCGTGTTCATTTATTCAGCAAGAGCAAACTATAAATTAATTGCCAAAGTCACGACCCTGCTGCCTGTTCTGGGTCCCCAATTAGAGCCCGTTTTCCCTGTTCCTTCCCACAGCGTTCCGACGCCGCGAAGCGAGCTCCATACTGTGCCGCTCTGGCGTTTATCGCAGCCATCGCCGCGGAAACCGACAAAGCAAGAGAGCAGCGGGAGCGTTGGGGCACGATCAGCCGGAGACGGGCTTTTAATTAAAGTTGTCTTGTTCCATTAACGTTAGCGCGGAGAGCCGGTGCCGCCTTGGCTTCGGAACGCCAGGGTCAACCCAGCCGCTTTGTCCGAGGGGCACGAAGGACCGAACCCGAGACTGCGGGGTGCGCTCGGATTTATTTGCAGGGCGGTGTGATAATATTTGGCTCCCGACACGGAGCGGTACCTCCTCTATCAACTCCAGCGGCCCCTCCAGCTACCAGGGGCCTCTTTCCAAACCTGAGCCCCGAGGCCCCCTGGAACTCTTCCCAGATCTGCTCCATGTGTGGAGGCGATCTCCGTCTCAAGCACCTTCAAGGAATCTCAAGGTTGGACTTTTGCTTTCATATCAGGTTTTTGCTTGAAAGGCCCGCGCGCGTCCCCCCTGGAACAGCTTCGGCTCAAATCATTTCTGTGATTACAGCCAACATTCCCACAGTGGACCCGGAATTCACATGATGCGTGCGTGTAATCCAGCATTACTGCTCTGTTCCGCTGTATATCACACTCCGGGCTAGCTCTGTGTCGGAGCTGTTGCTGCTAATAGAAAAACACACACGCCGCGGGATCCGCCTGCTCCCGCCGCTGTAAGCTGGCACCGAGTCAAGCAGCGCTGGAACGAGCATCGCTCAAACGCCACGCCAGGGAGGAGCGCTCCCTCCGCTCGGGAGAACTCGCCAGAGCCGCGCGTCGCTCCGGAGGTTGAGGCCCTCTGGTCTCCAGCGTGACCCTGCTGGCAGTTCTGGGTCCCCAATTAGAGCCCGTTTTCCCAGTTCCTTGGAATGCGGTGGGAAAACTTCCCACCGCATTCCAAAATAAAGCGGTGAGAACGTGAAGCTGTGAGGAGAACGGGGTCTGATCCGCCACCTCGGCCGCAGCGCCTCCCACGTGTTTCCGATGTTCTCCTCGCAGGGGGATCAGCCTCTCGCTGGATCCGGAGCAACTGGGATCAATAAGTGAAACGCGGATGTCGGCGGACGTGACCGGCTAGAGCTGCTGGGGCCGAGGAGGTGTGTGTGTGTGTGTGTGTGTGTGTGTGTTTGGGGGGGGTTTCAACTTCACACCCGTGACAGGTGCAGCCACGGGGGGCACAGCAGGGGGTACGACTGTCATCAGAGGAGGGAACACTGGATACATCAGCCTGATGGTGCCAGAGCTGTGGGGGGGGGTGATTGGGGGGGTGATTGGGGGGGGAGGCCTGGAGGAGCGCTAACGAGCTCCAGCGCTGAAGGTCTGGACCAAGACGCCAACAAGAGGCAGCGTGACGCGGGGAGGCCACGCCCTCACGCTCAGACCCGTGGACCTCTAATCACCAGCGTGGTGAGCACGTCCCCTTCTGGGGGGGGGGGCGAGAGGGGGGTCCCTGAAAATGAAACAGGATATTGCTGAAATGGGCGCACAGAAGAGGGATTTGTTTGCTTTTCACGCTCGCCTCTTTACGGAGCGCCGCGGCGTTGCGCCTATTTCCACTCACAGTCTCCAAACAAAGCCGGAGGATATTTAGGAAGCCTAAAATGTTCGTTTTTTAATTGGAAACACGCGCAAATGCCGGTTAATGCTGCATTAAAAACCATGATTACAGCTGCGGCAGTAATGGCGTAACAGATATGGTGGGAAATGATGCTCCGCCGGCACAGGGCCAAGCAGGGGGGGTGAGGGGGGGTGAGGGGGGTGAGAGCCTGGGCCACGCTGACAGGCAGGCGGGGCTCCGATGTCGCTCCAGAGTCGAGGTCAAACCTCGACCCCAACCTGCCCGGGCAGGAAGGAGGGCAGCACATGCAACTGTGAGGGATTCTGCCGGGATCAGCACGTCTCGGGGGGGGGCGGGTTAGGGTTAGGGGGGGGCGTGGAGCTCCCAAAACAATCAGCAGATCCACGTTTCACCGTCCCTCCGGGGGGAGGCTTATCTTCAAGAGAGCAGCTACGCTCGAAATGACTCATCTGGAGCCGAGCAGAGATGCAGCCGCGCAGCCCGACTGCATCTCTGCTGGGAGGGGTCTGGGGGGGGTCTGGGGGGGGTCTGGGGGGGGTCTGGGGGGGGTCTGGGGGGGTCTGGGGGCGCAGGGGCAGCGGCAGCGCCGCTGCCCCTGCGCCCCCAGGGCTTTTCATTACTCCTCGTTTCATTTGCCTCCTTCACGGCGGAGGAGGGAAGCAACGGCGCGGCAGCACGAGGGCTGGACGCTGAAGCGGAGCTGCAGCTCCATCGCGGTCTTCCCGCCTTTCCGACAATTATCCGAAGCGTCGGATTCCCGCTGGGGGGGCAGGCAGGCGACGACATCCGCGATCAAAGAACCAACGGAAAAGTTCTTCCTCGATCGATGAAGTCTGAGGATCCGCATTCGATCCGCCAATGACTTTTTTTGGAAATTGGAGCAGTGTTGAGTTAGACATGCACCCCCCCCCCCCACACACACACACACACACCAAACCTCTGCATCAAAGCAGCCGGTGCAGATCAAAGACTCTGACGTCATCGGGAAGCTTCTCCACAAACACAATTAAGCCAATTTCTGAAGGAATCCGGCGCATTCCGCTGAGCTGGGAGTGAATAAAAGCAGTGTGAGAGGGCCAGCAGGACAACATGAATGTTTGATGACACCAAAGTCAGGAGAGGCTCCTCTGGCTTCACTTCTTCTGCTTCATTATGACCTCCTTGCATGTGATTAACCATAATTAACAGGCAACAAGATCAAAGATGCACCCCCCCCCCCCCTCTAAATTTGTCTTTGCTCTTGTCTTCCGTCCTCTTGCCTCCCCATCCTTGTCGGGATGAGTCCCCCCCCCTCCAGTCTGAGGCGCCTCAGCGGCGCTAAACGCCGATCATCAGAACACAACGGGAGCCGCTCTGCATCCCAGCTCGGCCCGGGATAACGCTTGATATTCCAGGCGGGGGCTCCCCCCCCCCAATGATGAGCGTTTCCCTGAGTGAGACGGTAATGTCAGCAGTGTGTTGAGCAAAGCGGCCCACAAGAGCATTCAGATGATGACACGGTGATGTGTGGAGCTGCCCGTCAGTGCGTGTGCGCCTCGGCGTGACACGAGAGGAGCGCTGCTGCAGCCGCCCCCCCCCCACACACACACACACACTTCCACCCACAGCCCCGCACCATCATTAAATCCAGCCTTTCCATCGAGGCGGCAGCAGAATATCAGCGAAAACACGCCGAAAAACGCGCCCGCGCCGCCGGAGAGGGGCCAGCCGGGCTTCCCTCCCGTCTGCCCGTCAGATTACGCACGCTTCAAAAGTAGGCTGTGCGGCGGAGCACGGCCCCGCAAACACATTCCTCACGCGTAAAAGTGCCCAAACCGGCCACAAAGGTGACTTTAGTCGCCGCCGATGCGGGACTGTTAAAGCAGATCGTTGCGTGGATCCTGCGCGTGACGCAATTTGAATTCATAAAAGTGAAAACGCCGTCGAGCCACATCGGTGTGCTGGTCACCGTCCCCCGCTTTGTTTGTTTTTTTTCTTGTCTGTTTGTTTCCACGCACGCACGGAAACGCGCACTTGGCCGAACCTCACCTGCGTTCCGGAGCTTCTTGTTGCGGTACACGGAGAAGATGACCAGCAGGTTGCCCAGGATGTCCACCACGATGGTGAAGATGAGGAAGCAGCCCAAAGTTGTGGTGACCCAGGGCGGGCGGTACAGGACGGTGTCACTGGGGTCCGGCGCGGAGCTGTTCAGGTCAGACCCA
Organism: Lagocephalus sceleratus; assembly: GCA_911728415.1. Classification (NCBI taxonomy): domain Eukaryota; kingdom Metazoa; phylum Chordata; class Actinopteri; order Tetraodontiformes; family Tetraodontidae; genus Lagocephalus; species Lagocephalus sceleratus. The sequence continues at coordinate 13,622,036 of CAJVRN010000232.1, read as the reverse complement.
TTTGTAACCATTGTACACGCTCGCTCAACTTTCCTCCTCGGACACCGGGTTCAATGCGCCGCGGCTCCCCCGCCGCGCCTCGCCACGCCGCGGTTCTGTCGGACGCCGGTGGTCGGGGCAGTGTCGCCTCCCGCGGGTCTCATCTTCATCTCCTCCTCATCCTCTTCGCCCCGCGGCCGCCGTGGCTCCCCTCCTCCTCCTCCTCCTCCTCCTCCTCCTCCTCTCCTCGTGCCCCCCTCCTCCTCCTCCTCCTCCTCTCTCCTCGTGCCCCCCTCCTCCTCCTCCTCCTCCTCCTCCTCTCTCCTCGTGCCCCCCTCCTCCTCCTCCTCCTCTCTCGGTGCTCCTGAGTCTGGCCGCCTCGGTGCCGCCGACGCGCCGGTGTTCCATTCACTCAGCGGGTCTGAAGGCGCAACTTGAGAGTCCGTCAGCGTGTGATCAAAGAGTCCGGAGAGGAGCGGTTTTATCTGAGGGGGAAACGCTGACACCTGGCGGCCGAGCGGCGCAGGTGCAGCCCCGCGCATCCCCTGCGCGCCCTACTTCCCCTCATTTGACGGCTGCGCGCTCATTCATGCACTTTGCGTTATTTCAGCCCATTCATCGTGTTTTTCCGCGAATCATTCATGTTTTTTCCCTCTCTTTACTCTCTCTCTCTCTCTCTCTCTCTCTCTCTCTCTCTCTCTCTCTCTCTCTCTCTCTTTCTCCCAGGACTTTCCTCCTGCAGAGAATTTCAAATCCGAACTTTAACCGAACCGCTCGCGTCTGACGCTGAGGTGAACCATCACGGAGCTGCGGGAGGCGCCACGGGCGTGGTGTCGTTTTCACGTTTTGAACACTTTCCCCCGTTAAGTTAATCCGGCCTTGATGCGAACAGGCCTTATAATTACTGAAGCAACAAAGTGGATTGAATTGAGGAATGAGCGCGGCTTCCGCACAAAGGAGGGTCCTTATTGTTCGCTCACGGTAAATGGGTCACCCACCCCCACCATATACTATATGGTGTACACTATAGGCGCCCGGGCACACGCACACGCACAGCTGCCGTGGGAAACGTCAGCGTGATGATAAAAGTTTCCCCACCTGTGTGTGTGTGTGTGTGTGTGCGTGTGTGTGTGTGTGTGTGTGTGTGTGAGGCTGCCACTCACTGTCGGGGCTGGGTGGGTGAGGCGGCTGCGCTCTCTCAGGGAGGATGTGGAGGAGACCGTGATCGAGCGACGCCGTGGTTCAGAGCTTTTGGGGCTCGTGGAAGAGCAGATCGGGGAGCGAACCCGTCGCCGTTGCCGCTGGTACCGCTCCCGTGGGCGGCTCTCCTGGTTGAGTAGCACCTCCGGCTCCATCGGACGGACCCTTCAGTCCGCGTCGTCTCTGAATCAGCGGCCTACGTGCGGCCTCACCCTCGACCCCGACGTGCGTTCGTCTCCAGCCCACCTCCCTGGAGGACCCTCCACCCCCCCTTGATGGGCCCTCTCGAGTCTCAGTGACATCAGCCGACGTTCCCACCAAGCCGATTGCTCCTCGTTCTCCTCGCTGGGAATGGGCCCTTCATCCATGTTTGAGCTCCCGATCAGGTCACTAACCGGCCCCGGTGAGCCGAAGCGTGCAAAGAATTCCGGGTTCTGGCTCGCTCCACTTCTGAAGGTTCCTGAGTGAACTGACCTGGAAGTGTTCCAGCGGTGGTCACGGGATCCAGCGGACGGAGATGGAACATGAATCATTGATGGTTCCTCTCATACACCACATGACCCCCTTCCCCCCCCCCCCGCTGCCGTAGTTTGAGCACCCTCGTCCCGCCGTTGGCGTCTGCTCGGGGTCACGGCGGACGGGAGGCAGGGGGACACCTCCAGGAGGCCCGGCTCCAACCGTTCGTGGCGGCGACTGGTGCGACGCGCCTCGACAAAGGGCGAATGAAACAAATATCATTTTAATGAGACAAACAATGGCGGCGTTTACAGTATCAATACAGATGGGACGAGTAAACACGGCTCATGGAGACATTAATTAGGCTGCGTGTTCAGCAACAGGAAACAGGATCCTCACGCCGCTCGCTCATCAGCAATCCTCCGTCGTCTTTCTAAAGTTACCCCCCCCTTTTTTTCTTTTTTTTTTATTTGAAGGTCAGAGGAAGTTTCCCCCTTCAACTTCAACTAATTGGAATTCAACCTCTGAACCCCCGCGGGCTCTGCTGCCTTTTACAAAGTGTGTCTGGTTCCCCGGCGGCCAGCGTCCGCCTGTGGGAGCCAGCGGAGCCGTGGGAGCCGCCCCGGCCGGCCGGGGGGGTTGATGGGTGGGGGGGGCGACCGGGAGCCCGACGCCTCCCCGCACGGATGAGTCATCCAACAGCCTTTAATCCAAGTATTTAGGTCCGCGCTACTTTGGCGTCGTTAACCAAACTCTCTAAACCTGCAGCCCCCCCCAACCCCCCAACCCCCCAACCCTCCCTCAGCCCCCCCCCACCCCCCCTCACCCTCAATCACCAAACGCCACGGCTGGCAAGAGCAGACCGGAGCACCCACCCACCCAACCACCCAACCAGCACCACCGCCATCCACCCTCTCCCTCCCCGTCCTCCCCGATCGGGCCGTTGCTATGACAACAGCAGAGCTCCACCCAGGAAATAGATGAGTATGCTAGTAGAAAGCGGATTATCGGGGTCAGCGGTCCTTGCGTGCTAGTCTCTGTCTGTCGCTCAGCGGCTGCGCACGTGATGGCGCCTGGAAACATAATGACGGCGCTTCTTCTTGGAATCGTGGCTCCTTATTGTGCGTTTTTATTTTTTGGCTAAAAAAGTAAGTGCAGGTCAGATCTGCCCTCGACCAATGAGAGGGTGCCGATCGCCCCCCTGGAAGGATAAGCCCCGCCCCGACGGATCACCGTTGATCACCTGTGATCTCCGGCACGCTTTGATCCGGACTCCTCCGATCAGAGGGGCACAAACCCACAGAATTCCAACGCCAGTCAAAGTTTTATTCTGGAGGCCGGGGCTCGGCCTCCCCCGCTCATCGGAGGGCCAACTGTTGGTCCGGCTGTTGCCGCCCTGACAGGAAAGGACCGCCCCCGCCGCCACGGGAGGACGGCTCTCGATCAACTGATCATCACGCGAACAACCTGCTCTGCTCTGTTACCCTTGGTTTTTAGCGCCGCCTCGAATATCTGAGCCATTCTGACGACTCTGGGAGAGGAGCCCTGATGAAGCCACGGCGGAGAACACATGACAGAAACATGCGCTTTCAGATCAGCTGATCCGTGAATCACACTTGTGTTCCATCAGTGAGCCAGAAGGATTCCGTCAGGAGCCTCTTCACTCATCAGCTCGTCCTGCCGCTTCAGGCCTTCAGAACTTTTCCTGTGCTGCCATCTTGTGGCCATTCGAGAGAACTGCACCTCACGACCGAACGGGAAAGTTTAAAGGCCTAAAATGTTTGAAATCTTGAAACGATTCAAGCGTTTTGATAATAAAAAGGACCGAAAGAGCAGGGAAAAGCTGGGGTTTGAACAGAGAACCCATCTTATTTTATTTAATGGGAAAAAAGTATAAAAGTATGCTTAAACTTTAAACGTTCAAGACATGAAAGCTCCACCAAAGGAGCGCACGATGAATCTGAGCGTTCATTATAAATGGGTCTCTGGGAATGAGAACTTCAGGTCAAAGGTCAGCCGAAGAGCAAACAGGCGAAAATTTGTCATGTTTTAAGAATAAATGAAAAAACATGTGTTTCTGACTGAACATATTGGACTTGGATGGATTTTATTTTTAGGTTCCTGTGAGTTTTTAATGTTGATTTTATACATCTGTTGTTTTTGTTCCCATACAAAAATAAAACTGAAGTGGTCACAACCCATCTTTCTGTCCTTTTTTAAATATATATATATATATATATATATACTGTTATTTACTGCACTAGAGCATATCCTGCAGCTCGTGAGGGTCTTGAACAAAGGTCACAAGGTCACCTTCCCCCGAGCCCAGCGGAGCCACGGTCGGAGCGTGGAGCTGTGGGCGGGGCTAAAGGGCTCAAACAAGCAAGTGGAGTACCACGGGGTAGGAGAGGCAGCTCCGCGTACAGCTGAAGGGCAGGTCTGACACCCCCCGCGTGCACAACCGGGCTGTAAACAGGAAGCAAGCACAGTCGGACAATGTGTGTATTTTTTAGGAATAATTTATTGCCGTAGGAAAGCGTGAGCTTGTGGCAGTATTCAATAAAAACCTTGACAAGACCAAAGCACTGCTCACACACACGGACACTGGAAACCACGCGTCCATGGATAACCTGCACTATAAATATCCTGGGTCCCATTTTCTCCGGTGGAAAAATAAAGTCAAAGTCAAAATTTACAAACAAATAAAAAAAAAAAAAAAAAAACAACACGAGAATATGCGATTTTTCATCGAAGACCCTTTTTGAAATGAGCAGGAGACAAAGTTTACGAGTACGCTGTGATCGGAGGAGCCACGCTCTTCTTCTTTAATCTTTTGTGAATGAACGCACAGTAAGGCCAATAACGTCACACCATTTAACTCTTGTTGAAAATAAAAGCTCAGAATATCTACAAAACCTAGTAAAATCAAAACTGTACAGGCAAATTTACAGTGAAACGAAGGAGCTTGTATAAAAACAGTTTGCTTGGTTTTATTCATAGAAACAGATTTCGCTTGCTTATTTTTTTTTTTTAAACCATCTTTCTTTTTTTCTCTGTACATTAAAACGTGGATCCTTCAGACATCCATCACTACTGCTTTAATATGGGGGGGGGCATATAGACACAAACAACCAGACACACTCACACCGTTTAGTGTTGCCGATTCACCCAGAGAGAGCCCACGCAGACAGCCTGAACCCCACACGGACAAGGACCAGAACCCAGGGGCTTCCTGCTGCGAGTGTGTGTGTGTATGTGTGTTTGGGTGTATTTGTGTGTGTGTGTGTATGTGTGTGTGCGTGTATGTATGTGTGCGTGTATGTGTGTGTGCGTGTATGTGTGTGTGCGCGCTGTGTGAGCTCTAACAGGTTGGGTTTGTAGTTTCAGGCACTTTTGTTTGGATCCAGTGTCAGACTTCAGTGTGCTGTTGGGAGTCCAGCCCCGGGATGACCAGACGCTCAAACTGGCCCTCGTCGCCGCTCTCGTAGTCGCTCATCATCACCTCGGACTCCTCGCAGCAGGCCGACATGTCGGAGCAGGAGGCCGTAGACGTGTACAGAGACATGGACATGCTGTCCAGAGCGGAGGAGTCAAAGTCCCGACCGCAGCCCAGAGGGAAGGCCCCCCTGTAGCCGCCGGAGCCCAGGGTGGCGGCGGCGGCGGCGGCGGCCTCCTGGCCCTCGGCGTCGCCCGCCTCGCCGGCGTAGCTGTGCTGCGGCAGGTACTTGTTAAGGCTGTAGAGCTGGGGCAACGCCGGGCGCTGGCGGATCCCGGGAGAGCCGCCCGGGCTGCCCGCAGCTGGATCCAGATTCCTGCCCAGAGGCCTCAGCGTGTCGCAGCGGTCGCCGTACTCCGGCAACGGCGGCGGCGGCAAGTCCTCGCTGGCGGGGAAGTCCTCCGGCGGGGGAGGGAAGTCGCTCTCAATGTCGAAGCCACCGGGGTAGTAGTCCGTGTCGATGGCGTTTGGGTCGCTGTAGAGCGGGGCGGGCGTCTCCACAACCTCATACTGAGGGAACTCCTGGATTCCAGGAAGCTGAACACTCGGCATCCAATCAGACGTGTCCCAGTGGTATCCTGGCGGCCAATCAGAGCAAGCGTTAATGTTGGCGCCGGCGCCGAGAGGGTCGCTACAGACGCCGTGGCCACACCATGCAGTGGTAACACAACACGCCCACACCATGAGGTGGTTAATTTAAAACGATCAGGAAAAGTCGTCATCGGTGTTATCATGCCAAAAAGAAAAGATTGTAAATGAAACCTTTGCCCCGTCTGGAGCGTCATGCACACATAATCCAGCATAGTTCTGATAAATCTACAACATTAACCAGGCTTTTGTCTTCTAGTAGGGTGAGGAGACAGTAATATCTGGCCTTAAGCCACGCCCACTTCTGGAGCTGATAAGGTACAATAAGGCGGAGTTAGCTTTGACAGATCCTTATTTAATGATTTAATCTTAATCTGAGTTAATCGCCACAGTCTTTGACATGCACGGATTCATGTCTTCAAAATATAAAAGAAATTATATTTTAGCAATGTGATGAAATCTTACTGAAAAGGAGAGACACAAAGGTCAACCAGTTAATCAAATTTCCAGTTAGTCACTGTCAAAGCCATGCAGGGGAAGCTTGTATGAGATTATGGATAATCTAACCGGACGCTCATCCTTTAACAGCCTCCTCACGAAGCTCTAAGGTTAGCTGGTATTGTTAACAGGTGACAGGGTTGACGCACACCACGCAAACACAGATGTAAAAAACAGTCACCTCTTGGGTTCTTCAGATCATGAGCCAAAAAAGACTCTTTACATGAAGCGAGGAGGAGGAGGAGGAGGAGGAGGAGGAGGAGGAGGAGGAAGAGGAGGAGGAGGAGGAGAAAGAGAGAAGACATGTTTAAATCTGACAGGAAAGAACAGTCAGCCAGGAGCATGAATCAAAGCAACCACCATGATGATGAGGACGATGCTGACTGATGGACCCATTATCTTTAACAGACTTCCTGACAAATCAGCTGATCGCTGCTCAAACTTCGCCCGCGGCTCGTTCTGCCGTTATTTAAATGGAGCCCAGCGTTTTCTAGATGAAGTCTGTGCAAAGAAATGGCATTTCTATCGGCTAAAATCCACATCCCGACACCAAGGACAACAGTAGTGAGAGATGAAAGCAATAAAAGAGTACCTTCTCCTCCCACCGAGTCAACAGCAGGGTTGACAAGGTGGATTACCGTCACTATGGAGGCTTGTGAGAGGCGGGGGGGAGGAGAGTGGGCGGGAGAGAGCTACCATTAGCACAAATGCTTTTATAATTTAGAAAGGAAAAAAAACCCAAAACAACAAACACATGAGGAGGTCGTGGAGGTGGGAGCAAAAGCACAGACACTTCCCACCGATGAGCACAGCCACACTTTCATTTGGATAGGTGTGTGAGTGTGAGTGTGTGTGTGTGCTGGAGGAGGGGAGGGAGGGTGTTTATGGCACGACACACTGATGGAAGGCAACATGGTGCGCGGAGAGCGGGGTCTGGCTGGGTTTGTGCGAGATAACACAACAACAACATACTGAGAGTCTACAGGGCGCCACTGACAGTACAGATGGAAGAACCGGCGAAATTCCCCACGGAGAGGAGCGAGTGAGCGAACAAGTGTGCGCGTGAGTGTGTGTGTGGGGTTTGATAAGAAGCCAATTGTAGGAAATACAAATGTATGTATACAAGGAGGCTTTTTGAGCAGCAGGAATTGAGGTTTTGATGACTCATGGAGGTTTTCCGATGAGAATGAGAAGATAGGGAATGTGTGTATACCCCTGTGACACGATCCTGGATGCTTGTGCTAAACATCCGTTTGACGCTGACAGACATGAAATAAACAGAAACAGGAAAAAAAAAAAAGCATGCCTGTAAATGAAAAATAACAACACAGACGTCTAAAACACAACACAAGTCATCAAAGTCTGAGCACAGAGCCGGGCAGACGTGGGTTCTGTGATTGGGAATGAGACTAATCCCGGGAGAATCCCGCTGCTTCCATCTGTACCAACAGTGACTGAGGACTTACAGGCCGGTCGCCCATATTTAAAACCTTGTTCTGGATCTGTGGACTGATTTGATCCAAATGGGAGCTGAAGCCCCCGAAGCAAAAGGAAAGAGAAAGAGAACAGGTGACTTCCCGAGGCTCCATTTCAGAGCGTCTAACTCAGAGCATGCAGAAAAACAGCGTTAGCGTCAAACTGGCAACAACCCCTGATCCCAGCAACAAAGGTCAACGGTCAAAGAGCAGCTGCGGTGGCTCACCATTATCGTCGCAGGACTCCGACTGGAAGGAGCTGAGGGACTGGACCTCGGACATGCTGCCTCTGGTGTTATAGGGGTGACAGGCGCTGTCCTCCAGGGGCTTTTTGGTCAGACACGGGTCCAGATCCACCACCTTAGCTGCAAGAGGGACGAGATCAGAGCAGAGTGAAACCGGCTCAAACACAGATGTGCTTCTCTGCGGGAGAGCGTGGCGCTTTACCATCGTAATCATAATCCCAGTTTGGCTTTTGAATGGAATCACTGTCGGAGACGGAGTTGGAGGGCGGGGGAGGGGGCAGATTGGGGGCTACGCTGCAAACGGCCACGGTCTTCCTGTGTCCGTGCACGGAGTCGGGGTTGAAGGTGCTGAACTCCGGATGCTCCGGGATAGCCGAGCCCTCGAATGAGTTCCTGTCCAGGTTGTTCCTGGAGTCACTGGGAATGCTGGGAGTGTAGGAGATGGGCCTCACGGGGACCTGCGGCGGGATGTCTGAGTAAATGTTCTTGTTGAGTTTGGAATCAAAGTAGGGCCTCTGGAGGAAGGAGTGGGGCACGCTGGAGCCCCCCTGCTGCTTGTCGCTGTTGGCCTTTGACCTCCCGCGGCAGGCCTTCTTGCGGATGATGATGAAGAGGAGCACGAGGATGAAGATGCTGGACACGAAGACCACAATGCCGATCACCTCCTCCAGACTGATGTTCCAGGAGGTGGAGATGAGTTCGTTGCGGACGTCTGTTTGGAGATCGCACATCTGCCCGCTGAAGCCCAGCGAGCAGTTGCACCGGTAAGAGCCGTAGGTGTTCTGACACTGGCCGCCGTTGGCACACGGGTTCTTCATGCACTCGTCCACGTCGCTCAGACACCTGCACAAATGCGCCGAGGTTCTCAAAAGTGCCCTCCGAGGCTTTGGGACAGCAGGAGAGTCGCAACGGTCAATTACCTGTCTCCCTGGAAACCGGGATCGCACTCACACACGGGGCCGTCCAGGCTGTCGATGCACTTCCCGCTGTTTTTGCAGGGGTTGTCTCTGCAGTAGGGCCCCAGCTGACACCTGGAGCCAAGACAGCCCTCATCATCAACTCAAACACACCCAGAGAGCGTCACCTGCTGTGTGTCCCGAGAGCGCTGCTACCTTTGTCCTGAGTACTGGCCTCTACACTGGCAGTAGAAGTCATCTGCACGAGGCACGCAGCTGCCCCCATACAGACAGGGGTTGGACGCGCAGGGACTGATGCCGACTTCACAGTGAGTGCCCAAGAAGGAGGCGGGACACTTGCAGAAGTAACCTGCATAATTCAGAGGAGGCAGACAAAGATTTAGAAAGGTGACTCTTCACCGAGGGGAGGAAGCAGGAAAACAAATGACTTCTACTTGAGTGGCTCGTCTGGAAAACTGCATAATTTAAAAAGAGCAGATGTAGAAGCTGCTGGAAACATCCTGCGACAAAAAGCCTTCAGGTGAGGGATTAAATCCCCTGAATCTCAAGCAGCTTTTAAAGTTAAAGTCTGTGTACAGTAAAGCCGCAGGTTAGTACAGGAGCAGGAGCGCCTGTCCCTGGAAAACCTTAACCAGCGCGGTTCACTGTGAGCTGCAGACAGACACAGACGAAATAATAGGGGACTTGATCCCTTCAGATCTGACAGAACCTACATGGCTCATTAATATAGAGGAAAAAGGCAGCTTGAAGTTAAACCACAGAACATTGGCGGGAGCGTAATGAGCTGAGAAACCATCCCATACCTCCGTTTGGCAGCGGGATGCAGCTCCCTCCGTTGCTACAGGGGTTGCTCGAACAACTCTCAGCAGGTGCGAGTGCGCAACCGGGAGTCACGTCCACGATGTCCTCCAGCACGGCGTGGGCCCGGTGGGCCTTGGTGTTCAGAGGCAGGTCCTGGCCGTTCAGGCTGATGGCCTCCAGGCAACCGCGCAGCCCGTTGGTGACGGGCAGGCTGCGCCCGTGCCGCACCGAGGCGTGCTGGCGGACGTGGCCGCCGAAGTAAACGCGGTTGTCCAGGTTGAGGGTTCTCAGGGTGCCCGGGGCCGTGCCCGATGCGGCGTGAACCCGGTCCAGCACCAGCTTGGCGTAGTTCCCGTCCACCTCCAGGGAGACCGTGTGCCACTCGCCATCGTTGACCTGAGTGCTGTGCACGGACACAAGGCCGGGGCCGCTGCCACAGTCAAACTTGTACTGCAGCCGTCCGTTCACAATCTGCCCCAAACGAGGAAAAAAAAACCAAAAGCATGCAGGTGTCAATCTCAAGACTTCATTTCTTTATTCCCCAGACTAAGAATCCTTAGTGAAACAATCAGGTGATGTTCATAAATCAGTCTGGGCTGACATGAATATCCATTTACCTCTAATCTTCCGTCTTGATCTTACACAATAACGCCTGCTTGTCATGATGACTGACCTGTGTATTAGTTTTAAATAACAGCCTCTACTGTCTGGATATTTTAAAATGCCACGCAGCACCTCCATAAACAATAAGTGTCTCTGAGCAGGGCAGCGTTGGATCTGACGTCTGGCATGCAGACTGCTGCTGCAGACAGACTCTCAGAGGAATGTTTGGAAAACTGCTTTGTGTTTGCCTCCCAGTATTAAAATAGCTGCTCTTCAAGCCACCGCCACATTCCAGCAGCCTCTCATGCGAAACCGTTTGACCTTTTGAACCCCTCACTGTTGCTGGCTAGAACAGATGGCTGTATGAGCTCGTTAGAGGGTCGCTAGATGGTTAGATGTACATCTTACCCTCCTCTGCGAGGAGGAGGTTTCACTTTACAGAAGCTTGTCAAACCCACCTCCAGGATGCTGTAGTCGGTCCCTTTAGCGTACATGACGGTGGCGTGGCTGGAGAAGGTCCGGAGCCTCAGAGAGAGCTTCATCAGCTCTTTGTTCTCGTTCTCCATGAGGTGGTATTTCACGTAGCTGCTACCGCTGAACGTCAGAGCATGGCCATCTGAAGGAGAGCGGCAAACGTGCATTCAGAAGGAGAAATTTTAATGTGAGAGGTGCAAGTGTGAGGCTGGTCTTACCGGAGCATTTCCCCTTCTTGCCCTCTGGACACACACAGCTGTATTCATTCTCTCTGACGTCATCCACACACTCCATGCCCTCAGGGCAGGGGCTCTTCTCACACACGTTGTTCAGAACGGGACATTTACCACCTGAAATTCACCCGGGTGAGACTTGGAGCGTTTGCTAACAGAGATCGTCTGCACGAGGCAGCGGGACTACCTTCACACTGGCAGGTTGCTGTCCTCACGTGTCGCGGGGTCACGAAACTGAGGCGGGCTGTACTGTGAGTGGACATGGCCGTTTTGTCCAGTGTGACCACCTCATCACAGAAACGCAGAGGGCAGTCCAGACCTGCACAGAGCTTCTGCACCACGCGGACAATCCGGACCCCCGTCATCTCTTCAATCACCCCTGCAGAAGAGTTCAGCTTACGGAAGACGACCTGAGGATGAGGAGGAGAGGTGGTCAACCCTGAGGAGGGGGATGTCTCTGAGCTGGATATATACTGTCTGGGGTCTCACCATAAACTGTGAGATATTCACATTACATCTTTGTCAAAGGGAATCCTTGAACCATGCACACATTTTAATGCACATCCTTAGGGGATTTCCACATTTCCAAATATACATTATGGACGAATACGAAGTCCAGAGGTAGAAATAAGCGGGGCTGCTCTCACCTCCTGAGACTGGTATGGGCTTCCAGATCTCTCCAGAGTCATCAGCACGTCCAGGTCTCCTTGTTCTGAAGGCTGCAAACTCACTAACTGCACTTCATTCCTCCGAACTCCAGCGATGTTCCTCAGTGCGCGCTGGAAGTTCCGCCAATAGTCCCCGATGAACTCCTCGGGGGCAATGTTTGCGAAGCGAACTGCTATGGAGTTGTGCAAGGCCTGTCGAGACGCTTGCCTGACGTGGACGGTGACATCGGCAGCGACTATGAAACGCCCGTCGGTCACAGTCGCATTGAGAGGGTAGTGTCCCACGTCGAGGGGTCGCAGGGCGATGACTTTACCATCGGAGGCGGAAACTGAGAACAAGGCGGCGCTCTCCTCTGAAGGTGAGGAGGATGACGGCGCCAGGCTGTAGGTCAGGGTGTCATAGATGTCCTGGTCTGTGGCATGGATCTTGCCCAGGACGCCGCCTGAGTATTCGTCGCCAGTAGTGGTGACAAAGATGTCCAGTGGGAGGATGGCAGGTGGGTACACACTCTCCTCAATGATTTGGATGCTGATGAAGGCGGAAGAAAACAGTTGTGGTTTGCCGCTGTCTGACACCTAAACAGAGAGGGGGAGATATGAGCGGGAGAAAATGAGTTTTCAGAAGGCAATCAAGCTCATCAATGAGAAACACTGTGAGCTTATTAAGATCCTCACTTTCACAAAAAAAGGACCAAAACAGCAGAAGCTGACTCAAATCTGAGAGTGCCACTTGTGCGTAACAGGACATCACACTTTCATTTCATAGCCCATCTGTCCACTTGCTTTCTATATCTCTTCCTCCTTCTAAAGTGATGCATCAACACACGTGATCACGCCAACTCACAGCCAGCGGTTTATAGTTTTACATCAGACTGAGATACTCGCTGCTGGCATAATTCTTCACAAGGTGGAAAGCTTTTTTATTTTTTTTTTAGCATGAACACATGCTATGAATGTGAGTGCAGACGTGAGCTCTGAAACACAAATAAATCAGCTTGCTCTGGCCTGACATTAAATCAATGCAACCTCTTGACTCTCGGCTGCTGTGAGGGTTTCTGCTCGGCTGCTGTGACTCACCTGTGCTTGAAGTAGGTAGTGTTCTACATTTTTCCTTTTCAGCGCCCCCACGGCCACAAGAGCTCCTTGCTCACTGATGTGGAAAGCATCGCCCTCATTCCCATCCACGATGGCAAAGGTGAAAGGTGGGCCGTTGTGGGAGGCGTCCCTGTCGGTCACAGTGAGCTGGAGAACACTTGTGCCTTTCGGTCGGTTCTCCTGCGGGGAACCAGAGAAGATTGTTTAATAGTTGTCCTCTCCTGATGCTCGTTGGTCCTATGATGTTTTTCCTCACGGGGACAGCCTTTTTTTAGCTCTCTTGTTTGTTTCAACATCTTAGCTCACAGTAGATAACCAAATGAAACGAGATGGAATCAATTTGTCCACTGGGGGGAAGCAAAACACCAGTATTATGTCACTGAGCTAACATATTCAACATATTCTTATTTACACATGCAGCAGTTGTGCAGCAGTATTATCTTTACTTTCTACTTTGACCCGTTGTATCTGATGAATTTATGTTGAGCGCTCTCATATCCAGGTTCCAGTTCCAGCCAAGACCTGAGAAAATCCCTCTTCACCTAAAAGCTTTAGCATGAATGCTGTTCTGCCCGCAGATTAACTTTGAAAACAGAGCTGACAGATGTGAACTGCTGCTGAGATTAAAATAACATCACTTCATGGGGAAGCTCCTGCAGGTTTTTGTACTGTTCAGACGTGCTCAACCACACTCAAACCACACTCCTTATTGATGCTTTTTGTGATTGTTCACAATGCAGGGTCTTCACCACTGCAAACCTCTCAGTTTTACAGGGATGATTTTGTTTTATCTGTAATTGTGTGAGCAGAGTGTGCAGAGGGAAATTAATCACTGTTTTGTTTGTGTTTCCTCATTTTTGATCTCCCACACTCAAACACAAGTACATCATCTCCCGCTTCTCAATTGTTGCCTTTATTCCTGGAAACCATCAAGCATGAGCTCATTATTGTTTATATTCCTATCCCAAATTAATCCTACCTTTCTTTTGTTTTCCTTTTTCCCTAGCCCTGCATCCCATACTTAAGATGCAGCCTCCGTCTCACATTCCCTCACCCCCACCTTGTCCTTACCTCTGTTCTTTCTCCCTCTTCCAACTCGCTTTTTGAAATTCTGGTCGCACAGTCTCCCATTATTTCTCCCTGTTAATCCTTCTCTCTGTTTTTTCCCCCCCTGCAATTCCCCTTGCACCTCCCCCACTTTCTCCCACACCATACACTTGAAATCAGCAGTCCATACGGATCCCGGCACTTACCTGAATTATAAGGCTGTAGTTGGCCTGGGAGAAAAGTGGCGGGTTGTCGTTGACATCGGAGATGTCGATGTTTATCATGGCACTGCTGGAAAGAGCAGGAACGCCGTTGTCTGATGCGACCACTGTAAGGGTGTACCCCGAAGTCTGACAAACAGAGAAACAATACTGAGGAAAAGGGACACTGGAATACTGTGCACAGTCACTACAGCGACTGTTGCTTCTCTTACTCTTTCTCTGTCAAGCTGGCGAGCAACTTTCAGCTCTCCCCTGGCCGAGTCGATGGTGAAGGGGCTGCCTTGGTTACCGTCCACAATGGAGTACCGCACGTGACTGTTTGAGGGCCCATCCAAATCCTCAGCATTCACCTGAGAATCAAGAACAAGCTTGAATTCAAGAAATGTGTTTTTAGTATGAGTATTAATTATTATGTTAACTATTGTATCTGCTCATTATCGCGTGAGCAGAAGATTGAATTGAATATTGTGAGTGAAATAAGATAAATATGATAAGTTAGGGTAAAGTGTTTGATTATTTAGACATGAATATCAAGGAAAAAGGAATAATGAGCTTCACACCAACTACCGCAGAGTAGAGGCATGTGACCTTTTCTATTTCTACATCTACTTCTCCCTTCAAATACACACACAGACTTGTGCACACACAGATGAACACCCACAGCCTTAAAACCCACCAACCAGCGCATAGTGAACGGCTCCCCCAGGGGAAATCAGCAGACAAAGGAGATTTACAAGCCTGAGACAATGGCAGGTATTAAAATCTAATTTTCTGATGGACAATTTATATTCAGGTACATTAGACACTGAGATAAACGACCATAAGCAGAAGACTTTTATGAGGCTTGAAGCGGGAGGAGGGCACAGACGGGAACAGATGAGCTAAAAGGCAGTATGCAGACGGCAGGAAGAGCCTTATCGTGGAGAGGGGCTTAATGAATCAAAGGCCTTTCAATTAAACTGTGTGAGCATGTGTGACAGATAATGCATGAGGACGGGGATGCAATATGGATGAAGAGCACTGGTCCTAATTTAGCTGTGCCTCCAGATGGTGACTTTCCACAGGTGCAGATATGTGATAAGTGTAAGCGGTAAGTAATGTGCAAAGGAGGAGTAAATAATGCCTGAGTGAAGGTGGCGGAGCACAGAATAAAAGAGAGGGAGTTAAAATAGAGATGTGGATATCATTCAGCCCGATGCTGAGCGGTTATTGTCCTGCCTATCCTCACCATTACGACTGTCTTCCCCAGCTCGGTGTCTTCGCTGACCACGGCTGTGTACACATCCTGACTGAAGACAGGCCGGTTGTCATTGACATCAGTCAGGTTGATGTTGACAGTGGCCATGTCACTCAGCGGCGGTGAGCCACCATCTGTAGCCTCTATGGTGATGTAGTATTCATGAGACGCCTCGTAGTCCAGTGGCTCGATCACAAAGATGTCGCCTGAGGACAAATGTGTGGTGAGAGAGACGTTAAGCACGCCAAACTTAATCTGAACACAAAACCACATTTGTTTGATGCTACGGCATTTGGTAGAGTGAGCAAACCTGTGAGTGAGTCCACGCTGAACAGGCCGTGCTCGTTCCCACTGATGATGCTGTATGAGATCTCTCCATTAGCCTCGGTGTCCCGGCTGGCCGCCTGTACCCTGAGCAGCTGTGTTCCCACGGTAACGTCCTCAGACACTGTCGCCGTGTATTCGCGGTGCTCGAAGACCGGCGGATTGTCGTTGATGTCCAGGACGGAGATGACCACCTGGCAGACCGAGGACAGACGAGGGGAGCCCTGGTCGCTGGCCAGAGCCCTCAGCTCATATGTGGCCTGCAGCTCGCGGTCCAGAGGGCGCTCCAGGCTCATTACACCAGTTTGCTCATCAATAGAGAAAAAGCCATCAGCAGAATCGAGCAGAGAGTAGACGATGTCGCTGTTGATGCCTGGAATGTCAGGAAAAGCACGAGTTAGGGTCTTCCAAGTTATTAATCTCAACTCAAACTGTCACTCTGCTTTTCAGCACCTCACATCTCAGCAATAAAGTTCACTAGCAAAATATCACAGGCACCATTAAGCTTGATGGCCAAATAAACAAAAAGCAACTTTTAAGTAGAAGTGTGAGCAAGCATATTGATCCTTCAATCGATGTGTTGATTCCTGAATAATTCAAGTCAACCCCTTCCTAAAGTTTTCTGGATCGTCAATCATCTCCACAGCCTCGGATAAAGACTTCCTGTAAACATCTCATCCACACTGTCCTCATAACTCATGTGTTCCCACTCGGAAGGGGCTCCCAGCAACAAGACAGAGATGGATCGCAATAATGATCCTAATGTCTTTCTGCAGGTGCCCCCCGTTACGGACCCATTTATCAGGTAAGTGCCTCCATCCTCCAAGGATCTCGTTATCGTGCTGGAGAGACTACCAGGGGGAACCCTCCTTATATGGATTCCCATCACATTTTCCTGCTCTGATCATCCTTGAAACAGTTGCTTGAGGGTAAATGGTGCCAAATCCCAATACTGCCTCACACATATATGGCACGGCCGTCTGTCCATCCATCCTCTGGAATGGTGCAAATATGACAGCTAATAGCTGTATCTGTATCATGTATCTGTCTGGACTGGTGAACCATTGCTAGAATAACTGTATCTACAGCCAAGCATCTGTTTCTGTGTTTATTTCCAGTATTAAACTAAACATGCTAACCAGACCAGGGTTCTCTGAAATGCCAGATTCTCATCTTGGGGACTGTTTATGAACCATATATTTATCTACAATATTGTAGATAGAACTGATTACTCTTTCCACAAAGCAGCAGAAAATTCAAAATAAAAAAAAACAAAACAAAACACCAATATAGGACCAAATTTTACGCTCAGGTAAAACCAGAGAGACAATAAACAGGATTAAAGCAGAAGCAGAGAGGCTAAGCTCCGTTCATTTTGGGAGACCTTGGACACTAGTGTGTGTCTGTGGGTCTCACACACTGATGAGTGCTGCTTCCTACAGCAGGCTGAACCGACGAGCAGCGCTGTGGCTGCCTATTGAGACAAATGGGCCTGCCCATGGCATCGAGGACGTGACACATTGCAGTCAGGGCCAAAATTGAGTCCTGACAGTGGTATGCACTGACAAATCTATGGAGGATAAAGCCTCTCTTTAATCTTGGGGGAGGGCTCCATTAGCCTTCACATACTGACGGCAACAATCAAGCAGACAGAAGCCTAATGAATTGAGGTCAAAGCTACAATAACTCTTTTTCCACTATATTCGACTACGAGATGTTTGGGACTTGCCAAATTTGCAATTAGTTGAAGATTTGCTTGAATTAAAAAAACACAAAAGATATTGAACATGTGAAACTTGGACGTGAGAGCAATGACAAAGAATAAAGGGACCATCTGCTTTCACCAGGTTTAACTCTAAATAATTATAGCATACAGCCACTTTCGCTCTCCAACTCACCTTCAAGTACCCTTACACATGATACTGGAGGTTTGAAATGCATTTTGAGCCAGCCAAGCCTTGGGGAGGAAGTGTCTTTTTAGCATAATTCTGTGAAGGACCCAATTTTACAATCCTTTTCAGTTTGTCAAACTGTCAGTTGAGCTAAAACAAGAGGTTGAAATAAGGGACGGGAAGCTGAGGGCATCACTTCTCTGATGGTAAACACCCTATCATGGTTCTTAAGGCTCCAGTGTCTTGCCTCACCAGACTAAAAGTATAATCTGGAATGGCAAGTCTGAAGCTTCCTGAAATAAAAAAAATCCCAAGAGGCTTAAGTGAGGGGGAAACAGTGGGGTTGGAAGTCTCAGTTGTCTACCATAATAACCTCTCTGAGGTTTTTGCTCACTAGGTTTTTTCTCACTAAAAACAGAAAAGACCCAATATTAATCTGAGGTTCTGCACCAGGTAATTGGAACATCGTCATCAAGCCTTCAGAGAAACTGGCTTGAACGGAGAAGAGTTTCATTAGAGTGTTATGGGCCTTCTAATTTCAAGGGTCGATCATTTGTGAAATTCTATATTTGTAATTCTGCCCTCTTCCCATTTAGCATAATATAAAATGCAGAAAGATAATAATCTATCCATTTAGAGATGTAGGCTTAATTTGATATGATGATATTTTGGTTTGTTTCAGCACAACAATCTTTGTGATAATTACCTTACTTACAAATAATATTTGATGTTTGATGTTATATTGTAGATTTCTTGCCCATGCAAAATAAGCTGTTAATAGAACTCACCAACATCGACATCGTTTGCCAGCAATTTGGCCACGTATGTGCCGACCTCGGTGTTCTCAAAGATTGTGAGGGTGTATGGATCGGATGAAAACAGTGGCGGGTTGTCATTGACGTCCTCCACGGTGACGTGGACGTCGGCCTCACAGTAGCGGCCTCCTCCGTCCACCGCTCGCATTTTGAACCAGTGCTCGTCTTGTTCCTCTCTGTCCAAGGGCTGCCATGTTTTCAGCTCTCCTGAAGGTGACAGGCATCGGGAATGATTGCCGCAGACCGTCAGCAACAACAACACGGAGACAATAACTTTACAGCTAACATGTTTGTGCGACAGTTAGGGGAGAAATGGAAGAACTGAGACCCCCCAGAACCTTTCAAGGGACAAAAGAGAAAAATAATTAAGCGGCTAAAGCACCAGGATGGCTGGATCTGTCTGAATTGGCAGTAAACAGCAATGTGAGGAAGCCAGCGTTACCACAGAGCCTCTATAAAACTCTACTCTCTTGCCAATCCTCGTGTGCAATAATTTTACTGGTACCACTCCCTCCACTGGATCGTAGCTCTGCTGCTGGAAACTTAATATTGGGGGTCGCCAGAAGACAGCTGGATAGAACTGCTGCCTTATTGTCTGCTTTGATGCAAGTCTCTCAGCTTATTATGGGACATTTTTGTCCTTACTTTCCACTGTTAAGGCCCATGTGCTGTATAGCTAGTAAACAACAAGATCTAGGAAATCAGTTTTTCTGTGTTTCAGCCTTGTTAATGGTTTAACTTTATATTTGATTTTAAAATCAGTCTTGTTGTTGATGAGCTACAGAGTCTCCTGGCTTTCTTTTGTTCTGAGAGCAGCCAGATGGAATGGGAAAAAAGGATTGATTTAAGATGACCTCCCAGGAGAAATGTGCAGGCACGAAGCATTGTAGTCAAAAAATTCAATTTAAGCACACAATTCTATATTTTAGTAGCGCTGCGGGGAAGTGTTCTTGGCTCTGTTTAAAATTGAATAAATAAATAATAACTGGGCACCAGAAGACAATAAGATTCTGTCCTACATTACTGATGATTTACTCACATACAAGAAAACCCACAGAAGCACAACAAAGATTACTCCAACCATAACATTCTCAAATTTGAAAAAGAGCAAAAATACAGCATTTTAAACATGAGTTCACACTTCTAAGATCCTGTGAATTTAATATTTGCATACACATGAGGAAATATGAATATGCTGACACACACATACCTGTGTCAGAATCGATGATGAAGAGTTCAGATCCAGCTCCCTGCAGCTCGTAGGAGATATGTGCGTTTGAGCGGATGTCAGCATCTGAAGCGGAGACCTGCAGGATGAGCCTGCCAGCAGGGGAGTTCTCTGGGACGCTCTCGCTGTAGAGAGCCTGAGGAACGAGCCGGAGAAGGAGGCATTAATGGGAATAACAGGGAACAAGGGGGAGAACTTAAATGCTAAAATAAATGTACCTTTTCACATTGAGGGCTGTTGTCATTGGCATCCAGAACCTTGACCTCCACAGTGGCTTTGGCAGTGAAGATCCCGTCACTGGCAGTAATGTTTAGAAGGTAATTGTCCTTCTCTTCACGGTCTAGGGGCTTTCTGACAAAGACCTTCCATTCATTCTGAATGTGCTCGATGGCAAATTGGCCGAGTGGATCCCCACCTGATTGGTGTTTAAAAATAAACGCCACTTTAGAATGACCAGGCAGAGAAACCCAGGAAATATCCTGCTTCACTAAAAGACATCTGCATTGAATATTGAACTGATCTCCACTTTCTAATTATTCAAATTCATCTCTAAACAAGTAACGTCTATACAATCCTGTTTAGCACTCTTACGATGCTTCACACCAATAAACTGCATAAAGGAGTAAGTTGATTTCAGATTCTTCAGAATTACTATTCAGCACTAGATTAAATAGTTTTCTCTACTTTACTGGAATTCAATGTTTTAATCAGTTTATTATACCTTCTTATATTTTGATTACTCAAATATTTGGCTTGACTTTTGGCAGATTGACTGAAGAATGAAATTTCCCACAGATAATAGGGTGGTTTCAAATCTGAGATATTATCATATAAATGGATATCCACTATTAACTCTGCTCATTTGGAGCAGGAAGGAACCTCTGAACTACTGAAGAATGTGAACACCCACCTGTGATGAAGTAGTTCACTTGTTTATTGATGTCCTCAGAATCGTCATCAGTGGTGCTGAGGATAGCAATGACCCCGCTGGGAGGAGGGTCATCCTCACTCACTGTGCCTTTGTAGATCTCAGCGGTGAATCGGGGTGGGTTGTCATTGACATCTGCAACTGTGACTTCCACTCTGGCAGCAGTCACATGTTGGATTCTGTCTCCTTGGTCGGTGGCTAGGACAGCGATTGTGTATTTTCCCATCTTTTCACGATCTAGCTCTTTTAAAGTAGTCACCCACCCAGTTTCACTGTTAACGGCGAACAGCTCCGAGATCTCTTGCGAGCTCTGCCTGGCATCAAGGCTGTAAACTACTTGCCCATTAGTTCCAGAGTCCTGGTCACTTGCTCTTACTTGAATCACTTGAGTCCCACTGGGAAGGTTTTCCACCACCACAGCTTCGTAAGGGTCCGACTCAAACACAGGTTTGTTGTCATTAACATCTTTTACTTGGACATTTACGATCGCAGATGCCACAAGGTCATAGTTCTCATGCTTGGTTTGGGAATGTAGCACAAACTGGTACCATTTGGTAGTCTCGTGGTCCAGGCTCTTCTGCAGTTTCAGTGCCCCGCTGTCTCTGTCCACTACAAACACTTCGTCTACGTTGCTCTCAGGAGTGCTGCCTTTTACCAGGGTGTATATGACCGGCTGCTCGCTCTCAGCCTGAATTACATCGATCTCTGTGCCAATGGGAAGGTCTTCAGCAACTGTGTAGCGGTACTGTACTTCACTGAATTTGGGAATTGGAATCTCTGGAGCTACAATCCTAATGTATACCTGTGCAACAGAATGTTTGGGTGGGTTCCCAGTATCTTTTGCTCTAACAAAGAATGCGTAGAGTTCATTTTCCAATCCAATGAGACTTTCTTTGGTCACAATGAGTCCGGAAGTCGGGTGGATCTCAAAGTTTTCCTCCACATTTTCAACATCTGAGTCAATGGAATACTCAATGTCGGCATTGCTGCCCTCATCCATGTCTGAAGCAGCAATTCTGACAACAGAGGTTCCTCTTGGGACATCTGATGTGATTGTGGATTTGTAGTCTGCTGCCCTGAACTGTGGAGCATTGTCATTGACATCAGTGAGAATAACACTGACCACACAAAAGCCTACTTTTCCCCCACCATCTTTGGCCACAAGAGAAATGGGAACAACTTTCTCCAGGTTATTCTCACGGTCAAGGCTCTCCAGAGTGAATATCTCTCCATTTTCATTGACAGAGAACTTGTCTTTTGCAAAATCGTTGACAATCTGATAAGTTATTTGTCCATAAATTCCTTCGTCGCCATCTGTAGCCCTTGCCTCTGCCACCATAGTACCAACGGGGGAGTTCTCAACAAGCTCCACCACATACTCCATCTGAGAGAAGGTGGGACTGTGAAAGTTGGCACCAATAATGGTGACCAGAACAGATACGGAACTTCTGAATACGCCATCTGATACAGACACACTGAGGTTGTAAGAAGGCTGCATGTGCGGCCTCCGGTGGTTGGAGATAAGGATGGCGCCTGAGCGTTTGTCGATAGAAAAGTTCAGATCTTCGTTGCCAGATGTGAAAAAGAAGACCAGGTTATCTTTGTCTGAGCTGTCAGCGTCAGAGGCCTGGACTTGTGTGATGAAGTGTCCACGGGGGGCCAGCTCACTGATGGTGCTGTTATAAGTGGTCTGTGTGAATTCTGGGGCATTGTCATTCAGGTCAGTAATATCTATCATCACGACGACCTCACTTGTGAGGGCCGGAACTCCTCCGTCCACAGCACGCACTCTTAAATTGTGCTGCTGGACCTCTTCATAATCAAGGACCTGAGCCGTAGAGATCATTCCAGTGTCGCGGTCGATAGTGAAAAAGTCAGAACTCTTCCCCTTCTCCTCCACCAGCTGAAAGAAGATTTCTTGGTTGTTCCCAGTGTCAGAGTCTTTGGCGTCAACTTGCAGAATGTGGGTTCCAATGACAGCAGCCTCAGAAACATTGGCGTGGTATTCTTTTGACAGGAACACTGGGGCATTGTCGTTGACATCCTCCAATATGATGTCAACAAACACTTCCGAGTGAGCTCCAGTCAGGGAATCCGTGGCCCTGACACTTAACTTGTAGGCTGGATGTGTCTCAAAGTCCAAGGGCTCAACAACGTGGATGACGCCAGTGTTGAAATCAATTGAAAATTGTTTGAAAGGATCTCCCTCTGAGATTGTGTACACAATACGGGGGCCTTCAGAATCATTAGCCTGCACATGAAGCACAGGTGTGTGCAGCTGGATGTTTTCAGGAATTTCAATGGTATAAAAAGCCTTCTCGAACACAGGCATGGCTTTGTTCACCGCCGTTACCGGCACTTCCACCTCTGCTGAGAGTGCCAGCTCTCCATTGTCCCGGGCCATGACGATGATGACAAAGTCTGTGTTTAGCGACTCCTTCTCCAATTTCTTTTTGAGAGATATTTCACCAGATGGGCTTATTTGAAAGTGTTCCTGGTGCTCCTTCAGGAGATAATGTATTTCTGCATTCTGCCCAATGTCTCTATCTACCGCTGTGACTTGTCGGATAACGTGGCCTACCTCAGCATCCATCTGCACGAGGGCGTGATAGGGCAGGTTGACAAACATCGGCCTGTTGTCATTTGCATCTTCCACAGTCACAGTTAAGAGCACATGAGCTCCATCTTCAGGCTGACCCTCCCTGGTGACTTCAACAACTATTTCAAATGTGTCTTGTGTCTCACGATCAAATGGAATCCCAGTGGTGGAGACTACGCCAGACGTGCGACTGATTTCAAACTTTTTGTCAGGGTTCAAAATTCTATAGAACAATGGCTCATTCACTTGATTCCCAACGGCAGCGATGACCTCCAGTGTTTTTTTCTCAGATGAGTTCTCTTGAACGAAGGCTTTGTATGATTCCCTGGTAAACTTCAGCTTACTCTCTTTATTGTCTTTAACATTTATTTTTACTGTGGCAACGCTGGCAAATCTACCGTCCGAAACCCTCACCTTCAATTCATACCTGCTTCTGAGCTGTGTGACATTCTGAACAGAGATTACACCTGTGACAGGATCCATCCTAAACTTATCTCCGATATTTCCTTCAGAGATTGAAAGGAGAAGTTTGGAGTTGGGCCCAGAGTCTGAGTCTGTAGCGTTAATCTGAATAACTTCCACTCCTTTGTACGTTGGCATGATGACAGTTGCCTCGTACGCTTTCTGGCTGAAAACTGGAGGGCAGTCATTAACATCAATTACTTCAACGGTCACGTTGGCTGCGGTCTCTGCGAAGAGGCGGGGCATTCCGAGATCGTGGACTTGGACCGTAAAGTGGAACACATTTCTCTGCTCATAATCCAAAGCTGTGGTGATTCGGATGGCTCCGGTGTTTGAATCAATAGCAAAATAATTGTGTGCAAAAGGTTCGACAATCTGATAGATCAGCATGGCATTTTGGTCGCCATCGGCATCAGAGGCGCGGATAACTAATGGCGTGTTTTCACGGGTCAGAACAACGCTGTTCACCGGGGCAGATTCGCTGATGACACCTCTGAACTCGCTCTGGACAAAGATGGGAGCGTTGTCATTTTCATCCTTCAGATGAACCAGAAGAGTGGTGTTGGTGCCCAGTCCAGCCATGTTGGTGCCCTGTATGATGAGCATGTACTGGGGTGTTGTCTCATAGTCCAAAGCTCTTTGGGTCACCACCACACCTGAGTTGGGATTGATGTCAAAAACATTGTTGATGTTGCCACCTTTTATTTGATAGAAGACAGAGGACTGGCTGCTGGCTGTAACCAAACTGACAAAGCTTCCTGGATGAGCTGATTCACTGACTTCTGCAGAGAAGTCCTTCTCGGTGAACCGCGGGGCTGCGTTATCAGACACTGTGACCACAATGTGTACGGCGGCTGTTGTTGACAGCGGTGATATTCCATTATCAGATGCCTTGACTATGAGCTCATATTGGGCTTTGCTGTTAAGATCAAGCTCTTTGGCTACTGTAATTGTTCCAAGTACAGGATCGATAGCAAAGGCATTTGCAAAATTTCCTGCAAGGAAGACGAAAAATTATCTATTTTAAGAAAGTCTGATGTGACGTAAATTATGTCTGCAAAGCAAACTCTGCATACCAGGGTAAGCAGAGCTACAACATACAAAAAACTTAAGAGCAGTGGATTTCTTGCTCTGATGTGAGAGCTTATTATAGAAGAATAGCATCATGGGAAACTCTGAGCGAGCTCCCACGTACTTGGGAGATTCTCTCAGGACAAAGTCTTCAATAGTCTCCCACTCTTTGTAAAGTATTCCATTCATGGTCAAGATGCAGTGGGCAGAATAAGTCAATATGACTCATCTTGATGATCTCATTTGATGTAATATTTGACAAAGAAAGCTTTCTGCTGAGAGAAATCAATACCAGCAAAGCAAGTTTAAAGGCGTTTACCTGATTCGAGGCTGTACATAATCTCTGCATTACGTCCTTTATCTTTGTCATGAGCTGTGACCTGGAGCACAGCGGACCCCACTGCAGCAGACTCAAACACACGGCCAGAGAACGGCGTGCCTACGAACCAGGGAGCGTTATCGTTGGTATCATCAACGTTGACAATAACACGGACCAGATTCCGCTTCACTGGAATGTCCTGGTCACGAACCTGAGGAGTGGGATAGAAAGAAGCAAAACAGAGAGGAATGTGAGAGCCTGGAAGGCATAATTCATTCCAACAGCAAATTATTCATATTTTAAAAAGCACATAACCCATAAACAAGCTTATCTTAATTTCATGCAGGTTTCCTTTTACAATGAAGGAAGCAATTTTGAAATGAAAAGCATTTAGGTCTCGATGTGTGCTTCTCGTAAGGTCTAATTAAAATGTCAGAAATCGTTGGTTCACACCATGACAGTGAGGATGTGGCGGTGCATAGTCTCGTGATCCAGCCTCTCTGCCGTGTACAGGGTGCCTGTTCCCGGATCCAAGCGGAACTTCCTCAGGCTGAAGGGGTCAGTGCTGCTCAGGAGTGTAAAGGTCAGTTTGTTCTTCTCGTCCCGGTCGGAGGCGCTGATCTGCAGGACCTCGGTCCCTGGAGGTTTGTCCTCAGCCACATTTACTCCATAAAATTTCTCAGAGAACTGCGGCCGGTGATTATTGGTGTCAATGATGCGGATAAGCACCTGCAAAAGATATTAAATACACGCTTTATCGAATATCCATTCTTTCAGACTGCAACAATGAAAATACACAGACTTATAGACCCGATCAATCCAAGTAAAAGCAACTAGATAAGCCCTTCTGAGGTAGCTATGAGTGCCTTATGTTATAGAATTAATAAAAAGTAAAAGCATTCTTTACATTATTTTGATCAGATGTGTATGTTTGCCTAAACTGAATCTGTGCTTCGTGCCATCAATGTGCAGTCACTGAACACAACAAAGACAACATCCTCAAACTGTAAAATTCCACCGACAGCATGTTTTATCAACACCAGCCACTTGTCTACTGGACTTCCGACAGAGGATTATGGAGAGCTGCTGGAATGCCATCTTTGCTTCCCAGAGCACTGTGGGGCTTCTGCTGTTGCCAAACATGGGGAACAAAGGAATCAGCTCAGATTAGACACCTGCATACCAAACACAAGGGGGGGATCTCCCATAAGAAAAGAGCTGAGGCAGGCTGTTTGGTGCAGGAGCACTGAAGTCAGGAACAGTCGGACCGGTACGCAGCCGGCTTGCTGACCAGGATTTGTCAGATCTCTGGTCAACACGAGTGTGGGTTAACATCATAATGCTGTTTATTGAGCCCTATGAGCTTATATCAGAGACAAATATAGACTCAGCCTGACAGCACCGATAACACTTACAATCTGCTGTGTGCTGGGATGTTGGCAGTGCTGCTCAGGCTCACACATGTCATCTTGCAGGGGTGCACTGGGCTGCGTGCTGTAAGATGGCTGCCTGCCACAAGTCATGTGTCATAAACACACTGCTAATCACACTATGCAGGACTAAGGAAACACTATTTTCTGATTCAGACTGAAGAGAAAGTCTCTGGTTTATGCTGAACACACAGCAAGTTTATAAGCTCTCATTCCAAGCAGGCCTTGACATGTCATGCCAGACATCATATTGCACCAGATCCCTGATGTCTCCAAATCCACCTTTGACACACATGCATGCACACATACTGGCACGTCTACGTATAGAATCACGGCACAGCAGTAGTCCAACGTGTCTCAATCTGGACAGTGTCAGATAACACCCCTTGTGAATACTGAATAAGGTGCTGAGAGCCGATAGTCTTGTCACAGAGCAGAAAGGAACGGAACTCGGTCAGACACCGCATCTGCAACGTGCTATTACATGAGCCCAGACAAGGGGCTATTCACCCCCACAGCCCCTGCATGCAGACAAATGTGCCTTTCCCTTTCCACCGAGGCTCTGAGGAACTTCAAAGGAATTCTGCCCCTAAACATCACAAAACAGCAGGATACCTCTTGATGCTAGCAGACATGTTTGTGGAAGAAAAGTCTGAAGCCTTTCTATACGGCTTCCTCTGGGAACGTACAAGGACTCGAACTGAGTGACAGATGGAGATGCTAAAGAAAAAAGGCCGGTGATTGGAAGATCAAAGAGAAAAGCAGACGCGACAGCCAAAAAACTGTCAACGGTCGAATTTACAATAAAAAGATAGTGGGTGGGAAGGACAGAAACACATAAACAGCTGAAAACAAGAGGCGAAACAAAGTTCACGGTTAACAAAATGAGTTTACAGTAACAACGGCACGGGTGAGCGCAGCATATGAAGAGTGTCTCTGTAATGTAGCTCAGAGAACACGTGATGTGGGAGACCAGAAACAGATTGTGAGCAGAACAGCTTGAGGTAGTTCTGCACAGCCAAAGGAGGATGTCGTATAGCTCCTGATGGGGGAAGGGAGGATGAGCTGCATGCCGAGCCTGCCTTGCTGGCGCAGTTCTTGACTATAAGGTGTCCAAGCCGGAATACAGCACCCGTTGTCTACATCAGCTGATCCATTTAAGAAGCTTACAAACAAGCACAATGGTTGAAATGGAAAGGGAAAAAATCCATTCATGAAGACATAAGCTTCATGCTGATATTCCTACTTTAATCACAGACAGGACAAATTTAAATCCATTTTAAATTTCTGGCAAACAACAGGACACCTCATTTGAAAATAAAACACTCAAAAATTGCACTCGACAGGTCACAAGAAGGAGCCTCTTAAAATCAACCTTTTTTCCATTCTATCCAAAAAAGACGCGGGGGGGTTGAAGTCATGCTCATTGTCCTTCTGTGTGATGCATAGGAAGGACACCCCCTGCCAGGTGGCAGGTTGTGGGCAAAGGCATGGCACTGGCAACATGTTCCCCAAACAGGATTAACACAGCCCACCACCCACAGAGCTACAGCCATCCTGTTTCTGCTGTAGTCCCCTTCCCATACCTGGCTAATAAAGCTCTCCGCGACAAAGTGAGAGAAGTGATATCAGAAAATATGAATCAGAGAGAGACAGAGGCAGAGACGGGGAGAGGGAGAAAACTTTAGAGTGAAAATAGGCCAGCCTGTCTGGCAGCACAGCTTCCACATGACTTTGATTTGAGGAACAGATAAGTCTCACTTTCAGCTTTCACGAGGTGCACGCTGCACATTTTCAACTTTCTGCCCTAAGAGTTAACAACATACTCTACAATCAATTAATACATCTGAGCGAAAGTCTCCATGTTAGTATAATCCAGCCCGCAAAACTGGAAAATATGTTTTATTCAATGTTTGTTTTCAGGATTTCAGAGTTAGATAGTGTATCATATATGACTATGTAATCTTAACATCTAATCATTTGAAGCTAAAGGAGAATAAAAGCTGAATTGTTATACTAAAGAAAAGCTCCAGATTATGCACCAAGGCAGTATTTTTCACTAGCTCATCCTCAGAATTAATGCTGTGGTTGTTAATAGACTAGAATAAAGAATTAAACTTGTTCAGAAGGTTGCAGCATGTTTTATTGCTGAGGTACTTCAGATAAGTATCTGGTGCTAGTACTTTTAAAGTCAGAGAGACAATGAGAAAAAAAGGCTCGTTTTAAGGTTCTGCTCCGAAGGACATATGGCTTCTTTAGATGTGCTGCAAAATGCCAGTGAAGGCAGCATTTCATCCAGGGCTCAGTCAAGCGCAGCAGCCAGATGATGAAAGGCTGCATTCATACAGACTGACAACAAATAGATTCTTTTTCAGCTACAGTCCTCCGTCGCTCTTCTCCGAGGACAAAAGACGCCACATTTTAAATGCCACCGTGCCATAAGGCCCAACTATCGTGTAAAAATGATCAAAATCTCAAGGACAAGGCATGACCATCGAAACAAAAGGCAAGGACAACTTCCACGATCAAACGCTTGTCTCATGGTCGTTTAACTTGGCTGTAAGTCCAAATTAACACAACAGCTTCAAAATGCAAGCTTGCAGTTGAATTTTATGAAATCTGTATTCCTTGGACGATTCATAAAAAGCTTCCACATTTTTGATTTATTAAAACAATGCTTCCACCTGAGTTTTTTTTTCCTATATATGGGAGTGTAATATTAGACAAGGAAAACTACAAATATCTGAGGGTCCACAGGTTCAATGAGACACAGAGGAGGAGGAGTGGAGGGGGCTCAAGAATGTAGACACGCACACACACACTCACACACTCACAGTCTCACACACACACACACACACACGCACACAAATCTGGCTGGAGCATCATCACACAGCCTCACACAAGGAATGAGACAATGGAAGATTCCGAGTGTTCAACAGTCAACTGAGAATGAGGAGAACAAAAGAAGGAGAACAATGACTGTCCACATCACGGTCTGAAAACACATTTCACTGAGTCTTCTATAGTCTATCCTCCCCTTCTCTTCATGAAGGGTCACTTTAAAGATAGACCAAAAGGGAAAACACTCCAGCAGCAGAGGAGTTGATACTGAAGTCATGTAATCATGTCTCATTTTCCATGTTTAAATCTGTTTTCTTGTGTATTTCACACAGTTACCATTCAGATGAAACCCAAAGCAACAGCCTGTCATTTCCTGCCTGTTAAAAGCAGGGATATCATCACGACATCAACACATCCCAACAAACAGGACAACCCAGTCACACATCCCTCATTACTGGCGTCTTTGCTCTAAGAATTTCTCAAACATGACGATGACAACCACCTCATCAGCTCCGACCGTTTCATTAGTGTTTCAATTACCTGCGTGCTGACAGTCCGTGTCCCATCTGTGGCTTCCACCGTCAGGTTGTAATTTGATTTCTGCTCTGCGTCCAGGGGCCGAGCAACAATCAGGGTTCCGCTGGCCTTGCCCACGTCAAAGCGGCTGTCATAATTACCACCTGTGGAGTTATATTGGCGGTACAGACAAAGGATTAGTGACAAATCGTTGCCAAGTTGTCTGCATGACAACAGGGAGACGCAGATGAAGCACAAACATTGATTTCTACTGTGCTGACGTCAAAAACAACAATGAATAGATGGGCTGTTGTTGTCCCTGTCAACTCAGCAAAGTAGCTATTTATCAAACGATTGGCCACATAATAGCAATTTCATGCAATGGCTACAGAGGGATGAATGAAGACTGGGTTATATATGCTGTAATATAGTTAATCTATGATAATAAATAAACAACAGTTGATATAATTGGGGTTTAAATGGCACGAGAGTAGGAGGTTCTTAATTGACACAGGTTTAAGGGGAAACATGTCACGACAGTGGAACAATACAAATGAGCCACAGCCAACAGGTAGCACCGACACACAGTGTGGGGTGATCTCTTAATACAGAACAGCCTATTAGGAGATCCCAGCAGCTACCTTCTGCTGTACAGTTGTGGTCACAAGCCATCTGAAGGATGTAAAACATCTCAGTATCCTCTATGCCGCCTTGCAAAAATCCAACCAAACAGAACATTCCAGAGAAAAGAGGGAAGCAGAAGCAAAGCACAGAGAAAGAGGGGAAAATGTGTCAGTCAGACATTGATTAGAGGGAGGAAAGTCTGGGAGGAAGGATGAAGCACCGAGATTTTTTATCAGTCAAATTAGGTTCTCTCATGCATACAGAGTGCCTATAATATATTTAACACTTCAGAACAGAGCTACCACTTAAGGCTGTAAAGGCATAGACATTATTTCAGTTGAAAAGTTGGAAACCTATCTGTTCTACTGTTAAAACTTCACTTCATGCTTGTTTAAATTGAATAAACATGTATAGTCCAAAACACAAAAATCTACTTTCTACTTAAAATCTCTTTTTGTAATGTTGGATGGGCTTAGAGAAACAGACCCAGAGTAAAATACAGCTCTATATTCCCCATTAAACCAGTAAACTCTGTTGGTCCTGAGAGGTCACGGTGGGGGGGTCGTACCTGTGATTTCAAACCATACGGCAACATCTGAGGCTTCGGTGGCAACCACGCCCACCATGTGCGCCACTGGGTCGCTCTCCATGACGGAGAAGGTGAAGGGAGACTCCTCAAACTGCAGCGGAGCCACGTCAGGTGGCAGTTTGGGTTTAGGAATCCACTCGATGTGCAGGCGGCACGAGGAGGATTTCTGGGGGCGTCCATTGTCGACAGCTTTAATCTATGAGAGAGAGGCGCATAATGAAAGACTGTTGGACAAGGTTATGCAACGTTTGGGTGAAAATGAGTTGACGCACGGGCCTGTGATTGATCCTGTGCCCAAAAGCCTCTCCAGAGAGGCGGAACATGAAGGACAGAACAGAAAGTAATGCTTTAATGTATATGCCCATTCCAACATGTGTCAGGAGGAGCACAGGTTAACGGTACATACAGAAAAAAATAATCTTTTCAAGGCTCGGTGCCTTCCACATGCTCAGAGAATCTCAAACTCTGAATAACAAAACAGCTTTTGTGTGCCGTTCTTTTGTGATTCAACCTTTTGTGGGGGCTTCAATTACTGGAAACTGTGGAGTGCAGTGTCCTGTTGCAGCAAGAAAGGCTACTTTGGATGTGCCGGGACATAAATCATTAAGATAAATAAATAAATTCACATTCAGTCAGCAGATTTGATGGACCTACAGTCGTTGTGTCACAGGTCAGCTGACGGATGTTGACAATTAAATGCAAGCCCAGATTAATCAGACTAAACTATCAGGAAAATTGAGACGTGCAGGGAAAATGCAGATTAACGAGTGCTCATATCACTTACTGTCAGTATGTTATACTCTCCAGCTGAAAAGAACTTTTTGGAAGACACCAGCCCAGTCTTGGGCTCAATGAAGAACTTTCCGTTTTCGTCTCCCTCCTCGATGCTGTAAGAGATCTCAGCGTTCGGGCCGTCATCGCGGTCAGACGCGATCACTCGGTACACCGGGTCTCTCCGGGTGGCTCTGTCTTTCTCCGGCCTCTCACGCTCCGGGAGCTTGATCTTGTAGATCTTCTCCAGGAACAGCGGGCGGTTGTCGTTCTCATCGAGCACCTGGACAATGACGCGCACCGTGGTGGACTTGGCAGGGACGCCGTGGTCCGTAACGGTGATCTGAGGAGACAGAAGAGCAAAAAAAGATGAATAAATAAGCTAAGCTTACCTAGCATTGAGATCACATTCATCACCAGCAAGCAGCTAGGAACACTCAAATAATTATTTTTCATCTTTGGTATCATCTTAGAAAACAAGAGAGCATGACTACCAATTAAAGTCCTTTGATTTTATCTTTGTTGATTGTACACAGCGAGCAGCGTGACAAGCTTGCAATTTAATAATGATAATTATACCATTTCAGGCCACTTTCACAGGCCTCCAAATCAGCCTCAATCTAAGATCCATTCACCATCATCTTTTGTGATGGGTGCCACTGAGGTAAAGACTCATTTGTATGCAACTGTGCACTAAAAACTTCAAAAATATGAAGTAACATTTGATTTGCTGCCTTGTGATCATGATAAAAGAAGCTTGGGTGGCTGCAGCCCTAACAACCCACCAGACCTAATTATTTTTAATTAAATGCACCTCTTCATTCTCGCAGCCCCTGCCGCACCAGCTGTGCATCAAATTTGCAATAAAAAAAAAGAAAAAAGCATTTTTCTGTATTAATAATCATGAAATCATGAATCACAGCATTTGGCTGTTGAGCTTGAGCTAAAAAAGACAAAACTGCACCACATTATCTCACTTGGGGGTTATTCTGCTCGCTTTTCTCCTCAAGCAGAAACTGCTTGACTGCACTTGTTCTGACTTCATTTGAAGCCAAGCATGTTTACATTGAAACAGAACTGCTGTCGCTCTCTGAAACTTCACCCCAATGTTGTTATCCTCACCTGGAGCCTGGGGGCCTTTTCAGGAACACTGCCCCATAAATACATAATCATACATCTGCTTGTGTTAGTTTTTCTTTAATTTATGGATGTGAGCTCTGGAGTGATGGCCACATTACTTATTCCCATCATGCTCTGGGAGTGTTTACATGCATCTGATGTCCTTCTGTGGATGGATAGCATCATAAAGCATCTATGTGCCATGTTCATTGTTTCCCAGAAGTCAAAATGGTGTATAATCACCAACAAATCAAAAGAATAACTGTTAAATGGCCACCACTGTGAAAGAACCCCATGACCGGCTTGAGCTTTATCTCTCTATACAGGAGGATTTGTCCTGTTATTAAAAGGTTTACGCTCGGGCTCGCTGCATGCTGGGAAATGTCGCAGACAACAGATGTGAACGGCTCATTCACCTCTGCTTTTTCATCATAATAATGCTCTCTGCAGTCCAGGGCCTGCATGCTAAGCATGTCCTGGCATGTCCCACTTTAGTTATTTACCCACCCCCCTCCTTCCTGGGACGCCGGCCTCTCATCCTGCCGCTAAAGCCCACACTCAGATGATCGGGAGCAGGGTTGTCTGTTCTTCAATTCCCCCGCTGCCGCTCTGCGTTTAGCTCTCCCACTCTCGCACACAGGCACACGACTGCCGCTCACCAACCCCCATCCGTCCCGTCATAAAAAGGCCGGAGACCCCCGTGCTCCCTCCACCTCCTCCTGGCATTTGGTGCAAACAATGCTGACACAGCCCCCACCCCCTAATTGCTCCACATGTTCCACATGGCCCCACATGTTTCATTTCTTCTCCTACAACAAGCTCAAACAAAAAGTTTTCAGTGGATTTGCTCTGCCAGCGCCCAGTTTGCACACAAAGGCAAGTGCGCGTGCACGCGCTCTCTGAGTCACTGTAACTCTCGATTAGCTGCCCCGAGGACACAGCGAGGTGTGTGTGCGTAGGTGTGGGGAGGCAGAATTTTAGGGTTTAAGGGTCTGTTCTTCCCTGTGAATGTTTAGCCCATTAAAGAGCTTCCTGCTGGATTCCCACTGACCAGCAGCCTTTTTTATTTCACCATGGTAACGCACTCTTCCTGAGGGTGTTCACTCAGTCATTCTTTGCTGATTTAGGTCAAATGTTACTTTAAACTTTTTCCTCGACTCGCACTCAAATAAATGGGGACACGCAGGACAAACTTTTGGTTTCTCTTTATTTCTGAGTTACAGACCCATAATGACAAAGTGAAACTTTATAATTTTTTAAACTAAATAATTTTTAGGTCATTATTTATTTCTTTTATTTTTATGTAAGGTGAATTCAAGCATTAAATTATTATTCAATATTAAACTTTTTCTAGGATTTTTTTTTTGTCAACGAGACAAACCTTATTGAAACAGTCTGTCTCTTTTAAACTTGAAGGGTCCAAGTTTAAAAGTAGTTAATGAGCAGCTCGCTGCCACACTACAGGACATCAGTATATCATTAGACAAGAGTGAGCTTTGCATGGGAGCCTAAACTAACTTACTAACATGGATTCCCACAAGTGCCATTATTTCACTTTATTCGTCATTTCAACTGCAATGTTTCAGTGCTGTAGGCTCCACATAAACATCACTCATGTTCAGGCTGCAGATGCACTATTATATGACCCAGCCACAAATGAACTGCGTAAATTCTAATAATGATTAAAAGGCATCGAATCCGCTCCCAGTCTGCCCCGGAAACACAGTTAATAGAGCTGTTATCAACCTCCAGCCTGTGGTGAGGGAACGCAGCCCGGCTCAATTTAAACCCACAAGTTCAGACGCTGGCTGGTTGGAGCCTACGACGCTTTCCTGTCCCGGCTTGCTGTGTCCCCGAGATGGAAGAGTGGAAAAAAACAAAGGAATAGTCACCATGATCTCCCACACACCTCCCACCTCTCCCCTACCCCATCCGGAAATCAGAACAAGGAGAAGATTTCACAGAACGGCCTTTCTTGTAAATTCCAGTCCTGTTTTTGTGTTGGCAGAGTGTGGGTGTGCAGGAAATGACATGAATATTGTTTTGCAGTGATCTTAATGTTCAGCATGAATAGTAATATGAGAACACAATAAGAAAAAGCAGAGCTCTCACCTCAAGAATATGCTCGTCCTGTTGCTCCCTGTCCAGTTTTCTTGACGTGGTTGTAATCAGACCTGAGGGAAAGAGCCATAATATTAATACTTTGAATTATATTATATTCAGAAATATATCAAATGTTTGGACTAAAACTTGAAAACAGCGAACAAGCTCAACAAAATTTTGCAAATCAGAAGGAACTAAAGACAAACTGAGACAGTGTGAGGGAAAAAAACAGCATTTAAATAATAAAGCTGTGAAAAAACAGACCCACCCACTCACTGTTGGGTGACACAATCTGAACCCTGCTGGTTATCTCATCAGTGACCCAGGAGGGCTCTCCCTTTAGGGCTTCCTGTTGTTGGTCCCACTGGTGGCCAGCGGACCCACCACACAGCTTTACACACGTGAAATATCACCAAAGTGTGCAAAGTAGCGGCTAAACAGCACTACAGACCGACACCACGATTCTAGCCCCTCACAAGCTGAATAAATAAGACGGGGAGGCTGCCAGCATCGTCATGAGCACCAAAGAAAGGAAGTTTCAGAAAGAAGAACCCTGCTGCTGGTGGAAGTGTTTCAGCTCTCCTTCTGAGCTCTCTTCACGACTGATGTTATGGGACAGAACGGGGGCTTTATGAAGTGCAGGCCGAGGAGAAGGTAAAAATAAAAGCAACCCTTTGAGATCCCCTTAAATCAAACTGGAAATCAAACTCACAAAAAAGATGTAGAACGGTTATGTTATAGGCAACCTTCCCTTCTCACAACCAGTGTAATTGCAAGTTAGCAGAGAAACTGAGTGCAGAGTAGACATGCCAGCTCCGACCGCACCAGAGCTGTCTGCGTGCCAACTGGGACTGATTAGCATAAAGCAAAGGATTTCCGAAACCCAAACCCATCAATGGCGCATGAGCCTGCAACGAGAATAGCAGGCCACAACTTACAGTGCCTGAAATATAACCTCCCTCGGCACGGCAATTGAGGCGCGTTTTCTGCCTGAGTTTTTTTTTTTAAATTCTCTCCTCTCCTTCTCGGGCTTTATTTAATCTTCAGACTGAACCAATGTAGAGCTACCGGAGACGCCGTTCTTTGATGTGATGACGCCGTATCGACTGGCCGCACATTTCGGCATCGTCGGTAAACAACGAGACAAAAGAGAAGAAGAGCGCGCTTGCCCTCCTGGAGCCGCACGCTCACATTATCAGGCACTTGGACATCAGCGCCTAAGCTAAATAGTTCAGCCCTGCCACATCAAAACAGACCTCGCGACTAATTATTCATGTGCTATAGCGGAGCCGGGGTTGATGGATGATAATGTTTTCAAGTTCCCCCGTGTGCTGCGTCGGGCAGCTCGTTCTCTTCACGCACATTACAGCGCGGAATACAGATGACAGCATTAACCACACGAGGCTGCGTCGCCCGGCTGTAATTCCCATGCAAATCAGTGGCCCCAATCAATGCAGGCGCGCGGATCATAACAGGTACAGGGCTTCTAGCGCAAACACAATCTGTCCCACAACAGAACGACTGCTCTCTGCAACAAAAGCAATGAAAGTCAAGACCGCCTGGCTATTGTCAAAGGCTCGCGCATCAATATTTGCAGTTAACAAACCAAGTATGGACCCGGGCTCTGCGGTCGCAAGTAGACTAAGTTAATGACGCTGCATAACACAGTAATGAGGACATTTTTCTTTAGGGGGCCATACTCGCTGTGTAATCAATCTCATCCTTCCCATAGCTGTGGGATATTTACAGTGCTGCAGCACATGCTAATCCAGAGAGCACGCTCAGATTTCATGATCGTCTCCCATCAGAATTCCCTTTTTCCCGGTAAGGTGTCATAAATATGCAGCTTGTTTGATAAATAAGACGATCTTTCGGCTGCTGCTGTGCCACAGCAACAGCAGGATGTCAAACTACTACTGTTTCATCACACAGAGCCAGCGTCTATCTGTTTTCGTGTGGTTTGTCACTGTCTGTTAAATGCCTCCATGTTTCACTCTGTTTATTTTTCACTCAGTATTTCATTAATATTTGATTTTGAAATTACAATTAATGAAGTCAATGTGATGTCTTACTGGATACATTAAAAAACTAAAGGTCAAAACCCTTTTCTCTATTAAAGCAGCACATTTCTTTTAAACTGATAAATAATAATCTTCCAGCTCTCTCGTCTCTGCAGCAGTATGCTAATTTTGTGCACAACCTGTTGCTAAGCTGTGGTGTATTTAAGTATTCAGGAATGATCTAATTAGCAGCTATTATTTGATCCGATCTTAATCAAATTGCTTCTTTTACGTAGGAACTTGCTGGCCATTTTGATCCACCCACTAAAGGTGCATACCTCTCTAAATTCACCTAAATGCTAAGGAATTGTAAAATGACTGGTTGGTGAGCCAAACCTCACCAAAAAAAAAAGTCTCAAATTCCAAACCACGGTCTTTGAAACAACACACATGCACACAAAAGCCTTCTTCAGGCGTGGGTCGAGCTGGGCCGACAGTAATTATAGCCATGCTGTTTGGAAAAGGAGAGAAAAACAACAGCAGCGCAGCAGTGGCAGTTTCAACCATATCCTTGAGCGCTGCAGCCGCTGCTCCAAAATGGAGGCCTGGGGGGGAGCCGAGACGTCCAGAACATTACTGGGGCAGTTCATGCCCTGGCATTGCTGCTGTGATTAGGAGCCTTGACAATGACACACACACACACACACTCATGCACAGCATTTCTGTGCCACGTATTTAGCTCCAGACAATCTGGAATGTACTGGGTGTCTGCATTGGTGCTTAAGAAATTTAGAATGGATAATTTTTCAGGATTATCTAGAATAATTCATTTTAAACCCTTTGATTATGCTATTCATGGAGAAGAAAAAAACAAAAGCAGGCAGTGAGATTTCAGACAAACAACTTTCTTTTATCTATCATATGAAGAACACAGAGAAAGAACCTGTTTGTAATTCTAACGTTGCCGATGTTCTGAAATGAAACTAAAGAAGGAGCTGTTTAAAATGAAGTCAGTGTGCAGTGTTCCACTGAAACAGCACAGTGGACCAATTACAGTCCAAAACACACACGACAGAGGGAGCCATATATGTTAAATAGTACCATAATGGCAGTATGTGACCTTTGCTAAGTGAGTGAAAGGCACGTAGCGGCAGAGCATCGTTTATATTGGGATTGAGATATCTCAGCACCCCACAGCTGCAAGGCTTATTTGTGATGTGAAAACAAAACCATGCCACGGAGGGCTGGAGACGATGGGGAATCCAAGAACCCGAGCGCCAGTCCCGGTCCAACTCTGGAAAGCGGTGGGAAAGCATTGGTTGTCTCACTGTTTTAAGCTTGTTGAGACAGCAGATGCAGTTTTTTTTTTGCTTATTGATAGACGTGATGTCAGGGCCTCCCATTATAGATAGCATTAGTGGCTTATTAGCTCGGCCAAATCCACTGGCATGTTTAACTACAATGATTTGTCCCGCTTGGCTCATGTGTTTAGCATTTAGATTGTCTATTAGAGCTGCTCTCAAACTGGTCCAACAGCAGACATGTTTAGGAGTCACCTACGGACACATTCTTTAAACATACACCCGTGCATATAAACTACAGCCGCCCTGTCAATGATCTCTAAGATGGATGCGTCAAGTCTTTGTACCATTTGAGTCATGTTTGCAGAATCCTTACATCACCGAATAAAAGGTCTTTAAATGTGCAACGTGAGTCAAGTAGGGACATGTGGATAAGGCAGCATTTAATGATTGACTACAGCCAACATGGGTGTGGAACACCCATATGAAAACATACTTCATTAGAAATGGGGAGTATAAAAATGTAGCAAACGAAGAGCTGTTTGGTGTGCCAGGCACAGCTCTTCAGCCGTATCTCCACCATATCCGGTTTCTTTTTAGTACCTCAGATTTATGCACGGCCACTGCTGCTGCAGCAGATGTGGAGAGCCCACGGGCCACCAACCGGGCAGGCGGGCCACACGAGAATCTGTTTCTCTCCTCACAAAGAACAAGTCACAGCTGAGAGGTGAATAAATGTTTACTTATCTGCAGCCTGACAGATAATCTCACTTTATCTGCATTTTCTCCAAATACATGTCAAAGATTTAATAAGAATCCACTGTGCCGAGGTAATATTCTCTGGCATAAAGAGCCACAAACCAGAACGATAATGGCCCAGTGATCCCAGGTTGGATTACAAAGACGCTGTCATTAAACTGAATCTCAGCCAACTGAGCCGCCGTGACCGCTCTTCTGAAGCTGTGAGAGGAAACTTGGCCATTTTTCATTTCCACAGTTTTCCTCACTGTGACAACTGCTTGGGCTCCAAATCACCGGAAACATCAGGAAGTTGTTGGAAGTATCCGTTTCCTATCTCACTTCCCCTGATAGTCATTGGGGCTTTGGTAAAACACTGATAACACCATTGTGTGTCTGTGTGTGCATGGGAGTGTTTTCCCCCCTCAAAATAAGAGGGTGTCAGTGAGCGTAGATTATTACATCCTGCAGTTCTAGTGGCTGTTTCTTCTCACTGCTTTTTATTAAAATTGGAGCTGACAACAGCACAAAACCTGGCTGAAGGTGTCCAAGCCTGCTAAAGCATCACCTGGAGCATTCTATTCTGACAGATGGAGGAACAAAGGCCCAGAATTGTTTAATATGACTCAGACAATTCACCTGGGTGCGGCTTCTTTAGGGCGTAACCACTGAGATAAAGTGAAGGAATCACTTCTGCCGCAGAGATATTCCCATCGAGCTTACAGAAAAAGCTCTCATGTCTAGTCAGCCTGACGTAACGCTTAAAAAAAGACGGACAAGAATGGAATAATAAGGTGTGGCAGAAGGAAGCAACTGAATTTAAACAGTGGAAGGTCAAGCATTGAGAAAGGAACAGTGAAGTTATTTTCCTCTACGGCAGCCGAACAACACTACTGTGAGGATTTCTGTTCGTGTCCGTCCATCTCTCATCCTGGAGTGATCAGTGACCACCGACAGGGATGTGGAGGTGGAGGAGCCAGGAAGTTGTCTCTGGGTGGGAGAAGATCTGTGCCACCATAAGACTGACTGGTTGAGATTGTGAAAGGCTGTTGTTTAAATTCACTCATCTCTGACAGAGTTCAGAGGTATAATTCATATCCAGCTCTTGGGTGTGTTTTTTTTTCTCTGGAGGTCCCAAAAGCCAGGCTGTATCAAGCCAGAGCTCTCCGAGGCTCAACAGAAGCGCTGGCCTTGCACTTTAATGACAAGCTCTCCAGTCAAAAAACAGCACGACTTGTTTATTTGGCAGAAACAAAAGGATTTTGAGCCTTTCATTCCAGACCTGACCGTGCCACTGGAGCTCTGCGGTGGAAAAAAAGGACAACCAACGCCACCCAGCGCGTCAACTGGAGTCCTCGTACGTGTTTGATGTCGAGAAGGCTGCTTGGAAAGGCCCTAACCCAGAAGGCTAGCTATTTAGCTCGAAACACATGGCTGCGAAGTTCCAGAAGCCACAAACAAAACACAGGCCTTAACGTCTTTTCCGTCTTCCCACCCCTTGGTAACGCTTTGTAGATATGCCAAGACTAGGCCTGTGCTGCCTATGCAATTTTAGAAGGTGTAATTACAGAGACGTGCATGTTGTAAATTTAAACATTTTCAAAAACCTGTAATATGCGGTGAAAGTGCCATATTGAGCTGATCATGTGGACAGATATCAGGCCTGTGTTACTCTCATTTACCACCACAGACCAGAATAAATCAGCGTTAGCAATCGTTTCTCTGCTTCACCATGCTTCTTGTCTTTCCTGTTGTCTTACAAGACAAATAAAGACATTGAAAGCAACAGCAGAGACTTAATGAACTTTCTTGTCCAAACTTCCCCGTGCTGAACCTGACGCCAGGCGCTGCGACGCCCTAGTGATAAAAATTTCAGCATGCTTCTATATGCATGAAAGCGCCTTATCCTTATGCTTCAGACACCCTCATTAACATTAACTTTTTTTATGAAAGAGTTCTAAAACTCGAACAGGAAATGCACAGATGGCTCCGCTCACAGCAGACGGGACCGTCACTCTGTAACCACAGGTGAAAGAAATAGACTTTATTCCATCGTGTGGTTTTATCACGCCGTTCAGTGCAGTGAAAATACGCGCCAGGAAGCAATTGGATGGAATTTAAGATTAGCGACTAACCTTTTTAGGGGCAGGACGTGTTTTCTTTCCCACATTATAACTGGGTAGCCGTCCATAAAATAGGAAAACCTGAATATATCGTTGAGGGAAAACTGATCGGGAAGATATTTCCTTTACAGCTCATCTTCCTATGGCGTATTGTTAAAACAGGGTTATGTATCGCTGCTCTGTTTGGAGATAAATATTCGGTTCTGCAGAACTTCCATTTTTCAGACTTCTTATCAGCAAACACAGGCTGATTTTACATGCATGTCTTTGACTTGAGCATCTATCTCTCCCATGAGCGCCCACTGAGCAGTGCCCAGCCCCTCTCTGAGACCGAGCCACGGAGCGTGATCAATCCTTATTTGGTCAGAGTTTCTCCACAATGCCACTTCCAACAAAAATAACTCTATTTTGTTGACAACCCCAGGAAACAGGACCACACACATCAGTGACGACCAAACGGGACAACTGCTCGACTGTGCATTCCTCATTTGGCTTTAATGAGCACTCACAGTTATAATACCCCTCGGCGTGTGCGAAAGAAAAACAAATTTGATCATACGGACCATCAAAGTCAACAGTTGAGACACTTGCTTTTATGATTTATGCTGGTTTCTCTTTAATATCTGAATTATGACTTGAACTCAACAGTTTCACAAGCTAACTCAACTAAATGAACTGTATGTTAACATTACATTTGGACCATAAATCCACTGTGATGTTAAAAAAAAAAAAATCTGTGCATCTACAGTACTATGAGCAGCCTTCTCCTCCACTAAACATAGCCTGCTCCTGCAACTTTAAAAGAACCCCATAAAATATTAATAATCACACCATTTTCATGCTACCACATGACAACACACTTTAGAGTGTTAGAGTGGGACAAACCCCAGTTGGCTGGGGTTAAAATATTGTGTTTGCACTCTTCGTGTCTTTGCACTGAAAACTAGAACAAGACATCCAGCAGCCTGCCAGCCGTGTAGGACAGGATACACCTTCCCCTAACATCACTCACATAAGTCATGCGACATGTTCAGTGCACCCCCCCCCCCCATTTCTAATGAAATACAGATTTTCAGATCAGATCAGATATCAAAACCAAAAATGCTTGTGATCTGGTGCTTGTGGTGAATTAGATGTCAGCCAGCAATTATATTGAGTGTTGGGGTGAGGCCATGTCAGCCGTCCTCCAAGGAGGTGGTGCAGGCTTCCATCGGGGAAGCAGAGGTCTTACCTGTCCTGGCGTTAATGGCAAAGAAGCCCTGTGGATTTCCACTGGTGATCCTGTAGCTGAGCCTTTCGCTGGCCTTGGTGTCGGGATCAATCGCATTTATCTGGATGATTGACACGTCCTTGGGCGAGTTCTCCATCACAGAGGGGTAGTAGACGGGCTCGGACGTCTGCGGCGCGTTGTCGTTGACGTCTTGCACCTCGATGTAGACCTCCACAAAGGCGGAGAGCGGCACCACGCCGTGGTCCATGGCGTAGACGGTGAGCCAGTAGTGAGGCTTTGTCTCGTGATCCAGCAGTTCCTGTGTCCGGATGATGCCTGGGAGGCGAGAAAGAAGTGAGGATCAGGAAACATTCTCATGCAGAACACGTGCCATGGGTCTGTTATTGACCGCCATAACAGCCAGCTGCCCCAGGACAGACGAGGCTGTTTGATAACTGAAACATGTCAAGGTGGGATATTAGCAACAACCAGTCAATGCTGCTGTGTACATTCACCAGCAGGGAGGGGGTTTTACTGCCAAATGGGGGCTGCAGCGTTCAGCTGAGCAAACAGCAGAGCTCTCAGAGGCCTGGGAGTTGGGCGAGTTAACTGGAGTTAGATGACATGCGGAAGTTGGTACGCATTCAAAAGCCCACATTGGCCGAGGTCTCACCTTTTTACCAATAAGACTTATTCTAAAACAACACCAATTAAGCTCATGTGGTTTGGTTCTATTAAATCGGATGGTGTTTCTGCTCCACTGATGTGTGGTGGCTTCACAAGATAACATTTCCTACAGCTGTGGAGGCATTTTTAAGTCAGATGATGAGCAGAAGTGTGAGTGTCCTTGCAGGGAAAAGGCAAACAGCAAAGTTTAGAGGAGGAAATTTACTTTCGTGCTTTTTATCTCCATCCGACCCCACTTAGAAGCACTCTCCAGGTGCTCAGTGGGCACTTTCAGCCTGACTGTAGAAAAGAGATGTGTGTGTGTGTGTGTGTGTGTGTGTGTGTGTGTGTGTGTGTGTGTGTGTGTGTGTGTGTGTGTGTGTGTGTGTGTGTGTGTGTGTGCATGCGTGCGTTCAAAAAGGTGTAGAAATGTTTCTTTTTGAGGATGAGCGTGTGTAAGCATACCCACATCACTCTGCTCTGTGTACGTGTATGTGTGTGTGTGTGTGTTTGTGTGTGCGTGAATGCATTAGAGATGGGCACTTACAGAAATTTGCATATTCACTTGCATAAACTTCAGTATTAACTTGCAAATAAGCCATTTTAAGCAAATTTATTTTGATTTCTCATTCTATGTTCATTTAAGTGAAATGAACAGATAAGCGGTGGCCAGGATTAGTGACAGCAGAATTAAACACAACATTCTGAAGCCACTAGAGCTGTCTGATGTTGATTGGCCTGCAATTTTTCTCGACATTCTTTAAAACTGAAGCACATATCATGAGCTGCCAGCAGCCTTTGTGTCTCCACTCAACCTATCTGTGATCATGAGGCTGATCTCCGGCCTGGAAACGTCATAACAGCACATGCTTGTTAATAAGACATCACCTGATACGTGATAGCCTTGTGTTTAGACTGCAAATAGTCATTCCTTGGAGCAGCTTTGAGAAAACATTTGTACTGCCAGAGCGCCATTTGTGTGAAACTACTGCTGCGCTATGAGAATGCTTTGTGTTCTATCCATCCATCAATCTATCCATCCATTGACTAACATCGGTTTTCCATCTGTGCTTCCAAGTTCCTCTTTTGTCCGAGCAGGTTTTGAGATTTTCAGTTGCTAGAACATGTATCGGATGACGCACGCAAAGATATAAAACCGTTAATGTGAGGCATGCTATAACATGGCGGAGTTTATGGCAGATCATTCCCTATAATCAGATGGAAACGAACCAAACAACCCTAATAAAGGCTGAAAGGAGATTGAGGAAGTGTCTATTGTTAATGAGTCAACCATATATTATTTGAATAACTTGCACATGGTAAGTCACATTATTTCAATAAGCTCAAAGTCCCCGAGATCAAACCGTCTTATCTGAAAATAATAAAAGTTGATCAGACAGACACGCCCAGAGCATATCCACGTGCATGTGCATTTCCTATGTGGTGCCCCAGTTAGAGGAGCCCTGAAAAGCCCTGAATGGTTCATGTAAACCATCTCCGCCGCTGCCTTCTTCCACTCTGTAATCTGATGAGGTCCAAAGAGGAAGGGCGTGCAGAGTCCGCCTCAGGTGATCTTTCGGAGAAGATTGCGCTCCAGAACGCACGTCACAGAACTTCAACGCAGTGGGAGTTTGGGGATACGG
The DNA here is from genome assembly GCA_911728415.1 of Lagocephalus sceleratus. Classification (NCBI taxonomy): domain Eukaryota; kingdom Metazoa; phylum Chordata; class Actinopteri; order Tetraodontiformes; family Tetraodontidae; genus Lagocephalus; species Lagocephalus sceleratus. Next base: position 13,577,491 of record CAJVRN010000232.1, on the reverse strand, counting down.
CTAATTTATTCTCGTACCCTCCTTTATTTAAGTGTCCCGTGTATTTTAGGCCTGTAGTTCTCTCGCTATTCATCAATCACTCCGGCTTTCAACGTAGCCACAGGCGTGTAATAAAGACGGAGGGCCGGCAGGAGAAAATAAGAGTCTTCCCAATATTTCCCACAGTACAGGGGCTAACAAATTAAACAAACAGATAGGAAATTAAGCTAATAGATGCGAGAAGACACCAAGCAATGATACTAAACTTTAAAAGTCACAAAGCTAAAGAATGTATTTGACAATAACAAAACTATTACAGTTTCTTACATTTTCCTATTGGCCCTGAGTATCAGGGATGAGAAAAATGTGGAAAATGTGCAAAAGAAAGCACAAATGTCTAATATAAATAAGAAATGCAGATGCTTGCGTCAGCTGTTCTGAGGAGACAGAAAAGGATTATGGGGATAAATGTTTCAGACACCGGCAGAGGGGGAATTAGGGGAAAGAAAGTCATGTTCAATGCTGAATGAATGATTATTACAGTCAGGGTAGCAGCGCAACATTTTCACAACACTTTGATTATTGTTTGAGAAAGAAATTAAATGGATTTGTATAAACGACACCAGACCAAAAGAAGTAGTTTCATTTTAGTTTACTACAGTACAAAACAAACATGTAAGGAGATATGTGTCGCAAAACGATCTAGTATTGAGACTATAATGCTGAAGAATGGACTGTGAAGCCACAGCTCACGTTGCATTTATTTATGGAGTTCTTTTCCATGTGCAAGGTATTCTGGTGCTTAGGTTTCTTCCTGGTCACTGCAGGCTACTCCAACAGTCCAGACTCCAAAATAACTTGCAGATGTGAAGCTCGTGTCCACATTTTTACCTTTTTACACTTGCATGTTCGTCTCCATAAGCAGTTCCAAACCACACAAGCATGAGCTGAAGTGTGTCAAACAATGCACACATGATACAATCTATGATCTGGACTTTGCCTGAATAGATCCTAACAAAGACTGTGCAAAGTGAGCCTGAAGAATGTTGCTGCCCCACCTATCCCATATACCTACCCTACCCTAACACAAAGGCACAACCTGCCCCGGGGCCATAAAAACCAGCCTCTGCCAGATTTACATTCCACTTTTCCCTCTTGCTCTTTTTTTCTCCCCCTGGCTTTGTTCTTCAAAGTTAGCGGAGCACAGTGGCGTCTTCAGACAGTCCAGGATTTTTAATTATGGGGGCATTTACCGTGTGAGAGTTGTGGAAGCGACCCTGTGCGCAGATACAGTTGCTCTTTATCAGCAGACCCAGTCACAGCGAGGCCACCGTTTGAACAGTCAAATGTAACCGTTTGAAAATGTTAAACGACTTTCACAGGTTGTCAAATGCGTATGGTCAATCCCAGACAAAACCCGCTTTGTCTCCAACCGATTTTCCAATTTCTGCCTCAGAAAAAAAAACACTGAGGACTGGGCAACAAAGCTGTGATTATGCAGCCAGGATGTTCCTTCTACAGTTGAAAAGTTGGGGCTTTGCTTTGAACTGCTCCGGTTAATTCAGTTCACCCCTTCCCCGCATTCCTCAGCCTTCTCAGGCCTCTCGCTCACATGCTTGCATAAACTATCTGGGTGCCTTCTCTCCCCACCTCTCTTTTCCACAGGCCTGGCAGAATGCTTTGAATTCCAGCAGCACGTTGTCAGGCCCATTCTGAGCGGAAGAGTCCTAAACTCTGCTTTCTGCTGCCAAGCAACTCAATATCACACCGAGCTAAGACCCCGACACGTGTAGCGGTGCCTCAGAGACATGAAGTCGCCTGGGTCACGTGTAAAGGTAAAGATCTAAACTCAAAAATATTGCAAGTATTTCCTGGATCGAGTGAAGGAACCTGAGAAAAGCAGCATGGATTGGTCACCTTTTACCTACATCAACCCGACACAATAATGGGTTTAAAAAACTGGATTTGACATTTCTCACAAAGCCAGACTCGACACATCTCCAGCAGCTCCACCGGGTTTGAAGAGTAAGCAGGGGTCACACTAAATGAGGACGGTCTCTGGTACGAGCCTGACGATGGTGTAGTGTCCCAGGAAAACGTGTTCCGCCTTTCCTTCCTCCATCTCCTCACCTATGGAGTCAGTCAGCCATTACCTCCTGGTGCATCGGCGTGCACGCTGCCTACTGTCAGAGCTCGGAGAATAATGGCTGTCAACAGCTGGCTTAAGGGAAACGCCGCTGGTTCCTTCAGCAGCTGAACGACGGCTTCATTTTTGTAGAGTACAAGTGTCACAGCTTTTCTTTCGGGATTACAGATGTATAACATCTGTCAGATACACAATATAAACATATGTTTGGGGAGAGACTGTGTTATCCTTTGATGTGGCTGTTGTTTGATCTGATGCACATGACTGTCTTTTTTTCCCCAGCTTAAATAATTTTCACTTGTATTGATTCCAGTGGAGATAGTTGCTGGCCTCCGCAGGCCCTACAAAGACTCCATTGTTACAGCACTGTTTCAAATGCATCACAACTGGCCCCTGAGCACCACTTCTGTGTTCAGCATCACGGTACTATTTACAAGCAGCCGCTCTACCTCCCGGCACCAGAGATCCCTCCGCCTCTGCTTCTAATAATGATGTGGTGAGGACTTAATTCATTTATTCTACAGATTTCTAAACCAGTCCAGACTGGAGCTTCTCTCCCTTCCAGACCAACCAGGACACCCTGACGTTCAGCCCACGGCTGAAAATTACAACGATGAGGAGAGTGAACCAGACCTAGTGATAACTTCCCGTCCGTTCACCCGGTCCCAGTATTGTGGTGCAAGACAACAAATCCATATCACCATGACAGCTGTGATAAGGACATTTGCCTGCAAGAGGCACAGACTTTGTGCAATATCAGCTGTAAAACAATGTCAAAGCCAAAGCTGGTTTCGTGATTTATGGCATTTCTGTGGGTTACATGTTGAGTTTCAGACGATTTAGCAGACGGACATAAACACTTTCACAGTCCTTATTACTCACTGATCCTGAAAAAGTCAGGTTGCCGTTACCTGTTACTGGTGCAAAAGGCATTTTTCTGTAGGACGTGGACAACAGAGCTTCATTTGCTGCCACAATGGCTGCATTTACAGCAGCAGCAGCAGCAGCTGCTGCAAACAGCTTCGATTCAAAGGGCAGTGAATATATTATTCAACAAAAAGGGCAGCGCATACATTATACAATGAGGACCTGCGTCTCTGGACTGAACTTACTCTGGCCTCTTCACCCTGCTTTGAACACCTTTTTAAAGAAACATGAACATCTGTAGCTTTTGTGGCGGCGTGTTTACACAAGACTAAAGCAAAATGACTCGTACCAACGAGTAATGCTCGGGTAAACACGCAATTTAACTTCTTGTCAGGTGATACAAATCGTGGCTAATTCACTTTCGGAGTTCAAAAGAGCTGAGGATACCATCAATTCGGCGATGTCTGATCGTCTTTGAAGGTTCACGCAGACATTAGATGTCTCTGAGATTCTAGCAGGACTGATCACTAAACCTGATTAAAATCTAGACAATTTGGCCGAGGAGACAGAAAGTGCATCTGGTGGCCGTGGCCTGATGTGGGCCGAGTCTCCACGACGGTGATCTAGGTGTGCTCCTGGGACTGCAGACAGCTTTACTGCACCTCTGTTTTGCTACCACTGACAGCTGACTTCAGACCAGTTCCGCTTCGGAGACTAAAGGTCTACTTCTCCGGCTATATATAACGTAGTCCCTGCATGAGAACTTATAATCCTCACAACTTTCCTACTGACCCACATACTGAACAGAATGCTGTTTGGGATTATTCTCCGCTGCAGTCCATCAGGAGACTGCAGACATTTATATTTAAAATGAATATATGAAGCTAAGTTGAGCAACCCCTGGGCAGAACTGCTATCTAAAACTTAAAATACAGCGCCAGAGATTAAGAATCCCTATTAGTTAATATTTAAACCTTAAGCCAGCCTCTTATGGTATGAAAGATCTAACAAGTGTGTGATTTCTGTCCAGTAGAACATTTTAGAGAAACGAGTCAAACACCACTTCACTGATGGAGAGAGAACTGGCAAACTGGGACAAAGTTCTCCAAGTGATCTATTCTACAACACAGACCGCTCTGGTTTTCTGAAAGTTAGGATGTTAAAGTACTCATGTACTAAAGTTTTAAAGGTTTAGGTAAAGTTTTAATGGTACTACTGGTCTATGAGAAGGGCCTCAGACAAGAATTTTGATAAGGAAAGTTTAAATTGAGATGGCTCAGAGCCAGTGACCGCAAAGCTTTTAATAACACGCAGAACGTCTGAGCAGAGAGCTTCCGACAAAAAAAGAAAAAAAAGAACTGTATCGGCAGAAAAGGCCAGTAGAAGTCCAGGCTGGTCCACAAATGTTTTACATGAAGAAAAAACTTCCTAAAGCTGTGATAAAAATAAGTGAAACCCTCAGAAAAGCGTACATGGAAGACCTAGAAAGGCTATCCTCAGTCATCCCAAAAATCCAACAGCTGAAGACCTGTGGCTCCTGCCTCTGCCACTCGCTTCCCAATTTAACATTCTGGTTCTATTCTGAAAGGTTCTGGTTGAGAATCACAATGTGCAGCTGCAGCACGGATGGTTCACGATGGTGCGAAGGGTCTGAATGCATGTGCTGTAATGGTCAGTGAACTGGTGGGAGGGGGACTACCACCTCAGACCTAATCCATAATAACAGAGCCCAGCCCAGGACAATCCTATCATTGCTCCTTCTAATAATCACTTATTAAAGGCTTCTGGGATTAAGATCAAACCTGGCTCTTTGATTATGAATCCAGGATTTTGACTTGGTAAAGGACTAGGTGCTGGCCTGCAGGTGGCTCCATGAGGATTTATACCCTGGTATTACCTCTCTGCAGCGCACCTGACCGAATGAGGTTCGATGGAAAGACAGAAATCAAAACTATATCTCCATTACATCACAAACACACAACAGCCAGCAAAGGGCTGTGATGAGGAGACGCAGTCTGCGGTGTTATTTTCAATCACTGAGATCAGTGAAGAAGATTTGCAATATTTAGCAAAGAATATAGACCCCAAGTGACACATTAATATATGAGCAGATGCATTATATGTCAGACTCATTAAGGGATTAAATGTGTATTTTTATCTGGAGGAAAAGTCTAATTAGTCTGCAAGAGAGAATCATTACTGAGTCTAAAAGGAGAGGGCAGCAAGTCCAAAACATTCGAATCAGGTGATTGTTAGGTTTCGGCCAGGAACTCCTGGAATTTCAGACTGCTTATTTTCAGCTAATTTGAGTCAGCTGTTAAAATCCTTCAGGGTAGCTAAGCAAGCATTAACATATTTTCTTCTAAATAATTATAAAAACCACTGAGAAACCTCCTGTAATGTAATATAGAACATTTGTTTCAAAGAAAAGACATTTTAAAGCAAATATTCATGCTAAGAGAGGAGGTCAAATCTCCCAGGATCCTCTTTGTAGTCCAGCAGCTAGAATGTCCATATAAATCAGACAACACCGCCTACCTAAGCCTTTCCACCGTTTCCTTACATCAGACTATCTGAGACTGAAAGACTCAGACTGTTTGTGCAAATTATTTTCCAATGTTTTGTTTCGGAACGGTAACTCACCGGTTTCCTCGTCAATCGTAAATATCCCCAGGCCCGAGCCGTCTCGTATGGAGTATCGAACCTCGCCGTCCTGTCCTTTGTCTTCGTCTTCGGCCGTTACGGTCATGACAGAAGTGCCAACACTTGCATCCTCTTTGATAAATCCCTTTTCCACAAATGACCGGAACAAAGGCCTGTACAGATTCTCGTTAACATCCACCACGTGGACCTCGATGAAGCAGGTGGACGACAGGGACATGGGCTTGCCTTTGTCTTTAGCTTTAGCCGTCAGGTTGTACACCTGTTTTGTCTCGTAGTCCAGATTCTGCACGATCCGCAGAGCGCCACTGAGTTTGTCGACTTCAAAGTGGCCTTCGCCGTTGTCGATGAGGCTGTATCGTACCTGACTGGAGGCCCCGACGTCAGGATCGTGGGCCTCCAGCCACATGATGACAGTACCAATGGGGAGGTCTTCCCTGACCTTCACTTGATAATTGGGAGGGACAAATTTAGGGGGATTGTCATTTACATCTTCCAGGGTGATCCTGAGAGGCACCGTGGACACCAGCTGAGGCTCAGTGAACGCTTGGTCACGTGCTGCTATCTTCAGGACGTAAAATGGGTGGAGCTCGCGATCCAGCGGTTTTGTCACGCTCACCACACCCGTGTCTTCGTCGATGGCAAAATGATCCGTCCCTCCCAAAATGGAGTACTTCACAACGCCATTGTTTCCCTGATCTTTGTCCGACGAATCCACCTGGATGATCTCGGTCCCGACGGCCGTCCCCTCGCTTATCTGCACCGAGTACGAATCTTGCAGGAACTGAGGGCTGTTGTCATTAGCGTCCAGGATCTTGACCCCTAGCAGCCGGGAAGAGGATTTCTGAGGTATGCCAAGGTCGTAAACAGTGATGTTGAGGGTGTAAGAGTCCGCCGTCTCCCTGTCGAGAGGAGAGTAAACCTGGAGCCAGCCGCTTTCCATATCTACAACAAAATGGCTCCCCGTGTTTCCTCCTGAAACAACATACACAAGTTTCCCATTGAAGCCGCTGTCGGAGTCAGTGGCGCTCAAATGGACGATTCTCGCTCCGACTGGGAGGTCCTCCTTAACCTCAATGACGTTGGGGAATGCCTCCGCGAACTGAGGAGCGTACCGGTTGACTGAGTGAAGGTCCATTAAGTTGTCATCTGGCTCGGTCTGTGTGTGGATTTTACTGCCCTGCAGCAGCTTCTCGGCCAGCATGCTGGCAACACCCGTCTCCACACACTTCAGTTGGACGGGTTTGCGGGCCGTGATGACAGTTATGTTCATGAACATGGGCCGGGTCTCGTACTCTCCGTCCGTCGCGATCATTTGTAAACTGTGCAGGGAAACCTTGGCCGCCTCACCCTCGCTCAGCGTCTGCTTCAGCGAGAGCACGCCAGAGTTGGGGTTCAGCTCGAACAGGTCGAGGTCGTTCCCGGCTTTTATTCTGTACCGAACCAGCTGCAGCTCATCTGCGTCTATGGCGGACACCGTGGTGATCTGCTCCCCCACGCTGTGATCTCTGGGCACGGTCACTTCACAGTCTACGTTCTCGAACAAGGGCTTGTTGTCATTTAGGTTGTTTAATGTGATGGTGACTGACGCTTCCACCTCCCTGCGGAACGGCGATCCCCAGTCAGACGCCCTGACTTTCAGGTTATAAATCCTCGGCATGAGCTCATAATCCAGGACCTCGGAGGTGCTGATGACTCCGGTGAAGTAGTCGATGGTGAATGGCTGAGGGCTCATGTTCGTGATGCTGTAGGTCACGTAGCCGTTCTCCCCCCTGTCGTGGTCGGTGGCCTTCACTGTGATCACGCTGGACCCCACGGGGACGTTCTCATCTACGGTGGCCTTGTAGGATGTCTGCTGGAACTCGGGCGCATTGTTATTCACATCAATCACGTCAATGATGACTTTGGTTCCAGCTTTGGTGTCGGTGGTGATCACTTCAAGCTCAATTTGAGGGGTTGAATCCGCATTGACTGGACCTGCTGTGCTAATTAAGCCCGTATCTGGATTGATAGCAAATCGGTTCTGGACCAATTTGTGCTTAAAAGCATACTTTTGCTGTGGGTACTTTGGTACCGCTGTTACTATGGTGACAGGGGTGTGGAGGGGGGCAAATTCACTCAAATTTACTCTGTAAATGGCCTTTTCAAATACAGGAGGGCCTGCTTTGAACTGGGCAGGAGTGACATGTACCAATTTAACTGATGAAAATTGAGGGGGGCTGCCTTTGTCCTTGGCCTGCAGAGTGAGGTTAAATCCAAAAGGCTGGCTGTCCCAGTCCACGTCTTTGACCGCTTTAATCTTGTACTCCTTGCTGCCCGGGCTGCTTCTCACAGCCTTGAACTGCTGAAGCGGGTCGCCAGCCACGATACTCAACGAAGCAATCTCCCCGTTCGGGCCGTGGTCGCCGTCTTCCACCGTCACGATGACATAAGTGGGGTCGGGGTCCGCGTCCGACGGGGCCAAGGCGACGGCCGCGATGGTGGGCGCGTGCTCGTTGGCCTGCTCCACCCTCACGGTGAGCTTGGCCATGCTGCTGAAGCCGCTGCTGCCGTACAGCTTCATGCCCCTGTCCACCGCCAGGATCTCCAGCTCGTACAGCCTCATCTCAGAGAAGTCCAGTTTCCCGGTCAGCGTCACCACTCCGCTGGTCGGATGAACAGCAAACATGTCGGTCCACTCTCTGAAACTGTAGTAGTATTCTCCATTCGTACCGATGTCAGCGTCCGTAGCCGTGACCTTGGCCACGCTGGTGCGTATGGCCGTGTTCTCGGGCAGAGAGACGCTGTAGGATGTGGGCGAGAAGAGCGGCCTCAAGTCGTTCGTGTCCAGTACCTGCACCTTAACTGTCGTGCGACACTCCACATTAGTGTTTCTCTCCGAAGCCTTGACGGTCAGCAGGTAGTGATCTTTGACCTCCCGGTTGAGGATGGCGGTGCTTCCTCCTTTGGTCCTTATCCGTAAGAAGCTGAAATCTCCAACCAGGTAGTCCTCTGCTTTGAACAGGTTTTCATTGTCTCCTGAGATGATTTTGTACCGTACCTCCCAGGCGGGGTCGGAGATATAGATCCCCATCTTGGTGTGGCTCTCTAAGTAGGTCTTAGCAGCAGAGTTCTCGTATATGGTCGCATTGTAAACAGGTTGCGTGAACTGCATGGAGGCGGCCCTCGGCATCCTTTGGTTCCCGCCGCAACCGCAGAGGAGCTGCAGGAGCAGCAGGAGCAGCATGGCCGAGCACTTCCCCATTATCGTACCGTGATCTTCAGAGAATCACCTGCAAAGACACAGACCACTGACGTTAAAATACATCACCGATCCAGCCAGCCAAGCCCCCCCCGTCGCCCCCCCGCCCTTAATGTTAAAGCAACTGATGCCCTGGCTGATAAAACAGCTTTTCCAAGTGGGAAAAGCTGGAGCCACTCAGGTGATCAGATGGAGCAAAAACCTTACACACGTGCATTTACATAAATCAGCGCGTGAACGTGAAAGCGCGCAAATCTTTCAGTTTAACGCGAGTGCCGGAACATTAGTGCCGCGCGTCTAATTTTATTTCCACAAAGAAATGAGAGACAATTCCGGCCACCCACAAAGAGTTTAACATATTTGCACCTACAACATATTTGCACCTACAACAAGATAAGAGGATGACTTGAAGGCGTTAATGTTAAAAAGTAGGGAGCGTTGCTCTTTTCTGGCTCACTGAGCTGCAACCATGAGTGAAAATGCTTTGAAAGCCAGATTCCTGCTCTCTGGCTCCCTGAGAGGGAGCCGCACAAAAGCCCAAGAAGAGCAGGAGGAGCCTCCGGAAAACCTGCACCCTGGACTTCAGCGAGTGCAGAAGTGGGGATTTTTTTTTCTTCCTCTTTTCCGGAGGCCTGATGGGTTCCAGAGCCCCCGGACCGGACCGGACCGGAACCATCACCTGCAGCCTCCCCACAAAAAAAAAAAGCCATCTGGAGACGGCTGCTGCCCCAAACACCCAGGTCCCGCAGCCAAACTTTGGTCAAACACACACCGACGGGCGCTATGAACACCCCCCCCCCGGGCCCGTCTGGAACCAGCCGCTTCCCTGGGATGAAAAGGGAACGTGGGAAGAAAAGAAGTTCGAATTCCCGGAGCCCCCTTCTCCTCGCCCCATCCCCCCACCGGGGCCGTCCGCTCCGGCGAGCCGAGGAAAAAACACCCCGCACTTCCAACTACGACGAGAAAGAGCCGCAAAGTAGCGTCGGGACGCACAACAAACAGCACAGCCGCCGTCCCTTTTGTAACGATGTAGAAGTAAAGGCGGGACGGACGCGCTTTTCCATCCCCCGCCGCGTCCAAACTTGCCCGGAGATGCGAAGCGGGCAGCGGCTTCTCCCACAATAGTCGCCCGGAGCGGACCAACTTTTCCAGGGCTCGGAGGGAGGCCGGGCTCGACCCCCGGGGGACCGGCGCGGCGGCCGGAGCCTCCACTCACCTTTGCTTTTATTCCTCACATGTGTTTGGAGGTTTTTCGCGTAGTTTGAGAGCTCCAAATCTCGGCATGGTAATACGTGGACCCGACTCCTCTCCGTTACTCCATGGAGCCGACTCTCTCTCTCTCTCTCTCTCTCTCTCTCTCTCTCTCACGGCCGCTCTCTCTCTCTTCCTCTCTCTCACTGCCGCCCTACCTCTCTCTCCCCTCTCTCTCTCACCCTCTCTCCACCCCCCCTCTCTCTCACTGCCGCCCTACCTCTCTCTCCCCTCTCTCTCCTCTCTCTTCCCCTCTCTCTCCACCCCCTCTCTCTCTCTCTCTCTCACTGCCGCCCTACCTCTCTTTCCCTCGCTGTATCTCTCCGCGCCACGCACTCCGGATCTACTTTACCGGCTGGCAGCGGGGTGAATATCTTTCCGCCCCGAACCTGGGATCGCTGAACTACTTTCACTCAACTCTGACCGCATGTGTATTTATTTAAAACATCCCGAAAAGGGCACACGGCTGCCTGAGCTCGACTTGATTGTTTTACTTTTACGGCCTGTTTAACATATTAGGACCAGGTATTTTTTTAGGAGTTTTTTTTTTTCCAGAGCAGAAATCTGTGTGGCCACGCAGACCTGCAGAATCTCGCCTCTTTGTGCGTGACTTCCATCTGTCATTCTGATCAATCAATAGCAAGGTGCCCTTGCGGAGAGGGAAACCTGATTCAGCTCAAATTAGTCTACTCTTAATTAAATATGAGCCTCTAAAGCTGAACCATTGACGTGTCGTGACGAGGGGGTTTTGTGAAAGCAAAGGTGTAACCGGAGTAATTACTGTTTCATTGAGACGAAATTACCTTTGGTTCGTGGGGGGAAACACTATAAGAACACGTCTTTTGTCAACCAAACAAGACCGACAATTTGTGTTTTGGACGTTATAGTCATTTGTATAATTGCTTGCAAAGACATGGTTCTCCAGTGCGTCGTGACGCTGGGCGTAATGTAATAAGTGGGTTATATTGGAAAATAACTCCGGGATTTGAACTTTGGCATAACACCAAGAGAGACTGATGGCGAAGGCAGAGTCGCCATGAAGTCGCTGACCCCCCCCCCACACACACACACACACACACACACCACCAGCACATTCCCTCCCAGGAGTGTTGCTACTCGATTGATGGCGCTGTCTCACTGTTCTACCCGGCCTGCAGCGAGACAGCACGCTGCTGCAGCCGCTGCATGGAGTCTGACGCCCTGACAACTTGTCAATTTATATGTATGTGTATCGGTGTGTGTGGATGTGTGTGTGTGCGTGCGCGCGTGTGTGTTGATGTAGGCGCCCGCGCGCGCAGTCCGACGCCAAGCGTGCGTAAATACGCACCGGTTGGCCGCCTGGCACAACAACCGTCACCCTTTCCCTCCAGTTTGACTGAGAACGCTTCGAGTTTAGCAGCTCCAAAGTTGAAACAGTTAAACGTGGAGCCTGAAGCTCGCTCCCCGGTGCTTCTAATTTTACTCAACTCACCACTCGCCGCAGCAGCTGAGAGACCGCCGGCTATCGCTCCAAACTTCACTTCACATAAATCCTGACAGCGCTCCTGCCAACATGTTTTCGGGCACCTCTCGCATCAGCGGTGCTCCTCGTCCGTGAGAGAATCCGCCACCTTCGTCCTCAGCTTTCAGCTCCTATTCCGATCCTCCCAGTCTCATCTCTCTCGGAGCCTCGGCGCGGTTCAGCTGAGCTGCGGGCTGCTGCGCGTCGCTCCTCTCCTTCCACCGCGGCTCAGGTGAACTTGCATGCTGTTGCCGCCTTCAGGTGATGTCGGAAATGTTGCAGCTTTACTGCAAAATGTGGGGGAAGACAATTTACAACCAAACATTAAAATAAATGTTTTGTTGTGTTTTTTTTATCCCCCCCAACCCAGTCTGCAGCCACTCGCCAAAGTGACAGAGGGAATGAGGGAGGCGGAGTGATATAGAGCATCGAGAAGGAAAAGAAAAAAGTTGTGTGTTTGAAAGCTTGACTGTGGCATTGGTTTACTGGAGTAGTTATAATAATGTGGAATATATCTGATCTTGTTTAAAGCAGCCAGGGTCCCATATACGCTGGCCATTATTCTCTCCTAAGACTCAACAACACCCTTGTTTGTTTTAAAGGCCATTCTGAGTCATTAATCTTTATTTTATTTTTTTTTATCGGTCACGTCCCTCGGCTCTCTTCAGAAACCAGGCACGCGGAACAGCGAGAGAGGTGAAATCTCTTCATTCAGCTCCTCAAGCATGTGGTTAACAGCTAAACTCGACGCTGGGCTGTGAAGTGGTTGCCAAAAAAATGCCTGCGCGGAGAGGCTGCCGGAGCCAGCGGACCAGCGTGAGAACCTCATGTCCATTCAGCAACGGCTCATTAAAGTCACATTTGCCTGCAGGCTGAGTAAATGAACGAGACCTGTGGGTCCGCTTCCCCTCTGATACCTCCGGGTTCTGTTCCGACGTCGGCCATCTTTCTGTCTCCCGCCCCCTCCCAGAATCCCCTCTGATCCGCCTGTAAAGCTTTAATTGAATTCAGGTCAGGTGATGCCCAGGGCTGCGTCCGCCGCTTTGATCTCACCGAGTGTTTGCATTGGCGGTAGCGGCGGGTCAGCTCTCTGTACCATATATGATGGTGTGGATGTATAGAGTCTGTTCCGGCCCGTCATAACCTCTTATCAACCGCTGCCGCCCAGGAAGTGACGGGCGGGCCAGTGATGTCACACATGGAAAGGTAAATGGGAAAGAAAGAGCAGCTATTTCTGGCTTCACGCCGTATAATTATTAGGTAGATTATTGCTGTTCTAACACCCTAACTAGTGGCCTATGCTGTATGGTGATGATGAGCATCGGCGTCACACATCTGCATTCGCTGAGTATCAATGACATCTGGAGCCAATTACATTTTCTGCCCCCCCCTCCCATTTTTTTTTAACGTCAGGATTGGGCACCAGGTGGCTTTTGTTTCCAGCCATGCCTCCATTACCGTGAATCCAGCCCGCGCCGAATAAAATGCAAATTGACCGGGAGATCATCCACTTTCACGCCGACACCCTGACATTTCTCCTGTGATGCCGCAATTTTCTGCCGCGCGACAGATCCATAAAGGCAGCACGGCGGCTGAATAAAACCTCACATGTATATTAAAAAAGAAAAAAATAAGCCATGAAACTACAGTTTGTGCAGTTTCTTATTTATACATCCCAATTCTCCCCGAGGGGCTTCACATTCTTCATCACCTTCTATCCACAATAAAGAAAACAAAGTCTCTTAAACATGGCTGCAGCCAGATGCTGAGGATACAAGGAGGATAATAAAAGTCTACAAAATGTCGATTATAGGAGGCAGATGTGGAAAGCGGCATCGGTGCAGAGGAGGTGAGGGAGCCGTCACTCAAACGAGGTGGAGGGAGAGATGAGCCTTCGTTTTTTTAACAGCACGGTCTCCATATTTACACTCAGGTTGCACACTCCGAGCTCAGTTTCCTCTTGGAACCATTCTAATTCCCAACAGATTGCCCTCATGTTGATGCGAGGTGTTGCAAACCGGCACGAACCTGTGTGTCAAGTGAGTTTTTCTTTCCCCGTGACTAATATCGCGAGCGGAAGCTACAACTGAACACGAGCTGAACTGCAACTTGAAACTGTGTCTGAAAAGATACAGATGATTTGTAAGGGGCCCGCGGCGACGAGGCGCCCGGGTGTCAGCTTCCCCCGCCTCCCAGTCAGCGTAGGATCTGAATCCCGGGGCACAGCTTAACTGTAAGAGAGATTAAAATGATTTAATATCCACCCTGCTGCGCCGTCCCCAAGTCAAGAAGCTGACCCTCTCTGCAGAGCCTCTGTCGCCACGACGGCTCCCTGTGCAAAGGAGAACCTTTGGGTTTTGTTTTTTTGTTTTTTTAATGATGCACTCCACCTGACAGTGTTTAATATTCAGGGATGTTCAAATAGACAATAACACCAGCAATTTATGGAAATAGTCGCCGACATTATCTACCTGCAGCTGGATACAAACTGCTGCGCTGTGGAAATAAAGTCTTCTGCTGCCTGAAGCGAAGCAGGAGATTATCTCAGCCAAAGCCCCACGGTTGCACAGGAGCTTCCGTAATTACCTACGAAAATGACACCAGAAATGTGCCGCGCTGTATCTGGAGCAGCCTGGTGGAGAGTTAACGCTGTATTATTTATTCCACATCGATGTTCTTTTTAACATTGCGGGCAAGAGGAAAATAATACCTGCCAAATAAATTAGCGGTCTGGGGTTGCGCGACCTTCACGAGAACCTGTGTTGGGCTCCTGGGGAAGTGAAGAGGCGCTCTCTGTTCTCCCGCTAATGAAGCGTGGATTGCACTGTGGCTGAGGTTCATTTCAAAGCTTTTGGCCCATTGAAACCGTCGCACGCAGATTGTTTATTAGCCCCAATAAATGCAACAGATAATATGATGCCTAATCTAAATGCAAAGATCTTGATACCGTGTTTGTTTACCTTCTTGCTGAGCATTATCTTGGCTTAGCACGGAGATGGGACAGATTGCAACAACTAGCCCAAAGCTTTGTTCGGAAGTAACAACACCGACGCACGTGTCGCCAACAGCGCCAAAAGCTGGGTTTTGATTCAAACGAGAGCCGTGGGCTGAGCTCGTCTTTCAGCCTGACCGAGCAGCAAACTGGTTTTTGTTTGGCTGGGGTGCTACGGCGAGCTCCGCTCCAGAGCTCCGGAGGAGGATTCGGGACATCTGGAGCCAGAATATAGATTTCAAGCAGCGAAAAATTTCTCAAAATGCCGAGTGAAGCCCCGTTTTCATGTCTTCAGAACTCAATAAGGCATCTAAAAGGCAGACGTGTACCGGTTTAATTGCTTGCGGTGGGCCCGTGCATGGCGCAGCTGCAGCGAAATAATTATTTGCCAAATCTCCGTTTCCTGCCGCGGCCCGCGGAGCGCTGACGGACAGGCTGCTCGCTGCGGATCGGGGAAGAGAACATCTTTGAAGCGTGCACGCTAGATGTATCCTGATGTCTTAATATATGCGGCGCAGTCCGACCTGAGCGAGGAAGATCTTGACTGACGCAGCACAACGTGGGATGGGTTTGCGGGAATTGTTTAATCTGCGTGGACCGGCAGATTAACAGCCTGTTTCTGCACAGCTCCGGTTATTTTACGTGGTGTATTATCTACAGGTGGAGAGGGATTAAAAACAACTTGCACACAACTCTGATTTGTATTTTTGATCTACTGTATCCCACCGTTTTCCCCCCTCCATGCTAAATCCTAATCCGGCAGAAATTGTGTCGGGATTATACACAAAAGGCGCATTTTGGACATGGATTTGCACGGATGGATTAGCAAAGCCTTGTAATGGAGACTCGTGGTGGTTGAGGAACCTCCTTGTTGTCGGTTAGGGTTAATGATGCTGAATTCCTCTCGGTGCTTCGCGCTTTACTCCTCTCTCACCCCGGGAGCCCCCCGTCGCCCCCGCCGCCGTAAAAAAAAGTTGTGAATTTGTGTCTATCGGCGAGAAACAGACGGCTAAGTCAGGGCCGCATCTGCATTACAAGGACATTTGCGCGCGTCAACAAGCCAGTCACAACAACAGAGCGTGCGCTGAACAGCTCGGGGCTTTGAGGATGGGGTTTGCTTTGAACACCCCCCCCCCCACACCCCCACCCCCCCTTCCCCGAGGAAGATGTCGCCGTCCGCTCTCATCCGGCCCACATTCGCCTTTCAACCAACCAGTGCTTAGAAACGGGTAAATCGGAAATTAAAGGAAACCAGTAAGTGCTTTCCCCGTGTATTCATTCAGGCTGCCTGGCTTTTCAGTCGCTGTTCCGCCTGCTTTGGAGGAAAACGAGCCAGTCAGAGACATCAGACAGTCATGTATAATGTATTTAGGGACACATTTGCTTATCTAATAGGAGCCATATCATGCCTCAGATTTAGACAGCTTAGGAAACACCCCTGGGGCCCCTCAAACTGCTTCCTAATCCTCAGATCTGGAGGATCTTCTATTACTCTGGAGAGTGAATAAAACACCAAGTTCCCCTGTTTTGCCCCATTATTGAGGCCACAAAACAACAAGAACAATTGTGTGACTAAACACTGCGAGTGATGCGCGGCTGGCTTCGGCTCGGTCGCGATGGAGGACGGGCGTTTGCTCCTCAGACGGATTACCGTGGTCAGCCGGCGTTCGGCCACAGATTAAAGCTACGCTCTAATCACCGGCGCGCTAAATTAACCCTTTGTTCGACTGCCGTCGCCGCGAGGCAAACATGGAACGCGGCGGTTCACGCAGCCAGAGACAGGCCGGGGGGAGAGGGCGGAGGGTGTCGGGACACCCGCCTCCGCTCTGCTCCGGAAAGGTTAGGCCCCTGTCAGGAGAAAAGAGACGCTCAGTTATTAGATATAAGGTTTGACCTGGGGGGGCGGGGGGGGCGCTACAGTCAGCCCTAACTGCCAATCCAAGCAGAGAAGACTCCAGAGAGGAAACCAGGCGGATGCTGCTCTTTAAAGATCCTGATGGAGGCCACAAGTGTTCCTCATTTCACAGTTTGACCTCCAAAGAGTGCGAAGACAAAACCCATCGGCCCACAAACACGACATCCCTGCTCACACCATCCACCTTTATCCTGAGATATCATCAAATCCCCTCAGTGATCAAACCCACTGACAGCCGACAGACGAGCAGCGAAGGACCGAGCGAACGCGCGAGCGTGTTCCTCCAGCCTTCGGGAGCGATGCTCGCTGCGTTCCATTTCTGGTGCCTGACAGATTCTAACTCTCTCCGTCCTTGCCGACTCGGAGCGGCTCACAGCAAAGTGCCTCTACGGCAGCAGCAGCAGCTCAGCCCGTCGAAAAAAGCACTTTGTGCCTCTCTCTTTGTGTCGCTGCGTGTTTTTGACAAGCGGTACCGACGGCGACGGACTGATTGGACGGAGGTGGACTGATTGGGCCAAAGTGCACCTCGCGGGCCGGCGCCACATTCTGTTGAATCAACCTTCTACACACGCGCGCGCGCACACACACACACAGCAGAAGCTTCAAACCAGCCTTAAAAAGTGACGCCTTTGTCTTGGTGCCAGCTCTGAGTGAAAACCTTTCATACGTTTCCGTTTCCACGAAGCATAATGGATGAAAATGTGGCCGATCGCGGGGCCCCGGGTTATTTTTAATACATCACTTGCCGTTCCCTGACCCTCAAAGAATGACTGCGCGCATAATACTCGCTGACATTTTGACGCTTGCCGCTGAAAAGGCTCGTCCCTCCGACTCATTAATCCAGCAAAGTTTTTGATTAGTGCAGCACAAGTCCTGCGCTGCTGGCGATCTCAGACTCATTTGGATGCCAGCGTTCAACGAGATATTTAAGGGCAGAAATGCTGATTTTAATTGGATGAGTGCCCCGTGGTCACGCTGATGTGTGGCCTCACAGCAGATTCCTGATTCTAGGTGTGCCGGGCGACAGATGTTCGCAAGTCTGCAGATGTTTCCCGCCCGCGCGGCGTCATCCTGGCTGTTGCCGAACATGACGTTCCCCACGAGACGCGGGCGCGAGTGTCGCGGCGAGGCCGCCACTGTCAGCAAGAGAAACAATCACCGTCACAATCGGGGTGATAAATTAGCTACGAGGAGGAGAAATTAATTGGATCGGAATTGAATTAAATCCAAAAGTGATTCATATTCAGTAGCGTTGGTTCAATTCTGGGTCTCGCTAGACGAGGAAGGAAGAGGAAGACCCCCCGCAGAGAGGAGAGCGGGAGGAACCCGTATAATTCCTAACTGAATTAGCTGGTTGATGCTAGTGCTGTTAGAGCAGGAAAATAAAGACAGAGAGGTCTTATCTGGTGAAATGAGGAACGTCCCACAGCACGAGGGTCCTCTCTGGGCTTACTGGATTTCCAGTTCGATACTGACCGACCGGGCCGATTGGAGGCTCTGAAGAGATTTACATCATAAGTCAGAACCTCTGTGGACACGTGAGGGCTGTTTGGTTCAGACGTGATCACAAAGGTGAAAGAACGAGTACAAATTAGATTCTCTGCGGGGTTTTTTTTATGAAAATCTGGAAAGTTCACCCTTTTTCCCTCGCTTATTTATACGAATCACCTCTCAAGTGCGTGACCTTTCCTGAAGCGGGGATCGATACAGCGCGCCATGATGCAGCAAGCGGACCACTGTTTACTTTACCTTAGCGTATCGTTCACTCATTTGAAAAGGTCAACAGACTCTGTTATCCTGACGGGCCCAGAACCCTGCCCTTTCCCTGCCGGATTGACTTGAAGCTTCCCGCAAAATGGAGTGCGCCCGAGTCGCTATCTGTCTTTCTTCCCACGTCACTCGGTCCACGTGCGGCGAGCGGTTTCTCGGCGCACGTGTGCCCCGTGAGTCGCGCGGCGCCCCGTGAGTCGCGCCTGTCTTCAAAGAGACGGGTCAAAACCGTGTTTTATCATCAAGCGGGCCCGCTTCCTCTTTGAAGGCCTGACAAACGGCCGCTCGGGCCCTCTCTGTTTGTGTGCACAACAGCGCACAGGCGGTTGTTGGGGGGGCGGCGTCCAACGCTATTGAAGTGAAGGCTGAGGATTAGGGGCGTTGAAATGGGGCCGTCCTGCGTGAGCCTCGATACGACTGCACCTGGGAACAGTTCCCTGGAGTCCACCTGAGGCGCCGCGAACCTCCGCGGAACCACCGTGGAGCCTGAGACGTGAAGCGTGGCCCGGGGGGGGGGGAGGCGCCGCATGCTTCTCAGCCGGCATTTGGCCGGCTTCGCCACAGTCGTTTGCGCGTGTGTTGACTCTGCACGCCCCGAGGGAGATAACGCTCTTGTTTGTCTTTGAGGGGAATTCGGCCCTTGTGAAGTGAAATTGCGGGCGACCCCGGGTGACCTTTGTGGCTTCAAGAGGCTGGCGTGGCGACCAGAAGGAAAGACTGAGCTACAGGGGCGGCGTGTGTGCGCGGCGTCGTGTTAGCGTTGTTATTCAGGAGGCAATCGCAGCAACATCAACAACCCATGACCTCACATCAGTGTGTTTGACTAGAAGGGGGTCATCGTCTAACACATGAGGTCGTGGAGTAGCGGAGGTGAGCCAGACTCCTGGTTGACAACCTCAACACTCAGAGACAGTCAGGTTTGTACACCGGGGTCTGGTTTTCCCGCCCGTTCTGATCAAGACGAATTCCGACTGGGAAGGAAATGAGAAGATGTCATCAGCGCAAATGCCTGCCCGCTGTGAGTAATCTGCACGACGGCGTCCGTCCTCTGATCTGGACAACGGCGCCGACAACAGCGGCGAGCGGCGACGCCGCGATGCCGCTGCTCAATAACGTGAATTAGCAGGCATGCTTCCCCCGCCGCTCCGTACGGCGGCGTGTTTAGCGCCCGTGCATAATTGATGAGCTGCTTGTTGCTGCTGTTTGATGTGGCGGTGTACAGTAGCAGCGGTGCTCCGGACCCCCCGCGGGGAGACGCAGCTTCGTGTTGGCGGGGGGGTATGGGGGGGGGCCGCCTTACTTGTCTTTTTCTCCCTCCTTTCCCCTCTTTCAGGAAAATGCCACTAGGAGAATCTCCTGCGAGGTAACGGTCAATGAGGGGGCCGCTCCGGCGAGGAGTCTGTCACATTATGTCGGATCGCTTCTGGGGGTGAAAAATCCAATCAGACGGCGCGAGGCCCCCCCGGACTCAAAGGGCCCCGCCGACCACACTGAAGCGCTCTAATGATTCGATCAGGGCTCAACTCCAGCTCCTCTGGGACCGAAGACAAACTTAGGAGACGGGACGTCGTCAGGCCGGGACGGCGCCGTAGCGACGAGGCGTTCCGAGCCCATTTGTCTGAGTCGATGTGACATCACAATAATCAGCCGGTGGGTTCCACGTCTGCAGGAGAAGTGGGCAGCCCTTAAAATATTGATGCAGAATAATATAAGCATTTTATCTTAACCAGTAAAGAAAGCATGAAATATTCATTGCATTTGCAAAGATAGGGAAATTGAAGTTAATATTTCATTCCCGGGTTGATAATATGCAACAAACCGAGCAGCGGCGACCAGAGAGCCTTTGGTCATGGTTGATAATGGAGAATGAAAAATGCATGATGGGAATATTCCACGGACCTGCAGGGGCGACCCACGACGCCGTCATCATCATCACCATCGCCGAGTTCAGAAGCCTGACCTTTAAAAAAAGATCAGACGCATCTTCTCACCATGTGCGCTGGACTTTTTCCCCCCCATTCAGATTTCTGATCAAAAGCAGAACCGTTTATTGCTTTTCGCTGCTAAATTTGTCCCCTCAGATCCGACGCGGCGCCCGCCCCGACCGTTTCCGCGCGGGCGCCGGCGTTTGGGAACGCTCGGCGGCGACTTTGATGTCGCTCCGGCTGGTTGAGCTGAGGACACGTGCGCGGTTTGACGTGCACGCAGCCTCAATGTCCCGGTGCAGGAAGCCATTCTGCAGAGAAGCCAACAAAGCTGTGGTTGTCATGCTGCTTCCACGTGGTCAGAAGGTTCTGGGTTCTATCCCAGGACGGCGCAGCTTCACGCTTCATTTCATCGTTTTTCTTTTTCCGGCGAAGCGGCCGTTTGTCTCCCGAACTGCATTTGTTGCCTCTAGTTTATCAAGTTAATTCACAGAGAGTCTTACCCGCTGACTTTTTATTCCTTTTTTCATTTTACAATTAGACTTTTCGCCCGGGCCACATCGGCGATAAGAATCTGGAATTACAACTTTTCCATTTCTGCCAAGACGAGACAAACTGGAGCTGCTCGCTCGCCGTGGTAGGAAATTACCCCGATACCGCTCCACCGCCAGCGACACCAAATAGGCTTCCACATCTGTTAACTGCTGGGGAGGAAGACGTTCACTCTCACGCTTCTGCTCCCTCAACAACCTTTGTCAGGCTTTTCGTTTGTGTTGTTCGGTTAACGGTGTGAAGTAGCACGGTGACGCCGAGACGCTGTGCCCTTATTTCACCAGCCGCGGCCACCTGCAGGTCCCGTCTGCCGCGGCTCTGTCAGGGCGATAGCATGCAGATAGCGTGTTTTCATTCTACGAGGGAGAATAAAAGATGTATGAACTTTCGATGGCGTTTGTAGAGCAGGCGGTCTAAAGGGCTCCCCTCAGCAGCTCGCAGCCAATTTAACTCGCTTGCTTGTTTGTCTGGGCCGGACAGATACGGCGGAGCCGCCTCATCAAAGCCCGTTTGTTGGAACCCGGTTTTGCTGCCACCACCGACGGCGGGCTTTGAGGGGGCCACGCCGCTTGCCGAACAGCCAGCGGAACACAGCGGAGGCGATGCCGCGGCCGTAAATTACCAGAGGATTCGTCATTACCAGCAACCGCTTTCAGATTACCCGTGGCCGTTCGCGGGGAAAAAAAGCAAAAAAACAGGCTGAATCATTACGCTTTCAATTATCAGCACGTATGGGCGCAGCGTGTAATCTGTTCAGTCGAGTCTCGGGCGGCGCTGAACAGCCTTTGTGCTCGAGAAGCGCCGCGGCCGCTAATGGTATGTATGTCGGACTTGCTCTTTTTCCTGCCCGCGCCGTTGGCTCATTAAGCCGCCGCCGCAGCTACGTGGAAATGCCCTTCGGTTGAGGCGGCGGACCACCCAAACCTGCCCCCCTCCCGGCAGCTTTACGACGGCTTCCTCCGCCAAACGTCTGGGTGATGCACGCGCGTTGCCATCATTTACCCTCGCGCCACCGGCAACCGGGCTGAGAGGTCAGCGGCCCGCGTCTCGCCCGAGCCTCGGCCGCCGGCGCTCTTTTCTCGGCTTGCCGGTGACTCAACGCCCCTCTGGGGAAACGTGACACCCCCACAGCTGCAGGTAGCTGGAGCAGCTGCTGGTGGCCCCGTGGCAGCTCCACACCAATGACAAACAGGCCTCATTAATTAACACTTCACTCTAATCTGATCTCTGCCCTCCGGATCCCTGACCAGCCCTTTAATCCAGACTACGGAGAAGACGCAGGCGCCATGGCGGCAGCGCGCTGATGTCACATTTCGCTGGGGCAGACCCCGACGTGCTGTGGTTAGCGCTAGTGCTCAGAGGTGAAGCCTTTTTGAGGTTTATTCCACATATAGAGCAGCTGTCACAGGTCGTTTGTGCATGCAGGGGCAAATGGGTCATTTAGGGGAGAAAAAAGAGAGGAATCAAGAAAAACTGTGGACGACAGAGAATAGAGCTTAATGAGGGTATAACGGCTGTGATGATGTATTGATCTTCGCCTCTCTCCTTTTCCTCTGAACTTTGACAGCTTGAGACGGCCTCCCTCGGGCCTCTGGCTTCCTCCTCCTCTCTTCCTGTTAAAATGCCGTCTGTTAAAACCATCCTCTGCCTCTCACGGCCGTCCTCGCCATGCTCCATCCATCTCTGGTGGTTTTGCGCTGTTTGAATGGTCAGCATTCATTTAGTTTCTGGTTTATTACACAGTTACTGTTTGGTGCCTTGACCCAGTGAAAGTCAAATATCTTCACACTGAAAGAGCGATGCGGTTTAGAGCCAACAATCTGCAGAAAAACATGATTTTGGGAGGCGACCGATTGATCTCAGCTCACATATTTATATTGATGAAATGCGTGTGTCTTCACTGAAGGGATGAAAGGACCGAGGATGACTGACGGGAGCATCTCCAGAGGGACACATCTCTCGCTCCAAAAAGTGTGTCAGACCGCGTCTTTATGCAGGGAGTGGGTTCGCCTACTGCTGTTGACAGCACATTAAAATACACAAAAAGGTTTTTGTTGAGATGGTGGGAATGTTGCCTTCAGTGAGTGTCGATGGGTTACGTCGTGGGTGCATCCATTATGTGTAGTGTGAGCCTGGAGGGAGAGTAAAAACACAAGCAGCTGTTCAGCGCATACACTCTTATTCTGTGTGTGTGTGTGGGTGTGTGTGTGTGTGTGTGTGTGTGTGTGTGTGTGGATATACAGCAGATTACCGATGTTGTACCTACATAAATCTATACACACACCCGCTGTTGTTGACAAAATGCAAAAATCCTATTAAGCAAAGTCATTAAAAATGTGTGTGCTTAGTTTATGACTGCAGAAGAGGGTGGGGAATCAATGTCCCCTGGAGCTAGGGAAGAGTGTGTGT
Organism: Lagocephalus sceleratus; assembly: GCA_911728415.1. Taxonomy (NCBI): domain Eukaryota; kingdom Metazoa; phylum Chordata; class Actinopteri; order Tetraodontiformes; family Tetraodontidae; genus Lagocephalus; species Lagocephalus sceleratus. The sequence goes on along the minus strand of CAJVRN010000232.1, from coordinate 13,554,282 downwards.
GTGTGTGTGTTTTGGGGGGTTGATGTGCTACAGATGCTGATGGGAGAAAATGAGGTAGTGGGAAATGGTGACTCCCACATAAAAAGCATGTTCCGGTGATGGGCAGTGATGTCACAGCCAATTGCACCAGATTATGGCTGCAGCAGCACTTCTCACAAAGCCCCGCCTGCACACGCGATTACGCCACTATAACCACAGTTACAGTGCTGTCCTTCACCTCCTCACGCCAAATCTGATCATTGCCACGGGCCATTAATGTGCTGTGTAGCCCAAGAGGAGTGCAGACAGAAAATTAGATTTGGTGCCTGGAGGCGGAGGACCAGAGAAAGAAACTCAATCTAATGTCAAATACACACCGAGGACACACTGAGGAGATGTTTTCAGTCTCAAATGACACTAACTGCTGATTATTTAAGGAACAAATGGAGTCAAAACACACTAAAGTCTCCATTTCCCTGTAATCATGGAAACAGGAATCTGGTGAGTTTCTCTGAGTTTTTCTTTGATTTAAGAGGGCAAACTTTTGATTCAAAGGTAAAATGGTGCAAAGCCCAGAGGAAGCCAAATCTCAAGTCAAGGCAAATCTTCCAGGAATAATGTGCAAACCTTTCAGACGGAACACCAAATTACAGCAAGATGACATCACAGGACAGCGTTCACAGCTTACTGATGCACAAATGTGTCCGATTCCGCTCCAGAATCTGGAAAATAAATATGAGCTTAAGCACCGGCGGCCGCTTAATGTCCAGTTCTTTAACCTTTGTGAAGCTGTACCGTCATAATTATGTTTTACTGCTTCGTGCGTGTGTACGTGTGCATGTGTGTGTGTGCGTGTGTGAATAAAAACCAATCAAATGGAGTCATGGCAGTGGCAGCTGGCCCGGCTGTTCACAGCTCCGTATGCAAATGAGCCTCGCCTCAGACCTCTTACCTCTGATCTTTGCTAATTACAATAATGTCGATTTTCCACAGCGCGTGACTCGCGTCGGCAGAGTTGCTTTCTAACCGCGGCCCAGATGTAACCCGACCTGTCGAGGTGTTGATGGCGAAGCGTCCAGGCGCAACGACGAAAAGGTTTCCAAGGTCGTCTTCATCAACAGCAGTCTGCCGCTCGAGCCTTGGTCCTCTTGGCCGATCTTTGCTGGCGTCGTGGGGATGTGTGCGCCTCTACACGTTTGGCGGGTTTGCAGAGTGCCAACATCTGCGCGGGGCCGCGTGGGTGGGGCGGCGGCGGTGCTGCCGCGGTCGTCTTGGGGACCCAGGGCAGCTATTTCGGTCCGAGCCGGCGAGAGCGGCGTTCGCACCCCGCGGCAAACGCGTTCAAGGCTCCACCGGCGCTACCCTCCGTCTCCAATTAGGACCTTCCCGGGGCCGCGACGCTCGGAGCACAGCTGGGCGAGGGGAGCGTCAAACCTCGGATCTGCATCGCTGCCTTTCTCTGCAGACGACGCGGTCGAGTGTCGAGCTGCGGGCGAGAGCGAGCACCTCCGATGGGGAGGCTGAAGGCTTCTCTGAGGTTGCCCTCAGTTTGGGAGGGCAATCATTCTGATAGAAATGAGTTTGGTCATTCCTGTGATGGAAAGGAGAAAACGTTTTATGCCGGCCTCTTTGGTTTGGAGAAAGCCACCATCCCTCGTTCATGCATCATAGGTTGTTCTAAACTGTACCGAGGCACCTCGCAGTCGGGCCTGAAACCAATGATGCCATACTGGAGTTTTCCATATGAGAAACATTATAGGATATTACACTGGATTCCAAATCCCATTGTTCCCAGTCACCTTATATGTCATTTGGTGGGGTTGTAATAAGATGTGGGTCTGTATGCACCAGTGTACCCATAATCACAGAGGAACCCATTTCCCAGCGGCGGCAGCAGACGGTGAACGCAAACCAATATTCAGGCGTGTGTGGGTGAGCGGGCAGAGATGGACCCAGGCGGATGACGCGGGGCGTACCTGTGTGTGCTTGTTTACCTTTACGGATGACACGTGGATTATCTTCATCCTGTGGTTGGTCCTGCGTGTCCATGTGAAGGTCGTGCAGAGATAACTCTGTGTGTGTGTGTGTGTGTGTGTGTGTGTGTCGCGAGAGTGTGTGTCTTTCCTGTGGACATGCGGATGACCCAGCTGCTGGCTTATATAAGGTGGTGCGGCGGGGGTGGGGGTGTAGTGTAAACACACTTCCACAGTGGGAGAGGTGTCAAACCCGCTCCTTTCCTGCCTTACCTTCACAGCTCATTTACTCAAACGCTGGACTCAAATAACAGTCCAGCTCAGACGGAAGAAGGAGAAGGAAAACACTCTCCTTTCTTCTCCTTTCTAAAATCTCTCCTTCCCCTTTTCACAAGGGGGGGGGGATTATTCACCAAGGTAATAATCTTATATCTGCCATAGAGGAGTGCTTTTATTTCCTCACTGATATTGTTCAGAATATCTGTAAATCCCTCCTGTTTATTTTAGGCACCATATCTAATATGAGAGGTCACATGGGGCCGGAACGGTGTGTGTGTGTGTGTGTGTGTGTGTGTGTGTGTGTGTGTGTGTGTGTGTGTGTGTGTGTGTGTGTGTGTGTGTGTGTGTGTGTGTGTGTGTGTGTGCGCGTGCAGGGGCGATGTGCACATCTTGAGCCTGTAAAAGTTATTCAGTAACCATCCAGGAAGTGTGTTTATGGTGAATGATATACGATAGCGCTTCTGCAGGTTTCACTTGATTAATGACTCCGAATAAGTGTGTTGTGTTTGTGCAGCAGTGGCCGCAGCTGTTTCTACACCGGGGGGGCCAGAGGGCGCGGCAAAAAGGGGGGGTGTTCGAGCTGCGCTTCACTTCTTTTATGTGGGCTACACGTGCTCGTGTTACCTCAGATCGTGAAGCACAGCTGAAGCGACGTGTTTGTTTCTGCGTGTTCCAGTTTCAACTAAATATATATATTATTGGACCCAATCGAGTGAAAGATCGTAATATTGTCAATGTTCCAATAACCTGAGATTATATAGTGCGTCTTGACTGACAAAATGATCATGTGATGATTGAAGTGTGTGGGAGCTGGTTGTTATCCGGTGTTAGCAGACCCCGCTCGTCACCGTCCCCACCCATCCATCTTTACTCTGTGGTTGGTGCGCACCTAAAAATACAGAACTGAAGAGCCTCTGTGGCCTTCCTTTACCCTCCACTCAGCTAAAGTTGAAAAAATTTGGAAGAGTGCTAAATAAAAACTTTATCTGCCGTATTAACCTGAAGTGCTTCCATTAGAAAGGTTTACTGTTACTCTGCTCTCTGTAATAACGTTCACTGACTCGATTAGACGCCGTAAAAAGGTCCATGGCTAAACGAGGGCTCTGCTTTTTCCAATCCATAGGAAATGACCGTATTACGTAACCCTTAGAGCACTTGATGAGGTACCCTCACTGATAACTAAAACCACGGGCTGCTAATTATATTCCAGGGTTTATCCAAATGAAGGCTCCAAAGTTGCACACTCCCTCGATATCTTCATACACCTCCTCCTCCTCCTCCTCCTCCTCTGCTGTTTATCTCTGACAAATAAATTGGAAGCTGGGATGATGGACTCTGACTCGGTCGTGACTTGTAGCCTTGCCCGCACCCCTCCTCGGCCGCCCGTCGGCCCATCCGTCAGTGAAGTGAAGCCATGATTTTCATGTTCCGCGGATCATCTCTCGTTCGTCATCTCGGCTCATCGGAACCCTTCAGCTGTCCATCATTTACTATCATCATCGCTCCCTCTCCCTGAGATCTCTCCCACCTCTCCTAGATCACAGGATCCTCTCCTGTCAAGTTTTCACCCTTGTGCACAAACTAGAAAGTCCACCCCTTCACTCTCCATTTTCTGGCCTCCAGCCCCTCCGTTAAACCTAACAGCCCCCTTTTCCTCCACAGGAATTTTTATGAAATACCCAGAATTTTTCAAAGACTTTTGCATGTTTCTACTAAAATTACCCAAGGAAAAAAAATAACCTCAACCCCAAACTTTGCCTTAAAAAAGGACCTATTCATGGAATCAGACTTCTGAGGTTCTTGAGGGGCGGGGCTATTGTACGTGCTGGAGAATGCTGATTGGTGGAGCATGGCCGTCATGTTTAGGCCAGCCAAAGGGATAAAGGAGCAAAAGGAAGCTTTGTTCCCTCAAGACTCAATCAAACACAACACATTTTAGTTCATAAAGAATTGATCAAGGAACAAATAAACCTCAAGCTGACAAACACAATGAACAACAGCAGCAGCGATCACGCAGATAGCCCGGCCCCAGTGTGAGGATGGCTCCTTTTATATGGACCCCTTGACCCGCATCGAACAAGTCAACCATAAATGATAGTTTTGCTTGCAGTCGCTGACCCGTGAAGATGATCCACCTTGAGATCAGGGTCCCAACGCACTTTCATGAGGTCACTCAATGAAAAAAAGGGTGCTGATGTGCACCCAGTCTGATTTACACAGTCTGTTATAGTAAAGGTGAGTTCAGGGTGGGACGAGGAGAAGATCAACGGGAATGAAAACACAAATCATCACCGCCTGTGCTGCATTCTCAGGCAATATTTGTGTATCCCTGTTAGTGGGGAAACAGCTGGAATCTGAATAATAATCAAAAGAAAAGAAAGAAATAACTTTTACCTGTCAAGAAAAAGGCAACAAGCTGCAATTTACTCAGCTGAGACACACAAACATTATAGAAAAAAGATTTTGTTTTCTAGTTTAGTCCGATCGATAAGCGCTATTGTAGCGTCCACCAAAGAAGCCATAACGATTCCTCGAGTCTCCCTTTTCAAACACTCATGGCTATTGGCAGCTCAAACAGCTACAGACACGGTAGCTGATGACGGATAATCAGGCAGAAAACGAACAAGTGGCGAGGGCCGCTTGCTGTCGGTGTTAACGCGGCGTTACCCCGCCCCCTTGGCAGGAGGGCAGAGCTTTCTCATATCAACTTGGCCTGTCATAACAAATAAACACCACAGCCACGAGGCTGCCGCGGCGAGGCCTACCAACCAGACAGCGGTGGGGGAGGAGACGGCGGTGGGCGCGTGTTATGGACGAGGAGGCGGGTGAGAGCCTTCCGTGCGTGGGCGTGGGCGTGAGCAGATGCAAAAGGATGTGGGAGAGGAAGATGAACAAGAGGAGATGTGACACATGGGTGCCATGGCAATAGATTTAACAACAAAAATGAATCAGTCAGCAGAACGCTGCGTCCAGTTGAACTCGATGGACCCCCCCCCCCCCACTCTGGATGTCTTTGTCTGTCCTGGATGTGTGGCGGGGGGTTAAAGAACCTGTTAGTGTGGTGAGGTTGATGTGACCCAGGACTGAGATGACCTGGGAAGGCTTGTGGAGGCGTGTTGGGGGGCAGCCAGCACAAATGTTGATTTATTAACGGCCCCACTGGCGTGGCTGGATTACTGCTCCATCATTCTGCTGCGACGTAGCAGTAGAGTAACCGGGAGCCCCCCAGCCACCATCGCCACCCCCCCAACACTGGCTCTATCACACACCAAAAGAATCATCTGGCCGAAGATGCCGATGCGGTCCGCAGCTACGGCGGAGCAAAGGAGCATGGATGGATATGAAGGTCCGATCGATAAAATCAATTTCAATTTCATCTGTGGTGGCGGTGGGGGTGGGGAGGGGGAGGGGGTTAAGGAAGGTTCATGTAAATAAAAACTTTTCAGAACTCAGATATTGTGGTTCAGGACCTTGACCACCGCGAAGTGAGGAATTGTCTGGCGCTCTTGTTTACCGCCCCCCCACCGCTCCATTCTCCTTGCCCATTTACTCGTATCAGTCTCCTCGACCTCCCAGTTCTACTCGATTTCTCACTCCAGCGTGGAGTTTATTATAAGAAAGGAAGCGGTCCTGACTCCCCCTCAGATAAGAGTCTGTCCTGCTCGAGGTTCATTTCCATTTTACTGCTCTTTAAACGGGAGCCCCCCCCACACTCTCTCTCACTTTAATGGCCTTGCTCGTCCACATCTGGAACTCCTGTGACACAATCAATAAGGATTTCATTTGCACTTATTCAGCGGTAATAAAGAGGCAGCCATTAGAGGAATCCCCCCTCAGGTAAACAGCGTTACCTTGAAGACTTTCACACTTTTTTATGAGCCAAGCGCCGCTCTCAGGGAGCCGAGGCTGCAGTTTAAAAAGAACCATTCCCGGCCGTGCTTCCAGACCGGTGTCGGAATGATCCAGAGCGGCCTGCCTGCTTTACGGGCCCCTAAAAACAACGGGCTGATCACGGCGTAGATCAAACGGCCGCGGCCATATTCGGTTGAATAATGATCTTTAAAAGGCCAAGTTTAAAGCACATCAATACTGCTGAACAGTCGCTCGGGCGCCTAATAAATCTTCTCTTGGGCAGAGAAAGAACAAAACAGCGGTGGGGTGGAGGGAGATGTGCTGCTAACAGGCTAACGAAACACAGAACCTTTATCTGCAGAAAACTGGCAACTCCAGCAGCCGAGTCCAGCCTCATAAATAACAAAGAGCAGAACCTTGAGACAGATTTGAGCAAATATTTAATGACAGGACACATGCAGGTCAAATATGGTGAATACCTGGTGGAGGTCAGGCTGCTCCATCCAGAGACCCAGTCCAGAGGTTAGAGAGTCTGGAGTCTTCTCCAGTCAGCTACCAGTGCTGAAGCTGCTGGTGGTGTACGGACCAGCGCTCTCGATACGGTGACCTGCAGTGGTCACCGTATCGAGGTTTAGGAACAAGCACAACTGCTTCTGCTTTTGAGATAAACGGCCTCGATATTGAGAGCAGTGGTGGTCGTTTGGACACCAGATCTGCTGGTCTGGACGCCTGTGGTCTTGGTGGTGAGACCAGTGTTGCTCGTCTGGAGAAAAGTAACTCTGGTTTGTAGAGCGGTCCCACTGGTTTGGGTGCCCCTGCTGCTGGTTTGTAGACGACCGCTCTTGATATGCAGACAACTTCTGCTGGTTTAGGGACCAGTATTGTTACTTTAGGGACCAGCGCCTTGGATCTGGAGAACAGTGCTTTTGATTTAGTTTCCAGTGGTGTTGATTCAGAGATCAGGGATGCTGGTTTAGAAACCAGTGCCTTAGATGTTGACAGCAGTGCTGCTTGTCTGGACACCACTGCTGCTGGTTTGAAGGCCCACGGTGTTGGTGGGAGGCCCGGGATGCTGCTTCTGACACCAGGACTGCTCAAATCTACACGATTAGAAATGAAGGCATTTCTGGCTTCACCGACGGTGTAGAAGGGAACCTCGTTCTTGGCGGCGTCAAAGTGAACCTTGCAGTCGTGTCTTGTGTGACCGCTCTGGTCGGAGACAAGGATGGATGTTGATGCCTTGCTGATCATTGTTTTAATTCAAAGAAATTCTATTCGGTCACAAGTAGAAGTACAAGTCCAGCTAAAATGATGCTTCATCACAGCTAAAATGACGCTTCATCCGTGAAGTAGGTTTGATCTTGCTTTAGTGCTGCTGCTTTCTTATTTTACCTTTTGATCATGCTTTGATGATCATTACTGTTATATTACTGTTATATCTAAATTAAGTATGGATTTGAATAATTAGAATTTTAATGAAGGATTGCTCCTGGTATAACTCAGGTCGACAACGTGAATAGCTTCCGGTTGGTAATAGGTCTAAACACTCAGTCGCTCACTAAAATAGGCCCTTTCTGGCTCACATCAAAGTTTGATCAGTCCTGCTGGGTCTGCTGCTCTTGGCACTTTACTACTTCTTGTCAATGGGACCGTCGATTCTGTGATTTGATGTTTGTCAGTATTTCTGCTCTCCTGCCTCTTCCCACCTGTTTCGGCATCCTGGAGAAGCGCCACCATCCTCCTCTCAATCTTCTCCCTCACCGTCCAGCGCGAGGGAGAAAATAGCTGCAGATTACAGAAACAACCGCAGGAAACATGAAGCTCGTGCTTCCTGCTCGCCGCAGGTACAAGCGCAGCGATGCCTGTTCTTCACAGCAGAAAAGCTCTGATGGGGGGCTACAGGAAGTCTGGACTACAGGAGAATGTCTCCCTAATGCTTCGGAGCAAACGAGAGAACATCCCGCCGTGTTCCTGACGCAGGAAGAGCGGCCGTCGAGCGCTCGCTGCAAAGCTCGCCAAAGATTTACGGTTCATCCCACAGGGGGATGAAGAGGAACCGAAGAGGAGCAGATGTTCTGATCACACACGCTGACATCCTGTAGCATCAACAGCAGGAATCAGATGGAGGACATTACGGAATCATCTCCCTGACTGTTGCAGCCTCTCTCTCCTATTTAAGTTTCTCCAGCAGAAGGTCCCTCCTGCTAGGAACTCCGTTGACAGAATGAAAAGAATGCTTTAAAAGAGAAAAACGATAACGTGAGCTTAATTAAACCCACAACTGCTCGTCTTCGGAGCGTTTGAGGCATTGTTAAAAGCATTCCACAGGTCCAGAAGTGAGTGACAGGCGGCTAAAACAAAAAAGTTCAGACGTGTGTGATTACGCAGCCAACAAACACAAAACAGAATGTTTTGAAATGCGCTTTGTTTCTTTTAGACATGGCAGACGTCATAAATTCCATTGTGATTCAAATACGTTTAAATTGAAGCACAAAGGGAGGAGATGGTATCTGTTATCACTGGAGAACAGCCCACGTCTTTGAATATGGATACAATACGCACCAAACAACTGGCTTATTTTCTCCGTAACAGCCGATTGGTCCCGCTGGATTTGTCATTGTCCTGATGTCAGAGAGAGAAAAGAATTTAATCACAAATCGGACAATACGCTGTACCTGTGCTCTGTCGCGCCTTCTGGCGACGGCTGTAATAATAATTATATAAAATGATTTTTCCATGCACAGGCCCGTGGTTAGTTCACTGACTGTGGGAATTCCCAACAGCTGCTTAAATACGACAACGTTAGTGAGGCCGCGAATGCACGCACGGGCTCCGCACTAGTCTCCTTCTACACGTCAGCTCCAATTTTCTGAGGCAGCCCTAGTTCCCAGGGTTTATGTCGCTGAGCGTTTCCGCAGGCACGGACGCTCTCCGCTCCACGCGCTCCTGGTCGTTTTGTTTTTTTTTTTTCATATTCTTTCTCTCTGCTTCGCTTCACCTGGTTGTGTTTACGCTCATTTCTGTAGTTGCGAGGTGATTCTGCCGGGCTGTAACCGGCCTCTGTGGGTCGGTGGGGTCTTTGAGGTTTGTTCCACTCAGGTCTTATCATGTTTGGAGCCGAGCGTTGACCTTCAGACATTATCTCCCCTCGCTGCCCCCCCACCATCAAAGGTAGCGCCGAGAAGAACCAGCCTGCGATGGAAACCTTTCACTACCGGCTCTCCTTCTGCTCCCCCACACCCCCCCCCCCTCCTCCAGGGGCTGGTTGACTGTGCTGCAGGAACTCCCCTGGCAGGAGATTTACTGCACTTACTGTGGGGGGGGGGGGGTCTTTCAGAGCTCCATATCAAACATTACACACGACCTTGAGGTCAAAGACACAGGAGACAAATGTGGCTCGGTTCACAGAGACTCCGCAAAACACTTTTATTCCTCTCGTTTGGCTTCCTGTCAGGTTAATTTAGCTCCGAATGATGGTGGTGGTGGTGGTGTGTGTGTGTGTGGGGGGGGGTGCGTTGATGTGTGGTGTGTTTGCAACACCTGGTGTTTGGTGATGGTGCATTCAGGGACCAACTGTGTCGTGACTCGCTGAGGTTAGAGAGAAGGATATTGATTTATTCATGCTCTGACCACAGCAGAAAGTTTATTAATGCACCGGTGATGAGTTCGGGCTCCCGCAGGTCGTGGGACGGACATCTGGGTTTGGTGGATCACAGCTTCACCCTCCTCCCCCACGGTGACAGGAGGACGACGTCTTTATTGGAGCGGCGGCGGAGCACCCCTGGTTTCAGGGAGCCCGGGGCGCTCCAGCGCCGGCGATGTGCGGCTGTTGTTCCGCGGTGATGGATCTGATGTGCGCCCGCTCCTGACGCTGCTCCTGACTGTCTTCCTGAGTCACCACACGGCTTCAGTCAGAGATTAACGTGGCCGCGCTGTGAGGGAATGTCTGCAGGGGCAACCTGGAATGAGGAGGTGGCAGGTGTGTCACATATACGGTACGCTGTTGTGTTGTTTGTTCTCTGCCCACCACAGACCCCCCTGGTCCAGTCTGTTCAGCATCTTTGGATCGGCACCATTGACAGGAATTGATGGTTTGGAACCCGTCTGAGTCCGTCGTCAGTTCTCGAAACTGATGCTTTCAGGGCGTCTTGATCAGAGGCAGAGCCTGAAGGTCACCAGGCAAACTGACACGAAGTTGGACGACTTTCAGATGAGACCGGCTGGTGCTGACCCCCACGCTCCGCTGGGTATTTAATAGCTGCGAGCACCATTCCCAGCTCTGCTTTCAGTGGATGATTCCCGGAGTATTAAAGGAGCAGAAATGGATCCCGGTCCGACGCTCCGGTGATGAATGATGATGGCCGGGCCGCCGCGCCTGCATTCCTGACCCCTGCAGAATGTAGATGGGAGGGCAGAACCCTGAGACGTGCTTGGGTCACCAAGTACTCCCCCCCACCCCACCCCCTCACAGACCATTACATCACCATCATGGATCACTGCTGTGTGGTCCCAGTTAGTCCAGTTTCTGGAATGTCCCACGTGAGAACACTGAACTACAAACTTCTGAACCTTGAAAACCTTCAAATCAAGGCTGGAGTTTGGATCTTCTGACAGTTATTACAGTTCCTGTCCTTCACTTTGATCAATTTATTAACGGCATCCCCTCAGTGACGGGAACAGAGCTGAGTTTGAAGAAATGATCAGTTCAGCCTCGAGCAGCCGAAGAGACAATGCTGACCATTAATTACTGAGACAGACTTTATTTCTCTTCTCCGCACTTTGAGCAGATAATTACGACCAGCCGATCCTTCAGAACTGTCTTTGTTGTGCAGAAGAGGGAGCGGAGTGACTGAAAGAGCTGAAACAGGTAAAAAAAAAACTCCATAAATGCAATTAAAAGTTAAATAAGAGTATTGGCAGAAGGCCTTGTTGTTCTCCAGTATGGTTGAGTGTCTTTATGTGAGGCTTTGGGTCTGTTTTTCCCTGCACGGAGCTGACGCCAGAGGAACCGCAGAGCAGCTTTTCTCTCTCTGAAGCCACAGAATCGCCGTGCTTAACTTCTGCTGAAGTCGATTCTGAGTCAACACAGCGCAGCGCGGCCAAAAGCCTCTGTGAATGACAGGGTTTACCTCACACTGAGGTCATTCCGTCAATAAATGATCAAATAGCTTCTTTTCTTTTAATAAATAAAACCGTGCCCAAGCACAGTTTCCCGCAGAGCAGCGTGCTTGAAATGGTTGTGATTTCAGTGCTGATGAAGAGGAGCCATGCAGCGTCAGCACTGAGGAGACTGGAGTCCGTCTCCTTCCTCCTCTGAAGATCTGTCTGCAGGCACAGACCCGAAACAGTGACACGGCTCGGGAACGCCGGGTTCTCGTCTGTTCATCTCAGAGAATTGTCCAGTTTTGAACACAGAAGAATACATTTGCAGTGTGGTCAAAGGTTTGTGCGATTAAAAAAAAAAAAGTAATTTAAAGAATCTGGAGATATAAAAGGAAGATATAAATATAAAAAGAAGAAGAAGCGGAATAAAAAGAAGCGGTATAACTGCAGAGAATTAAAGATTTAAAGCAGCAATATAAGCCTAACACTAAAGGATGAGACAAGGTCCATAAAAGCCTCCATCAGGTCACCTTTAAGAAAATGTTTTGATAAACCGCATCGTTGTATTGAGATATCTTCCAGAGTGCTGCTGAAGGAACTAATGCTAAAGCTACAAAGGGTCCCTAAATGCTCAGGAAAATGTTCCAAACGCTTTATTTTTCTCCTAATCCAGCAGTATTCCTGTACACAGAGATTACAACCAAACGAAAGACCAAAGCTGAAGGGGTAACCGGACACGCTGGGCGTCTGTCATCTATCCCAGTCAGGCTGCTTTGTCTCTTCAGGAAGCAGCCGACCGTCTCTTGTCCGACCTTTTAAAGCGTTTTGGGCGGAGGGAGGACGCTGGCGGCCATTCTCAGGAGAGCCCAGCGTCTCTTCAGAAGGATGTCTGCTAACTTCAGGGAGTTCCTGTCCTTGAGCGCGCCGACATCTGAAGGATTTATTCAGGCGGGATGAATGAGCCTCCGCAAACATTCATCTGGAAATGTGAGGCTGACGTAAAGAGGTGAGGGTGTTCCAGAGGGAGCCGACGTGGTTATTAAAGGTCAGCGTTTGGCTCCCATTGCAGACTTTCTTCTAATCTTCCTGCAGAAGTTCATCAACAGCAGCATCAGCTGCTACCACGAGCCGATGCCCATATAGGAAACGTCGGTGAGAAGGTCAAAGCTTGATCCTGGAAGCTTCCGTCATGGAAGTTGCTCCTTTGCATCAGAATGTTGCCGATACTGGGAATACTGGGGGGGGCTCTGATTTGTGTACCTGACTTGAAGGTGCTGAGATGTTTCCCGACCACGTCCAACTTCATCTGACTGCAGCGTTATGTCTGAAAGGCAGGTTAGAACTCCCAGTAGACGTGTGAGGCTACGCAGCGGAGGGTCGGTAGACGCTCGACACTCGCTCTTCCCCGTGGTAAATCGTCCGCTTTCATCCAAACAACAGCTGGCAGAAAGGTGAACCTGAAACACAGCTCTTTATTGTTGCCTCATCAGATCAATCACACTGTCTCTGGTAAATGAGCGCAAATATTTGAGCGCCACGGTTGAAAAATCGCAGCGAGGAACTTTGACAAATAAACCGGAGTTCAGAGTCGGGTTAGAAACACAAAGCTGGCAGCGAGGAGGAGGAGGAGGAGGAGGAGGAGGAAGAGGGGAGACCAGTGAGCAGACCACCGCCTGCAGCACGGTGGCAGGAAGAGCAAGGGACCGTCGGCAAACTCCATCTGAGGCGGAGAGATCGGAAGAACTGCAGCTCTATTCTGTTGTGCTGGAACAGAGCAGATTTTACAGCAGCAGCTGAGGGGGGGTCAGCTGATGGGGGGGGTCGGCTGATGGGGAGGGGGGGGTCAGCTGATGGGGGGGTTCATGCTGAGGTTAAACCGTTTGGTCTTGTGCAGGAACCGGGATGAAGTTTTGCAACTCAGACTCCAGGAGAAGTTCACCAGCGTTGAGGGATCCCAGTTCAAAAAAAAGGGGGTGTGGCCGATCCCGATCAGATCAGGAGGGGAATGAAAGAGCCCAACCTGCAGCACTTCATCGCGTTACCAGCCGCGGCCCAGAGGTGAACGTCTGGCAGCTGTTCTTTAGCTACCTGTCCTGGACGCGTTTCCAAGCGCTGGAGGCCGGACCCCATCCTCAAGCCGATGTTTGTTAATTCTCTTTGAGCCTGCGAGCGGCCTCAGATCGGCCTGGCTGACTCAAAGTAAAAGGTGCGGGGAAAGCTTTGAAGCAGCTTCCGGATTGATTCACAGATGTCGTCCCAAAGGCTCCAGCGGCTCGGGAGCGCGCGTCATGAGCCCGGCGAGGGCGTCAAAACCTTCGCCCACGATGTTTGTAGCTGAAACACACCTCAAAGCAGATCAGAAGCTTGACATCCCTGACTGTTACAGCCTGTCTTCCGGGTCCGTGCAGGGCTGGTAGCTGCATCCCTCTAAGATCTGGATGTGCAGAGGGGCGGGGCATGTCAGGACACGCCCCCTTACACGTGAAATCCAACCCTGTGCTGTAGATGAGCCTGACATTAGGGCTCCCCCCACACCCCTCCGGCAGAAGCATTCCCCGCAGGCGCGATATTGCTGAGAGTAAATCTGTGGAGGCACTCGGCGCTCAGATTAGACACATAGGGACTGAGGAGGGACCTTAATCTGGCGCCTCATCTGAGACTTGTTAGAGCCATTTCTCCTCCTGCTGGAGGAACCTCTTCCCCCGGAATGAAGATGTGATCCGCATCCTAACCGTGCTGGCAGCTGGGATGCAGGAGGACTTGTTTGTTTGTTTATTTGTGAGCTCTGCTGTGTTGATATCGATTCTCCGGCTGCAGCCGCATGAATCTCGAAATCAGTGATCAGTAAATGCTAATGCTGATGGAGGGGGGCGTGGATGTTCTGACCGAGGGCTGAAAGAGTTCCAGGTCGCGCTTGGCCGGCAGGGACGCTTTCATTCCAGAACTCTGCAGTCCTCCTCTAGCTTCATCCTGCTCCGCGCCGTGAGGCTTCCTGTCTCTGGAGTCGCAGCATTCCCAGCACGGGCGGTGTTATCCACCGCTGCGGCTAATTAGCCAGTGGAAACACAGAACCGTGATATTCACGTTGTATTCCGTGCGCGTTCCGGAGATGGGTGGAGGTCATCTGACAAGTAATTGGACCCAAAGGATGTCTGTGGAGCGGGGGCAGGCGTGGTTAACAGCCACCCTCCAGAGGACGCACGGCGAGATGGTCTTTGTAGGGAAACACAAGTCGGGCAAACATGTGTGATTAATGACTCAAAACACGAAGAAGAGGCGGAATTCCTACACACACACACACACAAACACAAAAGGGGTGTGTGAGCAGTTCACAACATGGAGCTTATGAAGTCAAATAAGGGACTAATTGGGATTATCTGGACGGGGATTACATCTGCTGAGCAGCGTGAATCGGCCTGTCGGCCGGTGAGCAGCGACTTCTGCTCTTTGCTGAGCGCCAGCGACCTTCAGGAGCACACGTCTTCCTCAAAGGTGAGGGGGTCAAACGCCTGGCTGCTGAAGGCCAGCGGCCAGCTATCTCTGAACACGCCACACGCCAGAGAGAAGGTCGGGGTGGGGGGGGGGTGATCAGGCTCCTGTGACGGCATGAACAGTTCTCACGTTCGTGAGTAAACGTGAATGATATCAAAGCGTAAAGGTTAATTTTAGATCCTTCTGGCCTATTTGGGCATCTGGAGGGGGAATGGTTGCATAAACGCGGTAGGTGGTCTCTCAAATGTGGCCCACGACACCCTCACTCCCGGAGGAATGTGGTCACAAGTGTTCCAGACCACCTTTGAATGTGGTTCCCGGATGTCAGGACCCGCGTCACGTACGTTAAACCGGAGGTTCATAAAAGCCCGCTAAGGTCTCGGTGCGTCGCTCATAAAGAGGACCGGAGCGTCCAGGAGCGAACGGAAGAAGGAAGCGGCTTGTGTAGGACAGGAAGAGGGCGGGGACGTGCGGGCACAGGTGGACCAGAGGCCGGTGGAACGTAGCAGAGCCCTGACTCGGCTGGTTTATGCAGACGAGCCCAGGAAGGCTGTAATGACGCGAGTCATTTATCAGTGGCAGCGGTTCACCGCACAACGCTGTGATTCCAGGACCCAGCTGATACGGCTCTGGGAGCCTTTTTCTCTACGTGCTTCCCCTTCCTCCCCTTCCTCCCCTTCCTCCCCTTCCTCCTAATTAGAAGGCAGCAAGGATCAGATGGATGATGACAAATGAACTTCACTGGAGACAAGAGCGCCCTTCGTGGAGCTTCAGTGCTGCCATTGTTAACAAGCTTCAAAGTCTCTTTCAGACCCCTCTCGATCCACATCCGAGCGCAAAGGAAGAGGAAAAAGTGTGAAAACTAACCCTCACATTTACAGAATATCACACTGTGGAAGTAGCCGAGACTGATTACGAATGTAGAGATTACACAGTGGAGTATTTCCTGCCTCAGAGCCGCGCGGCTTTCTGACTGCTCGTCCTTTTAATTATCCGTGTTGAAGATATAAAGTGACAAAGGGGCTTTGTTCTGGTATCACAGCTCAGATCTAATTAGTCCTTGAATCAAAACTGCAGCAAGAAGAACCCGCAGTTATTTAATTAGTATTGTTTTAGTATATCTCACCTTTTCTCTTCATTTAATGAAAACTCAACAAATGTCTGATTTTTTTTTTCCTTTTATGGCACTTTTCCTTCTTTTGCTTTGATCATCAAAGAACGTTTTAAGAAGATGTGTTGAATGAGTAGGAAGCATCCTCAGTCGTGACCTGTTCTAGTTTCTTACAGGCATAATGCTCTGAGTAGTCTTGGCTGGCAGACATATTTCATCCATGTATTTAAAACTGGCTTTATTTAAGGGTCTCTTCTTCCGTTTCCCATGGTTTAGCAGGAATATGATCGGCGGTCTGACCTTCCACTGAGCCGTCCTCCCCCTCCCAGAGTCTTTATTTGATCTCATGACAGCAAATTAGGCATCTCCGATAATCCCATCTCAGGTTCTTGCCTTTTTCCCATGTTGAGCAGCCGCCCCCCCCTTCACGCGCACGCCACAACAACATCTCTAATCAAGTCGGAAATCAATGTTCCTGGACTGTAACGGCAAGACTTTGACATTTACACAAACCAAATGGATCTGGTTGCATCTAAATGCATCAAATTGTTAATTAATGCAGGTGATTTCTGATTTCTGCTGGTTTCGTGTCCTCGGGCAGCGGTTGATAATCCCTGACACACTGCTCTCTGCCGAGGGGACCGGGCTAATGATCATTAGCCGTTATCTTTACCTGTCGATAGATTAACGCAAACCAGGGTCGATCAAATCCTCTTTGGCTGCCTGTTTTGTGGATTTGCCGTTGGGGAGCGGCAGACGCGTGC
This sequence comes from Lagocephalus sceleratus, assembly GCA_911728415.1. Lineage (NCBI taxonomy): Eukaryota > Metazoa > Chordata > Actinopteri > Tetraodontiformes > Tetraodontidae > Lagocephalus > Lagocephalus sceleratus. The sequence goes on along the minus strand of CAJVRN010000232.1, from coordinate 13,537,729 downwards.
CTCCGAGGCATCAGCCGGCGGGACTTACGGGAGGTAATCGGGGCTGAGAAGAGCGCTGAGCTCCCGATCCATTGGCTTAGTCAGATTTGCACCTGTCGCCCTCTTTGTAGCGTTACAGTCACTCGAACGACAGCGCCCCCCCTCTGCAGGTGGGGAGAACGGCCGCCGACGTCTCCAGCAGCTCTTAATTATGAGAGATGATTGGTAATTGAATGTTAAAAGAGATTACGATCACGGTTGAATACATTAGCGACAATCTCGGGGGTTAGAGAAACGGTTAACGAGGTGATTTCTTTTGATCACTTCCGTGTTCCGATGGGCTCGTGGACTCCAGACTGAAGACGTCAGACGGGCAAACACACTTTGATGGAGGGAAAACCGCGTCGAGGCCTCACCGGAGCGCCGCTGATGTCGGCGCGTAACAGCGAGCTCGTTTCCCTCCAGGGCTGCTTAAGCCTTTTTGTCCGCCCTGTTTCACGAGCACGGAGGCAGGCGAAGCTCTGCCGGTTCCCAAAACATCTATTGTCAGCCAGTCGAGGGTAATAAACGAATTTAGACATGGAGGTTCTGCTCAGCCATGCTTGCAAGGAAGGGGAAAAAAAGAAAAAAAAAAACCTGCGAGTTTGACAGAGAGGACGAGTCTGCCGGAGTAAAAATGACAGGAAATATCCAGAAAAGGACAGTTTTACATTATGGAGGCCTCTGGTGGCTTCAGAAAATGGGGCTGTTGTCAGGCGAGATGCTTTTAGACAAAGAATAACCTTCAAAAAGCTTTTTATGTCACGATTTAATGTCTGGATAAAGGATTCAACTACTAAAGTCACCTGTAAGCAGGTGAAAATTACAGAGGAATTGTTGTTGGAGAGCTGTTCCTAAAATCGCATTTTAATTTCTCTTTGAGTTGTTACACGGCGCCGACATATGAAGAATACTTAATAATGTTGTGAAAGGACTATAAGTAAATCCATTTTCTTAAGTGAGTGCAGAGTTTAATGGTTTGTCTTATATCACAGTGAGCTGATTCAGTCGGTGCGGCAGCATAAACGTCCAAAACAATTAGAGAATCACTTAAGAGCCATTAGCATGTTTTGACAGTTGCCTCCAAAGACTTAAAACGCATGTCGTTTGACTCTGTGTGCATTTTTAGTTTTCAATTAGCCTCTGAAATGGAGTCATTTTTCTAGCTTTCTATTTTGCTTTTGACAGGTGCTGACCAGAACGTGTGACTGTAGGAGAGGAAAAAAGGAACACTATACAAGGAGTTTGTCTGATGTGGATCAAAGGAAAATCGCTGCTTTGCTGCTTTGATCACCCCTTGTATCGAATCAAGGGAAAATGTGAGGGAGGCCAAAGGAGCGTTCCGCCAGCCTCTCTCCGATAACGAGGGAGGGATGGAGAGGAGAGGAGCCGCGCCGCTGCTGGTCTCTCGCGGTGATCGGGATTAACAGACCCTCCACAGTCCGATGAGCGGCCTGACAGCCCGATTACAGCGGCAGCCCTGGTTTGGACACACAGTGATTGGGTTTGATGAGATATTGGCTATCGGGATATGATTGGCTTTTTTTTCACCTCGACCTCGCTCCTTGTGTCGCCACGCCCGATCGGACCACACGGGCTTTGAGCATTTGCTATTCTTGTCATTTGTCTAGATTAGATTACTGATTTACAGATACACGAATGTGTGATTAAGTCGTGTCCCTTAATAATCTGTGGCATCTTATCAGGATCTGTTCATTATAAAATTAACTCGTTTAACCAACCTTTGTGCAGGATGTTTTATTGTCAGGTTGATAAACGCTGAAGGTGAATCACACTGCTTTAATCCGAATGTGTCTTGACTTGAGGAGCTGGCTGCAGCGAGACTACTGCTGGAGCAGGAAAGGTTGATGAACAGTCAGAGGGAGCTGGGAGATGTTGGCTCTGCAGAGCACCATATGTCTGAACTGGACAGAGACCGAAATAACCCTTGGAAACCACTAAACCACTTGGCCCCGCTCGCCGAGTCCAAGCTTAGTCGCATAATCACAGGCTCACAACGCCACAATCTGCAAGATTAGTATTAAATCACGCTAATCTGCGTGCCAGTGTCGCTTCTTTCACTGTTTTTGCTGGAAGTCGTGAGGCAGCGGGAGCGTCCGCTGCCTCTCCGTCTACGTGAAAACGCGAGCGGGTTTTTTTTTTTTTTAACTTCATCCTGTCTACCCAGCGTGCAACACGAGCTCCCGACGACGTGCTGAGGAAGAGGGAGTTTAACTGAAGTAGCCAAACATCCTGCCCGTGTTTTCCACATAAACATCACTCCTGCGGTTCCCTCCGCTCCGAGCTGCTGCGAGCAGACAGGAGCTGCTGCGATGCCGCAGCGAGACCACCTTAATGCTGCAGAAAACCCCGATTTCGGAAAGGTTAACGACGCGAGGTAGAAGCCACCGACGCGCGCGCGTGCGGTCTGGTTTGTGCAGGAGCTGCAGGAGAGGTCACCGGGCCGCCGCAGGGCGGAGCCCCGCAGGGCTTAATCACCGTCAGATATGAGCCTTTCTCTGTCAGAAAGTGATGAAGATTCATTTTGGGGAGCCTCGATAGCGAAGACGGGCTCATCCATCATTCATGAGGTGTGATTTAGTGAAGCCGAACGTCAGCTGTCCAACCTGAGCGTGCGCTGGGCGGGGGACGGCGCTTAAAGACACGCTAACGTAAGGAGGCGTTGTGCCTGTAGGTTATTAAAGATAAGCAGAGTCCGACTGTCGGAGACGTGACGACCGGCGGCGGCAGCGGCTCGGGGGCCCCCGCGTCTCTCCCAGGGCTGCTCCACGTCTCTCATCTGAACTCTGGACTGTGTTTTTTGGACAAACCCGGCGCGTCTGCGCTCCTCCGCCCGAAGAGCCTCCGCAGCGGATCATCCATCATTCCTCGGCGGACGTGTCAGAGTGAAGCGCTGCCAGGAGGCGTTCTGCGGGGGTGTCGAGTCTGCTCCGCTCTCCGCGGTCACTCGCCATATCTGGGATGCAGATATTTACAGAAGCTGCCCCCGTCCTCATCGCTCAGGTCCACTTTTCGCTCCGGCGAGAGCGGCAAACCAGCCGCTCGGCTCGTTTATTATGCTAACTAATTTGCGAATCGGCGCCCGTGAACGGGCTATTTGTGGAGCGAATGCAAACATCTGGAGCGGCTCGTCTCAAATTACGCGTCCACTGCGTGTACGGTAATTAAGATGTAGTGGTTGGAGGAGGAACATTTGGGTACTTTCTGAAGCCAGGGTAATGAAAACTTCAGGCTGGTGACAGCGTGGTTTGGAAGGCAGCGCATTAAATCAAAACTGATCATATTTAGACTAAATTATACACAGCGGCGGCGGTCGGGCCGTTCCCAGGAGAGGCAAGGGTATCATGGGTAATGACGTCGTTATTGAGCCCCACAGTCACGGAATCAAACTCCTGATCAGCTAAAAGTTCTAGAAGTAAAGGTCGTGTCTTTATTTCTCTGGACGGACCGCCCATCTGCCGCTCGGCCCAGAGGTGCTTGAAGGCTTCTCGCCTCTTTGATCTTGTCTCTTTGCTCGCTCCACCACCGGCTGTCTGGGTCCGACTCTGATGCAGAGGTGGTGGCTCTCAGTAGCTTGTTAAATATTTATCGAACCCCACTCCAGACCTGGGATGAGGCCCCAGCCTCTAGGATGCATCGTAATGGAGACATTGAGGCGTTCTCCAGCATCAAGCAGAGAGAAAAGGTGATAAAAGGTGGGACTCATTTGATGGCTTTTACATTAGAACATGCAGCTGCAGGTATATCCAGGTGGGTTTCTGCAGCACAGATCAAAGCAAAGATCAAAGCAAAGCTATAAAATAATTGGCTTTACGGTGTTCCGACACAGATCAGTTAAAACTTAAACTACATTTTGCAGTTCAGCAGCTGTAGCAGGAAGTTTAGGTCACAGTATAATGGTGCTAATGAGGTAATAACACAGCAGCTACAGGGCTACCTGGAGGCTTTGATACTTAATCAAATGAACTGAACTCTGAATAAAATGAAATTATGAAATTGGCTTTTTTTTTTACTTCTTTTATAGCAGAAAGTAACATGACCCAGGACCTAGGGTCAGACCCACCACGGGCGACACTTAGCCTTGTAACACTGTCGGGGAGGTCAGCTGACTGGGGCACCAAAGGTCAGTCTGCGAGCTTGGATAAGATGCACGTGTCTCTGGTCACATGACCCCTGGCCCACGCACGACAGTTATGTTACGGATGAGGTTGAACATTGTTTTATCTCCCTCAGGAGCTGATTGGTCAAACCAGGACCACCAGACTTAGACACAGACCTTCAGGGGGTGGTTTGGATCTGGATCACTGAACCATGAACAAACAGCACGCTGGTTTAATCAAAGCTGGAATTCTGACCAATCAGCAACAAGGGTGTGGTCATGGCCCAAAATAAAGCAGTTTCACAAACTTGTGGGGCCATGCGGCCCAGAACAAACAGAGGGTGTGGAAGAGCCCCCGTTTGTTATCATCCCGTCAGTTTTGTCTACTGTCTGCCTGGATCAAATCACATCATTTTATTTTTTAAAATCCTGCTCTTTTCTGCATGGCGACACTCTCAAATTCTCCGTTTCGGTACCAGCTTCGGTCGTTGGTGAGCAGCAGAAACACATCATTACCCTCTGAGCGAAATAAGGTGCAGTAATTGCAATCACATGCTTCCCAAACACCCCGAATGCACCACCGTGTCTGACAAATTCCCTACAAGAGGACAGATTAGAGGCTGGAGATGGATGTTTACGCTGTGCCGAGGCTGGTGAAGGCATGAAAACACAGATTTGACGTGTGTGAGGACAGGATTAAAAAAATACAACTGTATTGTAAGCACCTAAATGCATCACCAGGTTATCCTTCAACCTTTAACCTTTAAGTCTCCTGTCTTCAGTTGCGCAGATACAGCTTCTAGCTTTTAACTCCATCTTCGTGGTTAAACTTTGCATAAACAGAAAGAAACAAAGCAGGTTTACTGTAACTGTTACAAAAAACGACACGTCTAACTGGGTTTCCTCCGTCTCCTTCACTGGCGACTGCACTCGGGAAAGTGATTTAATAACTGTCGAAACAGCTCAAGTGGAACGGCAAACATCGACTCCATAGCAGAGACGTTTACCATCAAATCTATTTAAAGCAGCACCACGATTTGACTGAACACAGAATATATATATATATATATATATATATATATATATATATATATATATATATATATATATATATATATATATATATATATATATATATCCACAGTTTAATTTCTGCCAAATCTGGAGCTCTTAGTTACACTTCCTTCAGTTCAGTTCCTGATGTTGGATCGATTCCGAGATGAGTCGCATCTTAACTGTGGCGGTCCAGGTCACATCTCACATCGGCGTGCGCTTTAGTTGCTTCTCCATGCAAAACAGGCTCCAAAACGGCTGATAACGCCCCCCCCCTTCCCCCGACACTCCAGCTGCTCCGGGCACCACTGAGACAATGCGTTCCCGAGCTTTTGTCCAGGCACGGCTTCATCGGCATCAGAGCGTCTGTTGACGTCAACCCATGCAACCGAGCCGAATCCCCGGCGCGTGGCTAATGCGATGCCGACAAGTGCTCTTCATCAATCACTGTGGCGGCGCGAGCGGCGCAGGACCGGGGAGGCTCAAACTGGGACGTGCCATATCTGCCTCCCAGTGTAATAATCAGCGGCGGCTCCATTACTCCTAATTACATCAATCATCGCCCACAGATGTGAAATGGCATGTTACCCCCCACTGGGAGCATTTATGGACCTGTATTCATCAGAGGAAAATTGAAATTCAGAGTGTCAAGTTCTCCTGCCACATATGCAGAGTGGACAACCTGATCCGGTTTGATTCCATAGTTTCCTCAAAGATGATTTCACTCCCCCGGAAAATATAATTTACAGCCCTCAGAAACCATCACAGACGCTGTCGGAGCGGAGAGATTGTGACTCAAACTGGATTCTTCTTCAACGAGGAATCAAATAAATCTATTGATGTATCGATTAACGAGGTCATCACGTCTGAGAGCGAACGCTGGGAAGTGCATCCACATGTCTTCGTGGAGTCGGGCCCCACGATCAAAGACCCTGGAGCCGCTGCAGCTGGCGTGCTAACAGCTAACATTTGCTAACCATTAAAATTGATGGAGCGCCAGAGCCGATCAGATTCTCCGCCGCTTAAAGAGGGATTTCCTCAGGGTAAAAAGATCCCCGGAGTTGATTTCTGCTTGTTCGTTTCTTCCATTTCGGCGTCTGAGGGGGAAGAAAGTGTCTGTAAATGGCAGCAACAGGAACTGCTGCACTGGTGGATGTGGTGTGTGTGTGTGTGTGTGTGTGTGTGTGGGGTGTGTGTGTGTGTTGGGGGGCAATCTATTGAGTTTTGACTTGGTGTCACTGAAGGATGTATGTATATATAAAGCGTAACATTTTCACACATTCTAAGGACTAATAGGTGAAATAATCCTGTGTATTTCACACCAGTTTAATCCATTTACTCACGGCTCCACACAGATTCGGCCTTCTTTCTGTGTGACGTCATGAAGATGCTCGACCAATGCCGGGCAATGCCGAACGTGCACTCTGGAAATTACATCCGTATTTACATACAGGGGTTTTACGAGGTCTTCTCATTACACAAACAGCGGCCGTGCAGCGAGTATAATGTGTTTGCACATTTCATTTGGATCAGATTAAGTGGGATTGGGAGCATTAATCATACAAACACGGCTTGCTAAGGAGAAGGAGGCATCGGCCATACGTTTCCCCCGCGCTCACAGAGGTCCGACAGTCCTCGTTTTTGGGGACCGCTGTGATTTATTTCCCACCACTCATGCACTCTTCTCAATATTATGAAGAAAACCCTCCAGACCAACTGGTAAATAACCCCAAGATGGAAGCAGGACCTCATGGAGCAATAACAGACCCCTCCCACTGAGACCACCTGTGGGCGAACACGTGTAAAGTTTTCGTCCGCTGTATCCGTCCGTGTTCCACTCCTCCCTCCACAGCTTTGGGTTACTCCCTCATAGCCCGCCTGTATTTTGGGTGTTTTCAGCTGCACCACTGCAGGAAAAACAACACACACACACACCATTCACACACACACACACACAACAACACACACACAGGCGGACAACATCAGGCTCACAGAAGGGCTGAGGTGACTGAAACAGATGCCTGCGAGGCCACAACAACATTACTCTGCAGGAGTGTCAACAAGACCAATTCTGACACACACACTCACACACACACACACACACACAGTGTGTGTTGCCGTGTATGCATTCTTTGATCTCATTTTTCCAAGCTCATATCCAGATTAGATCACATGCTCACAGGAAGTGGATGCAGCAGATTACTCAAGCACATCAACTTTGGCAGAAATAATCAGACATCCGTTCCTAATAAAGAGAATCACACATGCTGCATACTGACGCCACAATTAGCTCAGAAAGTGATTCATAATCCACATAAAAGCCATCTTTGTCCTTTATGTGGAGCCGGAATCACCTCTCAAATCCATGTTCCCATCTGCAGCCTCAAAGACAACAGTAATAATGGGAATTTGATGCATGTATTGTAACTAAGTGAATGCATTTGGTTTGCTCGTTGTCGTGGCGATTAGCTCTGATGGTCCGACATTAAACAGAATTGCACTTTGCTGCTTTTGCCGCTCCGAGGCCGGGGTGATGAGCTCCTGCCTGCTCCGACAGATCAGCGCTGCATTCCTCCTCACTTCCCTTCCATCTTTAAAGTGATAACATTTAGCAACTGTTGGGCCGTGGCAGCAATAATCTGCCTCCCCCCCGTTGTTAGGCTCTTAAAAACGGGCGACATCGATCCACCTCCCGTTCACCCGCTGGAAACGTTGAACTCTGCTACATTCCTGCCACAGATGGATGTGGAAAATTCTAATTTAGAATGCGGGCTACACACACACACACACACACACACACACACACACACACACACTCACACACACACACACAAATGCCTGTGAGCAGTGATTTCCACTATTGCCGGGGTTCGTGTTACCAGGCCTTCCTCTCTCCCTTCTTCTTTCCCTCTCTCTCTCTCTCCCTCGCTCCCTCTGTCTGTCTGTCTGTCTCTCTCTCCCTCCCTCTGTCTCTCTCTCTCTTTCTCTGCCTCTCTCTCCCGTCTTTTTCTCCTCCGGCTCCAGGAGTCTGACTGTCTGCTCTCTAAATAGAGTTGACCTCTGTGCAAACCTGATGCTGCTACTGTGTTTAGCTCTGCATCAGAGCCGTGTGTGTGTGTGTGTGTGTGTGTGTGTGTGTGCGTGTGCGTGTGCGTGTGCGTGTGCCTGCCTGCCTGCCTGCGTGCGTGCGTGCGTGCGTGTGTGTGGGTGTGTGTGTATGCGTGCATGTGCGCGCATCTGTGTGTGCCTGGTTCAGATATGACAATAGTGTAACTGCTTGCTTATTTAGGACGGGGGGGTGTCCAGGAAGCTGTTGTTTTACTCGTGTTTTGATTCGATGCAACAGTACTGGTGCTGTGTTGTTGTACCTCCTGGCAAACACATCAAGAGAGGCAAGTGAAGCAAATCCAAACCACCAAAACCAGTAGGCGACACACACACACACACACACACACACACACACACACACACACACACACACATAAACACACACACACATATAAACATCAGGGAAAAGAGTAAAAGAGAAGCATGTGGAGACAGAACTTGGGCTGCTTTTTTTGGTTTCTTAGTGAAGAAGGTTGTGGATCTGTTGTGTTCACATCTTCTGTGTTCTGGATGGATCCTCATTCAGTGTTTGCAGGAATGTCCAAGTGACTCCTCGAATCATTTGCGTTTCGGTTGCCAACCTTTATTTTTACAATGAAGATGAAAAGAGGAGAAGCAACAGCACACATGGGGATGGAAGGTCCACCAGGACCTCTAGAACCGGAGAACTGCGGGGGTTTTTTTCTGGATAAGACAAACACTCTTCAGACGACCACGACCTCCATGACGGGGAGCCTTCAGAGACGTTCTCTAACCCCGCCTACTGGTTCGAACCTTCCTTCCTCCCAGCATGTCTGATCTCTGGAGCTGACAGGCGAAGCGGCAGGGGTTCGCTGGGCTTGATCCAGAGGTGCTAATCAATCACCCCTGCACGATTTCCTCATTCGGCAGCAGAAGCTGACTCCAGAACCCCGAAGATGGAGGTTTGTAACAGCCGGCAGACCTTCGGATCACCTGACATTTCCGAGACAGCGACGTGTGCCTCCGGAGCAGCCGCAACAGAGATGTCAGCCGATGAAAAACGATCCCCCCCCGACACACCGAGCGGGCTGCGTTTAGCGGCATCGTGCCTCCCAATTAGCCTTTCAAGCCCGTCAAAAAGCCGATACCCGGCCCCCAACCCTGGCGTCGCCAAGCCGCCCGCCGCGTGACTTGCCAGCCCTCCAAAAAACGCCTCCGGACCGGAGCGAGGATGGCGCGGCCCGGCCCCCCCGAGGAGGAGTCTGCAAATGGCCGACAGCTGGAGAGGGCGACGGTGAGAGATCAGCCCGGGGGCTCGGTAATTAGCAGGTTCCCACCTGGAACACTCTCCAGCCCTTCTGGGCTTTGAAAGCTCTGCGCAGCGCTGGTGGATCAGACGGCTCCCTCACAGTGAAATACACGAACCCACGAGCCTCTTCGATATTCGCCCGACACATGTTAACAATTACAGGAGCTGGGACGCCAATCCGGCGTGGAAGGCATGAAAATAGGGGCGGGGCCTATAATTGTCCTGAATTAAGGTTCCAGTTAACGAGCTTCGGCGCTATCGTCATCATCGCAGCAACCGGAGGGCCCTACGGCGTAGCCGAGCTCAGAGGTTACGTAACCGCTGGGGCGCCCGGTTTCACAGCTCCTTGGGCCGACCAAACCGCCTCGCTTGCGCGACTCCGCTGCTCGCTCATGCAGGCCCGCGGTGAACGTGCAAATCCGACCACCACACTTTCCGCTGCGGCGTCCAATAAAGAGGCCGGGGTTAACGACGCTAACAATAACAGCGCCGGGGGCTGGAAAATGAAATCAGGGGCAGAGAACCCGAACCGAGCGAGACGTTTCGGAGATAGACAATGCGGGTGTTGACATTCGCGCACGAGAGCGGCACGAAAACCACCACAGGGGGGGGCATCGGGCGACGGGAGGCTCGTGGGCGGGGCCGGGGCGGGCTGAGGCGGCGGGCCGTGACTGGGTCGTCCTCGGGGACGAGAAGCGGAGAGACGAGATGCCGAGGAGAAGAAACGTGATTGTGGGAAAGCAGCAGTTTCCAGTGGTGAGCTGGGCTCCAGTCAGAATCAGACTGGGCAGACTGGCTGTCTCTGGAAGCTGCGGGTCAGCGTCAGAGCAGGGAGGCAGGAAGACCCCAATTCTGACGACGGCTAGAATCCAGACACATCTGGATCCAACTGGAATTCTGTATCTGCGTAACCATGGAAACAGTAAACAGCCCTGGGGAGTTGGAAGGCCCCGGAGGGAAAAGGAAAGCTGTGAGATGTGTCGTTTATTGGACCCGCTCTGGCCTTACCTCACCGTTTCCACACACGCTCCTCCAGTTAAACTGGGTCAAGGATCCACCACTGACATCACGTGCTAACCGATAATGCGTCTGGCCCTCGGTGTCTGCTGTGGTCACCATAGAAACCAGTGGCTCTGATCGTCATCTCAGGGAGGAGTCCTGGCGGTTCCAAACTTCCTGAACTTCGATGAAAAGGTGTTTGTTTAGCCTCCCTCAGATCTGGGCCTCAGGAGAACATCCTCCTGACCACTAATGACGCTTTAATCAGCTGCCACCATCTGATCAAAGCATCAAAGCACGTTGTTCCAATCACAAACGGTCAAATTACATTTTCAGCCAACCGTGGGTGAGGCTGATTAGCTGTTGATGTCCTCATCCTCTATGTAGCATCATTATCTGATGGATGTGTTGTTGGGCGATCAGATTAAAGCTGCAATCGGTCATTAAAGCATCTTTGAAACTTCTCCTCCCACCTTCGTCTTATATTTTTATGTGTAAAGAAAGTTTCTGAAGCTAAAAGGCCTCCCAAGTGCCCAACCAGCTATTAGTACCGGGTTATTACTGATTGTTACTAGTTTGTTACCACTCAATGGACTAATTGGAGTGTTTTGGAGGCTCTATTCTCTCTGAACAGTCAGAAAATCAGCCTGTCTGTCTTTGAAAGCGTCTGTCAGTCATACAGTAGACACATGCTTTATTCCCAAGCAGCTCATTACAGACGCGTCAGCGCAAAGCCTCTTTTATTCTGGAAGGGAAACCAGGAGCGAGGAACCCAGGGAAGGGGAACTTCTGAGAGCAGAGAGGAAGTGACACGGTGCCGCCTCATCAACAGTCTGAAGGAAACTCTGAGTCCATAACTCCGCTACGTCAGGTCTGGAGCGTCTGATGTCAGCCGGGTTCCCTCTGACATTTGATTAAAGATGAAATATCTGATCACGTTCACCTGAAACACCCACCTCCACTTCCTGTTCTGAGAGTTTAGAACACGCGGCGCTCCCCGGAGGGTTTTGCTTTTCCTCACGAGCTCGATCGATGTCGTATCCTTTGAAGCCAAACATCTGACGCATATCGCACTGAACACGTGCGCTAATTAAAACATTACAGACGAGCTGCAAATTAAACAAAAGCAGCTGTTTATCTCTGTTTTTTTTTTTTTTTTTAAGCTCCTCTGATGCTGCAGCGCGCTAATTAAGAAAGTGTTGGATTTACTGGCAGAAATCTCTGTCAGAACAAAGTTGTGTCTTTAGCCGCAGGAAGTCCAAACACGAGGCACTTCCAGGAACTTTGGCTCAAGACGACTCCACTGCTGCTTCAGAACATAATCAGAAAATGTCAGCCTGGTGGAGGCTACAACAGCTGGTTAACACTGTTGCCACTGGGGCTCTTTGGTTTCATATATTCCATTCAGACAAGCAACTCTAAACTCTATTACTGAGACAACAAACATTTTATTTTCCTTTTGTTGAGTCCACAAACCTGACCGCCAATGATGGGAACATAAATTCTGCCTGTAACTCTTAATATCGAGATTGGTTTATTGATTTTTAAGCTTATGTCCATTTAAAAACACGCCCAACATCGACCAATCAGGTAACAGGGCTTTGCCCGCACAGCTCCAGATTAAAACCCGAGTCCACATTTGCTGCAATTATTTGATTTTCCTCGGAATGTGAGCATGGAAGTGCAAAGGCGGAGTAATTAAACCTCACACCGAGGCAGAATAGGAGTGGTGGCGGGGCGCCGGGCAGCAGCAGAAGTGGAGGTTGAGGAAGGTTGCAAGTTGAATCATGATGTCTGCGCCGAAACTGTTGCTGCTGCTGTCATAAATATTAGACGGTTGTTCACCGTAAAAGAGAGCGATAAAAACAAGAGTGAATTATCGGTGACCCGTCCTGTCCTCAGCCGTATCTCGCCACCGCAGGCGCATTAACTCAAGGTCACTTGGGCCCGTCCACTCGTTTAACTGCTTCAGATGCACCGCTGCGTCTCTTTTGTTCAGCCCACCTCCGCCTAGCGGACCCATTCCGATTCTGCCCCGTTTCAGCTCGTCTGGCTGCGGAACGTCTTCGGTTTGAGGATATTGTGCTTCCATTAGCACGGCAGCGCCACAAGCTGAGAGCGACCTTTAGCCCTCTGGTTTCATTTCTGCGGAAATTTTAATTTGCCGCCGTCTTCTGCTCTCGGAAGGCTGCGTAACATCGCACAGCTGTTGACCTCGAGGGTTCCCATTCTGGTTAATGATGCTACCTGAGGAATTTCCTTAAATCAAGACTTTTCTAAATGGAAGACAAAAAAAGTCTATCTTTGTGTCTTTTCAGCCTTTTTCCGTCCCACCCCTTCCTTTCTGAGTGTTGCCTCTTTCCTCATAACTCCACTATTACCAGTTCTAATGAACCAACACCCCCCTTCTGCACCGAGATTAGGAGGGAGGGGTTCCTGCGTCGGATGATGGGGTACGTCGTGTTTGTGCTCCCTTGCCCCTTCCTTGCCCTTTGACCTCACCAGGACCTGGAGCTCTGTCAGGGGCCTCCAGGACGTTAAAGACGTTTTCTGCCGGGCTGGCCTTCAACCCCAAACTCAGCAGCAGGCGCCGCTCACGCCTGCGCATATTTTAATGATGAGGCACTTTAAGTACGGCAGCAGACAGACAGACAGACGGATGGACGCACATCAGGCCCCAGGAGGGTTTTTCACTGTGACAGTCTGAGGGGTGAGCGAGTGCAGACCAGTGACTCACTGAAAGCTGACGCAGCATCATCACGCAGACGTTTCTCATAATTGTTATCAATCAGCATGCTGACGGCGGGTTTGAAGTCTGGAGCCATTTAATGACCAGCGCTCTCACCCATGGAGGTGCGGGAAAGAAAATAAAGCCTCTGATTGAAGTTTCTCCTCCATACTTTCCTCTCGACTTTTTCTTTTCCGATTTCCTGATTTCCTATTTTCAGCTTCAAGTTCTTCATCACAGCTCGAAATTAAATTAAGCACATTTTCAGCAGCGCTAACTTTATTCAGCAGTCTGAACATGCAGTAAATCAGCGCCGGTGTTCGTGAAATTAGCAAAATCCAAATTTGGGCTGTCGCGCCCTGCCTGATAACGATGGCAGAGATATATTTGGTGCTTTTTACAGCAGAAAAACAGTTTGGTGGAGCCGAGGTGATCGGTGTGAAATGAGTTTCCCCCTCAAATGTTCTGATGTCGGCGCAGCAACGTCTCCACACTGAGCAGCAATCAGCTCAGAATATGGTCAGAAAAGACCAAACGAGGGCGGACAGGTTCCCGGAAAGGCAGCTGAGTTATCCCACTGCTCCAAACTGCAGACGCATCATTCCCACTTTTGATGGTTTTAGGAATTCTGTCTGAAATCATCAGAGCCGAAAACAACAATTTCACGACCTCCGCAGAGACGAAGAAGCAGCGGAGGAATGTAGTGGTGTTGATTTTGGTTTAATCACAGATGCAGTTTGCGCTGGATTATCCCAGATGGACACCAGGGAACGACGGGAACGCTGGAGTTTGGGGGGGGGGGGCTCAGACGTGACTGATTTCAGCAGAGCTCGCAGGCTCAGACGCGTCATCCTCCAGAGCGTCGTGGTCCGGATGCTGCACGCATGTTTATCTCCCTTCACGGATCTGGAAGAAGTATTTTCTCCCAGTCAAAAGCCTCATTGTTATTCGCTGACGGCCGCAGCCTCCGTAGATAAGAACCACTTTTATTGCAGCCACATTTAATAGTTTGAGCGGAACGGGGTGACATTTTAAAGAACGCAAACAAATAAAGGCTTCTTTTTCATGCTCGTGCAACCGCGAGCCGTCTCTGCACAAAGGTCAGAACTAAAAAAAAACCTTGCTCAGGTCTGGCATGTTAGATCTCAGTGTTAAAGGAAAAGGCCACGTGTGTGTGGTCAACGCTCCACACACACATGACCAAGTGAGCTCCAACCAACAGGCTATGAAATAAGAAAGATTTAAAGAAGTTTTATGGTCTTCTCCCCCACAAATTGTGGTAATTGTTGAGTGTGGAGTGTGTTTGGTTTTAATTTATCAACTAAAGTACAAAATAACTTTCTGAATTGTTCAGAACTTTTTCAGATGACTTTCTGACCACATTAGCATTTTCATTTCCAATCCAATGAATTAGCATTCGCTTTAATGACCTCTGTTTTTCGTCCTAATCGTTTAATTTAAGTGCTCCGATCAGAAGAATCACAACGAATCTTAATGCTAACAGCCTGAAGATATTCTGGCCTCTTTCTGTGTGTCACGACCAGCTCAGCTCGCTTACAATTTTGATTAAATGAGGAGGCAAGGGACACAACTTAATGAGAATTTGGTTTTGTTGCTCCCTCGCTAATTAGTTCTGTCAAAGCAGAACAAATTGAGCTTGTACAAAAATGAAAAATTGAATAGTAATTAAATCACGTATAGAAAATCATGCTTGAATGCTAACAGCCATCGAGCCGCAGTGAGCCGCTGATATGGAAGCTGCCGTTGGTGGTGGAGGCAAACAATTGATTTCATGAAAGTTCCCCTGTGTGACGGAGCCGACCCCACAGCAGATCTGAGGTCTGCCGTTCGCTCCCCGCAGCGCTTCAACAACCAATACTGAAAAAAAGAAAAGCAAAGCACAACCCTTTCTACGCCTTTCGGTCCGACTGTCTGACTTCTCCTGGAGTAGATGCACACGTAGGACATCAGACTCAAGTCCCCGTTGTCTTCAGGACATCCGGTCCCACCTCGCCGAGCCCTACGGCGTTGGCGTCGGCCTTCCCGATGCTGCGGCGGACCTCCAGGCTGCCGCCATCCTCCGTTTGCACCGCAGCAGGAGGAAACAATGACGGGCTTTGACAGGGACACCAGCTGCCCTCCGTGTGATTCCTTTTTACACGTGCACACAAACATAAATCAGAGGAAGTTACACGTGCATAAATCCAGCCCAGCGATGGGGGGAATCTGAGTGTGTTTATCGGATTTATCCTAATCAGATCATCGGCTGTTATCTGATCGTGAATATCACACTATGGTGTTTACATAATCACTTCAATAGTCTGATAACTGCACTGATCTGGTAATTATCTGACTTTTATGGTCATGTAAACATGCTCAGCCCCGGAACGCATCAAAAAAGTTTCTCCCGCTTTTCCGGTCCCCCTGTTTTGTTTTTCTTATCCCCGCCTCCTCGCTGAGTTTGAGATCTCGTTTCAGTCAGCGGAGCGGCATCCCCAGATCGGGCCGGGGGCTGACCTGGGCTGACCAGGGGAGCGCCGGTATTTGTGACGCATCGGCCCAGAACCACCTGACCCGAGGAGGGGGGGGGGGGGTGAGCTGGGAAAGCCAAGGGCAGGAGGGGACAAGAGAGTGGGGAAACGCAGCAGAAGAGACGCGTGTAGACTGCCAAACAGACGGTGGCGCCGGCAGCGTTGGGGGGGGGGCTGTTGCTACACTAATGCGGCAGACAAAACAGGAACGCAGCATCTCGCCTCCCCGTTTCCATGTTTCCATGCAGATGAGCCCCCGGAGCAGAGCCCGGCACACTTCCCCAGTCTGGACAACCTGCTATTAATGTTTCTCGATAACGTCCTTCAAGGCTGACGCTAATGAGGTGCTGCTGCTTATCAAAGGGCGCTGAGGAGGAGGAAGGGTCACATGATCGAGGGGGCTGCAACGTGCCAGCTTTGTTGGACGCGATAGCGGGAGCTGGAAGCACTCGTGGCAGCCCGTCAGGGGGCAGAGCCGCGGGCAGGGAAGGCGGGACTTATCGGACTTTCGGAAGCCTTCCAGGAAGCAAGGGCCCTAAACTCCCACAGACAGCACCCCCGAGAACGTAGTAAAACATGTTTTCTTGGTCTCCTCGTTGTCATTCCACAGGCGCGGCGGTCCTCCCGCCGCTCCTCGGCCCTCCCGGCAGGCTGTTATGACACGAGCACAGGCGCGGCTGGATACGGCGCCGTTACGGAGGGATTCATTAGAGGGCTCCCCGGAGAGAGCCAAACAAGCAGAAACTGGCTGCACGGTGCGGCGCGAAGCCACCAGAGATGCCCAGACATCACTGCTTCTTCTGCTCTTTGTTTACTCGTTTGTTGTTCTTCCTGACAGCGCGTCGACGCCGGGCGCTCCGCCGCAAAAGCTCCAGACACGAAGATCAGAGTCGGATCGCTTCTCAATCTGGTTGCGTCGTCTCTGAGATCTTTATAGTCGAGAAGCGCTTCGGCACGAGACGCGAGCGCCGGGCCGTTTGATCGGTGTATGCTGCTGGTATATTGACGCGGCCGCTGGTGGGAGGACGGCGCACAAGTTCACGTGACTTTAACTCATCTCAGCCCTTCACGCTCCGACCGACTGATCGACGAGGTCGTTTTTTTGAAGTTCTTGAATTGCAGGCTTCAGTCAGTTCTTCTCAGAAAACCCACCACATGACCCCGAACAGCTCCCCCCCAAAAAAGTAACATTGTCTTGAATGTCGTGCATTCCTCGCAGTCCCTAAACCTCGTCCTCCCTCTTCCTCTCCTCCTCAGAGCTGTTAGCTGCTAATTGTGGCGGGCTAACCTGGCCCGTGTGCAGCCTTTTCATCAATTAGATGCTAACTCAGTGCTGCTGCTGCTCCCAGCGCCTTCACAGAAGGGGGGGAGGTGTACTGGGAGATTTCTTCAACAGGCGCCTACAACCTGGAGGCTCATTCCTAATTCTGCTCACATCCACAGTTTCAGATTTGGCCAAAAATAAAATATCATCGTTCATTTATGAGGAGGCGTCACACAAACAGCAGCTTTGGTTAATCAAAGCTTAACGGCTTCAGGAAAAGTTAAATCATCACTTCTGTATTCAGGGCCTGATGAAGGCTTGTTTGATTGTAAGAGGAGATTTCAGATCAGCCACGATGCAAAGCAGAGGCTTTGGTTTGTGAGGAAGAAGATGGAGCGGAAAACCAAGCGTTGAGCCGCCCGACAGAGCGGCTCAGCCCCACCGCACAACACAGCAGCGCGCTTGAGTAAAGACACCTTATGACCTTTGACCTCTGACTGTATCCAAAGGGGAGGTGTGAGGTGAAGACCTGTTTCAACAAAAGTAAACGGACTGAGGGTTACAGAGTTCTCTCTGCAGCGCCCTTGAAGGGATCTCTGCTCAGGAACCCTCTGGGAGAGCGTCGAGGAGACGAGCTTTATAACCTCTTGGGGTCGTCAGGGGCACCTGGACTCGGGGGAGGGGGCTGAATTAGGCCTCGTTACCGTAACCTCCCACACCTTGGGCAAGGTTCGGATGAGCAGAGTGAATGAAAGCAGCTTTTCTCCTTCGATCGCACACATTTTCTTACATTTTCATGTGGTCTAGATTAGACAAGAATTAAACAAGAATCTCCTCCTGGAACCTCTCCAGGTACACAAAGAACAGGCAGCAAAAAAGAACAGAAGGAAGAAAGAAAAGAGAGAACGAGATAATCAGGCCCGAGGACACAGGTGGACAACACTGGTGATCAGAGGCAGGAGGACGGAGGAGACGCCCAAACTCTCACTAAACGTCAACGCTGACGCTGACGACAGCCTTCCTCACAGAGATTAAGCTCCTGGGTGATTCCGGTTGGATTACAATCCCTATCTGCAGAGAGTCGGGTGTCCGTGTCAGCGTGGCTGGAGCCCGACGGCAGCTCCGGCTCAAAGCGTTCGGCCGTGAAATATGTTTGCCGGCAGATTTGCGCGAGCGATTAAAGGGACAGGAAAGCATCACAGCGCCTCCCCGACGTCCCTTTACCGCACCGGGACAGCACCACCGTTCCGATTTCAAAGATACGGCAGCGCCGGGAAGCTTCTAATCCCGTTTCAGGGGAGAGAAGCTTCTTCTCTGTTCTGGTGAACAAAACCACACGGAGAGGCTTCATCTCCAGCCACGCGGCGCTCTGCTCCCCGCCTCATAGCGACACGACCAACCATCCTGAGTGAATTTGCTCAACCTTTAACGTGTTCTTTATGCAGTAATTCCTCGTGCGCGCCTAACTGACAGTGACGTGTCTGACTTCAGGACTCCTGATCTCATTTCCCCATCGCTCCGGGTTACCCGACATCAATCTTCCTCATAAGAGAAGACAGGAAATGAATAAATGATCAGAGGCAGAACGGTGTTTTTGTGAATATGAAGCAGGGGAGGAAGAGGATTGCATTAAAAGGCTGGTGGCTGTCCGAGGAGCGCTTCTTAATCTACGCCACGGGAACTGACTGGAGGGTCGTCCATGGCAACCGAAGGCGCCCGATTGTGCGGGAAACGTTCACTATGAAGCGATGAGCGAGGACCGACAGGGGCGGCGAACGACGACGGGCGAGACCAAAGGTCAAAGGGTCGCGGTCGCCTGTCTCACCGCCCCGATGCGTCCCACCTGGGTCTAATTGGCTCCGCCTCCTTTGCTCTGCACAGACGCTGCCTTCTCCCACCAGCCTGTCCTCAGTCTGTTTGCTCTGAGTGTCCATGCTCGTCTTGACAGGGAATTAACCCCATGCCTGCCCTCTGACCTCTTCCATTCCTGTGATTTAGGTGTCTGTCCCTTTTATCTCATTAAAAAAACAAAATTAGACTGATATAATCCTGTGGGTGGCCCAGTGACGCCTGCTCCTAATTTATTCCATGAGTATAATATTTATTCTAATAAAACTCCTGCGCATTACTGTAGATTTACATCGGCGCCCACACACTCGTCACCCACACGTTTCCATGTGAAATTAGTTCCCGGACTGATTTCATCGTCTACCAGTGTGTAACTGCTGCTTATTGCCAGATTTCCTGGTTGGAGCGCATCGGAATCAGCAGAAGGTTTCACTAGAATTTCATCACTTTGTCCACGCTGGACACCTTTACTCCCCACTCTAATTGGATGTCAGCCGCTCCGTCCCACACTCATCCCCTCACGGTGACACTCGGCCAGAAACCTCCCTGACAGTCGGACGGTTCTGCAGTGTTTCCGGTAAATGGATCTGATTGATGACGTCCCTGTCAGCTCCCAGTCAGAGAAACCTGGTAACGAGCCCCGAGAGCGTTCAGCGATGGCCTCTGACACGGGTCTGACATGACCATCAGGTGGTTGAAGGTTTGAAGACGCACTGGAGCACAGCCCCGAGGAACGAGGGGGAGCGAGGTTTACACTCCGTTAAATATGATATCCGAGTCATCCCGCCTGGACAGAAAGAGTCTGCGGAGAAGGTCACACGGAAAGCCGATCAATAAGCTCCCGCATTAACGTTTATGCTTCCACAAGATGGCTGACCAGGTGAAAGCAGGAAATAATGAATAACCCAATAATGAGAACCCAAAGAACAAACGCTGATCTGCCTGGAGTTCTGCGGCACTCCTGGAACTGCACCAGACACATTAGATTCATGGTGATGTTTTTCCTCCCGGAACGAGCGCAGCATTCACGGTTATGAGGCGGAGATGATTGAAGCTGTGTGGGAAAGAAGATTGAGCAGAGATGGAAATGGTGGTTTTCTACTTGTTGTTACAGGATGCTGGAAGACCGGAGGAGTTCCAGCACATCAGTGGATCATAAAATGTGATGTTTTCTCCCGGGCGCCACTGAAATACGTGCCGGAACATGCAAACACAGTCACGCCGGCAAAGATATCTGTGCTTTCATCAAACAGTCGAGGAATGTTGCCTTTCCATATCAGACATATAAAACAGAATGACACGCTGCCGCAAATGTTTCCACGAGCACAGAGAAGTATGAGCCCTCTTCTATCAGAAATCACGTCCTGACGGCGGTTTTATCACTTCCGACAGATTTCCGACATCAAACCCACATTTACATGGAAATCTGAATGCTGGTCAGCTGACGTCACAGACGGCTCTTTTCTCCACATCAAAGCAAACCTTGCTGGAAAGCAGCATTTTTGATTCCCAGTTTTGTGCTTGGGAGTTTGTTTGACACTTCGGAGCCTCTGCAGCCCTTCCATCTGCATATGCGGAGGGGCAAAAGGTTTATTGGGGAAGGGGAAACAGATTCAAAGGACAGAACAGCATCATCTGCTTTAAATATGCACGGCAGCACAGGAGGTCTATGTCAGATGTCCTCATCTCCCTGAAGTAAACCTGCTTATGTTTTCAGATGGTTCTGCTTAAAATGAGGTCCAGACTGTTGATTATATGCATGTCCACTAAGGTTTGGCCTGTGTTCAATTTCTGATGCACATCCTCCTCTAGCATAAACTGCTGGAGCAATTAACCTGCAGTTAATTGGAAAACGTTCCCTCCTGTAACTCAGTTGGAGGAGGCGAAGGTACCGGATGGTACAGTGGATGATTCATGGCCCACTGGTAATCACACAGGAGCAGCAACTAGGATATTGAATTAATCACACCTTCATTTACTTCGCACAAATTGGCCACTACAGCTTCACAATTTAACCGGGTTTACCCGCCAAATGTATATCTCACCCACACAAGCCCCTCCAGAGGTTGGCTTTGGGTTTTCCAGACCTCCGAGGAGCTTTGGATGTCCTTTCAGTGACTACGGGATTCAAAAAAAGTGAATTCCACTAAGAAAAGCTTCAAAATGAAAGAGACCAGTCGTGCAGCACCCCAGTGGAGAGATTGACGATGAACGGATGTTTGGTGGCCACTACTACCAGATTGTAAAGAAGTCTGACATCCTGAAATCTGATTATGCCCGATCAAACTGGGAAGAGACCCCACAGGAGTCCCACTCGAGGGATTATATCCCATCTGGCCTCTGGATCCCCCACAAGGAGCTGTAAAAGTGGCTGAGAAAGAGAAACGCTAGGAGCTTATCCCAGATTAGCAGGAGAAAATAGATGGATGGAGAGCCTGACTCAGCAATGGCCATGATGAAATGACAGGATGAAGAGCAGGAGAAGCACAGACTCTTTCAGTAGAATTCTGTATGACAGAGCCCAACCTGGACAGTGTCAGTCCCCAGTCACGCCTGGAAAGTCTTCACAATCAAACTCTTTGGCCTCTAAATCTGTTGGGATCAAAAACCTCAGGACCGAAAGGATAAGAATTAGAGCAATTACTGATACACGGTAGCCATGGAGCTCTCAAGGCACTTCACATCACAGTATAACCGCTATTACAGACCTGATGACATCATCCACGAGCCCCAGATCTGCTTCCCTGGAATTAAAAATGTATCCCTCTCCAATCAAAACTGTGGAAAGGACCTTTAACTAAAATATCCTTTAACTAAAACTAAGTGGAACCTCTCCCAGAGAACCTGCTCTCACTGCTGCGATTAATTCCTCATCAACTCAGGAGAAAACAGCCCGACGTGGCCGGATTATTTCAGCCAGGGACATGCCTTGAATCCGCTCCAGAGCCTCCTGCCTGTACTGCAGTTGTGTACCTATTTGTGTCCGATGTTCAGTGAGGTCTACATCGTCCAAACTGGCAGCAACCGTTTCCTTCCGTCGTAGCACTAAGAATCAAGTCCGGGCGTACGGCACGCAGGCAGAATTTACAGCTAACAAACCAGGCAGGAAGCCGCAGTGCCTGCTTCTCATGAATAAGAATTGGGTTCAGATCTGGGCTGAAAAATCACATTTGAAGCACCTGCACAAATGCAGCGCGTCAATTTACTGGCAGCATATCAGCCAGTCGTTCTGGCAGCAGTGCAGCCCCAGCATCCACCTGAAGCTGTGAAATGGCAGACAAGCGCGCCGGCTCCCACCTTAACCATTTCCCCCTGCAGAACTTGCTTATAATACATCAATTTCTCGCGGCGCCGACAGCAGAAAGAGAAATGATGTAGCGTGGGATTGGTGAAGATGTTACAGCTGAAGGATTGGACTTGTCTCATTTTGATGGGTACGGAATGACCTCCTCGTCGGAGCGCGGTGCAGATACGGAGCCGGACTGTCGTGAACGTAACCCCCCAGTGGGTCGGACACCAGCTGGCAGCTCAATTACCACTCGGCTCGAGAGGGAGAGAGGAAGAGGGAGGGAGTCGCTCTTCAGCTGCTCGCCCATGCACACGACTCCCAGTGATCTCTGCCAGTAAAACAGGAATCTCCAATTATCCACCTGAAAAACAAGCCAGCCTGGCTGTACACGTCCTGAACAACAGTCAACCCTCCACCGCAGAGATGTTTGTGGATCTCTTAAAGTGCGTGTTCGTGTGAAATGGGCGCTGCTGCTGCTGAGAGCAGACTGCAGGAGATGACTTGGACAGTAACAGTAATGGTGTTTTGCTGTTGTTTTTGCTGAAATTCTCTCTTCTATCTCATGGGATTGAAACATTCTTGAGGTGTGTGTGTGTGTGTGTGTGTGTGTCTGTGTGTGTGTGTGTGTGTGTGTCTGTGTGTGTGTGTGAAGAATCACCTTTAGTGTACACCATATTTTTTCCCACATTTGACATACGTCAGTTCCACACGTGTCCACAGGAGGCAGCAGACCGTTGCTCTTCGTCCCAGATGGTAGCATCACGATGTGTGACCAATCGGGAGCGACCCAGAGTCGGCCCAGAACTTTTCAGAGGACAGTTCCACACAAACACCAAAGAGTTCTCCTAAGCTGCACAGAGGTCACCTCTTTCTGCTCTTCGGGGAAAATTCTGGCACAGCGGCGCTCGGCTGATTCCCACGAGGGCCCCCGCAGGGACACGAGTGATGTTCACGCTTTAAAGAAGCCGGCCAGGCTGCACATCAGGCTCGCCCGACGAAGGCACAAAGAAGTTGGGTCTGTGATTTTTGGATGTAATTGGCGACATTGAGAGGGTTTAAAAAGTGTCTGAAGAGATTACCCGACATTCTGACATTAATCCTCATCATTCTACGTGTTGTTCGACATTAAAGCACCCACAAACATACAAGATTAATTACAACATAAATCCATGTTCAGTTGATATCGGGAATATTTTATTCCAGTGGCTGTCAGGTCAATCGGTAAAATCATTCAAAATCAGCAATTTCACATTTTTGGGAAACAATGTTTGACATCTGGGATTCTTCTTTCTCCCAGGTGTCCACTCCCGTCTCTCGCTCCGGCCATACCCACAGAGAGGTTTGGATGTTAGGGGTCACGTCAGGTAGCTTATCCGATGTGACCTCCCAGGACTGGAACGCCCTCCCCTACAAATGTGGGTGGAGTTAAGGGCCCGCGGGTGGGCGTGGCTAAACTGGATGTAATATACAGTCATGTAACTCGTCCAGACATATTGAAAATTCCTCTGACAGGATTTCCCCATGAGCAAGCCCCCTCTCTCCTGAAACAATGAGCTAAATCCAGGCCAGACTCGGCTGCACCAGGGATCGTATCTCTGGATCTCATCACTCCAGTGCCGAACTCTGCACATAATCTATAACAGAATCCTTCAGAAAATACCCAAAAGACACAATTATTACCCTGAAATTGCTGGACCGTGTTCTCCTACAGTACATGATGTGTTCTGCTGTTATCTTCACAGTTCAGAGATTATGGTATTATAGAGCAAAGGATGATTTTATTCTTTCATGGCACAACAATAATAGCTCAGATTAGGATTCAGGATCCTAATTTAGCTGATGAATCGGGATTTTGAACCAGTCATTGCTGAAGAAATCTTTAATGAAAAACATTCTGTTTTAGCGACTAAAATAAGACTGGGTCATTGGCGAGGACAACTCCGATCAGATGCACTTTTTCCTCATTAAATCTGGATTACAATGTGAGTGGGCAGTTAACAAAGCGTTGCTCTAGCTCGGTCACTCTGTGAAATGCAGAATTCCAGAAATGCAATGAAACGTACGATGAAAAAAGATATCTGAAGAGATTTCCGATCCAGCCTCTTATTTTGGCTGAACAAATAAGGGACTCTAATGCAGATTTCTGGGCTGTTGTTGCATACATTCCAGACCATGAATGTGGAGAATGCAAAATAATTTAGGTCAGTCAGTGGCTTTAATCGGATGAAACCAAATCACCATTATGTTTCAAAGCAGGTCACTTCTAATCTGGCAAACGGCATGTATCGTTCTTCGTTCTATCCATCCTCTAATCCTCAGTGTGACGGGCAGCGACATTAGAAAGATGGGAGCATGCAGTAAAAACAGCCCCCGCTGTCAACCGCAGACAGCCACCGCCAGTATCCATATCCAGTGTGAGTTAGAATGGAATTTACTGCAGGGATTTTAGACGGATGCTTGGTCAGCTGGTGCATTAAGCTCATGGTGGATAGACGAGAAGAAAGAAGGGATAACATCTGGACATGTAGAAGAGATGTGTGGTTTGTTTTTGACATGTTCAGTGATCGTCTGTCTGTCTGGAAGCTCAACATATGAGCAGACACTACAATAAAGATAACAGAATGTGACGTAAATCATAGTACAGTGTGGGTGGAGCTAGAAGCATTGCTGTCTCCTGATTGGTCACGGTACCTGTTTTATCAACAAAAGATTACTAGATGGCTGAAATCGGTGTGTTTGCATGGAGGGAAAGCCCCTCAATGTCTGGATAATCCTCCTATGCCTCAAGAATGCCTGGAATGCAGTTATTACATCAACAATGACGGTAAACAGTTGCTGGCATAAAACCACATGGCTGCCTAACAAACACAGCTGCCAGGTTAAAATAGGATATTACACAAAAGCCCTTAATAGTAGAGCAGAGCTGGAAGTCAGAAACTTGGTCGCAAAGTCCCAGATGTGACGGGAAGACTTATTTTCTTCTTATGCAAAGGGCGCTGTCGGTAAGTGACCATATCTGAAACCAGTCCAGCACATATTCCTCCAGCATGGGCGGTTGCCAATGACAACACAGGTGAGCAGCAGTACAAACAGGACAGACAGATGGTTCTGAAGAGAGAGTGTGTGTGTGTGTGTGTGTGTGTGTGTGTGTGTGTGTGTGTGTGTGTGTGTGTGTGTGTGCTTGATTTCCAACGTATGTGGCAGTCCAGCGTGGTGATTTCACTGTTCTTGGGTCCCACAGCTTTAATCTTAAAGTCAATTATAAGCAATAAATTGGAATTAGCAATTAAAGGTTCCACAGCAATTATTATATTATATTTTAGAATGAAATGCATACAAAAAAGAATTTCCAACAGTAAAATATAGTTTGGTGATCAATAACTTAATACCAACGTTAATCAATAACATTGCACTCTGTATCGACTCATTTCCTTTTAAACCCTATTTATCATATTTGATCAACTTCCAGGAGACACTAACTGCATCGGTCAACAAATCTGCTCATTGCTTGCAAACATTGATTTCATTCAAAAATAATGAACCGGGCGTGGATTGGCTCCCTCTTCAGCACATTAGGAGACGTGTTCATCTGCTCCTGGAGCTGCCGTGAAGACTCTGATGCATTGACTCCCTGTTGCCTCCAGCTGGTCTAAGAGCCATCTTTGAAACCACGTTTGTCATCATGAATTTGGCACTGCGGTTCGTATGAATGGAGCAGGAAGTGCGTGTGTCAGAACTGGGGTCGATTCGCCGCGCTTCCTCCGAGGATATAAATGGAGCGTAAGAGGATAATCCCTTTCTCTTGAAAATCCATCATCAAAGGTCCTTCCATATTCCCAAAATGATGTAATTCGCTTTAACTGGTCTCTTATGCCGAACTGAGCGCAGCTCGGGACAGCCCGACATAAGAAACCATTAAAGGTCCCAATATGGATCACTTCAAATAGCGTGCGTCCCATTTATTTAGCACAAATCCCAGTGAGACGCTCCATCAAGTAAGGAAGTGCTGAGACATTCAGAGGTGGATAGTAAATTATTTATTATTTCTTAATATTTTCTTTTCTTTGTAGCTTATTCACCCCATTTGTTCGCAAAGGTAATGTAAGTTTGAGAAGTTCTCCTGGCACGCGACACAGATGAGAGCTCACCAGGCATCATCATGGAGAAACAGTTGCAGGTAGATTGTTTCTGAAGTTTGATTAACCAGCGGTATTGTGATTTTGACAGCGCCCCTTAAGATCCCTTTTTAAAAATACTTTTGGAAGAAAATCTCAATCCATTATGTTTGTTAAAGAACCAACAGGTACAAAAACGTAAGGAGGGGGTGATGAAGCCATGGATGGTCGTCAACACATTTGTGGAAATGCTTAATTAGGCAGCATAAACAGAAGATGACTGTCAGTGTGATGACAAGCCCTCTGAAGAAAACCAGCATGAACTGTCAGAATGACCTAAAACATGCCAACAAGGTGAAAGAACACGCATTAACACACATTCTGGTGTGAGGTTGAGTTTGTGACAACAGGTGTGAAGATAATTATAGTACTGGTTTCCTGACAAATGGGAAAATTGCAGAAGTTTCTATGGTTTTCACGGAAGAATGGCTTAAAAGAATTCTTAATGTGAACAAGATGCGTCAGACACCATGAAAATTGCAGCACATTGTCCTCTGATGTATCATCAGTTCATTCGTTGTCGGGTGGTCTCGCTGTAATGGAGACCTGAATGAAAGATGCGCTGCTAATAATTCTACTACATACCCGATTTTCAAAGTCACAGCGTGACCTCATCACATCACGGTTGTTTGGCCAGTGGGCTGTGTTAGCAAAAGTGGAAAATCGTTGCTAAAACACACCCCCTCAGTAACCATTAGTTCCATTCCAGCACTCTCCGAATGGGCCCAGTCTACAAAGACATCCGCTAAATCGTGGTTTGGTCTCAGCATTGTAGACACTGGGCGACCTTCTTCATCACCCCACTGCTCAACCAATACCTGGGTACCAGTCTCAGCAGGGACGCCCAGACCCTCCACCAGCTCCTCTGGAGGAAGTTCCTCACCGGCTGAGAACAGAGATGTGATCTCTGGACTATTTTTCTGAATACGTATCCATATTAAATGAATGCTTCAGAATAATAACGTTTTTGGTGGGACATCTGGGACTTCAGAGGATCACTTTCAATGTCAAAATATTGCGTCTGGTGCTATGCCTGTGGAGCTTGGGGGGGGGGGCAAGGAAAGATGTGAAATTTCTGCTTTTTGTGCCCCAGTTTGCTAGGAGGTTGCACCATGCTGTCATTGATCACCTTCAGCAGCTCCTTCACTACAAATACAACCAATTTGATAAAAGGACAAAACTTCCACCAAGGTTTGTGTAAGGTTATCGCAACTTGAAGGCTTGAAGGAAAGTGTTGATGGGTGTTTGTTTGCGGGCCAGGCCTCATTTTTTGATTTGCCATCTGGGTGGCTGGGGCCCACTTCTCACTACGACAGCAGTCTTAAATGGTCCAGCCCTCCCCAAATGTGCCTTTTATGGCTAGATCCCAACACACACAGATGAGGTTTCCCCCCTCAGTGATCAGATGGAAAGTGAAATAAGCTTTGAGGGCAACCCAAACATATGCTAACTGACCCTTGCCTGTGTTGAAACGTTTGGGTCCACGGGGGAACTGGCTCACAAAAAAAACCCCTTCTGTCCACATTATCATGCCCACACTGTAGATGATCCACGATCCATTGACTTCCACAGGGATGAGGAGATGCTGCTCCGCCTCTTCAAATGTTCGTTTATGCAGCGCTGTCTTGAAGCGCCACCTCGCCAGCGGGACAACGTTGGCAGACGGGACGAAGACGTCCTCGCGAAGTAACTCACCACGGACACAGTTCAGCTAGCAAATAAAAAAGGAGCCGTTCAAAAGCCACAGGAATGCTTTTGCCTCCCCTTCCCAAACGCGAAACGCTTTAATGACTGCACATTAAATCGAGCGTCCGACGCAGTCGAGTGCACAGCGGTGTCGGGAACATTTGTGACAGCCAACTAAAACAAATACGGTGCTCTGTTTTTAAATGTGACTGTCATAAATGGAAGCACAATGTGCCTCATACACTACATTTGTGCCGCCTGTTTGCCCTCCAGTTGTCAGAAATGGCACACTAAAATACTAAAAGAGACAAAATGAGTCATTAAATGAATAATTATGTAGCTGTAAGCTGTAATGAGGGTCCGTCCGGTGATCACACAGGTCATGTTCAGACCTCCAACGGGCTGAAAATGACAAACCTTATCTCGCGGCTGGCAGATGAGGATAAAGTGGAGCGATAAGGACCGGCTGCAGATGCAGAGCAGCTGAGACGGGCTGTGAAATGATCTCCAACACACAGCAGCATCTGGAATCAGCCTGTCATTAAATGCATTAATCATGGCGTGACGGTAAATATGGAGGCGGCGAGAGGCCGATCGGCGTCTCAGAGGGCTGCAGTCAGAGATTTATTTGTGTCCGCCTCTCACGAGGGGATTGGCAGTGTCTTCGCGGGGAGCTCGTCTTTGTCACTCAGCTCAAATTAACAGGAGCGATCTCTTTTTTTTTGTCATTAAAAAAACAGACCTCAGCTGGGTTTTCTGTCCCACCAGGATGGGGAACAGCTGACGACTACATTCCTATCATTTAAGGTCTTTACAGGGGTCCGAGAGGCAGGATTATGGTCTGCCAGTCCAACGCCGCTCACACCGAAGGGGAGAACGTGCATAAAGACGCCATTTCTCCGTCGAGAGGCTGGAGTCGGCGGAGCACGGCGTCCACTTCCTGTTGACATTAGAGCCGCGGCTCCCTGGGTGGCGCGGGCCTCTGTGATGTGACGCCTTTAATTTAGCCCGCCGAAATGAAAGAGCGCGTGGAAACAGGGATGTGAGGCGAAGACAGCAGGTTCAGATTAATGGCACAACACTCGTTAAAGTTTCTTTTTAGATCTGGAAGTCTCCCTCTCATTTAGCTGCTTTGTCAGTGTTTAAGACTGGCTAATGCGCCGTAATGAGAGCCATAAATCAACACCGTCTCACACAGATAGTATCCTCTCTACTGGATTTATTCAGTTGTTTGGGTAGAAAATGAACACCATGAAATATCAACCTTGAGACTAATTAACTCTGTTACCAGATAATTACAGTAATCAGTAAATGCAAGTTTGAGTTATAGGTTATTTTCTAACAGTAATTAAGCTGTTCTGGTATTGTCTTCTGCCAAAACATTATGCCAAACATGCACAAAAAGGTAATATAGTTATATAAGCATGCCTGCCTTTGAGGTCAGAAAACTGAAGATGTTTTTGAGCTGGTTTTAAATGGGCTTGGAAAAGCTGGATTCAAGGTCAAGCTTTAAAACCCTTTTTCTTTTCAAGCGCAACCAAAAGAACGGATCAGCGTAGCAGAAGGAAGGAGCAGGAGCAGCTCCCATTTCATGATTTTGCTGTTCCTTTTACTGATATTAATTTCTATTCTGATTACAACAAAGGAAACGTGCTAATTATCATAATTGTAATAGTCCATCAGTTAAGATGAATCGGTTAGAGGTTGAATCTTCCAGAGTTGAACTACTGAGCAGAACTTAACATTAACGGCCTTTCTAAAGTTCATATAACAGCAGGCACAAGTATCAGCTGCTGAATTGAGCTCTGTGTGGAGTTTTTATGGCTCTGCAGGTAATTACAAGCTTCCAGTAAAATGGCCAGACCAGTACTCTAATTAACATGCATATGGGGAGTTATTAGCATCAACTGGGGGCGAGCGTCTGCTTCTGCCAGCTCTCAGGTGTCGGACTGCATACAAAGGCCGGCCACGGTGTCATTTCACCGCAGTGAATAGTAAAAGTTTGCCCGCTGGTCATCTGATTTAGCTCAGCCAATAGGAGATGTCCACATAATTGATAATATACAGCAAAAGTTTTTGATGCATACAGAACCACAAAAGTATAGTAGGCAGTGATTGCATATGGACGTGCAGCATGAATTCAAGAAATTGCAGCCTAGTAGTCAACGCCAGCACTTTCTGTCCCTCTGAGTTACGCTGGCCTATAATTTACTCAAACGCATGCTGATACATTAGCGGCAAGTACGTCATTAAAGTTGAGGTACACTTTCAAGTTGCTGCCCAAGTTGCCATCAGAAGCATTGCTATTATACAGAGTGACTCATTATAAATGCATTAGTAGGACCAGGAAGTAGCTGCGCTCAGAACTGCCAGCGAGGTCACAGCGTCTACACATCAGACCGGCGGAGGGGCGACAATGTGAACATTCTGAGCGTGGCACTTTCGAGGTGTTTTTAAGGAAGCAACAAAAGTCAGCGTCAGTAAATCATCAGACCGGTGCATTTCCAAACTGCGGCGTGTCTAAACAAATCTGTGGCAGTGCCTCTGTGGATGACGCTGAAAATAGAATAGCTGACTTTTTCATTAGCCGTCCAGAAAACAAATCAAATATTCCTGCACTCTGGTTTTGCCCCTTCAGCCTGTCATTAACATAGTTATGAAAAAAGATGAGGACAGTAAACGGCGCCTTGTGGCACCCCACAGGTTTTATTCTAATTATATTTGGGGTTTTTGGTGCCTTAAAACTCAAACACTGGACCTGATTTTTTTTTTTTCAGTTCTGCGCAGATTCAACAGATTTAATATCTCTTTTCCTTATACTTCAGTTATCACTGTCAGGACTTCAGGAGTGTAATAACAGTGTAATACCTGTCAGCACTCTCCACTCCTGCCGGTCAGTAATGATGAATCTTGTGCAGAATGTGCATTAGTGCTGGGGACACTCCCTCAGAGTGTTATAAACTGAAAGATTTCCTCTTCACTTCCTTGTATGAATAATAAATGTCCGACCACCATAAACCTGACTTCCTATGTTGCATCAGAAGATGGATTGGAACACCGAAGAGCTCCTCCTCCAAATGTTGCTGCGGTGAGATTTAATCTGGCAGACGGGAGAACACAGAAGGACTGACCTTTGCTTTCTCTACTTCCTCTTGATTCATGGGCCATCATGATGGTAACTTAGACTTCTTTGTCCTAATCAAACATTTTTTTTTCAGCATTTTCAGAAAAAGTTGCAACCAAATTATGCAAACAAATTCACTATTTACTACTGTTATGGTGAGAAAAAAAAAAAACGTGTGTGTGTGTGTGTAATGGCAGTAATAAATGAATTAGCTGCGATCACTCATAATTCATAAACATATTGTAAAATTTCACCTCATCTCCATTTGCATGAGATGAGGCTGTAGTTGCGTGATGATGGTAAAATCCATAAAGTCCAGACTGAGTTGGCCTTCTGACCTAAACGGGTTCAGACGAGACTGAACTAAATATTTATTTTACTTTATCTTCTTGAATTCTCTCCTTGTAATGGTTGAAGAAACACTCAGTTCCAAGCTGGGAGCTCCCACTGTGTGAATGGCTCATTATTGATCTGTCCACACAGCAGAAGTGGAACTTAAACGCAGTTCAGGCTTTTGTCAGCGTCACCCTCTGCTTGGTTGAACAAGCAGAGTGGTTGAAATGCTCCACTGGCAGACAAAACGGCCATAAAATGGCCAAGATCCCAGCAGAGCTCCACAGAGGTGGCATCACATAAAAGAAATTATACTGGTGAGCTGTGGCCATTCTAACTGGTTTTGGCTATTTATCTTCCGTCATTGCAGTTTCAATCAAATCCAAAACATTCCTGGTTGTTTTTCTGCTGATTTATTTTCCTTATTATGCAAGAAAAACACATCAATTTCGAACCCGGCTCTCATTTCTCTTTTCTGCTATACCAGACAAACGGGATTGTTTTTCCCAGCAGTGTGTGTTTGGACATCCAAACCCAGCGATCCCCTCAGCCTGGCAGCATGCTGATTTTCTGTGTGGTTTCTACAGCCCTGGATTTCCACTTAATGAAATCACGGCCGCGCGAGGCTCGGTCGGATTCCGTCGTTGGGCTGCATCCCGCCACGCGTCTCACCTCACCCTCAGGTAATATAAACATGTGCAACTCTAACAGCTTGAGGATTTGAGGCTGAATATCACAGCAGAGCGTCTGCCTAAAAAACTCTGCAAATGTAGCTTTCCATCAGGCACCACACCTTTTTTTCCTTGGTTCCTCCGTGTTGATCATCAACATGCAACTTGCAAATGTCTAATCACGAACACCCCCCCCCCCACCCCAAAGAGGAAAAAGAGTGGCTCCAGACGCCTCCTCACATTATTAAGATCCTGCCGGAGGCAGAAATGTGTCAAGAATGTACTCATGTGTGTCAACCTGTCACTGTCTAACGTGTGTGTGTACGGTACTCATCAGTCTTATGAGAACTTTCTCAATAATCTACATCAGTTAATCCATTAACTTTGCGTTACGAGCTTTACCCACACATCTTCCCATCCCCTCAGCTGTCCGTCAAGCCTCTGTGTTAATCTACCTCAGATTAGCATTGTCTTCCTTGACTATGTCTCCTTACGGACTAAATTTGCAGCTAAAAGGAAACTGACACGCACCCTCCTGTCTACGTCGTCCACGTCTGTGACCTCACGGTGCGCCACCAGGTGGTCGGGAGAAGAACAACTAGTCGCATGAGAGGTCCTCTGAGGTTTTATGATGAAGTTTTCAGCAGCATTGGCACTTATTTGGCTCGCAGTTCTAATTAAGTACAGGTTATAACACCGACTAACAATGAATCCAGAGACCTGCACACACTTTATTTGATGAAGCCGCCTCCTGACTTAATGAAGCAAAAACCAAAGAGGTGAAAAGCCGTTATGGCCGTTGTGTTATAATGAATAGATCATCCAAACAAAGCGATATGTTCGGCAGGAAGTAAGCGACTGCTTGTGGCTGAACTTTTTCCAAGCTGGAACCCCGCGTGGGCGTCCGACAGGACTGCCGGGCTGGAGCGTGGCGAACAGTGGCACAGCAGAGTGATGGAGGTCAGGAGGTCATTTATTATTCATGGCCAGGCGAGAGGGATGATGATGATGTCGCCGCACCCTTCGTCTCTGAGGGGGCTGCAGCCTCGGTCATTCCATAAAACGTGTCAAAATATTGACGTCCGGCAGGAGCCCAAGACCCCGCCGACCCCCGGGATGTGTGGAAAATTGCAGATGTCCTCTCAGTCGAGGCAAACCGCAGTAGCATTAAGACGTCTCAGTCAGTTACGTTGAAGGCGAGTAGCGGAGAGCACGTGCAGCTAATGAGGACAAGCTCAAAAACGCTCCCGAATCATTCTCAGAAATGTGCACCGGCCAAAGCGAACCTCGTGCACGCCGGGGATCTGGATTCCCAACGGGAATTGAGATAATATGTTTGAATTTGGCTGCCCGTGCTTTATCTCGCCTGGCAATGTGGGATTTTCCATTACCGGGAGGAAGCGGGAGCAGCCAACCTCAGAGCCGTAATCCCTGTAGCTTTGCTCGCTAAGATGGACAGATGGATTTCACCCACACTTCTTTCAGGAAAAGCAAAGGAACAAACACCATCTTTGTTTTATAAACAGCCCATAAAACAGCCCAAGAGAGACAATACGTCTAATATATAAGCATCTTGATAATTGCGGCAGAATAACCAGCTATGAACTCTGTGGGAGCTCTGGCTTAACACTGCCCCTTCTTTTGCTCGTCTTTCCTCACTTCTCCTGCTCTTCCGGCTTTAATCTGGCAAGTGTGAACTACAAACGGAGAGGAGAGAATGGTACATGTCTTTGCACCATGGGAGGAGAGATCCACATTGGTGTGTGTGTGTGTGTGTGTGTGTGTGTGTATTTTATTTTTTAATGACTAGCAGCGTTGGGCTCAGCGCTGTTCCACCTGACCTGTGAGGACCCGGTTTGCTGGAGTGTGTCATCACCAAGATCCAAAAGAAAAAGCCAGAACTGCACCAAAGAAATGCTGGATGCTGGTTTTCCTCCGATGTGGGGGAAGCCCTGAACAAGCCCCTGTCCAGTTCCTTCCTAAATTACGGAATATGCGGTCTCGACAGCTGCTCAGAGCACCACAGCTCCGACCCAGGCGGTGAACTTTTTATCCAGCTCCCCTTACTCTGGTTTCCTCCCACAGGCTAAAAACGTAAAAACGCTGGGTTGACTGGAGACCCTGAGATGCCCCTCAGTGTGAGCGTGTGAGGGAGCAACCATGCTGATTTGGAATTAACCGCGGTTTAAGGAAAATGGACGGACGGTTGGAAAGGTCATAAAGCACTTGTACTTGTAATTATCCTACTGGACCGTGAAAGGTCAGCTTCCACGAGCAGCCCGGAGCGCCGCTTCCTCAAAGACACGAACAAATCAAGAGGTTAGAATGCAATAACATTGCATCATTCCCAGAAATAACATCAACAAAACACTTTCATCATCAAAGCCAAACTACAGAATGCAGGTGCTTCGCTAAAATCACCCATAAAACCAAATCAGTAATCTGAGAAATGTTTTCAACTCTGGAAGAGCTAAAGTGAAGTGACTGAAGTAGATTAATTCCATCACTTTGAGCTAATTACAATTCAGGAGCCTGTTGGGTATTACTGGTCCTCATTAAAGGGCTCTGTTCCTGAAGTGGATAAGCACTCAAAGGTTGTTGCCATTTCATCACCAATCCAGCTGTATTACTTATTTTTTATTTCATTATTTTTGAATGGCCTTCAAAGCGAGTCATGGTGCCCTTTCAAAATGTCTCCGTGAGGGTTTCTGAGCGTTAAAATCAGCACTTTTGCCGGTGCTCAGAGCGCGTTTTCCCAGATTAGATGGCAGTGATCGTCAGGAAATGTCTCCTACAGCTGCAATCAGCCGAGGTTCTGAAGTCGCCGTCATGACTCCATTTCATAAAGTTCAGAATGTTCAGAAAAGTGCAGTTCAGTTTTGTCTGGTTTGTAGATGTGAAGGGACTCCGGAAAGATGGCTCCATGTAGAGTGCTTCTTTGATGTTTTAGGGAAAGGGTTTCTGAGGAAGATGGAGAATGAAACATCAAAGACATCAAAGCAATTTAGACTGTATTTTCTTCTGTAGATTCTTCAACCTGTAGTTTTCCCTCTAAATGCTGATGGGTAAAGAAGCAGAGCTGCATTTACACAGACACGTGGTTTAAATATTCTGCTGTGCTCCATCTCCATCTTCAGCTCATCATCAGCAACTTCCTGTCACAGGTTCTGGAGACAAATTCTGACAGCATTCTGTCAATAACAGCATCAGTTTCTGAGACAACCCAACATCCTGGCAGGGTATGTGAAAAGGTGGGGGGGGGGGTGGGGGGTGCGCATCCCATCCGGCTCGGTGAACGCTGCTAATGGGGGTGAGGGTGCCGCTATAGCAGCCCAAGAGAGTCTTGTTTAATCCTGCAGATGTGTCTTATCAGTGTTTTCCAGTTTTTATGACTTCCTCTGCTCAGTATTCTGAGCGCCCCCCCCCCTACCCACCCCGTTCCTCAGCTGATGCTGTTGGTGGCTGTTATAAACTTTCCGAGGTCTTCAGAGCACATCGTACATCATTGATGCACACCTACACCATCAAACTCAGGCTGAACCCCAAAGCAGAGAGTAACATTTTATGATTATCGGTTACCGATTAATCATTTAAAATGTCATAACAGGAAGAAGAAGCCTACCAAAGTAAAGATCCCAAAGCAGGTACCTTTTTGATGTTTTCTCATTATAGAATTTGACTGTTGTTGGCTAAAGTTTAATTGTACAATTAAAAAATAAATCCCCTAGGCTTTTGCATTCTGCACGTTTTCTTGCTTTATTTGCTGCAGGGCCCTCAGGAGGAGGGTTACTGACACGGGCTAGCTGCGTAAATGTCACTGAGACAGTCCCTGCCATACACACAGACAAAACCCACAAAAAATGGCCCACTCGAGTGAGGCTGGTGTTTTTCAAACGTCAACAATAGATTTTGAAAAGTTCTCAATGGTGCTCTTTATGATATTAATGCCAGCCCAGCTTTGAGTTATTGAATGGCTCTGGTCTTTGACGCACAATTGCATTTATTCTAAAAAAAGATTCAAATGTTTTTTATATCCCTCTCGGACAGGATTCAAATCAGAGTAATTCATAAAAGGAGCTGCAGATAGGTCCGTTTCCTCATGTCAGCAGACAGGTTCCAGGCAAAACGGAGGCAAATTTTGTCTGAGATCATCGCATGCTGTGATATTTTTTCTTTCACCAACCTTGTCAAGATAATTCAGTATCAAAGACTTTTTATTCAGTGCTAACAAAAGCAGCGTGACTCTTCAAAAACGGGCCAGCGTTTGGAGATAATTATTTTGTCCAATTCTGTCAGGTCCATGTTGCAATTAATTGAAAAGATGATCATTTACAGTGATTCTTTTTTTAAATGTGTAAAACAAAGAAACACACTGTGGATATTTTCATCATCATTTGGTGCTCAAATATGATGCAAATTTTCCGCAGCTAGTTACTTTGCTGATAAAGTTTTATCCTGCTCAAGATGAGGTCAGTCCCCTCCTGACTGATCCTTTCATTAGTACAGCTAAAAATAAATCTCTGTAATCAGAGAATCACAGTTTCTTTTATTCACTTTTGTCCACTCAGTCATCAAAGAATTGATTGTCTCTAATTCAGGGTTGGGTGCCTCGTGACATTTTTCCCTTTTCATTTTAAGTGCTGATTGATGACACGCCCAACAAAAGTGATAATTAATGGCATTTAATTTAAAGTGAGTGGAAACATTTTAGCTACTACTGTCATTATACTATGATGTGTTATAGACTCCATCTTTCACCATGTTTATTAAAATGTAGTAACAACTAACAAGCGAATGTGCTCACCTGATAACCTTTGAGCCAGAATACTGTTTTTGAGGTTTGAGTTAGTGGATAAATATCATCATATCATCTGCAAACAAGAAGCACAAACAAGCATACCGCTGTTGTGACCAGCTGTCCTGTTGGCCTGCCCACCAACAGTGATTTTTCTTCCCATTACCGGTCACGTGAAGTTGTTGGCCAACAACAGGAAGCACGTTTACCTGCCAATAAACAATGTTTATCATGTTACCCGTGTTCCCACACTTGTACACTGAAGCAGACGTAACTGCAAATGTAGAAAAACTCATCATTGGGGAGACCACAGACATTTGTTTTGAGATTTATCAAATCCAATTAATTTTCTTAATAATGTGGTTTATCTTTAGATTTTACGTGACTGTTCTTTCTGGCCTTAACTGATCTATTTTTTTTCTCCATTCCTCCCCTCTAAATGTGATTGAAGACCTGCCTGTTAAAATTTTCCATCTTGACTGTCTAAATTGAATCACCGCCTCTCTTTTCCTTTTATATGCTGTAGATGAATGCACATGAATTGTGTCTTTACGTTTTCCTCCTCCCTGTTTATTTGATTGTCTGCTAGCCTCCGACCCAGAAACAGGAGCAGCGTTCTTTCCGGCTAATTTTACAGAGCTGGTTCTCGCCGGCCCTGGTCCTTGGAGGTCACCCCCCGTCTTCCCAGCCCTGCGTTCATCAATTGGTCAGTGTTGGGTTAATGTCATTGTTTTCACTTTGGGGTGGCAGTGTCTTCTGAAAGGCCTGCAGGCTTTCAGGCGCTCACAAAACGTAAAGATTAGGACTTTTCTATTAGTGTAAATGATCAATACTGCAAGCATGAGAATGTGTGTAAGTAACCATAACACACAGACACGCACACATGCGCCACAGTTGCAGTCTACTTCAGAAGAAGACATCCCTGAGTAAGTCAAATAACTCGGAGGCCAGTGGAGGCTGCCAGGAGAAGGTTGTATGGAATGAGTTTCAAAGGACGAATCAGGGGCAGCAGGAACAAATCCAGCGTGGACTCAGACCGACATCCAGAACATGAGAGCTTCAAAAACCAGAGGATGTCAGGCTTTTTGTCCAGGTGAAGCTTTGGTGCTCTGGGAGGAGAGGAAGTCTCTCCTCGTCCAGACTGAACCTGTTCAAGCTGATAAAAATGAACTAGATAAAACAGCATTAAAGCGTTTTCATAAAAGCAGTGTCAACATTAAAACTCAACCTGTGAGAAAAAGGTTCAAGCCAGCGGCCTTTGGCAAGGAGGGTGTCGGTGTTGGCATCAGATGCGTTACATGTGCTTCCTCTCCCTGGCTGTGAATGAAACCACTTTGGTTTTTGAAGGAGGATCCTTCATGGAGAGCCACAGCCAACCACCATAGGACAGGCTCAGTGGATGTTCTGGGCTCCAGGATCTTCATCATGGTCCTCCGTGGTCCCTGTGTTTTAATGTTTGTTGGGTCCAGTTCTGTCTTCAACCAATCATCTCTGTTTATGTGTTTATTGTTGAATTTGATGACAAATAGAAATGTCTCCCTCATGTATTCTCGTACAACAGTGGCAGAAATGTGAGTTCAGCTGTAACCAAACAACAGGAAGAGGAATTATATCGCCTCAATAATCAAATTAAACTAAAATAATACCCTTGTTTTGCTGTGAGCTTGAACTACTGATAAGTAAAAAATCTTAATATGATGACATTTTTAAATGTGGATTTGCTTTTCTTGAGCTGTGGTGCATCGTCCAATAAAAACAGTCCAATAAAAACCCAATAAAACAGATAATCTGGTAAACAACAGTTTAATATGGGGTTGCAGTGGCACAGCTGCGGCTAATGTACATTTGATGACCTGTGTCCTGCTGCTCTAACAGCCTTTTGTGATATTAGAGCCTGGAGTTTGTCAGCTC
The DNA here is from genome assembly GCA_911728415.1 of Lagocephalus sceleratus. Lineage (NCBI taxonomy): Eukaryota > Metazoa > Chordata > Actinopteri > Tetraodontiformes > Tetraodontidae > Lagocephalus > Lagocephalus sceleratus. The sequence continues at coordinate 13,498,806 of CAJVRN010000232.1, read as the reverse complement.
TCTGGCCTCCATTTATGGCTGCGCTCTGTCATCTGAATGGCCTTTCTGCTCGACTGTCTGTCCTCATCACATAGCCGGTGATAATGACAATCCAGTCTGCTCTTTATAACACCGGAGCAACACACACAAGAGTGTAACTACTTTCATTTATAGTTAATGCAAATTATAGTAGAGAGATTCCAATAAAGCTATTCCAAATCTATTACCTTTAGTTTTACAGACCTGAAAACCGATTTAAAATTAAAATAGAATAACTGTTAGGATTTAAGAGCCAAAGCTAACACTTTCAGATGTACAAGAACTTTTAAAAATAACCCAAAATGTTTCTGTGGAACATAAAGAATATTGGAAGCATACATCCAGACCACCAGGGGGCAGAAATAAAGCTACCTCAAGACAGGAACTGGTGGGTTTTAAAAGAAAACTTTAAAAAACAGCTGCAGAACATCTTAGAATGTGATTGAAGGGTAGCATCTGAACTGGACTACTCTTCCATATTTTTTTCTTACCAGTAAAACTTCCTATCTTCCTGTCACTTTACTGGTCAGATGATTGAGAGTCATGACTGTGGGGGGGTGATAGGAGATATGGCTGATCAGATTCACTCTCAAATCTGGAGTCACTCCTCCTGCACAGGGCCTGATGCCGCATCATAAAAGATTATTACCAGTATAAAGGCCACGGCCCCATCTCTGCTGAAAACGACCTCGTTGTCTCCAGGACAACGTTGTGCTATTGATTGATTACCCAGCTGTGGCACAGAGGTTCTCTGGCAGGGGGGGGTCTGCAGGTACATCTGAAATCCTCATATACAGTAGAATGAACGACCTCCTACAAAGGTCATGTAGTGACCCTTAATCCAGTGTATAAGTCAGGCCTTTCAGAATAAAAGCCAGCTCTTTTACTTTCAACGTTGATGAGGAATATCGGTTATTTGTGTTTGAGGAACATTGAGGAATAATTTGTGTGCTTGACTGTGAGGAATAAAGTGCCACGGTATAAACACACAGCTCTCAGCTGGAGGCTCCCATCATCCTCCAGAGTCACTGTTTACGCGGCGCTCTTCTGCCGATTCAACAACAAAGCGCACAGCCGTCACCCTCAAACTGAAGCACCCAGCGATAAACACGGCAGCTTGACAATGTGATCCCACAAAAACATCCCAGGAGAGACACCGAGCGAGAGAAGGCAACTGTGGGGGGTCTGCGGCAACACTGGTCCTGAGAGCGCCGTTTAGTTTGCTGATCAGGACCCTGAAATTAAAAATAAATAAATAAATAAAAACAAATGCTAAATAGCTTTCACCCTCCCCTGAGGTGGGAACAGCTTTTCAGTTCTGTCCCACTGCAGCCCCACACACAGAGTAAGCCCTGCCCACCAACAAATCCACGGCCACTGTAAAGCCACGGCCACTCAAACACCTCTTGCACGATGCTACATTGGGGATGGTTTGTGGTCCCTCAGTTTGGTTTCCTAGAGCTATTATGTTTGAGCCCTTGACACGTTTTCTCCTACGAAATAGGTGTTGTCATCGCTTTTACTATCGCCATCGTATTTGTTGCCTTTCCTGGCCGAATCCCCACCAGGGTGTGAAAACACTCGTCCATTTCATCCATCCTCATTTAGGCTTTCTCTTCTCTTCATCTTCTCTACATGCCTTCGATCTTTTTCTAAAAAAAAATGCACCTTTATGCCAGATTTTTTAATTCTATAACCTGATCAAGCACAGGAGGCGTAATCCTCTTAAATAAATCTCAACAGGAGGGGAACGTGGGGAGTAAACATCTTTTGTATGAGGAGCTTTATTCTTCAACCTGTGTGCGGCGCACTGATGAAATGTTTGTGCAGATTTAATCAAAGAAAACGGCGACTCTGCAGTGGGCCGGCTTATATAATCAGCTATTGTTTTATTCAAGGGTACTCCATCTAAATGCCGACATGAATTTAGGTTTTCAAGGCCTCTAAATGATGTTTCTGGTGCAGAGCTGGGGGCTAAATGTGGGATCTGTGTCTTTTGAGTTGATCACTGGTAATCAAGGGAATGGCTTGACTTCTTTTTTTTTTAACGTTTTGTTGTATTGCGGACCTCAATGACCTCCATCCTTCTGAAACAAAAGTTTTGGAGCAACCAGAAAAGAGCAATACGCTGAAAAGGAGACCGAGAACCCAGAGTTCTCAGGACCTCCAGCTGGGCTGAAGGCTCACATTTCAGCCTCCTGATCAAGTTCACTGGATGTCACCTTCATACCTGCTGCAACTGATATTAAAGTTCTCAACTTGGGGAACTTTTTTTTTTTTTATCGCGGTAGAATTTGCCAAAGCAGCTTTAAGGCTTACTGAGATGGATTATATGAGCTGTGTCAATATTTAAGTCTGGCAGCAGCAGAACCTTCTTTTGACTATAACACCATCCAGATATCTGCTCTGCACTGACAAAGTACAGACAAACAGGAAGTGTCTCAGCTGACAAAGACAGCGGTTCGGCTGCGCGCCACTATTTGAGTAGATTTGAGATCATATTCAGTTAAACGTCCTCAGGTACGCGGTGACAAGACGGACGCATATTTGTATAAACAGACACAAATATGCAGATGTGTTTTCCTAAGATGACTGTGCATTTATGGCTGCCTCTCCGAGTGTGTCAGCTGTATTATAAAGGCGGCCTGATGGGAGCTGGAGAAGGATGCGTCTCCACCCTCCATAATCCTAAATGTCAGCGCTCACGTCTCCAGCACCATAAACACTGATGAGACGGCGCTAAAAGAAATCATTTCACACTTTGCAGCTTCCAACGCGCCCCCAACCCCACCCCCTCTCTGCAGCTCGCTCCCGGTCATGTACATCTTCATCCAGATAATGTGTTAATCTTCTCCGCGGTTGGGAGGACGGCGTCCCCGGAGATCACTCTTCTATTTCATGGGTGGTATCCCACAGAAATAAGAGCAAGTGTTCGGATCCTTTAAATTACAGTCAATGTGAAAGCAGGCATTAGGAGGCTACTCCAGATGGACAGCAGACGTGATAGAAGACACCTCTGTTGTTATGGATGCAGGCATGGAGCAGGAGAAACTGCATTCATTCCTGTAACGTGTAGTAGATACCTAAGAAGAGGGAATTAGCAGATGTCCGAGGTAATGCCTTGAACCCTCGTCTCTGGGTGTCAGGTCGGTAGACGGGCTAATAACTTCTGTTGTTTTTCAACTTCACAAGAAAAGTGTAAAATATGAGCCTGAAGGTGTAGATTGAATTAAATTACTGCAGATCTACCACAGGAGAGTGGGGCTTTTTTATGCTTTCTTCTCTTTTAAGAGGTTCAAATGTTCTCTGAAAGACAGCTGTTGCAGAAGCAGATCTTTTCATTTCCTGAGAGGTGTCTAAAATAAAAATGCCCTGGATGAGGAAGCCTTACGAATGCAAGATATTTGAAATGGTATTAAAGATAACGCAGAAGCCCCCCATCAACCGGTCCTCTGAGCATTGTCCATAAATTGGTGATTTATTTTAAGTCTAATGAAGCATCTGAGTGCAACGTTAAGCCCGTGCATCTATTTTCCAGGAATACGCCCAGGACCGCGCTAACCTGTGCTGCATTAGAATTCAGCAAACATTTCTGAGTGCGAACGGAGGAAAGGCTCGTCTATTAAAGTGTTTTTGTCTGTAAGGCAGCGCTCCGTCACGAGCGTCCTCTGGAGAACGGCACCAGCCAACTTAGCTTTCTATTATGAAACCAACGGTTAAAAGAGCTGGCACCGAAATCCATCATTATTTTAGAGAAGGTATCTCTTGGAGCTAATGTGTGTGATGCCGAGGATAAGGCTGGCGTCTTCTGAGCAAGTTATTCCCACGGGCCCTGTCCCATTAACCTAAGCCATCATGGCGGAGTCTGTAATGCTGCTAATGTGTATTTAGCTGTGGGCTGTTTGAAATAAACATGTGCTACTGCTGCTATATTTGTCTTTTCCTCCCAAGAAGATGAAAAAGTGAGTCGGAATTTGTTGACACACGAGTGAACATCAACCTGAAATGGTGCTTATTAGTGGAGCAGCACAGGATCTTCTTCTTTTCTATGTTCCTGTGTGAATCTCAGTAGAGGAGCTATTTAACACCTTGCACCTTACGTGCATCGACTTCCTGTTTAGAACTGGGGAAACGGCTGACTCGCAGGTCGGTTGTTGTTCTGCAGGACCAGACCCGGCCAGCCCCCCGATTAGCCCGGGCTCCCATTTCTGCCGTCAGTTCCTACTGAAATCCGGAGAAATCCCGTCATTGGTTGCATTGTTTTACATCAGACGGACTTTGGGGCTTTGAGCCGAAGGAATCTGTGGTGCACGCCACCGAACGTCAGTGGTGCCTGAAAGAATTTCAGACTAAATGGAAGCAAAAGTCCCTCAAACACCCGTGGGAAGTCTGAATTATGCGCACATTGCATTTGTTCTCCCGAGTAAAGCGTTTAATTAAAGCCTGGCGTCGGGCTCGATTAAGGGGCTGAGGCAGCGGCGGTGGCGGCGAGTCGTGATGACGGCTGCAGGTCGCCTCGGTAACTTTCACAACAAAGATGTTAATGAGCCTAACTTGCATCGATCTGAAGACAGCCGATGTCCTCGTCGATAGCGTAGCGGCTCCACTGTCTTCTCCCCTTTCTCCAGGCCTTTTGCATCTTCATCTCGCCCATGTGTCCTGAATGCTGGCGTGCCCCTCCAAACCCAAACCGTGATTCGTCAGTGGATGTGAAAACATATCTGTGCTGACAGACGGCACATTCATCACACTACAGACCGGAGCTCAAGCGTTCAACCGAGCCGACGCGCGCGAAGATGAAGACGGAGAGCACGGTTTAGACCGAAGGGATGGGCCTCTCCATACTGCTTACAGTTACAGACAAGGTCATCTACACAAATGCATTTGAATTGTTCTCCTAATCTACACAATCACGGCATGAAAAACTACTCTGAATCACAAACACATGACCAAACCTGAGTTAATCCCTTGGAAAAACTCCCATTTTGCATTCTGCATTGGCCAAAAGTCCTGTTTCATTTGACTTTAAGATGCCTTTTCTGAATCTTTTAACACCTAAAGCCTCTACACCAGCAGGCTCAGGGTTCAAGGAAACATGAGTGTGATGTTTCTTTCTGCATCTATGTATTCAAAGCATATTTATGGCCATGTCCCCTGCCTGCCTCAAGGTCGGGTCCCTCTTCTCTGCTTCGCAGATCCTCACTTTGGACCAAGAGTTCAATAGTCTGCAGCTCTCGGGGTCACAGGGGCATAGAAAAACCATATCAACTGTGATAAGACGGCTGCTTCAAGTCAAGGTTTTAGATTTTTTTTTTTTTCAACTCCCTTGAATTTCTTGCCTCCGTGTGGAGAAAGAGGCTTTTAAGAGAGAGGGCTAAGCCCAAGAGAGTGGAGACATAATCTCACGACTGCGGGAGATCTAAATCTCCTCTCCTTGGTGATCTTGCGTAACTTGGTTCGACCCAGATAGGGGAAATATGATGATGTCAGAGTGTGTGGTGTTAATAAAGAAGCGAACACTTCAAGTGCACATTGCCTCTGTTTGTTTATCAGGCGTGAAAATGGAGTCAGAGGCCAAAACAGTCAGATCATGAATGATTCACTCAGCAGATATCATGATTCCGACACCCAAACAGAGGCTTTTGTAGGTAGATGCGACGCCCTCATGGGAGATTAGTATAATAGCTGTACAATAGCATGCAATTTTCACATACTTGTGTCAGTATTTGTGGTGTTTCAGCTCCAATTTGCCAGCACATTATGAGAAGAATGGCGATTTGTTTACCAATCCTGCATTTGTCAGAGTTACCGTCAACAGGAGGAAACCCGGAGAAGGACCCGGCTCAGATAATAATAGTAATAAAAAAGAAAATAATAAAAAAAAATACTTTTCATCTGGTTGTATTCCAGTCAAGTGGTTAACAATTAAATCATACAGTCCCCAAAATAAATCCCAAAGGCTTTTAGAAAAATGTCAGCTTCTGGTTTGTGACATTTAAGATGAAACTATGACTTCTGAATTTAAATCAGAGTGAACTTCACCAAAGCTCTGGGTGTCACAGCTTATATTGTGATACCAGGTCTGGATTCTGGATGTTAACCTAGCTGTGGTCGGTGTTTGGGTCAGATCCCAGACTCTCAGCCCTTCATTCCTCAGGCCTGGAGTCATCTGCAGCCTTTTTTTTCACCCTGAGCCTCAAAGAAAATGAAGAGTCGGTGTCTTCACTGAAACTTCCTGCAAACTTTCTCCAGACTTTTTTTAATAATAATATTTTAATAATAAAACGCAGAAATACTGCAGGTGGAACATTCTCTGACCGTGGCGCTGAATCGCCTCTGGTCTCCAGTCTGACTCTTCTGCTCTGTCAAATTTACAAAAACTGTGTTTTAACTCAGGGAGAAAAGGAAAAATAATGTGTGTTACAAGCATCAGCCTTTTTTAAAAGGTGCAAAAGGAGCTCAGAGGAGGTGTCTGTGCACAAAAGGAGCGCCTGATTCTCTGAGCCCTCAGCATTTGTCCACAGAGGGTCGAGACTGAATGTTATCTTTTATAGATTAAATGATATCTTTGCTCCAGGGATTGCTGATATTTTCCCCGAATTAAAGGGATTTCAAAGGGATTGGTTAAGAATAAAGTCTCCGGTCTCGTGGCTTTGCCAGGCAGCACATTCTAGACAGGAGAGCTGATAGACACCTCTGGGTGTCCTCTGTGCGAGATGTTCTTGCAAGGAAGGAATCTGGTTCGTGGTGCTGCGGCTGCAAACAGCACGTGTTACAAATATAACTCCCCAAGTCCGGCTCGAGGAGAACAACCTGTGGCAAAAGGTCACCGATCTGAGCATCCGAGCCAGATTTAACACGATGACAATTTCAGTTTGAGGTCAGATCTGGAAGCTGCTTCAGCCCCTTTGTGTGTCTTTAATAGAGACAAGCATAAAACAACACCGTTTATCTGTCTATTTTGAGTCGGACGCATCACGCCGCCTTGCAACAGTGGTGCGCTAAATTATGTTCAGTGGTCGACGTCTTCATCGAGGGCCACCAGCAGCACGACGGCTGAACGAGTACTGAGCATCACAGCACTTGTCCTCGGCTCGCTCAAATGGAACATCCACCGGCGCGACTGCAGAATCTGCAGCTGTACGAGGGCCAGGGACCCGGTGACGGTTTCTGCCAAGTGACAGAAACATGCGTGACCTGCAGGCTGTCTCTTAAAGGGCTGGTTCATTCGTGAGCTCTGAAGTTAGCCGTGTCATTAGCCGCAGCACTGCTGCACCTGTGCCTGCGGGGCTCTGAGTAATTATGCAGCCGTTTTTGAACAATTTACTTTTATTTCTCTTAATTCATCACTTTTTGTTTTTCCTGCTCAGGCTGTGAGAAAACTCTCAGAGTTCCAGGCAGAGAGAGTGCGGAACGATTCCTTGCAGCAAGTCGATTCTAGCAGCTGTTTCTCAGGAGCGGAGTCGCGGGCAGAGTTTATCAGCAGGGATCGCTGCCAAACGCGTCTCAGCTATTGAATCTCTGGAGGAGAGTAAATCGAGGACCAGACACACCTCCTGACACACACACACACACACACACACACACACACACACACACACACACACGAGGGAGAGAGAGAGCTTCTGCGGGTCTGGACAGATTAAGCATCTTCTATCCATCATTTTGATGCACTATTGGAATAAATGTCTGCATTAATTTAGGTGTTATGACGGAGGCTCCTCTAAGGTTTGTGAGTTTCCACCTTCTGTTAGAATGCCTGCTCTTCAGCTTCTGTTCCACAGGCAGCTGATTTACAGAGACCATGGTGTTCCGCTGAGGATGCGTCCTCTAGGTGCAGAAAACCTACAGGATTTATCTTATTTTATGTAAATAAAACGAGCCGAGGCTGCACAGCCTCCTGAAATTGTCCCTGAGAGGGCTGTAATGAATCCCCCTGTCTGACAAAAACTCCTTTGTACTATTACTTTTTCGAGATAATTTCTCTTTCCTGCCAAACAAAAATGTTTCTCAACATTAAAAAAATATCTGTCTTAGCTTTTAATACTTAATGTTCAGCAATTATTTGTCCAGTCAAGACAAAGCTACATTAAACAGTCATGTGACGGCTATGCCAATGCCGTTAAGTTGGTAGATGTTTTATTTTGTAGGAATAATGGCCAATAAAGACATCGCTGATCCTTTTATTAGGTTCTTTTAGAGCTGTTAACTGTTATTAGCTATTAGCAGAGGCTAATTTGTAGTTAGTCTACATTAGCGATGACTCTTTTGGAGGCAAGTTCAGAGAAATTTTGATCAGCGTTAATTATTTCCCGCGCCGGGAAATCAAAGCAAAGCCGCTTCTGAATGAAATTAATGTCAAAGGTTAGCGCGTTTGGGATGGCTTTAATTAGCGTTTAGCTAAGTTAGGGCCTGACGGGCTGTCGGCGAGAGCGCGAGATCGCACTGACACAAAGGCGCTTTGACACGCCGCTAAATCTGTGGCCCGTCCTCCTGTTATCTGTCACACATCATCACTCGGCGGCTTTAATAAACCAAGTCCAACTTTTTTTTTTTTTCTCCTCTTAACGTTGACAACGTCGACGCAAACCACGCCTCTGACCAGACGAGGGTGGCGGCCCCTTGCGTGTGTTCTTGGGTCGTATCTGAATGCAGGTGGGGTCGACCTGCGAGGCCGGCCCCCTCAGATCTCCAGGAGGCGTCTAGGTTGACCCCATCAAGCCTGGAGGAGACCAGTCATGTGCCTCTCCTCCTCGCCTCAAACAGATAAAAGCAGGCCAAGCTGTCTTTATCGCCCCCCCCCCCCCGCGTCACATCCCCGGTACTCCCTGTGTTCACCGATACCACCGTTTCTGCGCCGCTTCCCGTGGGCGCCGCTCACCAGATAGCGGCGGCCTTATCTTCAGCCCCAGCTCCCGCTGCTGCCAGTGAACACCACCACTCCAAAACAGACTCAACAGGACAACAGACTCCAACCAACTGGCAGGGTGAAATAAATCCTCGCCGCGCTTCTTTTACAGCATCTGCGTGTGTTTGGTGGCGATCGGATGGCAGCATGTGTCACAATAGCTGCACGGTATAATACATCATCCACTCCACCTGCTAATTCATATTAAGAGTCCAACAGTGGCCAGATGTTGTTGTAATTAATCTACTTTTCCCTGCCGAGCATCTCTCTCTCTCTCTCTCTCTCTCTCTCTCTCTCTCTCTCTCTCTCTCTCTCTCTCTCTCTCTCTCTCTCTCTCTCTCTCTCTCTCTCTCTCTCTCTCTCTCTCTCTCTCTCTCTCTCGTCTTATTTACTTATTCCAGGACCAGAAAAGAAGGAACCTTCTGGAAGAGACAAACTTTGACCTGACCCACAACACGACACTATCCAGCAAAATGTCAGAATGGCGCAGTTGCACTTTGTGTGTTTGAATGAATCAATGAGACTGTGTGTGTGTGTGTGTGTGTGTGTGTGTGTGTGAGAGAGAGAGAGGGAGTGCATGAGAAAGAGAGAGGATGTGAATTATGTGAATTATTCATGCTCTCCTCCTGATTACGCCCCACTAAACTCCTATTTACATCCATTTATAGAGACCCACAGTTCGCAGGCTCTGACCGCAGCGCTTGGCCGGCCTTCGCCAGCCTTCGCCTGCATTAATAGCTGTTTCCAACATCACACGTGAGGCCTCCCATCTGCGTGAAGAGCGGCTCCATGGTTTGTTTTTTTTATCCGTGACCTTTGGGCAGCCAGTAATGGTTTTTAAAAAAGAGAGAGAGAGAGAAATTCAAGACTGAAATTAGCCCTTCTGTCTTGAAAGTCTCAAAGAACATGCACGTGGGCGTGCACGCAGGTTTTAATTAGTGCGTTAAAATGTTCTTTACGGCTCATGAATGTTGCAGTGCTGCTAGCCGCCGTTAAGCAAAGCGCAAGGCGCAACCCGGGGGTGAGCCTAACCTCGTTTCCTGTTTGACTGAGTGGAAAATTGAATTCAAGTGGTTTAACTTCGGAAAGGTCGCCGCTTTAGTGCCGAGGCGGTTTATGTGATATACAGTCGTTGGGTTCGGACAGAAATCTGACAGTCGCGAAGGAGCCGGTTGTATAATTATCTCATCTTTGAAAGTTTTATAGCAGCAACGAGGGAGCGGCTGTTTGAGGGCGGGAGCCGCCGCTCCGGGCCGTCACAATGACACATGGGCCGTACGGTGGGCCGAGCCAGGCATTAATAATTCATTAACCCCCGCCGCCGCCCTTTTATTTTCCATTTTCCCGAGCCGAGTCGCGTCAATACAAGATGCAGGAATGCGCCGCCATCCATCAGAGCACCGGTTTTCTGGTAGAGAAAATGAAACACATAAACCACAAAAGGTTTGGTGCGCGAATTCAAGACAAAACGGAACAACACAATTAATGGTTGCAGAGCGGGTCGGAACACTCAGGCCAAAGAAATCGTTTCTATATCGTATATTCACATTTGAAATGAACCACTTTTTGATGTGATGTTCTGCAGCTGCCATCTTAGACTTCGTTGACAAGCAAATCTGCCGAGTAAAATAAATGATTTATAGACGACTTCAGCACGGGTAAGAGTTTATCAACCTGAGGGGCGCGTCCCATCACTGGCCCGCTGTCACAGAATCACTGGCACACTTACAGAAATGTGGTGTCTGTGTGTGTATGTGTGTGTGCTTGTGTGTGTGTGTGTGTGTGTGTGTGTGTGTGTGTGTGTGTGTTAAAGTTAATTAAGCTGTCAACTTCTGATCATGGTAGCATTCTTTTGACATCCTTTGTATTTCTGTATTTGACCTCTGACCCCCTTTTTGGGGGAATTCAGTGAGAAGAAAGCCACATCTAGATTTTACTCAAATTTGTATGCACAGACTGTGGAAATCCATCAAGAGAAAATGAATTTGCGATGAGCTTGGACATAAATTCTTGGCGGTTTGCGCTGCGTAATTGATCCCAGCTTAACAATGTAGCATGAAATCGTTATCATAGACTTCTAATCATCAACGACAGACCTTTGGTTTTTCCTCTAATGGAGAGCAGCTGTAAACACATTTGCCTAATCCAATGTTACGGGTGACAAACGAGCAGGAGGAGACCTTTAGTTCCTCTCCGTCAATATCTCAGATGCAAAAATATGTTATCGTTAGCTCGAGCTAAAAAAAGATACAACCCCTCCGAGTTTGAGATTCCTCCACAACACACATTTTTTATTTTAATGGGCTTGTTGTGTTTTTGGAATGTGGAGGAAAGCTGGAGGAAATGAAAGTTTTATAGTCACAAGGCATGTGTAAGTATTGTTCTCCTCATTTAGCATTGCCAACAGCCATCTCTTAGCGAGGAGTTGCTGGTTTATTTTGAGCTTCCGCTCGTATCCGTGGTTCATTTTATTGTGCGTCTGTGGGCGAGTCGGCACAATGAAGCTTCCAGCTCAGGTAGAACACTCTCATATCCCCAGCTTCCCGCCTGAGCTGCGACACAATCACTTCCTGTTCCTGGGCCGTTAAGTCTTTCAGATGGGATATCGGGCCGCATCGGACTCCATTCCAGAGTCGCCGCGGATGAAATTCAATTTATTTGTTGAGGTAAAATGTATTTTCTGGCTCTGTATCTACTCAGAGAGGAACACTGAGACAATTGTGGTTGTTTTTTTACCTTTTTTTCAAACTAATCACAAACAAACCTTTCTGACCATTTTATACATCTCCAATTGTATTGTGGTTAAAAAAAAACACACCTGATATTTTTATTAGACATAATCAAACCTTAAGCCGGACAGAACATGGTGTTCCCGTCCGCCACTCGCTCTCATTCTTCACGGCGATGAAAACAAAATATAAGCGCCATGAACCAACAAATGGAGGTTGGTTAAGTGCACGCTGACCCGGCTCTGCAGGGCTGGAGGAGCGGCGCCGTATTTATGCGGTGCTTTTGTTGCCTTATTTCTCTACTGATTTCCAACTTTGAATTAAGTTTCTTTGAAATTCTAGAAAGAATTACCTTCATCCAGTTCTACTTCCGCCATTTTTTTATCTCAAAGTTGGAGGAGCTGGGAATGGGCTGCTGGAGGACTGCGCTGCAGGAACGGGCAAACAGACAATCCAAGCAGTGATCCCGAGGTGAGCGCAAACGGGACAAATGAACCAGGAGATGAACCGAGAGGCAGACAAAATGGCCCAGTGAAAGCGATGTAACTGGGGAAATGAGGGTCTGCCAGTGTGGAACTGGGCAGATAATAAAGCAGAAGCTTTTTCTTTTTCTGCATTACGCCTGGGAAGAAGTGGAGGCTTGACAGGTAACATCAAAAATGATGATGATTAAACTAAATAATCACTGAGATAAAACTGAAGTTTCGACTTGGTTACCGCGCTCTTTTACTTTTCTAATTCCTGCCCAGTAATCTTTGCTGTCACCTCTTTTATTTGACATTCTTGTTTGATGTGGCCTGTTCAATTATCCAACCAATTACAATTCTAATTAATTTCAAAAATTAATTATAAACTAATCTAATTTTATTTCATTATATTCCCAAGAGCTGTGTGTCTGGTTGGACTCTCTAAATTGACAGAAGATCTCCGCATTTGTTCAGACCAGAGTTTGTTTAATTAAATGTTTAAATAAATAAATAACTGTCTGTTTTCATGGGTGTGCTGGAGCAGCGCCACCTACAGGCTGAATGTTTATTGAGCGCATGAATGAGTATGTTTCCCGAACGTCTCCTCCTCCATTTTGATTAACATTCATCTAAAATTACCCTTAATATTCTCCGCTCACATATTATCCTGACAATTGAGCTCGTTGCCTGGACGTCTGACCTCTGACACGGCAGCTTTCACGACATTATTACAGAAGACATTAAGCATTTTCTGTCCGTTCAGAAGGTTAATATCAGCATTAGAAAGTCATTAGTCGCCGGCAGGCACCCGAGTTTGTGCTGGCCTGCGCAGAAACACACGGAACTCATCTCAGCTCAGATAATTAGCACGAGGAGGGTTGAGGACTGATATTCATCACTAAACAACGACCGCGGGCTCCGTGCAGCGTCTGCCTTGTTTATGGGGATGAACGGCATCTTCATTAACGAGGCTGTTGTTTTAAAACTTTGGGATCTTCAGGGGTCCTCTGGAGGCTGTGAAGGTATCGGTCGGTAAGTGGGACCATGTAGGCGGCTCCTCGCAGCACACAAGTTTTCCACACTCTCCGGTTTGACCAGCGCTCCGGAACGCTCCCTCGAGTTTTCGAGGATTCGTACATCAGCTGATGATGATTTCATCATTGAGTCAGCCCACAGACCCCCCGTCCCCCCCGGTCCCCGCCCCCGCTCGGGGACAGGAGACGGCTGTACCAGGATGGCGCTGATGAAATATTAAGACTTTGATTTTGAGCCTCAGCTCGGTTCACATTGTTCGTGCTGAAATGCGCTCAGAGAATAATTTAAGTGCGATTTCACCACTGGTTTTGAACCTTTGGGCTAACGAGGCTCTGAAGGCCTAATTATAGCTTGATGTTAAGTGAAATTTAATGCATGAGGAACATCTTTCTGCCACCTTACTTGTCTTCACCGTTATTATCTCCGTGCTTCGTACACGCGTATTCTTAAATGTCAGCCTACACACGGCATCACTTTAATTTAAACCCAAAGTGTCCAAACTGTTTGACAGTTTGACTGTTTCACAGATTTGACAGGAAAGCATGCAAGTATGGATGTCGAAGTATGTTCACAAGTCCGTTCCTGCACGCTGAGTATTGAGACACGGTTGAGACCGTTGCCCGTCTACTGTCGGTGGATGGGAAGACGGCCGAGCCTCATTAGCATAATTAACCCTGTTATTGATTCTGCTGCTACAGACGGTGAACCCACGAACCATCTCCAAAGCTCTGAAGATTACCGGTGTTTCCGTAGCAATAAAGGAGGAGCTTTTCTCTACAATCCCACATGAGCAAGCCTGGGTTTCTGGTGAAATACCAACATCTAGTCGCATCTGGGTGGCGGGTCCGGGGCGGTTCTGCAGCCATGCCGCTGCAATGATGTAAAACGTGGCCATAGAATAAGCTTAGTGTGGTTACTAATAAGTTAACCTGAAGATTGAACACTGTTTTTTTTCATGTTTAGTCGCTGGTTGTGGGTTCACAGCAGGTGACTGATAGACGCAGAAGTTCTCAGTTCTCTCTTGAATAACCCCAGTGAGCTACCTGGGATTTCCGTAGGACCCATTTGCTTCGTACACTTGAGAGATCAGGGTTGAGTTGTGTTAGCGATAATTAATGATGTAAAGTCACAAGCTTTGGGCTCTGATATGCCCCGCTGCTGGCTCCAGCCCCCGCGGCTACGCTTCTCCGTGCGTCACCACAAATGTTGACATTCCACCGGCGGCAAACACCTCCACAGCCGCTGTTGTCAGACTATCTAAGGAGATTACATCATGACAGCCGGAGCTGTTTTGAGTCATATACAGCAGGTGTAAGTTAGCAGAAAGCTTCCTTGCTGCTGCTTAATGGCCGCCCTATCAACAAGCCTCCAGTAGGCCTGACAGCTTTGTTTACGATACCTAAATATCTCATCAGAAGATGTGCCAACTCTCAACTAAACAATGCAAACACCACATATCCTGATGAAACACACTTTAAATAAAATAGCAATAATTTCAACAACTAAAGCAACCTTGTTTATACTGACTTCCTTATTAAAAACAGCAGAGATTTTAGTCCTGAAAGATCCATTTCTGATCTAAACAACGATGGCCTGATATAAATGAATGCCTTTGAATTTAGATGGATAAAACATGGTTTCAGCATCTGCAGCTACAGTTTCCTAACATTATGGAAGTGAAGAGAACATCATTTGCACCTCATTCGTCTCGAGCCGGTTTATGCTTTAGATGAATGTTTATGTATCCTGATGATCAAACAACTTGGTGTAGTCTGCTTTTAGCTCATGAATGTAAGCATTCATCGTGAATGTTGGCATAGTGGACAGGATATATGTAAGGTTTAACCCTGACCACAGGGGGCGCTGTTGTAGGAAAGCATTGCAGCAAAACTGTGTTGTATTAAGAACTGCGAACACTGAGAATATTCTGCCTTGATCAGAAACGGCCTCAGTTTCTTGTTTGTTAGTCATCGGGTGGCGTGGAACCCGCTGCAAAACGAGCGCTGTTGAAAAAGCTGCTGCAGATGCAGAGAGCAGCTCTGAAAGTCCTTCAGTGGCCTCAGAGCTGGTCTCCTCTGGGAGAGTCGACGTGTGAAGACGCCCCACTTCAAAGATGATCACACTGAGACCGGCATCTGACGAGAACCGAAGCAGAAGCAGAAGGTCCAAACCAACAGCTGGAGGCGGACTGGCTCTTGTTTAACATGAACTTTAAACACCAGAGAACGCTGGTTGTGACTGCGTGGCTCTGCGGCTCTTTAATCTTCTCGCCATGTCTTTAATTTAGATTTTAAAGGGAGAAAGAATGAAATCACTGGAGCTAAAAACAAAAATAACGAAGCATGAGGTCAGAATGGGAGCTGGTTAATCCAGCTTCATCTCTGTCCTTGGTCCCTCTGAAGGGCTGCAGTGAAGGCGTGGGGGCCTCAGATACAGGGAAACAGTTCAGCTGTTGACTTCTGGAGTTCTGCGGCACCTTCATCAACGGATGGGTGGATGATGGAAGGATTGATGGATGGATAACTGGATGGGTGGGTGGATGGATGGATGGGATGATGGAAGGTTGGATGGATGGATAAATGGATGGATGGATGGATGGGATGATGGAAGGATGGATGGGTGGATGGATGGACGATGGAAGGATGGATGATGGATAAATGGGTGGATGGATCTGAATCTAACTTGGCTCTGAATCAAGGAGAACATTTAATCATGCGCGTTAACTGGGACCTCTGGTCTGAACTGGGAGACTCACACAAGAGGTCAACTACAAAAAAGGAAGCGATTCCGAAACGATATGGCTCTCTCAGGGACCACTGACCTCAGATCAGCCTACAGCTGAGATAAAAGGGCCCCGATTTCGATTATACAGCCTTTAGGGAATAACGGAAACGCCTCCTGAAAATGTAATGAAAGCTGGAAACGAAATTGGTCTCGTTTGTATTCCTACTGTTATCATCCTAAACCCCTAAAAATCCACCCTATTGTCGCTGCCTCTAGCTGAAGACGCATCCCTCAGGCGTCGGGCAGTCTTGTTGCCATGGTTTCGGGTGTGTATTCCCGGCTGTCACTGACCTCCTGTGTTGTGGAAAGGTTAGCTGTCCCCGTGTTAGCTTCCTCTCTGCTGCGACTCCGTCTTCAATGAGAGGCGTGTGACGGACAACCGGAGCTGCCCAGCCCAATGACGGTCAGGCCCCCCCGCCCCCCCGTGTTTCCATCAGCTTAATACATTGTGGCAGACATCTCGGATCTCGGCCCGCCTCATGGCGATCTCAGCCGCGGTGACGGCCGCACGTGTGACTGCCAGGGACGGTGGAGATGTTTGTGCACGTGCAGGAAGGTCAAACGTTAACCAGCTGCTTCCCCACCAGAATTGCTGTCACCTTTTAATCACCCCCCCGCCTGTCTTCTTGTCTGCCCTCTGGGTGTGTCCAAAGATAGAGGCGGGGCTTCTCGCACTGATTAACGGGGCTCATCAACGACGAAGAGGTGCTCCTCTGACTAACATCTCCAGGACACTTCAGCAAGGACGCATCCCTGTCCTTGCTGAACTTTCCAAACATTTTCCTCCGTTTTCCACAGTTTGTTTGTCGCCTCTGAAGCCGTCCCTACTCGGGATTCCTCACACGACTGGCGTTATCAGCAGTTTTTTAGCGATGATTTCTGTCGGAGAAGAGAGAGATAAGGCTCCAGTATTTCTGCTGTTCGTTAATCAGACTCAGGCAGACTCCCCTCCTCCCCCCCTCCTTCCCTTCTCTCGTCCCCTCTTCCTCATCTCCTCTTCCTCTCTGCTGCGACTCTAAACTTCACAAAGGCCACATTTGCGTAAAGGGCTGGTGCTCTGAGAGGCATCTTAATTTGATGGGCTTATGACGTGTAAGCATACACATCTGGTTCAGCTTGTGTGCTCCAACGTTTTAGATTTGCAGAATCAGAACACGATGATTAAAATGTTGTTTCTATACATGATTTAATTTTCTGGACCAAGTCAGCAACCAGGAATGACATCAGCTTTCATTAGTATCTTATCATTCTTGTTGTTGATTTTATTTCAAATAACAATTATGCATTTAAAAATGTTTAATTAGAGCTCACAAGCTCTAGATATGTGTAACAAAGAGGAAGTTGTATGTGTTTTAATTCTGTTCATTATGTTGGGAACATCTAAAGTTTTTTCTGGCATTATTTCAGGTATTTAGGTCAGAGGTCAAGGTCAGCCCTTTGCTCACCACCTCAGGCTCCCCACCATCTCCCATAGTCTCTGCTCATGAATCCTCTGGAAGCTTTTGAGGAGATTTGAAAACATGAACTTGTCAGATTTCTTTCCCATTGATCATGCTGTATGTGTGGGCCAGGAGGGAGATTTCCCTGAATTTGACACAAACCCTCACCTGGACTGAAGGACGTCGCTGGTTAGTGTCTCTCTTCGAGCATCATCCATAATGGATGTGAGTTTTGTCTGCATTACAATGTCTGTCTCCTTGTGCACGAGGTTGCGCTCAAATCTGGTATGAGCCGCTTTTGTGTAGCATCATGATTCAGCCCGTCACGGTTGTGAAGACATGCATCACTTTTCTGAACCCACTGAGATGTTTTTCATGACATTTGTAAAACAGTTTGTGCCAGAAGGCTCTGGTCAGCCCTTGATTGTATAAATATATATTCTTATTTATTGAAAGGAATGCGGCAATTTGACAGCCTCAAGTACATCTGGCTACGGTTGTATTCCACAAGCGAGCATGAAAGGAGTAAAGCAAAACAGAAAGCAGAGGAAAAAATACACATGCAGTGAGTTTGGACAGAAGGTATGGATGAACTAGGACGTACGACAGCGGCAATGAGGACACCTGCAGTCTGTGGAGACAGTTAGGGCTTCAGAAGTCCCTCCACAAGAGGAAACAGCTAATAATGATCCATCTTTACAGCACTGGAACCTCAATCAGGTCAAAATCTGCAAGTTTTGATTCTTCTCAGGGAGTAGGAGATATTTTTTATTTTGTTTTGTCTGCTTTGACCTCAGCTGATGACTGACTGTGGGGTTCTAAGTCTCCTCATATAGTTTCTCTGTTAAAAAGGACAACAACAACAGGAAATAAACAATAAAAAGAAGAATATTAAGTATGTCGGGCATGTTTCAGAAGCAGCAAAGTCTCAAAGGGTGTTGATCTCTGTTGCTGCTGATCTGCAGACACCTGAAGGGAAGAGCACCTCAGACGTACACAGAGGCTGACACATGTGCTGGAGTGTGCGGCCCAGCAACTGTGCGCAGATCTGGGGAGCGTGGGGGGACGAGGAGCCCATGGATGAGCCGCCCCGGTACCGTTCCTGCCAGCTAGAGCCGAGGTTGGTGTTTACCATCAGCTGTCTGGCCCTCAGGAGGGGGGGGTGTGTGGGGGGGGGGCTTCCTGCTCTGGTACACACTGCACTGGTTTTGGTTTTAGCTAGAACTCAGACTAAAAAGCAAAAAATCTTTTTTTCCTCAATCTTTTTGGAACGTACCACCTTTATTTTGTAGAGACGAAACAAACCATTCTACCATTAAAACCCCTCTGAAGTGCTAGTGTGAACTTTCCGTCCTTTTCCCCTCCGGGTTGGAGGCTCACGAAAGCCCCCGCATGCCCTTGAGCTTCATCAGCGCCACCTTTGATAGTTCCGCCGGGGTGAGGACACGAGGGATCACACAAATTAAATCCATTCATGTGTTAAGACAAAGGCTGACACCATTTCATTCCAGCGGGTCGCTAATGCCACCTTTTAGAACCTGCGTTCCGTGTCAGAGCGCTGTCTGTGCCTGGGGGGGGCAAAGTCACCTCCTTCTCCACGTACTGCTGAACAAACGTCTCCCCAGGTAATAAGCAACACCTTGGAAATGCAATTAGCCGTTGAGGGTGAGCGCGATAGGGAGAGCTGGGTGCTGAAGCTAATTATTCACACTAAAATATCAGAAACTCAGAGATAGGAGTCATGAGTGGCGTCGGTGGCCTTTCACGCATCATAAATATTAATAAAAAATAGTTTCTTCTGCAGGAGAGCAGGTTTCTCACTGTGTGTTTGAAAAAGAAAAAAGAAAAAAAACAACAGAAATTTGTTTCATAAAAGCTCATTTGGAGGCACAGCTGAACTTCCAGCTTGGTTTTGTGGATGAGCGTTATTGTGAGGACATTTTTCTTCTCAGTTCAGAGGATGCCGGCTCTCTGAACTAGCACAATTACCTCCAGAAGCGTGGGTCAGCGCCGTAATACACCCTCTGTGTTTGACGCATCCATATTTTATGACGAGTCATTACTGCTCTGTGATGGTTCAGCTCCTCCTCGTCCTCAGGGTTTAGGTCCAGAGAGTCTTCACACTCACTCTGGGCTGCACTCGCGTCCCCCCTCCCCGCTCTCTCCTGCGCTTTTACGCCCCCCCCGCTTCCACCCTTCTCCTTATCAATGGGACACAGATGAAGTAAACACATTTAATTCTATGGCAATCCCCCACCGCCGCCGCCGCCGCCGCCACCGCCCGCAAGCTTATGGAGTAAATGTTGGATGGCGGGCTCCAACTTTTTGATTCACCTCAGTGGAGGGTGGCTAACAGGATCTGTCTTAGCAGAGCTTGTGTCCAGACTGCTCAGCGCCATGCATTATTCATCAAGTAAACACTATTTTGGAGACATTTATGCTCAATCACACGTGAACGAACTAAGTCGGAGCTCCCGGTTTTGCAAATGTAGCGCCAACACGTCGCTGAACAGGTGGAACCCACAAACTCAGACCGAGCAGGATTTTTTTTTTTATTTCCCGCAGTAATGTTCCATGAAAACGGCGCCATTCTGGATGTGATTTAAAAGCCTCTGCGATGCGAGGACCCAGCGAGGACCCGTACATCAAACCAGAACAACAAAAAGGGGAGCCTTGTTTTACGTCGCACAGGCGCTCGTTAGGGAACACATCAGGCCGCGGTGATTTTCTCAGGACATTTGCGTCGCCCGGATCCGTTGAATCGGCCGATTAAATGTGATTGACTCTGTTCATTTCGCCTCTGTGGTCTTTGTTTACTCATCACTTCGGCGAGGAGCCGTTTAGCGTCCATATTCCAACAAATGTATCTGTTTTAAGGCGCACTGCAGAAATTGAAATGACAAGAAAATGCCTGAAGGATGATCTCTCTGCAGCCTCCGTGATTACGCTGAGCCAGAAATCATCAGTCGGTGCCTGGTTAATGAGGTGATCCTCGTTGTGCAACAGTCAGCTCAGATTATTTCCAAATTTGTCAGATGAGAATGGAGGCGCGGCTGAGGAGGTGGCCCCCACATTCATTCTGCCCCACTGATCCACTGACAGGCGGCCTCGGCCCGGCTGTGGGCCCGTTTCAGCCCTGCTGAGGCCCAGATGATAAATATGATCCTCAGAATCCAACACAAGTCTGGTGAGAACGCAGCAGGTTGGCAGAACCCCGAGGCAGGCTGTGGGCTGACAGCCTAATTATTCCCTCCATAAGGAATCTTGGGTGGGCGTGATTGCACAGCTGGAACATCAGCAGCAGCAAAGCTCGGCAGGTTCAACTGCTCTTGATGCGCGCTGCTGATTTCAGGTCTGAATCGCTTTCAGATCATTAAGCGAAGAAGCAGATGTGTTCTAACTGAACTGGATTAAAGGTCAGCGCACTGGCTTTATTTGTGATTTATTTATCCGCAAGTAAACACACCATTAGGGAAGCTGACTTTAAGATTGTAGGTTATTCCCCTTCTGGGAAGTGATTGTTTCAGTTTATGGATGATGGTATCACATCTTCACCTCCGCAGAAAGCGATTGTCACGGCAACAAACTAAAGTTGAAAGTAAAAGTTGCACCAAAGCATCCTCCAACTTCCCAATCATCCAATCAAATCCTGCCAAGCTGCTTCTCTGCAGCCAATCATGGCCTTGCCCCTTCTCTGTGCTGTCGGTGGACCATTCGCCTCCGCTGTCTGAGGGAAGCTCTGCTCCAGCCCCCCCCCCTTCCTCCTGTTGGACCTTCCAGGTGTGTAAAAAGGCAGACCTCTTCAATTCTTTCCCTTCCGCCATCCCCCTTTGTTCCAACAAATCCGACTGAAATGCTAATGGTGCTCTACAGCGTGCCAGCTGGCGTGCTTTCCTTTTCCCCCTTTCCAAGGCCGGATTCAGCCGTGTTTGCCGCAGCACGAGCTGAAAATAAAACAGCGCGCTTGGCCAAAGTGCGTGTTTGACAGGAGTACCTGCAGGATTTCTTTACGTCCGGAAGCTGACGGCCCGACTCTTCTTAAGTCGGCAGTCCTCTTGAGTCAAGGCTGTTCTTTTGGAGCAGCCGAATGGAAAGAAGAAGAGAGGATCGCGTTTCAGTCGGAGGTATTCAATTTCAGATTTATGGCGGAGTAGCATGCGTGGCCGCTCGGCCCGGATGGACCGCGGGTTAATGTAAACGGAGACGGCGGCTGAAGGCCGGAGCGGCGGCGGAGCCCGCACTGAGGTCACGTCTATTTGAGGAGCAGACAGCCCGACTCCTACAGAGAGCAGGAGGAGGAAACGACAGACGGGCGCGCAGACGGGGAGAGGGCAGAGCGATTGTCACCCTGAAATGTTCCGAGAACGCGCGCGACACACACGGAACACAGAACGGAACTCCGCTTCCAACCGAGCGGCAGCCTGTTTGCTGCGCTCCTTCAGCTATTCCCGAAGCATCCCTGGTTTGTGGCGGGGCGAATGGAAAGGATCAGGGGTGTCCAGACCGGGCCCTCGATTTCCTTCCCACCAGGCAGACAACACATCCAGCGGGGATCCCACCACCCTCAGCTGCCGTCGATCCCGCTCACATCCGTCCTCCCCGATTGGTTTCCTGCTTCCAGCACATCAGATCTGCTCATCGATGAAGGTCTGATCGGCGTTGGTCCCTCCTCCCGTCACTCTGCTCCCCCCGGTCAGGATCAGTACTGGCCTTCCCGCTGCACGTGTCTGCAAACAGCCCTTAATGCGCTCCCGCCGTTAAACACAAGCACACAAAGGCGACGATGCAAATGGATCCATATTCTTTGCTGCCAATTGCTGCAAATTGCTACATTTTAGAAAATTGCAGGCCTGACAGATGTTGTGTTGTTTTATTGATTTCTTTGTCGCCGTCGCGTACCGAAAGTGCCGCCCCGCCATCGGCGGGGGCCAGTCGCCGCGCAGCGATGACATGTGGGCTATTATATTTACAGCAGGACCGGCAGCGCACAGCAGCTGGAACGCTGACCCGTATTGTGATGTATTGTTCGCTGGAGTCCACGTTGATGGTTTCTGGATCTCAGTTTGCCAAAGACGTTTTTAGGTTCCCAAAAAAGAAAAAAAGAAAATTGCACTCCTCCCGCTTCCGTGGAGGTGTCGCTCACAGCCATTTTCGCCTTTATGGTTGTCCTGGAGGTGGTAAAAACAGACATGTGATTGTGTGAACGACTGAACGCTGAACTCGAGCTGTTCTTTTTGCCAGTTCCAAACCAACGCCTCAGCGGTGATGGCGAGGCGCTGCTGATTATGAAAACAATTTGTTCTCGCTGCTGTGATGCAATGTGTTGATGCGCTTGGTTGAAAATAAGAGTGATACTTCTGGATTCCAATACCTGTGCTTCATAGAACACCTTTGTTTCTATAAACAACTTTAATTGTATAATTCTAGTGATTCAAATGGTTCATTAATGAGGGGACCTGTGAGATCTGAGTGGAACAAGACCAAGACCCCAGGGATCACTAGGAGAAAATTCCAGAAGGTCAGCCATTAGAGCTCTGTCCAGACAGACGTTTCTCCTCTGTTTAAAGCAGGGGTCTCCAACCTCTTCTACAAAGGGCCAATGTGGCCACAGGTTCTTGTTCCACCAGTCCAGCACACCCAGTTCGACCAGTCAGCTGTCTGAAGACTCAGATGAGTTGATTAAATGAGTCCAGTCTGGTGTGCTGCTGCTGGGTTGGAACAAAAACCTGCAGCCACACAGCCCTTTGTGGAAGAGGTTGGAGAACCCTGGTTTAAAGACTCAGGTCCACCCTTTCACGAGAATGCACATCAAGGATTCACAGACTGAGAAATGAGATTTTTCTGGACTGAGGGAACCAAGACTCAACCTTTTGGCCTCCCTCAGCCTCACCTGACCTGCACCATCTTTACAGTGAGGATTTGGGCTGTTGAGACATGACATCGCTCCTTTATGATCTGATTTTGTATTATAATGGCAGAAGGGGACCACCATGATCCTGCGCTGTAGAGCAACCATCTCCCTCCTCCGGGGTGGAACGAGGAGAGCCTCATCGGGCGGTGCAGTTCTGAATTCAGCCTCTGAAGTCAATGACAGAGTTGTTTGTCATGGATAAGAGTGTTGATTCTCTGGCCCCGGTCTGTTCCGACTCCTCCTCAGTCATTAGTGACACCCCGACCCTTCACCCCCCCACAGCCATTAAGAAGCTCTGTTTCCCTCAGGCCTCTGGATTACTGCACATGGACACTGAATTATGCAGGAGCATGAAGCTGCCGTGTTTGCCTAAGAGGGGCGCTCAGCCTCGCTCTGTGAAGTCTTGAAAATAGGAATGGAAATGAATGCGAGGGCATGGAGCCGCCCTCCCAGAGACTCCACTTCCACAAACACAGTTCGAGTCCTGAAAGAAAAGAGAAAACCCTCTAATCATCTCAGCATTCATTTGTCTCCATTATAACATCCCCACTCGTTCCCCCTCAGCCTCTGTATTAATTTGCATCCTCATCTTTGAGGGCTTTTGTCGAGGATCGCTCTGGCAGTAATTAAAATGGAGGAATCGTTGCAGATTGGCAGGCCTGCTCTTGTCCCTGCTGTTCACATAAATGGCCGATATAGTTGATGGGGGAAGAAGAAAATCAATTTGTTTCAAAGTCCTATATAAACTGGATGGTTCACAGTCAAATGGGGTGTGAAACCTGTTTTTATTGTGTTAGACATGTAGGAAACAATTAACCAGAGTTTCCAGCGACTGACTGGTGTCCCACACCAGCTGGGATGCTGATGGTTGGTTCACATACATACATCATGCATATGCCTAAAATGCTATTCATATTTACTTTAAGCGACCTCGGGTCGTCTGGGATGCTTGCAGCCTAAGGCTGCACCCGCCTGCGAGTGGGAATGTGTTGATATTGCAAACCTGTAATGGGTTTTTTACCTTGGTGGCCATCTCGTTCTCACTCCTGATTCAAATAATGGAGGCCGGCGATGGCCAACGCACCAGGCGATGACGCGTTTAGTGTCCCTGCAGCATCACGTTTTACCAAAAGTTAAAGTTATTCCTGGGCCTGCAAGTCTCAACATTTTAATGCTGGGAAAGGAATTGTAACACTTCTTTGCAGTCACAAAAAATCCCAGCTCAGCATCGGTGGCAGAAGGCAGGCGGCCTTACCAGAAGTCAGGCAGGATCAGGAAGTCGTGGGCAGTACAGGGTTGGGAGCAGGACGGTGAATTCAGAAGGTAGGCAGGCTTACCGGGAATCAGACGAAACAGGGGGGTCGGGAACAGGCGGGGTCGAACCCGGGCAGGAAGAAAGGGCTGGAGAGTCATGCATATCAGTGGGCAACCTGGCAGAGAGCGTGTGAGGAACTGCAGCTTAAATAGAAGTGGTGATTAGAGGGAGGAGAAACAGGTGTGACTGACAGGGGGCGTGGAGAAGGAGAGGAGGTGTGGTCTGGAAAAGTACCAGCATCCCAACTGGTGACAGGTAGGGAGGGGTGGGGAAGGTGAGGAGGTGCGGTCTGGAAAGGTCCCGACAGCCCCCTGTGTCACACTCTGCCCCGGCCCATGTACTCAGTACCTTTCCACTGCCCTGCTCACACCACACCCCCTGATCGCCACACCCCCTGATCACCACACCCCCTGATCGCCACACCCCTTGATCACCACACCCACTCTCAGTCACTGTTCACACACCTGCTCTCACTTACGAATCAGCTCACCTCCCAGTATATATTCTCCATCCTCACACTCACTTGGTGCCAGATTGTTCTCTGCCATGCAAGACTCTCCAGCGTTTACCAGCCTGTCTTCTCGGTATCGACCCTGCCTGTTTTTGACCTGCCTGTTCTGCCTGATCCCCGGTAATTTACCTCTGTCTTCTGTTTTGGCCACGAGCTCAGCCAGTCTCCCCTTGTCTGTTGTCTGATTCTGCCTGCCTCCCGGTTACAAGACTTTTGCCTGCCTCGACCAAGTCCACTGCCCCGCCCACAAACTGTTTGTCTGTGCCAGATTGCCTTAATAAACATAGTGACTGATCCCCTGTTCATTGCCTGTTTCGTACTGCACTTGGGTCCATACCATACCCGTTACACCCTGTGATGTTTTTTTTGGAAGCAATGTCGCCCATAAATAGGCCATGATTGTATGTGACACCGATGTGTTCGGTGTGCCATTGAGACTGATCAAAGATCCACCTCGTTGAGCTTTGACTTTTGTGTTCTGATCCAAAAAAAAAAATCACACACAGAAATGAGTATAATGGGGAAAAAGAGCTCAAAGCTTCACAGCACGTGTAAGTTTGAGTGTAAATCCACCTTCAAGAAGAGAGACGCTGTAGCTGCCACCTCTAACGGCTCCTTTAAGCCGAGTGTCACGATGCGCAGCCTCCAGCTGTCAATCAAGCTCAGCAGCGGCAGCGCGGTGACAGCACTGAATTGTATATATGTGTAATAAATGTGATCAGTTGCCTTTGGAGACCTAGATACCAAGAAAACAGAATAAAAAACTGCGACACATGGACCAAATTAGAGCAGTGAGGGTAAGACGCAGGTTCTGCTCAGCTTTCTGCGCCCATGCTCACTTCGGTCTGATGTAAATGGGCTAAGCGTTCTCCCTGCAGGCGCGGATGTGGCCGCGTTAGCCCAGAGCAGCTCCTCTTCTGATGTCTACTTAATATCTGACCCCGAGCTCCGGCATCCCACAGGTTGGCCTCATGGAAGGGAATCCATTTCGACTTGAATATGAGAAGATCAGAGGACACCTGAGCGTGATAACATCTTTATTCTCCCTCCAAACCCATGTAGCGCATCAAAAAAAAAAAAAAAAGGAAAAAAAAAAATCGACCGACCGCTCACCTCGGGAAATGCGACTGGAGACATTAGCATGCCATCAGTGCAGGCAACATTAACTTTGAAGGCCTTTCAGCCGGGGAGCATATGCTGCCCAGCATGCCGGTGCTATAAATCTAGAGATGATGGTTGAGAAGATCAAAGCTGGGGAAGCGTTTGCAAAACAAAAACTGAGAAGATGTTCAATATTCAGAGAATTAGCAACCCCACGCGTCATCAGAATATATCTGTTAGAAGATGAGGTGTTTGCTTGGTGGCAGGATAAAACAACTACGGATGACATGATCTCTATTCCACTGCCGTGACTCACCTCTCTACAGGATCTGTTTGCCTCTGGTGAAGCAACGTTCTTTAGTTCCCGACACAAGAGCACCGCTGCCATTGTGGGGGCGGAAGAATCCTACTCCTCTGCTCCCGCAACTGGAATCCAGGCTCCACGTTATGCTGGGAGGACCTGGAGCTCCATGTTCTTTGTGGAGTCAGACAGTTGAATCTGCATGAGTGTGAATCTGCATAAGCAACACATGAAAACTAAAGTCACCCCTTAGCCCACTGAGCCAGACGCGCTATCTGGGTCACGCATTAACAGGCCAGCAAGCAGGTGATCGCAGGTTAAGTGATAATAAATATTCACTCCTTGCATATATTAGAATTGACTGATAAGCTGTGAGGTGTTTCTTTAGGATTAGCTTCAGTTAACGACGGTTGGTAATTACTGCTCAGCGACAACCGGCGCCTGTCTGCCTGTTTCCATCAAGCTCTGCGGGAAAAAAGGAGAGAAGAGCTCCATTATTGCTCCAAGGACATGAAAAATAGTTGTGCAGGGGCCGTTTAGCAGTCACGGTCTGGCACACGCACTGGAGGGCAGACAGTGGTCAGAGATTGAGGCCTTCGCAGGGCGCGACCTTTGCCTCGTTAATTCATCTGGGCGTGCTGATGCGGCATACTCCAGTAAGCGCATCAACACTGAATTAACAACTTTAATGCTCAGATAGCAGAAAAATAGTCTGTAGAACTCCCCATTTGTAGAGTTGCCAGACTTGCTAGATGTGTCTCAACAAACATATTTTCTGGGATCTCAGCCGATTCCGAAGCTATTATGGGGCTGACAAGGATGTGCTGGCATTTTGTGCAGAAAAATAGATGCATAAAACTATTTAGCTGTTCTTCCCTTTGTGTTCTGCGTTTAAGTTTTGGGTGTCTACGGGGACGTCTTCTGATCTTTTCCTCTCACTGTTTGTTGAACTACTGTACAAATTCCTCCAATTTCTCCTCAATAAACAGCATAAGACAGATGGAGTCCTTTCATCCACTCAGCAAATCACGTTGGGTGAGATTGATGTTCTCTTACTTTCTTTCTTTCACACACACACATTCTGTCATTTCTCTTGGGTCCCGTGCGCATGTATGTGTATGTGTGTGTGTGTGTGTGTGTGTGTGTGTGTGTGTGTGTGTGTGTGTGTGGGCGGGTGTGTGCGTGTGTGTGTGCGCGCGCATGTACGTCTGTGTGTGTGTCTCTTCAGAGGCAGGCGCTCTAAATTGGCAATCCTCTGAAAACTCTGCCACTGAAATCCACAGCCTTTCTATAATAACCCCACCGCTGAGCCACAGAAAGCAAATATTAGCTGGATAAAAACTAATTTTGTGCTAACTAAATCATCCTTGCCACTCTGTTTAGTACTTGCAGTCTCACCGCCAGCTAAATGGTGTAATAGTTGTAAAGCAGACAGGTTTCGGGGGGGGACTGCTGTCAACGTGTTACAACAACCCTGTGCACACATGTATGTAACAGATAAATAAGAGCATTTCCTGAATTTCAGACTGTCTGCCGCTCCTGCAGCTCCTCCAGGTAATAAAAGCCTTTTCCTTCCTCTTCTGTTGTGTTTTGGTGGCAGTTAGTTGCTGGTGGCTGAAGCCGTTCCCTTTAGCTGCGAGCGTCCGTGATCCCCGCTCGATCCCCCGCGTGGTGGGCTTAGTAATCGTCTGTAGAGGTCAAAGAGCTTTGGCCGTCAGTGGTGCACAGGCTGCCTTCTGCTGGAAATAGAAGCCTGGGAGCTCCGCAGAGGTTTAGGGACACAAGACAAGAAGAAAAACAGGAAAAACACTGTTTGAAAAGGAAATATGGCCGCCAATGCTTTGATCCTTTGATCTAAACCTGCTAATTACGGCCACCGTAGATACAGAGATTGTGGCAGTCTGGGAGAATCTTTAAGTCTTCAAGGTCATAGCATCAAGTAAAATGTCGTAAATATGATCATTAATCACAACTTGACTGAGCACAAGCGCTGTGTTGAGTGCTGTGAGCGACCCCTGCAGGTCAGTTTAGAGGCGGAAAGAAGCGGCTTTCCCTTTGGGAAATAATTAAGAGCAGCCCACTCCCCTGTTTCATCTCTGACGAATCTTCACTTAATCTGTTCACAGGTTCCTTTGCTGCTGACTGATTCTCATTCCGAGCGGCGCGGATCCATCGCCGGCCGGCTTTCTTGTGAAAACTCTAATATGGATCTTTGTTTTTGACTGAGTGTGCTTCGGGAGGTCAGCAGCAGGTTGAGATCGACACTGTTTGGAGAGAAAACATCAGATAGCTCCACATTCGTTATCCTCAAATGAAACTCCCAAAGAGGGCTTTAAGATGAGGATATTTTGGGATTGACAGTCAAAACACGGACGCGCTGTCACACCTGGACGCCTTTTATTTTCTTGCAGGTGACAGGAACAGCTCCTCAGTTCATTCCCCACAAAGAAGAAATTCCTCCTCTGCCAAATCCTTCTCGCCAGACCCTTAATTACCACAGAATTCATCCATCGCATCACTTCATTTTGAACTTTTAGAACAGGAAGTTGCGGATTACAGGCGGTAAATCTCTAATGGGTGTGATATCATCGAGTATTAGACTGATTAGTGTTTAATCCACCCGTGTCTTTTCATTTTTGGATCTCAAATTGAAATTGTAATAAAATACCCCGCCCTGAAGGTAGTTTACATCGCTCTAACACTTCGGACGGATTTTCCTGAGACTGAAACGAGTGTGGCACCTTTGACCTTTGTCTCAAAAAGTCACGCCAAGAGGCTGCCGAGGACCTTGTTTCTACACTGATAGCTGTTTAATCCAGAGTCCAGTTTATCTCCATCATTCCCAATTCAACCATCGGTTTGTTTTCGGGGTTGCGGTGGCGAAATCCCTCAGTGTATTTGTAAACAAGCAGATTATGAGGTCATCCTCGATAACCTCCCCCTTATCCAACGTAGCATCACTGCTAACAACACTCGTGGTGATTGTCTACAAATTCAAAAGACCAGTGGTGGCTTCAGAGAGCCCCGATTTAAGCCCGTCTTTTGGCAGAAGAGCCGGTTCTTCTTTGATGTGAATCTCTGAGGAGGGAGGGAGAGGTTGCCTGAAGTCGTCGGCGCTTTATGCTGCGTTGGCAAGCGCCAAGTTGGGGGGAAAAAAAAAAAAAAACACAAAGTACAGTGAAACAGCACAAATGATGCTGGTGTCATGCTGGGAAAAGCTCCGCTGCTCAGTTCCCCTAAGCCCAGAAGAAACGGATAAAGCCAGCAGAAAGGCTTTGTGTCAAGCTCTATTAATCCGCGGCTACGCTTAAGAACTGGCTGTTAAATCATCCGTGGGGGTGCAGCCAGCTAGCTCAGCGCTGATGTTGCACCTCATTCCACAAATAGGAAAACACCCAAACACCCCCCCCCCCCCCCCCCCCCACGACTGAGCTTTCATTTCCCGGAGCTCCAACTCTGCCGCTTTTCTACTCCGACTTCAACTTCGAGCAGGTAACAACTGGCTGCTGTTGGCACATTGGCCCCCGCCACGACACCGGCACGGTGTGAAAACACCATGTTTACCGACTGAAATCCAAGCTGGAACAAGACACACACACACACACACACACACACACACAAGTCCTGAAAAGGCCATGGGAAATCCCGACCAGTGATTTAGCCTCTGCATCCCAACGATAGAGAGGCTGGTAAGATTCTAACTGAACTGATAATGGGATTCAACGGCTAAATGGACATATTATAGTGAGACAGATGGGCTAAATTAGTAGTTCGAGCGGAACAAAGGTGGTACACAGACTGCAAATAGTATAGAGAAGTTAAATGGACTTTTTGTGCATTAAGACAAGGGATTGATTGGTTGTATTGGGAAAGACAGGGTAAATGGACTGGTTAGAGTGGGAGAGACAGCAAACATTGTGGCTTCAAGTGGGTCAGACAAGTTTATTGAAATGGTTATAGTGCTAACTGGACTTAGAATGGTGGGATAAAGAGGCTAAATGCACTGGTTACAGTGGGGCAGACAGACTGAATGAACTGGTTACAGTGGGATAAATAGAGTAAATGGACTGGTTACAGTGGGACAGAGAGGCTGAATGGGGCAGTGTCTCTCACCCTCCAACAGTCAAAAATTCTCTCCTCAATGGAGCAAAACAATCAATGATGTGGAAAATTGGACAGAGAAGTGAACCAGTTGTCAATTTTTTAGCAAAAAAGTTAACAAAAAGATAAAAAATTTTATTCTTGGAGAATTAACTGATTTCACTGGTGTAATTAGTATTAGAATTTAAATTAAACGATGGATGATCCAGAGGACGGTTAATTACGCTCTGTCTAAGTCTTGTGCTCCTGTGTTTGGTCCCTGCTGTCACTCCGGATGTCAGGAGTCACTTTGTTGTCTAAAGAGCCTCCCGGACAGATAAAGTTCTTTTGAATCTTAACGCCTCACATCTGCTGCACAGTGTGTTTGTGAGGGGAGGGGTACGGCTTTCTGCAAGAATGAAGAAGAATTATAATTCATAACCAGCCGTCCATCAACAGGGAAACCTCATTCCATCTGAAACGGAATTAACATATTTAAAAATCCGGACGAATTTCCCACAGGTCCTTATTCTGCCTTCTGAATCTATGAATGCATAATTGGGAGGAAGCTTGCTTACAAATTAAGAGATAAACGAGTTACTTTGCGAAGTATTGCTGTGATTTGAGGAGGGGATCAGTCTCCGTTTGTCTGTCGCCGAAGACATGATACATGTTTCTTCAAACTGAAATGAGCTGCTGTAAATAATTCATGACTGACACCTGTGACAATGGAAATATATTCCACACTATCTTATTTCAAGTTATTTCAAGGCCTGCTTGTGTCAATCAAGCACCTTTCAAATAAACTGTTATAGAGAAGCCATATGGTGTGGGCCGAGCCACACGCTGTGACTGGCCGTCGCCTCTGAGGGCCAGCCCTCCCTTACTTTCGTTCTCGGAGTCGTGAGCTTGCCTCGACCTCTTAACAACTCTTGTCAGCCCTTCCTCACGACTTTTCACGTACCTCTGTCACACTCTGCATCAGTGAAGGGATGCACATCTGACTGTGCTTCAGGTACACTTGGCCTTCAGGTCTACACTCCTCCTCTCTCGTTTGTAGTCTTCCTCCCTCGACGACTCAAGCTGTGCGCTAACCACGACTGTAATCAGATTAATTACTCCCCTTCTGCTCTCACCAGATTGCTTAAATAGCTGAAAAAAGGTTTATCTTAATTTCCCGTTAATGTGTTGCCTGTTTGGACTCCGTGCTCCTGATGAAGATATTTCCTTTTACACACCAAGGTTTTATATGTTGCGTGTAAAAGGCCGGGGATGATGTGTAGATCACCGCTGAGGGGCCCAAATGAGAGCCGATCTCGGAGTGTAACGCATTTCTGAGCTGTTTCAGATACAGAAGCAGCTCCGAGTTAACAGACTGCTTGTCGGAGCTGAATTACACCATCAGCGTGCTTCAGGCCTTCCATAAAACTGCTAAATGCTCAGCTGAGAATATCTCATCCCAAAATTACTCAGAGCATCAGCGGAACCCTGGGAAAGAGCAACTAATGTTGTTTAGAAAATGAAGTCTGATCATTACAAAGGGTTTAATTTTTCTCATCTCAATTCTCAGATGTTACCAAAACAAAAGCCCGAGGAGACTAAATTCTCTATAGATGGAGATGGACATTTTCATAAAAGGACAAATATGGTCTAACATTTGTGGAATAAATACAAATATGTCTTTGGGAGCTTATAATGACCTAATTTAGTCTGTGTGTTTGAGATATTCCCCTGGGTGCTCAAATGGTGCTCATCTGTGTTGCTACAGTAACCCTGAATGGACAAACCTCATCAAATTTACTTAATTCACCATCAAATGTCCTTTTCAGTTTCTAAACAATCTTTAATAGTGAGGCTTTTGGCTGGGGAAAAAGGGGAAACTCCATTTCAATTACAATTCCCTTTTTCCCACGGGCAAGTGGGATGGCTACAGATTGAGGAAAATGGAGGGTAATTTCGCACATTTTCACCAAATATATTGACTCAAGGGCCAAATGTCCTCCACATTCCTCAGCAATTCCGATAAGATTGCGGTAATTTAAATAGATTCCTTTGTCAGGTGGATTTATTTAATGGCTGGACAGCATACACAAATGTCTGTTAGTGATTCGAGATATCTTTTGGTCTGAAAAGCAGCACTATGTTCTGTCAGTGCCCCACCAGCAGACTCAGAAACCTGCACCCATGAGAGGAGAGAGCATCTCGGTTCTCTGAGAGTCACTCAGGAGTATTCTCTGTTGCAACACCACCTCTGTTTTTCTTCCTAAAAGCATCTCCGACGTCCACTTTCTATCCCGACTGGAGTCAGTGGTGGTGTAACCAGTTAAGATTAATAACCAGTACCAGCAAGTGTCTCTCTCCATCAGCTCAAACATGGACCCCCCACTGGGTTCAGTCCTCTGAGAAGGTCTCTTCTGTGCTGACTTATTAAATATTGACAAGAATCTGGATACACGATGAACATCGAGCGCGGTGGCAACCAGGGAGGTTCGTAACAACAGCGATGTGTAATGGCTCATGAAAGCCTGCACTCTTTTCCCTCAGGTAGCAGGAAAACACACGTCGCACCATCTCGTGCTTCAGCCACCAGCAGTGATTTCCAGCCAAAACGAGGGTGGATAGACCGGAAGGCTTGGAGGGATTTTAGTTTTTCCTCCCACTAAGGAAACAACAACACTGTACAGCGGTAATAAAAGGGCAGTAGGGGGGGCAGGTGAGGAAAAGGTGAGATGCGTGGTGATGAGTTTATGGACGCAGAAGCCTGACATCATAAGTTATTCATATATAAGGGGGGTTAAAGACATACATGTGGGTGTGGATATATAGTCACTAACACAAATGAAGACTCCTGACGGACAGCACTTCCTTTGTAGAACCTCCATTTTCTAGTTTATTTTTAAACTGCCTCAATTATTACTACCCGATAATAATTATAACAATTACATTATAATGTTGGTTAAAATCAATGGTTGAAATCATCGCTAATTGAAGCTGCTAAAAATAATTGAACGGCCTGTGATTGTAGCAAAGTATAAAACACTTCAGAAATCTATATCACTTCATTAGAGGAAACATAATTACACACCAGAGGGAAATTATTACAGTTTTGGCTACAATGGGTGTTTATTAATAGTTCAGACCTATTGAAATGTTGTGGTGTTTAGCAACATGGAAAACTTCAAGAGAAGAAAAAAAGTTGTGAATTCAGGTGGCTTTGTTCATATCTGCCCATATAATTCCAAATGTCGTCCCATCCGTGGCCATTTCTACCAGATTAGCGCAGATACGGAGTCCTGCGACGGCGATAAATGTGACAATGAATAAGCCGAAGTGTACAAAGGCGCTGTCGTCTTAGGGTTACACGGAGTGGCAGGTTTCCGGGGAGACGCGGACTTCTCCAACAACAGTCGACAGATAAACGCACCTGATTAAGGAGGAGGAAGCAGCAGGCAATTCCTGCACTGATAACTCCAGTTTAATCTCAGCGCTGCAGACACACATACAAACACACATCCAAGTCTAACATCATTGAGCCACAGCAAACGTACACACACAGCTCTGACAGATAATTACACTCATTCGCAAAAAAAGTTCCCCTCGACAAGGACGGAATTGCAATGAAAAAGAAATGGCTCTGAGCTGATACAAGAGACCAAGGAAGTATCGTAATAGTTTAAAAGAATTCCGACGGGGAGGAAATCTGAGAAGAACTCCATCCACCAAGGTGAATGTGCCTCGCTTAAAAACCCAGACACACATCCAGACATGGCATGAAAGGATCCTGTCTTCTGATCCCACCAAATTTTCATCTGACATCTTTCTTTCCCACTTTCGGGGAGTTCATTCCCGGTGCGTTCCCAAAGAGAGTTAACATTCCCCCGACAGGAAGCCTCCAGAGAATATTGACTCAAAGACTCCTCACAAATGTTCCGACAGATGGATGTAAACATTTTCCTCTAATGAGATGTCCACCGGGAGACATCTCATTTGTCGTTCTTTGTTTACAGAACGTGGGAACGCTATCTCTGCGGATCCAACCTTCCGCCCATCAGACTCCCCAACCCACTCGACTTCACGCCTCTTTTCATTTCCCTCATTTGTTCCGGTCTAGACTTCTACACCTACGAGCTCACCTGAATCTCCTTCCCAGCCCTCCCGCTCGCCCGCCGTTTAAACCGGCACGTCTGCTTCACGCCCACTGCGTTCTCCCGGCTTGCTGACCTCTGACCTCTGGCCCCGTCTGCTCCTCGCCTGCTCCGTCCACCTGTTCCCGCTCTCGCTCCCTCTGGCCTGAGCTGCACGTACTCCCGTCTCTCTCTGCCTTGCTTTCTGTAACTTTACTTTTCAGCAGACACGCTGTCCGCGGCAGTTCTTCTTCACCTTCCCATTAAAGGCTCCACCCTTCAGTCAAGAGGAACAGGTTGTCATAATGGCGAGTTATGATGCATATAAAAAGTATACATTACAGCTAATCAGGAGTAAAGCATGAGCTAAATGCCAGCAGAAAGTTGCTGATGATGGGAGATTGTAATGTATTTTAGCTTTGTGCTAATACGGCTGCTTTTACGGGCAGCTGCTGACCACAGAGCTCTTAAACTTTCTACCTGATACAGCAGATTTCAACTTTATGGGCCAACTGGATGGAGGTCTGAGAGTCTCCCTTCATGAAGAAGAAATGGTGCATTCAAGTCAGTTTAGTGAGGCTGTTTTCAGCGATGGAACTTTGAAGGCGTTGTAGAAGACAGGGCAGCCGCTGCTGTCATCCTCCTGTCGGATCTGTTAGGCACATTAACGGATAATGGTAAATGCACGTGCACGTTCATCCACTCACACGCTCATGCCTCGGGGCCTCCAGTCAACCTATTGTGCAAGTGTTTGGACTGTGGGAGGAAACCGGAGAACTTGGAGAACACCCACACGGACCCAGAACCTTCTGGCTGTGAGAAGGTTTACCTGCTAATACAATTAATCAGCTGGAATCTTCGACCCCAGAGGCTTCGACTTAAAGGATCCTCTGCTAATTTTTTAATATTTCCATAAGGATGAACCTCTGCACTGAAAATCCTGGAGGATGCAGTCATGGAAGAGTTTGTAGGTTCTCTGGAGGAACCAAATTCTTCACCTTCAAAGAACAGAACTTCCTCATGAGCAGATCTACCTCCAGTCCGGGTTAGTCCCGGTGACTTGACAGGAAGAAGTGTAACCGTGAAAGTGCAGAATAGTGTCCTTTAAATTGAAATTTGCTGCTGGCTTTATTAATAAAACTCAAATTCCATTTGAAGTTCTTCCACATGAACTCCACAAGAGTCCCTATCAATCAAAAGTGTGCCTGTTACCCTGGTTACCTGGGCAACGTTATGGAGGAGGCAAACCCCGCTCTTGTGATGGATGTGCTTAGTTTGTCATGGAAATTAAACAATATTTCTTGGAAACATCCGAGTTGTCGGCAGGATGTCTACCGTGGTGAAACAAGTCTGGGATGGAATCGATGAAGGCACAGATGGAGATGGGTTTATGTTGCTATTAAAGCTTGGAATTGAAATTTAAAAATGAAGCGCTCTATCTTTTTTTTAAAGCTGCCAAGACAACAGCCATTTAAGACCACGACAAATCATCTTAATATCCTGCTTTATGTCTTAACCATACAAAACAACAATGTACTGTATTTGCTTAAATTTATAGAGCACCTTTTTAAGTAACCCAGAAGAGGGAGGAACGGGGGGGGGTCTGGTGTCACGTGGAGGTTTGTAGGGAGGTGCGCAGGATTTTAGGACTTGATCTGAGTCCAGTCCCAGAGATCTTTGTCATAAAATATAAGAAATTAGACCTAATATCATATTTTTCCAATGTGACAGCGTTGCAGAAGCCCTTCAAATGACTCAGACATGTCTGAGCCTGCTCCAGACATTGCACCTTAATTGGCGGCTGTTTTAGCCTTGAGAGCCAATAATACTCCCCTCGCCCTTGAATTTATGCCGGGCGTTATGTCAACAGCAGCAGATGCTGCTTCAGTTGGGCCTCGCTAAAATATTCGTTCTCGGCGACGCCATCCATCACGCCCATCAGATGTCGCCGCTGCGGTGGTGCTGTCTTTCACCGTGAGGGGTCAATTCGCCGTTTCTGGCCACTGACCACAACGCTGTTACACACTGAGGCAATTAACATAAAGCCGCAGGCCTCTGCATGCTAACCCTTCTGATAAGAGCCACTCTCTGGATGAAGGAGGCAACAACCTTTGTCTTTTTTGGCATTGCCCTACGGGCCAACCTCAGCTACGCTGATCGGCTGATAGATTCACATCATCCTTCATTTATCTGCTCGATCGCTCAGGAATGTTTTTCAGGCCACCTCTTCAAGCTCACCTAAAGAATAAATACTCACTCAAAGACCAAAGTAAATTCCACTCGCTACTTTGATATTCCGTCTCACATATGGGGTTTTTTAGATGAAACATTTTCCAAGTACACTTTCGCTGATGCACCGCTGATGCTTGGAAAAAACTTCAGAGAAACAAATGTAATTCTTCTAAGAGAT
Source organism: Lagocephalus sceleratus (assembly GCA_911728415.1). NCBI lineage: Eukaryota > Metazoa > Chordata > Actinopteri > Tetraodontiformes > Tetraodontidae > Lagocephalus > Lagocephalus sceleratus. The sequence goes on along the minus strand of CAJVRN010000232.1, from coordinate 13,461,673 downwards.
GAGCGTAGCACAAGTACAGTCTTATATAAGGATATCCTATGAGAAGCCCACTGGATGTAGGAAATATATGCCAGGGTATTAGTTTAAAACTTCTTAAGTCCCAGGAAGGGATTCTCCACGAGGACTCTATCTGGCAGCTTATTCCACCAAATGTCAGGCTTACGTCCTCCCGAAGAGGAGCTGATCACTTTACACAGCACACTCCCAACCTGCCAGATTAGTTTTAAAATACACAAAACTTTGAGACTTACACAACAGCCCGATGATAATGAACCACCAGAAGCTGTGTTGTTATCTGTTATTGTTTATTTTAATCTGATTCCCGCAGCCTGTGCAGGAAGTGATGTGAATATCTAAATGCTGTGAAATTCCTTTTTTTTAAAACCTTATCTCCCGTTTCTTTATCAAGTAAAACACAACACTGTTGGACCGTGTTGCCACGTAGGAGATGCACAACCAGCAGCTGCAGCTACCAAAGCCAATAGTTCGATACCAGGACCCTGGAGCCTACGGGCTCAGGTAGCCCTGCTGGGATTGGATATTTATGGATGCAGAGCCGCGTCAATACGGGTGCTTGTCCAGGCTTTTCTTCTCGTGTACTTGCGAAAGCGCAACAGTAATCCCTCGAGTATTGCCCCACGTCTGAGTACGCCAGTGCTCCAAGTATGCTCCAAGTGCCCAACAGGACTTTTGGACAGCTACATATCCCACAATGCATTTCACCTGAGCCAGGCACAGAAGCAGCAAAGGCAGAACGTACTTCAAAGTAGATGTACTGAACCAAGTGTGGACTCCAGTCAGGCGTCTCGAGTATTGGGACTCGTTTAAATGCATTTCTTAACTCAGGATTCTGGACGGTAGCATTAAAATGTGTTTGCAGCTACCCGATATAACTCTGCCTGGCTCCAGTTGATCCAAACAACATGGCGCAGTCGTTATCAGGAGGCGAGAAACATTTTTCATGGAAATAATCAGTAATACAGTAATAAGCTTGTTTTCTGCCAGATGGGGACACTGCACTTCTGTGGGGTTAGAAACAGAAAGCATCAGTTACAGCTGCGCCAAAGTGCAGGAAAATCCCTGATCTGTTTTTGAAATGCGTCTGTCTCCTAAAAGAAAACCTTGTTCTTTTATCAAGAGTAAAACTCAAATTACAGTAAAAAGCCTGTGACCTTGCTAGCAGGAAAAAAAAAAAAACATTGTGAATGGTGGTTAGTACCAGTCGCCTCAAGAAGGCTCCGGGTTCTACCGAGGTTTCCTCCGCTCTCCTCCCCGTACCGAACCGTGAACGCCAGCCTGCTGCGACAGCCCGCTGACCTGTTGAAGGCGTGCTCCTGCCACTCACTGGGATAGAACCCAAAACCTCCTGTGAGGCTGATGAAGGACGACACACTGGTGATTTGGCAGTGAGTGACACGGTTCGCAGTCTGAATTTCTGTCCCAGTATGCCCCTAACAGCAGCTGTCCTCCTGATATACTCATCCAGAGCCGTATCTGTCCTGGCAGCTTATCCTTTCATTCCTGATTTCCTCCTCGGCCGCGGAAGTGTCGGCGAGTCCCCCGCGAATTCCAAAGATCAGCGGCGGGATTGCACAAACGACTCTTGACTTTAAAAAAAGATGCAAATGAAATAAGCCCACAATCCCTGAGAACCAGGCGCAGGTCCCCGCATAGGCTGAGATTATCCAACAGCCCCCGACAAGCTGACGCCCCGCTGAGGCCTCGCAGGTTGAGCACGGTGACTGCGCGTGTTTGGGATCTGCTGACTCAGCAGAAACGCTAATAAAGCTGGCAAAGGTGGTCTACTGCAGGCATCCTCCTCTAAAGACTGGAATGAGATCATTATTTATTTAATATAAATACCTTCAAAAGGGCCACTTTTTTCCTATTAAATCTATGCAAACCCGTTTAATCTGAACACGTGGATTAGGCTTTAAAGTGGTGCCATTTAAAGACAAAAGGATTTGTCTGCCACAGTTTCTCTTTAAAGTTTATCTTCTAAATCCAGCTGTTGTCTAAAAAAGCTCCTGTGTTCACAACATTATGTTAATTCCACGGCTGCCAAAACTAACTGGATGAATAATTTTTGGAATTAGTGCATTTTATTTGTCAGGGCATATTTAGCCCGTCATACAAACGCTGTAGCTCATTAGTATGAGCACGACAACCCCCAAGTACCATCTCAAAACTAAACTGTGTGCTAATCACTAGTTGAACTGGAAGTGTTGAATTAAACCTGTTATGATGGAAGATGAGTGGCAAAGTATTGATAACTAGCACAGCAGGACACTCAAACCCTCATATTTCTACCTCTGTGAGGACTTTCATAGATATTATTACCATATTACCCAGCACCTTAACCTATCCCTAACCACCCTAACTAACCCACACCCTGGACCTAAACCTGACCTAAACCCAATCCGAACCTCAACCCTAAACCAGGTCCTCACCCTCAAACAGTCCGTTGACATTGGGAGGACCAGCCAAAGTCTACTCACTTCCCACAAATGTCATCACTTTGATTGTAGCGTCTGTTGGTACTCACTGTGTAGCAAGTACCACCGCATGCGCACACACACACACACACACATACACACACACACACACCCTTCAGTTCATGCCAGAACATATGTCCACACCTCAGGTGATCACAAAAACAAAACAACATATCCACCAGAACCTCCATAATCAGCAAAGTGAAAGCAGCTTTTTTTTCTGTTACACACACACACACACACACACACACACACACACACACACACACACACACACACCGGTGTCTTAAAAACCAGATAAAAACGCTAGTTGCCTGGTGACGGCTCAGTGTGCTAGCTCAGCTATCATGTGAAGCACTCCTTGTTCTCCTCGAGCTCTTCTTAACTTTGGGCTTAAATGCTGTTGTGACAGAGGCAGGACAACCTTGCACCTACCCTCCGCAGCGTTTGTTGACGCACGCTCAAGATGAGGGGAGGTGTAGGGTGCGATGGACTGAGCCTCTGCTAACAAACTCTAAGGTTTCGCTGTTGTCAATAAAAGCACAAAAACACGATTCTTCACTCCACGTTTAGCTTTTTCTTTTCGTTTTGTCATTTACTTCACTAATGTTTGTCATCTTTCCTTCCTTTTCTTCTTTTTTCAGGCTCTTAGGTGAGTTGGATTAAACAGTTTTAGTCAAATTAATTGTTTGTTCTTTTCCGAGCTGGCACTCTGAAATCCTTCTAATTAACAGAGTCCATTATTCCTGCAGCATCACTAACATCCCCATCAAGTCGGTAAAAGCTGCACAGCCGCGTGCAGAACCGCAAAACTTAGATTAAAGCAATCAAAAACAAACGTCTGTCTTGTTAAACTAACTGGAAGTAGTTGGTGGGGAATTTCGGAACACGAATCCAGATATGGAATAAACCTCCCCGAGGAAAAGTCCCTCCATTTTTCCATCCCGTGGTGAGTGACATCAAAGCTAAATCCAATTAAGAGCTGTTGGCTAATTTTAATAGTGCTGCTTTCTTCTTTAGCCGTCCCCTGGATGCTGAACACCGTCTCAAAGTTCTGCCAGGAGTTATTCCGACTTTGGAAGGACTTGAACAAAGAGTATTCAGTCCTGCTCATGAAAACTGGAAACAAATCCGTCCCCACGCCATGTCTTAATATAATTTCATGAATTTTCGCCCGTCCAACCTGCTGGTGTCTTTGTTCGTCCCCACCTGACCCCACAGGTCCGTCATGCTTATGTTCTTCCTGAAGCTTCAGGTGAACATCAGCATTCATCATGGTTCCCACATGACTCCCACAATCACCAACAGGGTTTCTGAGGAGTGGCTGTCCCGACTCCAGGGGTCAAAAAGAACTTGAACCTCTTGGTTTGGACTGAGTTTTATCCCTTAACTTGTATTTTCATACCCTCAGCAAACTTTTTAATGACAATTACGTCTCATAAACCCATGTATTACTACATTTATAAGGACCTTCTCGTCTTACTTCACCACCGTTGAAGACAATTATCACACATTTCTTGTGACCTGGACCTGGACCAGGACCTGGACCATTGACAAACACATCAGAGCTGATGGGATGCGTGACTGGGTTTTAGTGCCCGTACCCCTGAATCAGAACATTTGTCAAAATATTCTGAACATGCTCCTGTTTCGCCCACCAAATGTGGTCTTTTGCTTTAATATTTGTTCTGACAGGTCGGTACGACTCTCTGGAATCTCATGAATACACAGGACTATTTAACCATTTCTAAAAGGCTATTTCGCGTGCGTGGGGCCTCATCATTAGAATGCAAATGAGACTGGTGAAATGGTAAATAAGGTGTGAAAGGGAGAATGGAAAACGGACAGCTGAAACTCCTGGATGCAGATGTGTGGGGGGGTGTTTGGATGCCCTTTAACATCATCTGCCTCTGCACTCTAGTTTTTTGCCGCATACCCAGGCCCTGATTGGTTTATAAAGGTCAGCAGGGCATTTTAGTCTGACGTTTTGGTACATTCCAGGGGTTTTCAAGTCAGAAACCCCCAGAGAACCATCACGCTTCACAAGTGTGACTTGGTCTCGTGGGAACTACTGAAATGTAAATATGAGTGTAAGTTTTGTGGGCTGTGGTTTATCGATGGGCGCGCTAATAAAAGTGAGTTATAGATCAGCCTGTAAGAATAAACAGCTTCTGCAATAAACAGGAGGACTGGTTACTCATGAGGGTTACCGTTAACTGGTGCTGTGAATGTAAAGAGACGATCGCTGGACCTTATTGAGTGAACTCAAGGAATCCCATAATGCACTGTGGAAAACAACCGATGCTCCCTAACCACCCACTAATACATCCCAGCGTCCTTTCTAGTCATGCAAGAAGTGAGACACGATGGCAGTTGTTAAGTATTTAGGGCACAGTAGCACTCCAACAAACAAACCACCAGTGAGTGTTTTACATTAATTAATTAGTAGAAAAAAATGTGAAAACTTTTTATGCTATTTTCCCAAATTATTCACATATTATATAAAACACTTAATTCACTTTGACGGATTTATTTATTATCTTTCTTAGTGATGATGAAACCCCAGCCAAAATGTAATAAATGCAGTAAAACTAAATATTTAAGTGAAAAACAAATTAACCCATTGATTATGAGTCATTTGGGTGTCTAATTGCGTGTTCCAAGGCATGTGTGAAAGTAAATCTGTGTTAATAACCCCCACACGAAAGCTTCATAATGAAATTAGAGTTAGTTCATGTTGTAAATAAAAAAAGGCTTTATGGCTGCAAATTATACATGTCAGTGAGAAAACATGTTTCAGTGATTAATCAGCAGCAAGTTGCTCCTATTTCAAACATCATTAATTACCTCTCTCATGTGTAACAGTGGACCAGGCCTTCTTAAAAACACCCACTTTTCAGGCGTGGAGGGCAGTTGTGTGTGAATAACTCGCACCGCAGACCCCGGCAGCCATTACAGTGTTTTGGTACATTTGTTCTGATCGTTATACATACTGTCGTCGTTAGGCCCATCTATTGTTTGTTATGCATTAAGCCAAATAAATGGTAAACAGACTTGGACGTGGTGAATATATCACTCTTTTGACAATAGAAAAACTTGTCTCATCGTGTTCTCGAGAGCTAAAGCGTGAAGAAAATGCAAATTTCAGTGTCGCGTTCAGTCACTACGTTAAAAATGCTATCTGAATCTGATAAAATGCTGAAGAAACACTGAAAGAATCACTTTTAAAATGCGAGTGTCGCAAGTGGTCCGACACTGGTTTTCCGATTCAGGTAACAACTTCTTTTTTTTTTTAACTCAGACAGGGTCAAACTTTTGAAATTAGCTACTTTAAAGACCCCCATCTTGTGAAAGTCCCATTACCAGCCTTGACAGAAGAGTCGGCGAGCGCGCTTTTGTTAGCCCTTCTCTGACGTACGGCTCCGTAGCTCCAGCGTCTCCAGCGTCTCCATCAGAATGCAGCCACACGTCCCTACACGAATGCGCCGGAGCGCTGGGTGCTCACCTCCGACACCTCCCCGGTCTCGGCGCTCCCACATCCACAGCCGAACTCCACCGTTCGCGCCTCTTCAAACGTGGCGAGGCAGAAGTCCTGAGATGATCAAAGAGTTGAAATTATTCACTCTTCATCTGTGGGATTGTTCTGCATACCAGATTTGCAGCCTGATTGAATTTCCCACCCACACGCTCACCTCTGCGCTAATGTCACCCTCACCTCGCTGTCACAGTCTGTTAGCCGCCTCTCTATTCCCGATTCTCCGTTTTTATTCCGGCTGGAGCAGAAAAATAAGATGACATAGCTGCGAGAGTGGATTCTCTGCATTATTTGAACGACCCGATGTTTCATTGAGCCGGGAGAGAAGACAACGGCGGCCTTTTCCCTGCTGGGGAGCCAACCGACGGAGCATTTGGATGCAAATTGCCGCATTACGCCGGGGCAAACAGCAGTCGTCAATTATATCTCATCTCTCGACAGCATCAGGGGCGTATCTGCTCTCCGGAGAACACTCCAAATGGAGTGCTTGTTCAGTTCCTGCAATTCCCTGTTGGCTCTACCTGCAACTCTGCGCGGCTGTGGAGCGGTTTTATGTGTCCGCTTGTAGGAGGAGGCAATTTGTTAAAAACTTCGGCACTTACACCAGTTTATAATCCTCTGAAGAGGCCGACTTCTCTTCATATAAACAGACGTATCAAAGGATTGTCTCGGTTCAGTCCTGACTGTCCGGGCTAGCTCACAGAGGCTATTTTGTGGTTTTCAAAGAGCAGCAGAAGAAAAAAGGTTGTCTCCTCTACCGGTGCGGTACTTTTGGAGCTTTTTTTTTTTCAGGCGCATCCACTTTCAAAGGGACCCAAGGGAAGGATCATAACATGCCGGATGGATTACATCGGCAGTGTAGCCGTGAAGCGCCTCAGGAGCCCCCGGGAGGGGTTGAAGGACGAAGGCCCGGGCTACCCTGCCACCCCCCAGGCCCTGATAGGGAGCAATCACGCATTTATTTTGCCCCTCAGTGGCCTAAAAAAGGATGAAGGAACTATTGCTTTTGCCTCTGTCTCTTATAAAAACTATCACAGCACAAATCAATTTGTCATTTAAAGGACAATTCCATGATAATATCTCTTTGAACTCTCTTTCTTTGACCAAGTGAAGCTGTTTTTCTTCTTTTTTTGTTTCACATCTCCATCTGCACATTCATCACAGTCTTAAAAAGGTGGATCCCTGTGTTGATAAAGCGCTGCCTAAAGTCTACCCGGCTCCTTGAAGGATGATCCAGGCTGATGGAGAGGGCAGGGGAAATATTTCATACACGCACCGTTACACTTTAGCTCATGCTAAACTTTCTTTTATTGCCTTCCTCATCCTCTCCTCAGCCGCCTGCGTCTCACTTTACTGCGCGCGTTTCTCCTCCGTACACGCTCGCGCCATCAATCCTCCTCCCTGCTCGCTCTTTCCCGTCTCATCTTTGATCTGTGACGGCCTAATCGGACCGATCTGAGCGGCCCGGGACCGGGAAGACGGGAGGAAGCAGAGCTCGGCTGGAGTCTGGTTGATCATTTATTTAAAGAGGAAGATGAAGCAGCCTTTATGTAATGATTAAAATACATTTAGAGAAAGAGATTTTCCCTCAGCTCTCCCAAATTCTTGAATCTTTTTTTTTCTCTAAAGAATAATAAGCTTGTTAATGGAAAACCCCCAATTACAGAGAAAACAAGTGAAGCAGAGACAGCAGGATACGCCTGCCTCCATACTTGAAAAAACAATCCATTTGTATTAGTCGTAGAAATTACCAATTTATTAAAAGCATTAAAAGTAAATTAAACTCGAAACAGCAACATTTGTTGCTACCAGTAGGGCTCCTATTTGAAATAGACCTTTTGTTGTCTACCACTGGCTCTCCCAGCTCTTATTTCTCGCTCTTTTTCTCTTCCGTCTCGGGCTCTTTGAAGCGCCGCGCTAAACGCTCTCACAAAAGCAGCCCACTTGAAGCCGCTTGAATGGAAGGAGCGAGAAACCTGGCCGAGGGTCGCAGAGACATGCCCCGCATGATAATCACCGCCGACCCTTGTCCTGAAGCTCGATTGGCTCCCCCCCTCCATCCGCGGGCCCCCCTGGGTGTCCTGCGAGCAAGGTCCTGACCGGTTGCCACTTGGCGCCTGATGAGAATATTCATGATGGCGTGTGTTTGAAAGAGAGGAGCCTTCGCATCGATCTGCTAGAACAAGCCAGGGCGCTGCAGCGAGCGGGGGGGGCTGAAGGGAGGGAGCGGACACTTCAGTGGATCCTTCCTGCGTTAGCTGTTAAAGGGAGCCGCTGTGATGTAATATTTACTGCCATGGACGCCCACGGAGATGTCAGGAAGGCGCTCGCCACGCTCTGTTTCCGGCCCCCGGTGAAGCCGCGGCCTCGTCCCCCTGTGGGGTCCTTTCCAGGCCCGGATGGTCGCGAGCCCGGATCGGCCTTCGACCGCCGGGGCCGAGGCGCGCCAGAACTCTGCGGGCGTCGCGAGCCGCGCTGACGCAGCGTGACGGCTTCCTCAGCCCCGCCGATCTTTGCTGCAGATTTCAGCCCCCCCCCCGCTAGCGCGGGGAGGGTTGGGTGTCACCGCAGAGCGCCTCGGTTGTAAATGAGCGCTCGTGATCCGGCGCAGACGAGGGTTGCAGAGGGAGCGAGACGGGATGTCGAGGTTGATAATTAAAATCGGGGACTTCACATCTGGTTCCCACATTTGCTGGAGCAAATTTCTCCTGGCGAGAAATATTTGGGCTGTTAGGTGGAGGGTGGAGGTTGGGGGGGGGTTAACATCAACACCGTGTGCACACTCTGCAGGGTTCTTTCCTTTTATTTATCCTTTTAACAACTTACAATTAAACAAAAACCAAATAATTTGGATGGTGTTTTCGCAGCAGTTTGACTCATCACCACCGCGGGTCCCTCAGCAGCCGGGATGGAAAACTGTGTTAATAAGTTCAAGGAATCTGCGAGAAATTGCGCATCGATTTTCCACTTGACCTGTGGCGGGGTTAATGATCGTTCTGCAGCCTGACTGAATCGCACGGTTCCCTCTCACCGACGCGCCGCTCTTCGAGTTGTTCGGGAGACCGAGCTTGGGGTGTGGGGGGCGGTCAAAGGGAGCAGCCCGCCATTTAGCGCCGGCAGCCCGTGGCTGAGGCAAACCAGGGCTGACCCGAGGAGCAGCACGGGCCCGAGGTCAGACCTCAAGGTCGTTTGAGGAGAAACACTGGTGGGGGGGGGGCAAGGCCAGATGTTCCTGATCCTGCGCGCTGGTCCTCGGGACGGCTCCCCGGAGCTTCCGGCCTGCGCTGCTGTGTAAACACGGAAGCGCCTATGGTTACGGGGTCAGCGCAGCGCCACGTTCCTCGGCCCCAGCTGAAGACTATTTGGTGAATTTTCTGCAGCAAACAGACACATTTCAAATGCCGCCGGGCACACCGACTCCCATCAGCCACGGCGGGAAATGAATACGTTTATTCATCTGAGCAGCAGAATGAAATCCCAGGCTGGATTGCCTTTGAGAGTTTGGAAGAAACAATCAACTTTTATATCAAACCGATCTGAATGCAGATGGCTTCATCACACTACGGTTGTTCCATCAACAATCATTACAGCACATTAAATCTAAATTTGCCTCAGGTGACATTCGGCGGGGCCCGGGTAGCGACCCCGCCAGGTTCCAGATCCGTGTTTCTGTTCGGCGTGATTTGTTCAAGCAATCGTTCGCCGTTCCTGCCTGCGCGCGCCTCGTCACATCGGGGGCAAACTCGCGGCAACGTGTCGAGGTGGAGAGCGCTCGGCAGACAACGGTTCATTACTGCGCGATTACCATATGCTTCTGAGACTGTGGGTTCAAACCTGGTTCACATCCAGCTGTTCTCATCCCAGCTCCGCTCTCTGCTGCGGGGAGACGAGGAGGTCAGGGCCCTGTTGGAGATCACGTCAAACACCTTTCTGTTCTGGTCACTCCAACACGTCTTGAGTCAGATCTTTCTGTTTGAAAGAGAAGAAGACCCCCCCCCCCATCCATCCATCCGTGCACACTGGAGAAGACCAGAGGCTAGCAAACGTCTACCAAATGGCAGGGATCCTCTGAGCTGTGCGGCCACTGAAAGATTAACGCCGTGTCAGTCTCACACGAGTCAAACTTCTCTGCATTATGGATGCAAAGATGAGTTTAAAAATACACAAGAATGTGAATTATTCAGCCCCTCCCCTCACACTCCGGGAGGCGACTGATGCAGCTACAGAGAGCAGCGTGGAAAATAAAGAGCAGAGCTGTTTTGAATTTGTTTTTGGGTGTAAGCACCATGAAACTTCCACAGCAATTAGATATAAAAACATAAAGAGGATGCCATTAGCTCCTTATGAATGGTGGAGTAATTAGGGAGGGGAATATGCTGTGCCTCCCATGGAGTGTTTATGCGCAATTTATTAGCCAATTTGCAGTTAAACTCACTCTTGTGGCCAGCCTGCCGATAGGCAATGGTTAATAATAATAAAAGAATCCCCCAAGCGCACCTCCATTTACACCACATCAGAATGGTTTGGGACAATGTTACATGGATTTTATTTTTTAGGCAGCAGCTTATCTTGCAGAACATCATGCATATATTCATGGCTCCAAAAGTAATTTTAATTTATTATAAGAAGCTGCCTAAAAGCCACAAATCTGCAGGGAACGCGTCATCCTGGGCTTCAGATTGGTGCACATGCGTGGCGTGTGTATGCTGCCCCCTGGCGAGCGTGCGTGAAACTGCACGCCCCCGCAGCCTACATGCTCCCCGCTGCAGAGGAGCCAAAGCTGCTTAATAAATTAGTCTCTTTCAAAATTCACGACTGATGGAAGGAAATCTCGGGGCTGCTGGGGATGAAGCTGAAAAGACTGCACAGAGTGAAAGGAGAGGGGGGCGGGAGGAGCGAGGCAGGAGGACCAAACACTAACCAGAGGGAGGCAGAGGTGCACGCACGCTATTTCGGGATTTAAAAGAAAATACCAGGAGATGTTTTGTTTTCAGTGGCTCACAAAATTACGGGTTTGACTGAGTTCGCAGAGACAGAAACCAGCAGATGTTCCAGAAGCTGAGCGTGAGCTGAAGCTCTGCAAGGAAATGCCTTTTATTCCCACTTTAATCTCCATGACCAACATGTTTGAAGGATCTTATTGATCGTATTGACCTCACTTTGGATTCTTCAAGTCCACGTCACAGAGAACATACACAAGGTTACGGCTGTAGCAAAGGTTATGAAGGTTGTTGCTTCACTCCCAACCATGAAAGTGTTTTATTCTCTTATTTTCCTTTCTCTTAGAAGACTAATAATATAGTAGTAGTTTCATGATAAAGGAGGTAAAGCTCCAAACACAAGCCACGGGCAGGAGCTGGTCTGAAGTACAGTCACATTCAGGATCAAAGGGTCCTTTTTTTCCATTAAATAAAAGATCAGAATACATATTTGATCAATAAGCAGAGCTGGACTTCAGTTGCCTTCCCTGATGTGAGTCAATATTTGTTACTAATATCCAGCAAGCGTCGGCAGCTAAATGAATTATTGGGAAGGAAAACAACGAGTGATTTTGTTGTCGTTTCCCTCCGAGGGGAATTAAAACAAGAGCATCTGACTGAAATGTTCCCTCGAAGGCAGAGCTGAATGGAAACAAGGCAGGTGTTTATCCGTCGGCTACAGCCCCCTCTTCCATAACCTGCAGCAAAATTGCCAGAAGACCCCTAAACGACTGTAGACTGTAGTCAATTTCCAGAGCCAGAGCTCCATGAAGTGAGGTAATACCACACTCCAGTCCACCATGAAACCCATTTAGGTGGGCGCTCCATCCATCCAAGGATAAATGGTCCTCCTCACTCTCCTCTGGTTAATCTTTTTTGAGTCTTTTTCCCAACGTGTCGTCGGTGTAGTAATAACAATAACGCCGCTCCTCTGAAGAGCTTCCCCTTTCATTCCACGACGCAATTACGGCACTGACAGGTCATTTTATTCAGGCGGAGTTTCACCGTGTTATTAAAAAGGCTGCCGTTGCGGGATGATAAATATGATTTAATAACTGTCATTAATTAATCGAGGTCTTCCGCCGACTTTATTTCACATCTGTTAAATATTACCATCAATTCAGAGGAAGCCTGAGAGGGGGGGGGGCTGCTGCAGGCTGCATAAATTACACTGGCAGGAGCAGGCCGCGCATATTTAAAACATCCACCTTTCACTCTGGCCATCACTACAAATGATTTTGATCCCCCCGCTGCGAGACCGCCAGATCCGTGATTATCTGTTGGCAGCTGGGGCAAACAAACAGGGAGGAGGAGGAGGAGGAGGAGGAGGAGGAGGAAGAGGAGTGAAGTGAAGGAGCGGCGACATTGACAAAGTAAAGAGGGCAGCGGAACACGGCGCCGCTTATGAAAACACCTGCTCCATACTGTCAGCAACTTAACCTGAGAGCACCTAAATCCCCCAGCGGAGGATTATATATGACAGATGTAGGACAGTGGGGGGGGGGGGTACACGATTCTGGGATGGAAATTATCAGAGCTTAAAGAGCCAAATGAGGGGTGAAAAAGAGGCAAGCAAGCACGGTGTAATTAGGAGAGGTGTTGGTGTGAGACTTCATTAGTTTCACACAAAGCGGCGACGGAAAGTGTAACAACGGGCTTTGATCCAAGGTCAAAGGTCAAACTTTAGTGAGACGACGGAGAAATCAAAGGCTCTGACCACGGAGATGTTCAAAAAAAAGGTGAAAGCTGTACACCCAGAGGCAGTTCGGAACAACCCGATGGGTTTACTTTATCAACCGTTGACTGGAGACCGCCCACACTCACACACACACACACACACACACACACACACACACACACTGGGAGAAGATGAAGAGCCCAGTTAGGAGGGCCGTGCTGAGCATGAGCCGTGCCATGTTTGAGTCGGTTAAGCGCGACTTAAATCCCAGTAAACCAACTAGTGATGCTGGTTTGCAGATGAAGGTCGGCAGAAGCTCCTCCATCTAAATCGCCAAGCAACAAGCAGTCAGAGGGAGGAAGACGACCTTTTTCCGGGGAGGCGCTGCGCTGGCGTTTGCTTGTAGGACGTCGCCCTTAACTCTCGGCGACTATACTATCAGAATGTGCCAGGTGGTTGAGGGGCTGTCAAATCCTTTACAGAAATCAACGCGTACGTCCACGCCCTGGACAGTGGCCTCTTCACCCTCGATGCACCACACAAGGGCGATTTACTCTCAGTGTTCTTAACGGGAAACTCATTTGGGGTGTTTTTATTCAATTATATGCAAGTTCAAAATCCCTCTGTGGGTGGGAACATGCTCTTTCTTTACCCAAGGCCTTATGACGCCCTACAGTTTATATCAATTTGGGATTTGAATCACCGAACTGGTCAAGGACGTCGCCCTTTACTCTCGGCGACTATTATATCAGATTTGCTGACTCTGATCAAATCCTGCTGCTGAACACCTCGAGGGCTTGACGGGGCCGAGGTCCAGTAGAGCCCAGGGGCTCACCTGGAATTAACCCAGGAGATCGGAGGATTCCAACAACTCTCCCTGGTCTCAGACGCTATCGGCTAACTTCAGCCCCCGGATCTCTGACTGAGACGCGGTCCCGGTCCAACGCCCCCCACACACACACACACACACACACACCATGACCCCTCCAGATGTCAAGGCTGGAAGCTGTACCCGAACATGACTTCATTTATCAACAAAAGTTAGCGCCTCAGTCATGTGTGATGCATATTTGGGGGGGGGGGTAAATGATTGAGCTGCGTCCGCCTCAGCGAGCAGGATTCAGGTCCCCGTCAGCACTGCTGCGTTTTCATAAAGAATGATGAATGTGCCTTTCCACAGCGTGAACGCAGCTAATGGAGCAGGCAGACAAAAGGCTTTTTAACAAGGACAGGAAAGACACAAAGGACATGCGCAGATCTCGTCGCCCCCCCCATGAATGACGTACGGAGCGTCGGGGCCGAAGGAGCCGTGTTGTGTTTACTGTTCAATTATTCACGCGGTGGGAATAAGCGGATATGTCGGCTCAGGTATTTCCACAACGCTTCAATGCCAACACTGATATTGTGTTTTATCAGGGAGCCAATAACTGCTCAGGAAGTTGAGAGCATAAACACACTGACAGCATATTCGACTGTATTTCTCATAAACCCAAACCTGAATAACTGAAATAAATAAAACATGCTATTATCGGAGTGGCGCTTTTACGTGACCCGCAGGATCTCATCAGGTACGGTTCCGCGCCCTGTCATTTTTTTTCCCTGACGCCGAATGTCCTCGGCTCTTTTTAAGTACTTACGGGCTTAACCACTCAGCTGTCTCGGGGAGAGTTACCGCCGTTTAATCCCGTCAGCGCGGACTACTGTCAGACTCTGACGGGGTTTTTTGACAAATAACAGAGGGCGTACGCGAGGGGCCAGGCCCTGCCTGGGCGAAATGGTGATTCATGACTTCTGGAAACCCCGTGAGCAGACATCCTCGCGGCCTACGTGACTCTCAGACGACCAGATTAATCCACAAACTTTTCCTCGCACGCAGCGGTGCAGGAGAAACGGGGCGACTGGTGGTTTTAGTTGAGTTTTGGAACCGCGTCACGATAATTGATTGAAATAATTGAGTTTTACTGTAGTGTGGAGATAACTCCGCCCGCTGTCTCATTTATTTTGCCTCTTGATAGTGTCCCCAGATGATTTATCGCCTCCTGTCACAAGCTCCTGGCCAGGCCATCCCTGCTTAATGAGCCACCATTAGCATACAGAGTTAAACGGGGACACGCCGTGCCCCGACCAAAAGGTCAGCCCCGCTTCAAGGGAATGGCTGATCTCTCTACCGCCTCCTGGTTGGTTTAAGAGAGCATCTCATGCCCCAGCAATCTGGGGGAAGTTTGACGTGTTCGTTCTATTTGACATGTGGTGGTCTCAGAAAAAAATATCATTCATTAAATCATTCATTTTATCACACATCAAAATATACCTGCATACAGCAAATGTATAGGTAAAATATATCTAATCAAAAATCATAACTTTATCTACTATTCTTAATAGTTTTTTTTATAGAAATGTCAAACTTTTAGTGTATTTGTGGAGTTTCACACACATAATATCGAATCGCCAAACAGGAACGACTTGAGTTTATTGATCCACTTCGGCCTCCGTACGTGTTGATGCAGTGCCGTTGTGTTAGCAGTTAGCTGTTGGAATGGCTGAATATACCAAAGTAAAGTCCACCAAGCTGGTTTTTAAAGGCCAGAAACACGGGTATGGGTTCGGTCTCTGTCTCTCGCCAATCGCCGCATTTTCGGAGTAATTCGTGGACAACTGGAGGCCCTTACACAGCCAAGGCTAATGCTATGCTAACGCTAGCACAAACCACAACATTGAATGATCTAAAACACAAAATAGTTTAAAACATCGATGTCGGCTCGCTTAAGTTAACTTTTAGTTCAGGCTTCCAGTCAGCTCATTGTTTTATAAATAAGCCGCGTAATAATGTGGTTAAATGTTTACAGTTTGTCCGTAAAAGACCAACTTTGTCCAAAAATGTTGCATTATTTCATTTTTTTTATTTGTCTTAGGAAAAAACAAAAAAACAAGGATAAAAAGAGAAAAGCCACAGACGAAGATGATAAACCTGACGTTGTCGGTGCGTACATCTTGATTTTGAAGTCTTGAGGGCGCTGACGTCACATTTTATATTTTATTATATGAAACGTTTTGATGTGTGGTTGAACAGATGACTCTGGTTTATCTGGGCCTCCATAACAGCTAAAAATTGTGTCAATATTCTGCAGACCAGTTCTCTAGAGTTTGGAGGAAACGTTATCCTCCAAAACGTTCCCTCCCAGTAGAGGTCCTTATTCCTCCTTGGTTCGTATTTTTCTACCTTTTATGTGTCTTTTTCTATTTGCCAGGTGGTTGGTGGGCTGTCAAATCCTTAACAGAAATCAACGGGACGGTCGCTTTAGAAATGCAGAACAACGCGTACGTCCATGCCTTGGACAGTGGCCTCTTCACCCTCGGTGCACCACACAAAGGTGATTTTTATTCAATTATATGCAAGTTCAAAATCCCTCTGTGGGTGGGAACATGCTCTTTCTTTACCCAAGGCCTGTATGACACCCTACAGTTTATATCAAAGTGGGATTTGAATCACCGACTGGTCAACTTTTGGTTAAAAATCGTATCATTTGAATGCAGCGGTGCAGTTCTTATCTGAATAAATGTGATTCCAGGAGGCTCGGTGCAGTTGGACTGGACTCATTGAGCACAGCGCTACCTAGCTGAAGGATTTGAATTATTAATCACAAGAATGCTTAACACAGCTCGAAGGCTCTTGCAGTATGAAGAAACGATGCATATTTAACAATGGCCCCTAATTTTGAATTCTGTAGTTGTTATTCAAACATCACATGTTGTATGAATGTACCTTTCATACGAAGCAGACCGCCTCATGTGTTGTTGTTCCAAAGCTGTCCAGTCTGTGGCCATTTCAAATGTATTGACTCTTTATTTAATATATTATTTAGATGATGAAGGACCAGATCCTCCAGAACAGTTTACTACCATTAAGCTGTCGGACTCAAGGTGAGTATCCAGACACAGCTGATGTTTACGATCTGCAGCCTTTGAACAAACAGAGTGTAACAGCGTGTGGCGCAAATTCAGTTTTTATGAGCTGCGTCAAGTTTGACCTGTCGCTTAGGTCCCTTCATCGTAATCACTTTCCTCTCCCCGGCTCGGATCGCGTAGACTGAAGCTGTAAGGATGTCGGCTATTGAAATTCTGGAAGCGATTTCGCCAACACAGGGCTGTGATTATCGTTAACCATGATTACAACCTGCTGCGTGTCGACCGGTATTGACAGGGAGGACAAGAGGGTGTTGATCAATCACGCTAATTAAGGACAGATGGGCCTTCTTGAGCAAATAAGCTGTTTAAATGAAATCAATCACAGGAATGTCACTGAGTATACCTCTGCACAAGATAAATGAAGGTAAAATAAGGTTGAGCTTTAGAAAAACTACTGGTGCACGCAGCCCCAAATGGATCCGTTTCTCTGCTTGCAGGATAGCCTTGAAGTCGGGATATGGCAGATACCTCGGGATTAACTCTGAGGGCTTGGTGGTGGGTCGTTCTGATGCCATCGGCCCGAGGGAGCAGTGGGAGCCAGTTTTCCAGGATGTGAGTGTGTCTTAACATTTTTCCCACTCTATGTGCGTTACAACTGAGAACACGGTGGAAAACTTCTCATCCTGCTCAACGGGAATGGCAGAATTCTTTTGTCCTTCCTCAGTCTCTCTGAGTTCTGCCGCGTCTGTCGTGCTTTTGCTGAAGCAAGATGATAAGGAATTATTAAAGAGAGAGAGATGAAGAGATGTAACAAAGGTCTGCAGACAGAGACAAA
This sequence comes from Lagocephalus sceleratus, assembly GCA_911728415.1. Classification (NCBI taxonomy): domain Eukaryota; kingdom Metazoa; phylum Chordata; class Actinopteri; order Tetraodontiformes; family Tetraodontidae; genus Lagocephalus; species Lagocephalus sceleratus. Next base: position 13,444,245 of record CAJVRN010000232.1, on the reverse strand, counting down.
CTGCAGAGGTTTCAATTATCAGCTGATTTTATAACTCTGCTCTGCCCCCAGGTTGGGCCTTTGAACTGTAAAAAAAAATTACTTTTCATGTTTTTAATGATTGGAAAAGGAGTAAGTGAAATTAAAACACGTGTTCTGTGGTTGGTTCAGGTGTCCCGGATATTAAATATGACAGGATTTTGCTTCATATGATAACAAATTGGAACATTTTGACTTAAATATACCGCACTGGTGGTTAAATGAAATGTTTTGAGCTCTCATCACTGATTACTCTCCACGATGCTTTTTTGGAACTTTCGCGGAACAACCTTGAGACTCTTTTACATCAACTGCAGGGCCGTTTCTCACGCTTGTCTCAACAACCGGTGGCTGTGCAGGTCTCTCTAATCTACTGCCTCCTCCCCTGTTCTGCCTGTTCCGCCTCAGGGCAAAATGGCTCTCCTGGCAGCAAATAGCTGTTTCATCTCCTACAGCGACAGCGGGGACATCGTGGCCAGCAGTAAGACAGCAGGGGACGGCGAGATGCTGAAGGTGAGGCGTGAATTGTGTCATTCCACAAGGTTGCATTTGAAGCATGCGGCGTCTCGGCACCGGAGACGGGAGGGGAGTCTGTGTGCGACCTGCCTTTAGGTGCTCTGAGGTGTTTATATTTAACGCTGAGTTTCTCTTCTTTTTTTTTCCCCCTCTCTCTGCCTCTCTGAATAATAAAAAGATCAGGACAAGCGCAGAGCGAGAGACGAAGAGAAAAGACGACCTTGCGGAAGAGGACAGGGGCAACGTGAAGTCCTGCGAGGTCAACTACGTGTACGTAACCCCAACCTGCAGCCTCAATCTGCACTTAGTCAGTGATCAGGAGCCCATTATCTGCTGCTTTAATTTGTAATGATGTGGCATTGTTTTGTCTGACAAGGATAGTTTTGCCCCTTTATTACACAAATAATAGCTTTTTTTAGTACAGGAGGTCCCCTCAAATAAGTTTCGACGTGCTTTGCAGAGCTCACAATCTCATGTTTTAATGTAGTTTGGTACGACCTGCAGTTTTAGGATGGGGAATTCCTGGAATTGAACTCTTCTAAAAGAGCCGCCTGCTTCAAGTCCTCACAGAGGCAGCCGTTATCCAGCTGTTCCTCGGCGTACATGTCCGACACAGTCGCCCCAGAGATGCGTTTTATCAACCCAGCGCACGTTTGAGGACAGAAGTCGGCCTCTGAAAGGGCTCAGTTGTATTTTCCGTGTCAGCCGGTGACAGAGAAAGCCTCTGTTGTCGCTTAACAGGAGGTTTTGCATCCTAAATAAAATGTTTGACTCCTCATTGTACATAGAGGTTGTTTTGTTGCCTCGTAAATGTCAGTCTGCGCCGACGTCTGACACTAAAATCACGGCCAGATTGTGCCTTTAAGCGACTGCGCCATCGCTCCCAGGAGACAATTGATGTGTTGCCGTAGTTTCAGATGAGAAATGTTTTAGCTTCCAATGGTAAAATCATTTTATATACCACTGGTCTGTGGCCTATTATGCTCCAGACAATACATCTCTAGTGGGTTTTTTTTTTTTTCCCTCCCTGTTGCCATGCTTCAGCCGTGTTGTGAGTCTATTATTTGTTATAGATGAATGCGGGGAAATGGACTCATCGTGTTGACATGTTGATAATGGCTGCCCTTGAGCCTCCGTCTTGATGTAGTGGTTGCGGTGTAAAATGGCTTTTAGGAGCAGGCCCAGGGAGAGAATCATAAAGCACCGGCAGAGGAAAGCAAAGGGGAAACGTCCAGCGTGTCTGAAGAGATGCATTTGTTGTTTATTGCACAGCTGCAGTGGCGCAGATGTGATTGCGTTTGCGCGGCCGCGAGTGTTCACGCCGTTCAGGAACAGCGCAGGACGTCTAAAGCATTGCAGAAATGAAACGTAAGATGCAATGATCTGCATGTCTGTGCAAATTTGCAGTAAGAAGTTTCAGAGTTTTCAAGACCGGCGGCTCAGAGTTAACGAAGAGGACTCGACCACTCTGAAGAGAGCCAGAACGGACGGAAAGTTCCACGAAGCTCTGCTCGACAGGTGCAGAAATACAGACGATTTTGCATTTAAACATTTTTATAAAGTCTCGCTCCTCCTTCACATGTAGCATTTAGGGGCACCTGTGCAATGAATATGAGCCAAAATGTTTCTTAAAAGTCAAGAAATATCGGCAAAGATCAAAGACGTGTGTGTTTAGATGAAAAGCGACTGATTGTCTACGTTGAATGGACGAGGCAGTAATCAACCTGACACGTTGTCTTTGCAGGAGAAGCAAAATGAAAGCGGACAGGTACTGCAAGTGAAGACCCGTCTTTGTGGAAATCGACCGTGTCTTTGTGAACGTCTCTCTTTTGTAGATTTAATCTGAGACTCGATGTGCTTTAAATGTGTTTCCTTTTGAATAAAACGTGATCAATTCTATTGATTTTGTGAGTTGTCTGCAACTTAAACGTTATTTGTGCAATTCAGGTGAATTCAGGCGGAGCGTGTCTGTATTAGAGAATAGGGCTTTAAGTCTCTTGATTAAAGGTCAAAATATTATTTGTTCAGGTTTTTTATCAGTTTAATTTGCTGCAATATTTACTGGGGTTGTGTAATGTTTAACGATATATCTGTATGTGATTGGAAAGTATTTAAACTATTGACACGCTCCCAACAAATCTTTTTTTTCTCATGCCTGGTCAGGTCATCAGATCCAGTCGTGTTTAGAATCTGTCCGAAAATGCAAAAATGCCCTTTTGACTAAAAACTCGTGATCGGGCCTCACAAGATGAACAAACTACTGATGATGAAATTACGGCATCCACGGGTCAAAGCCTCGCCCGTTTTCACCATTAACCCACTTTTCCGGATGAATAACACACCCAAACAGTTAAAAATTATGAAATAAAATAAATTAAAAAATGCATTTTTAAGGAAAACTTGTGAACAATCCGGAATTTGTTCATCCACTTAAAAGGTTTAATGACGCGTCTGATTTTCGCTACTGTGCCCGGCGCATCCCGAAACAATTACAGGCAGCATACATGACATGTCTGTGGTGTTTAGGAGCAGAAAACCTGCGACAAGTGGAGAAAAGTGAAAAAGTGGAACATGTGCGGAGCAGCGGCGTCTTGTTTTCCTCTGTTTCCGTGTGGAACCAACCAACTATGTCACTGGCGGGGGGGTGGGCCGAGCTATTTCTGACCCCTTATATCCAACTGTTGCCAGCAGGATAATTTTCAACCGCTGGTTTGTGGTTTAGATTAAACATACGTGACATTTTAAAGCCGCGATGTTGTTTCCTCGCGTAAAAACCACTTAGTGGTAATTCAAGGGTCACGTCGTCACCCCTGCCCGTCGTCGTGCCGCGTCCCTGTCACGGGATAAACAGAGGCTACTTCCGCACCTTCATTTAAACCAAAGTGACTTCACGTTTGTCCCAAAAAACAAGAATCCCCTGGAAGATGGGCCGCCGCCTCCTCACGGTCCTGTCCGCCTTGATCAGCCTGTCGTGGGCGCAGTTCATCCCGCCGGTAGGCCGCACGTGTTGGTGTTTACCGCGTCCCTCTCTCGTTCTGTTGTGAACACGTTGTGTAACACCGCCTGTTTACCTTCTTATTCCCCGTTTACCTTCTTATTCCCCGTTTACCTTCTTATTCCCCGTTTACCTTCTTGTTCCCCGTTTCCCTTCTTGTTCCCCGTTTCCCTTCTTGTTCCCCGTTTCCCTTCTTGTTCCCCGTTTACCTTCTTATTCCCCGTTTACCTTCTTATTCCCCGTTTACCTTCTTATTCCCCGTTTACCTTCTTGTTCCCCGTTTACCTTCTTGTTCCCCGTTTACCTTCTTATTCCCCGTTTACCTTCTTATTCCCCGTTTACCTTCTTATTCCCCGTTTACCTTCTTATTCCCCGTTTACCTTCTTATTCCCCGTTTACCTTCTTATTCCCCGTTTACCTTCTTATTCCCCGTTTACCTTCTTATTCCCCGTTTACCTTCTTATTCCCCGTTTACCTTCTTATTCCCCGTTTCCCTTCTTGTTCCCAGTTTACCGAAGAATGTCGAGCGAACATGTACCCGCCGAACGGCCCCACGTAAGTTCGTCGGCCGCCAAAGCGACTGTTTCCTGCCCTATCTTATCAATCTAAGTCGCAGACGTGCGGTTTGTCCACGCTTCGCTTATTTGGAAAGAAAATCCCCGTAATTGATATCGTGGATTTACAGTTTTTGGGCTGTTTGTTTATGGTAGAAGGCAAACACCGACAAGCTTTTGCTTAAAGATAAGTTTTTTTTTATCAGGCATGACATTGTTTATTGAGTATTAAAGTCTGTTTGCGCCGTCGACCACTTAAATATAATCAGGACAAACAAACTGATTTAAATGGAGACTCTCCCAACAAGGGGGGATTGTTAAATATCTTTTATGGGACATAACTGAGCCCTCCAAAACAAGGTCACCTACATTGTACAGTGAATTTGAGCTAATGATCGACAGGTTGCCCGACCCTCCGGGCCGTCGCTTCTCCTCTTCCCAGTCTTCCCTGAAGCCTCCGCGCAGCCACCGAGGCCGGTGGGAACCCTCACCGTGACTCAGCCGCTCTCTTCGCCCTCAGGTTTAAAGGGGCCGTCAGCTGGTACACCGTGGATCTCGATCTGCCGCCCAGCAAGAGGTGGACGTCTGTGATCGGCGACAAGAGAGCCGAGGTGGGCTCCTCCGACGGACGCTCGAGGGGGAGGGGGGGACTCCCACCCAGAAAGTCTTCACGCCGTCTTCTTTTCCCTTTCAGCTGGTCAGCATGGTCCAGGCCATCAAAGACCTGGCGAACGCTTTTGTGCCCAGCGGGAGGCTGATCGAGCTGGTCGACATTACGCTGGTACGCGGCCCCTTCTGTCTCCCGTCAACGGTTGTTTCGCTGCTCCGAGAGACTCCCCAAACCCTCCGTTCTCTTCTGTCTCCAGCCGCTGATGGCGGACACGCTCCCGCAGCCTTTTGGTGACGAAATCAAAGGAATTGCAGCGGATTCGGGGATTCCTCTTGGTAACAAGCCAGAAGCCCCTTTTTTTCCCTGCCTTTAAATGACCCCAGGTGACCTCTGCACCCTTTCTGAAAACGCAGGGGAAGTCGTCCTGTTCAACATCTTCTACGAGGTGTTCACCGTGTGCACGTCCATCGTTGCAGAGGACGATAAGGGTGGGTCACGGGTCCGCCGTCGGAGCGGTTAACTTGATCACCAGCACTGAAATCCGGGCTTCTCTGCTCTTCCAGGTAACCTGTTTCACGCCAGGAACCTGGATTTTGGTTTATTCATGGGGTAAGTCTGGCCTGTCCCCCCAGGACGGAGATGGTTTTGGGTGTGTGTGTGTGTGTGTGTGGGGGGGGGGACATCTGCTGACGGAGCTGCCGTCCTCACAGCTGGGACGTGAAAAACAAGTCGTGGACCATTACTGAGAAGCTGAAGCCTCTGGTGGTGAACCTGGACTTCCGGAGGAAGAACCAGACCGTTTTCAAGTCCACAAACTTCGCCGGATACGTCGGAATGCTGACCGGAATCAGACCTGTACGCCACTCCCTACCCCCCCATTGAGGAACAGGTGGTGGTTGTCGGTCGAGATTCCCCAAAGGTTGAACCGTTTCTCCTCTGTCTGGCAGCGCACCTTCACCCTGACCATGAACGAGCGCTTCAGCCTGGACGGAGGTTACATCGGTGAGTCCGAGCGCCCGTTCGGGGAGGAGGAGGAGGAGGGGTTCCCTCTGACCGTCTGTTCCTCTGCAGGAATCCTGGAGTGGATTTTGGGGAAGAGAGACGGGATGTGGATGAGTTTCCTTACCCGCTCAGTTCTGGAAAATGCAAAAAGGTACAACGGTGAAAGTATAAAAAATGATATTTACGCAGCAAAACTGCATTGTAAAGGAGAGCGAAGGCCCCAGTGAATACCGGAATAATGGCAGACAGAAAAGTTGTAACTTGTCAATGATTCCCAAAGGAAAGTGTCGTTTCATATTTGTGGCGCAAATTAAAGTTTAGCGCAGCCTGGAGGGCTCGGGCCCAGCAATAAATCTGCCTGCATCCATCCTGCAGCTACGAGGAAGCCAAAACTCTCCTGGCCCAGACCAAGCTGCTGGCGCCGGCGTATTTCATCCTGGGAGGAAACCAAACGGGCCAGGGCTGCATCATCACCCGGTCCAGACTGCTCAGCATCGACGTCTTGGAGTGAGTGCTGCGGCTTTTAAATCTTTGCGACGTTTGTGGGTGAAGGCAGCGGAAAACGACGCATGGAACGCTCCGTCTGCCCCCGCTGCGGTCGCAGTTCGGTCAGACTGGGCAGAGCGGCGGATTATTACTGCTGGTGACCTTTTGACCTTTCAAAGGTCACCTTCTCACCCCTGTGGGGGGTGATCCGATGGGCCTACACCAGGGGTGTCAAACTATTCCCCAAAGGGCCGTGTGGCTGCAGGTTCTTGTTCAACCCAGCAGCAGCACACCAGACTGGACTCACTTCATCAGCTCATCTGAGTCAGACAGCTGACTGGTCAAACTGGGTGTGCTGGACTGGTGGAACAAGAACCTGCAGCCTCACGGCCCTTTGGGGAGAGGTTGGAGACCCCTGGCCTACACGAACACACGCAAACACGTGCATAAACAGCAAGAGTGAGGTCAGTCACGAGGGAAAAGGGAAGCTGTGAAGGTTTCAGTTTCTGATCCCGATTCTCAATTTGTGGCCGTCCACCTGCTAAACGTGAGCAACATCAAAGGCTTTGACCTTCTGTGTGTGTGTGTGTGTGTGTGTGTGTGTGTGTGTGTGTGTGTGTGTGTGTGTGTGTGTGTGTGTGTGTGTGTGTGTGTGTGTGTGTGTGTGTGTGTGTGTGTGTGTGTGTGTGTGTGTGTGTGTGTGTGTGTGTGTGTGTGTGTGTGTGTGTGTGTGTGTGTGTTTTGCGGCTTTTAAGTCTTTGCGGCCTTTGTGGGTGAAGGCAGCGGAAAGCGACGCATTCAAAGCTCCGTCTGCCCCCGCTGCGGTCGCAGTTCAGTCAGACTGGGCAGAGCGGTGGATTATTACTGCTGGTGACCTTTTGACCTTTCAAAGGTCACCTTGTGGGGGTGATCCGATGGGCCTGCACAAACACACACACACAAACACGTGCATAAACGTCAAGAGTGAGGCCAGTCACGAGGGAGAGGGGAAGCGGGGAAGGTTTCGGTTTCTGACCCAGCTGCTCAACGTGAGCAACATCAAAGGCTTTGACCTTCTGCGTTTCACCTGCGCTTCAGCATCAACCTGAGCCTGGGCCGGTGGTTCGTCCTGGAGACCAACTACGACCACTGGAAGGAGCCGCTGTTCCTGGACGACCGCAGAACTCCGGCCGTCAAGTGCATGAACCAGACCACCCAGAGCGTGAGTAGCACCGTCCGCCCCCCCGTTCCTGAGAGATCAAAGCCCGACACCTCCCCTTTTGACGCCGCTTCGATCTGTCGCGCCGCTTTAGAACATCTCGCTGAAGACCCTGTACGACATTCTCTCCACCAAGCCGGTCCTGAACAAGGTGAGCCGGGGCTCCGCCGGGCGGGTCCGTTGACTCCGGCCTTGTTTCCGTGAACGCTCCCGTCTGCTCCTCGCAGCTGACCACGTACACGACGCTGATGCAGGTGGCTGACGGGACGCTGGAGTCGTATATCCGGGACTGTCCAGACCCCTGCATGCCCTGGTGACCGCCCCAGCTGTCAAGCCTTCACTTGCCAAATGTGTGTCGTCTCTGCAGCAGCATCGTCGCCCCACACACACACGCGCGCGCGCACACACACCTGTTTCTGTCGTAAGGGAAGTTGGAACAAAGTGAATTGATCCCGACGTCTTTATGCTGTTTGGCCTGTTGTGATTTACAAGGTGGATTTGTTGATTACAAATCCAGGGACACGTGAGAACGATGTGTATATAAATCATTGAATATCATTTTTATGTCAAGTTCTTTAATAATTAATTGACTGGGTTAAATAAGGTCTTCCATCTGAAAGCCTTCAAGTTTAACGTCCATGGAACTGTTAAACCACAGCGACTTGTGTTTCTACTGGATATTTTACACTAAAAACACTATGAATTATGTATGAAACTTTGAATTATGTTCTAGCAACAAAAACTGGGACCACACCCACTCTTAAAGGTCCAAATTTATTATTTAAAACATTTTACAGTCATCCTTTAATGTCAGCAGATTAACAAATGACAGTATGAAGAGACACTCAGAAGAAAAGTGAACAGAACATCACAAATCAAGTGTGCAGAGAATGAACGCAGAACATCTACAGAGGGGAAAAAAGCCCAGGATACGGATCCCGCCACCAGGAACGACGAACCGGAGGAGGATTCTGACTGAACTCAGCAGCAGCAGAGTGAGAAATGCGCTTCAGAAAACCAATGAATCACATTAACTATGCGGGGACGCTGAGGCAGACTTCTAGTTTTATCTGTCGGGTACGGCTGAATCAGCCTCTTAACAAAAACAAAACAATCATGCAGTCGAGCGAGAGTGCAGGTCCAGGACTGATCGGAGACATCGGGATAAGTCTTCACACGCTCGGCGCTCCAACAGCGTCTGGAAAAGAAAACAGCTCAGCGGAGGGCAGCTCCCGCCAGGGGGGCGGGGCGGGGCGCGTAAGGCCGACGGTCGTACCCGGCTCCTTCAGCGCCTGTGCGTTCCCCACCAGCCCGGTCACAGCCTCGGTGTTCCCGTTGAGGATCTCGGCGGACAGGTTGTTGTTCTGCTGCTCCTCCACTATTCTCTTGTGAAGCTCCTCCTTGTGACACAAGACAGCGCGTCAACCGCCGCCGCCCACGCTTCCTGTCGACGGGCGGGACAGACGCACCTCGCACATGACCGTGAGCTGCAGCGGCAGGTCCTCCACCTTCACGAAGTCTTCCTCGTCCGACCTCTGGCTGTTGCTGCCCGAGCCGATCTCCTAGACGACAGCGACGGTGCCGTCACCGGCGAGGCGGCGGAACCCGAGCGCGACGCGGACACGTCTTTACCTCGACGCTGATCATGACGGGCGAGTTGGTGTCGGGGCTGCTCCTGGGCGTGACCTCCTGACCCTCGCAGCCCCCGGAGGCTCCCTCTGGGGGGGCCGCCGCCCCTGCCGCTGCCTCTGCTCCGGCCTCGGGGCTCGGACACCTGTCCGCGTCACGCTCCACCACGGTGGCGTCCATCGTCTCCATCGACTCGTTGGTTTCTGTGACAAACGAGGATAAGCGCTTGAGATGCGTCTAGACCTGGAACTCCAGTCATCCATCCGACATCTCAGCGGACAAACCGTCGTTCTCCAAACTCCTCTGTTCGGTTTTCTCCTCCCCGGCTTCATCGCCCGTCGTCCCCTGGAAGAAAGGAAGAACTTCCAGAATCAGAAAAGCGGGTGAAGGTTCAACAGTCCGGGACTCTGAGGGCCACCGACCTCCTGCTCCACCTGTCCGTCAGACGACGCTTGCAAAGATGTCTGAACGTCCACCGGCCCGGCCTGGAACTCCTCCGCCTCCTCCTCCTCGTTTTCATCCTCTCCGCTGCCGTAGTTGGTCAGGGCCTGGGTCTCGGCTTTGGAAAGACCTGAACCACACGACCGCTCCGTTTACGCCGCTCAGATCGACACAGTGTTGATGTTGTTTAAACACGGGGAGGCTCCAACATCTACGTACTGATGGACAGCGGTAAGTGTCCTCGGTCCTCCTCTTCCTCTGAGCCCTCGCTCCTGCTGCTCTTCTTCTCCGTCCGGTAGTAAAACTCCTGCAGAGCCCTCTCAGCCTCTGGAGCGGCTTCATCTTGGTCCTGGATGGATGAATGGATGAATGGATGAATGAACGGGTCGTCAGGCCGTCTCATGTCTCAGATGTTTCCTCATCGCTAACAGATGACTGACCTTGTCTTCATCCACGTACGCTGGAGAAACGGACTTCTCCCCATCAGCTGCTGCGTTCACCTGGACGCAGGAACAAAGAAGCATCAATGATGAGGTCAGCGTTTCCTTTTCAGCCTCGTGGCGCATCGGTAGGATTCCAGCCTCACCTTAAGCCCCTGCCTGGTCTTACTGGGACGCTCTTCTGGCTTCTTATTTTTGTGTTTGGCGACGCTGCTGCTGCTGCTGCTGTCCAAATCCTGCATGAGCCTGAAGAAGGCCAGTTCATTGAAGAGGATCTCCGAGATCTCCACCAGGAGGTCTTCTCCGCAGTCTTTCAGGGTTCGGCCCTCGAACTTGCAGAGAGAATCCTGGAGGGCGGAAGGCGTTCGGACTCGGTGGCTTGAGGTGGAGAAGAACTAAAGATCTTTGTGTCTGGCTCATACCTGGAGTATACTTCCGAGCTGTTTGTGGAAAAACTGGACAAATTCTCTGCTTTCGTCGTGCTGCTGGGTGAGATTCAGAACCAGGCGCCGCACTGAAGTCAACAGCTGGAGGGAACAAACCTTATCCATGTTCTCCTGATAAAGAGGACATGAATATTTAACACCTGACAGCTGTTTAATCCATTATTAACAATCAGTGTGGGCTTTCACAATTATTAACGCACACTGTTGTTTCAAAGCGGCCCACTTGCCTTAAAGAAAGGAATGACCTCCGCTATGATGGCTTTAATCTGACGGTCCAGCTGCTGGGTATCGATCTGGGGGCAGCGCGCATCAGCGGACGCGCCTCCTGCTCACAGACACAATAAGCAAAATGGGAATCTCGGAAAGGAGGCACGTTGTGACCGCGGCAGCAGCCGTCCGCGCGCAGCCTCGTCAACGACGTACCTTCTGCTTTGTCAGCAGGGTTAGCGGGAGGCAGCGCGGCGTTTGAAACGTCACCCGCACCTGCGGCTTTAAGCTTCATGCGCTCATATTCTCTAATCCTGGCCAGAGCTTTGTCTAAGTGAAGCACCGTGTTGTCTTTCAGAGCAGCGGAGAGAACAAGGGAGCAGACGAGCGGGGTTAAAAGGCGTTAAGCAAAAGGCGGATTAAGAAGCTTCATCCTCACACCCCGCCCCCAGAAAAATCGAAATTGTTTCTGCAGAAACATACCGAGCTCGTCGTTGGCAAATGGCTCAAGATTGGAGGAGGCCGAGGCGCTGCTGTCCACAGACTCTGCGCCGCCTCTCTTCTTCTTCTTCAGGTTTTTTTCCACCACTTCCTGAAAACAAATTAAGTCCGTGATGAGGCATTCAGAAGTACACATGACATCAGATAAAAGCCGATTGAGAATACGGCAGAGCAATCCCAGCCTCTCAAGGGAGGAGACAGTTGGGGCATGTTCTATAAACAACCACAGCGCCAGTGTCTTCTAACTTGGGAAAATTAGACATTCCTTCCGTCATTTCTGAATAAAGGCATTATTTGGACAGACAAAAGGCCTGGTGTCCAATTAGCATAGCTCTGGAGACCTTGGCACACAACAAAGGACGCACGGCCGATCTGGGAGTCATGGAAATTTTTCTCCTTAAACACGGGCTTCTGAAATGCTGCTGTCAAGTTACATTCAAAGACAATGGACGGGGGCGCGAACATTAAAACAAGAGAATAAAGAGAAACACAGACGGATCAAAAGCGACGTGGTGAAAGAGGATGAAAGGTGACCAAGCAGAGGAAGTAATGAAACACATGAGAGGAGGCAAAGTTATAATAGAGGAGTGTGGAGCAGAGTCAAAGACTCCAGGGCTGGAAGAAAGTTAGAAAATGAGAGAACGGCATGCTGGGAAGCAATAACGTGCTTCTTACTGCATCGCTGCTGGCCAAGCTCTCACTGGGAGTGAGCTCGGACTGGGAGTCTGCGGCCCAGGCCACGGGGCTGAGGGGAGCCAAATGGTCCTCGGCTGCGTTCTTCTCTGTCAGGTGCCTGGTCACGATGTCCTGCAGAAACGCGGGCGCAACTCAGGCTGTCAGCGGTGGCGGACAAGTCGGCCTCGCCTCCTGCACGACTGCACCGCTCATTCAGATCTGGGCGTTTAGCGCGCTTCGTTGCCATAACTGTTTTACTTGCTTAAAATAAAATTTGGCGTGCTAAATTCCTCCTTTTTCTTTACTGGATACCTTTGTGCATCTCCAGTGCCTCCAGCTGCCATTAAGCTCCACAGACTCTGCCAGCCTCACAACAGTCATTTCAAAAGTGCCCTTTAACGTGCTGCTGCAATTGTCTCGGTAGGTCCCAAATTCCCCCAGAGCAGAGATTTCAGCCAGGCTCTATCAAGTCTGGAGCTTTACAACTATCACCACAGCCATTAACTACGTGCAGAGAAACATTTTAAGTGCTCGACAACAATCACAGCTGACAACAGCCCTTCTGATGTGACGCCCCATGTCCCATTTAAATGCTAATCCAGGAAAAAAACTGCAACTCTCAATTATTTTAGTAATTTAGCATTCTGATAACTGAGATTAGAAGATACACAATAAACCTTTTGGTTAAAAACTGTAGACGGCTGCTGTTCTGATACAGTAATTGTAAAATGGTAATATTGTTTTTTATATACCTGCAGAGAAAACAGCGCCCTCTGACGCAAGTAGTCTGTGTTTAGCAGCTGCAGCTCGTGGAAGAGCTCGATGAGAAAGTGGGGACGGGACTCGTTCTGGGATATCAGTGTGGCCACTTCAGAGTAAATGGTCTCCCTCAGAGCCTCAAAGAGTGAGAAGTCGCTGCTGGCATCTACAGGAGCAATACATGAGATTTGGATGGACAGTCACAGAATCTGTCACAATCAAGAGGCAAACTACACACTGAAAGGGTTTGGCTTAGTTTACACAAAAACAGAACAAGCACACAATATTAGAGCAGATCTGGATCTGTGAGTTTACCTGGTGCTTCTGTACATGCAATTCTGTTAGAGAGGAAGGGTGTTCTCCAAGCATAGGCTGTGAGTGAATTCAACGTGAAAGCGAATTAACAAAAATTAATCTGGCCATGAAAAAAGTGTAAAATAAAGTGAAAAATTAAAGCAAAATGACAAGGTGTTACACAAAAATAGTGAAGTGAAAACAAAAGTAAACTGAACCTAATGGAGGAATTCAAAAGTATTACAGTACATAACAACAGAAAAGGAGAGGAGTCATCGTAAGTGTCTCTAAAAGCAGCTGAGTCCCTACCAGAGGAGATGTCATTTCTTTTTTTGCCAAACTTAGATTTGCTGTCCAGTTTCTCTTGGGTCAACTTATCCAGCAGGCTCTTGTTCTGGTCTTTCTGACGAGCCAAGGGCGCCCTCTTGTGGACAAAGTCGGCAGTGCTGCAAACGCTGTCGCTCATAACTCCTGAGGAAACATAAACATGTGTTACGACTTTAAATAGGTCTCAATTGTACATGAAAAGAGGTTCATGTCTGATGGGATACCTTCAGTGTTCTTGTTACGCCCTTTATTCGACCTACGCCGGGCCTTGTTGGGTGTCTTACTTCGGGAGGCCAGGTTGGCTTGTGCAGACGCCTTGCGCCCAGTCTTATAGGTCTTTGTGACGGTTGTAGGATCGACAGGATCGGGCAGGCTGCTGCAACTCCCCTGCGACCTCATGTCGAACCGCTGACACTGTGACCGATCGGGACTGAAGGCCGGGGAGGTGGAGCGAGAGTCTCGGTGCTCAGTTTTAGACTGGTAACAATGGACAATGTTGTTTGCGTTGGAGGTTTTCTGCCACCCAGTTGTTCTAAAGGAAAAGATGAAAATAAAAAATGTGAAGGATGAAACGTGTGTTAATAAATATAAGTGTGATTTAACGGAGAAAGTTGCAGGACGTACCCTCTCTCTGCAGTGGTGTTGAGGGGGGAGCGCTGCAGCGGGGGAGGGAAGCTCATATACTCCGTTTTTATGGAGGTGTTTGGATCCAACTGCAGCTTCTGCTGATCAGGGCTCACCTGACCTGCTGCACTCTGAGCAAAATCTCCAATAGGAGCAGGAAACAAAGAAAAGGAGTTTAGGCCTGCAGAGAGAAACAGAAAAAAATGTACTTAGTGTGGGAACATAAATCCAGACATCATCTGAGAGATTTCAGCCCCAAAAGCTGTTATGTAAGTTCACAACAGAGAAGGTAAAGACTTTGATGCAGCAAAATTTTGTCATCAATGTTCTCGTGAGGTAAGGCTGTCATAAAGGTACTGGCCCACGCTGTATTTTAATGTCTGTCTAGATGTACAGAATATGTAGACATAAAAGCAGCGAAGCCAATGAAAGGAAAGCACAAAGTTGGCTATTCATCTCTTCTGTTAGAGTCCCTTAAATTTACTGAGCCATGAAATAGGAAGGTCGTACTGTGAGAGAATGAAGGCATGGGAGAAGCTGCCATGTTGTTGGCTGAGGGGTTCAGGACGGAGGGGAAGACGGGGGCAACACCAGGAGACGCTGACGGACCACAGCCGGATTCCTGGAATGAGCTTTGCTTCAGAGCAGAGGAAGAGGAAGACTGCTGCTGCTGCTGCTGACAGAGGAGCTCGTTCATCACCTGTTTTAGTCTGTGGAGGCAAAAGCCACAGACTTTAGACGATTCTGAAGAACGTGCTGTCCGACAGAAACGAGAAAAACAGCCTTTTCTCCGTGTTGTTGTCACCTCTGGACGTTGTTTTGCTGCCAGGCCAGCTGGGTGTAACACTGGTTGAGCTGGTGCATGACCAGGTGGACTTGAGGTGACGACAGGTTATTGGGAACGACGCTGTACTGACCCGTGAGCAGGGTTTGTAACATGTAGGAGAGCGTCTGTGGAAGCAGATGAGCTTTACTACAGCTGTTGATGAGGTGGATTACATTTAAAACATTCATGTCACACACATCTGTCCAGACTCTGAAGTGTCATCACATAAAGAACATCGTTTTTAGGACTAGGACATAAAAAGGTGCAGTCTGTGTTGGGCTTTTGGTGATTATTCCCTTCAAACTGAGCCTGAAGCCAGAGGTTTATCTGGACTGGATGGGTCGGGAGAGGGAGGGAACCGACCTGCTGGTCCTGCAGGAGCGTCTGACACATGCTGGTGCTGAAGTCCATCTGCCTCTGCAGCTGGCTGACCTGCTCCTGCCAGTGACGCGAGCCCTCGGCGAAGGACAGCTCAGAGGCCCAGCGCACGTTCTCTTGCCGCCGTGCACCTCCGTGACGATTCCCAGACTGCTGCGGTTCCTGGGCCTTCGTTTTGTTATGAAGGGGTGTATTTCCGCCGCCTTCACCCTGAACAGGTCCCGGGGGGCTGTGGTTGCTGCGGACACAAGGGGACATGACTTATTCGTATCAGGTCAGAGGTCAGTTACTTCTCTGTCCTGTCCTTCTGACCTTCCTTGATTCTTCCTGTTACTGTATGAGCTCTGCTTTCTGCTGGACGTGTAGATTTGGATATCGTCATCAGAGCTGCTCTCTGTACATTCATCCTGCTCCTCTTCCTCCTCAGCACCCATTTCAGAATTATACTCATCATCCTCATCATCATCGTCTTCATCTTCCAATTGGCACGGAGTTGAACCCCACGTGGCCATCGTCCTAATAACAGAAATAAAGACAGAGGTATCAAGGCGACGTTGTTCCGTTGGTCCGGGCGCTCCAACAGGAAGACCTCGTACCTTTCGTCCCTGCTGGCGGTGTGCGAGGGTGAGGCTAGGCTCTCTCGGTTGTGCTGTGGAGAGTTGGCGAGGCCAGTGCGCCTCTGGTGCTCGGCGATCAAATACTCGAGGTGTTTCCTCCGCTGCCGCAGTTCCTCCCGCAAAACCTGGTGACGACGCATCTCCGACCAAAGCTGCCGAGGATGCGGAAATGAATAGAGGAATTCTCTCCCTGTCGTCTGAATGCTGCCGTGAAGAGTTGCCGCTACCTCATTGTCGGCGCCTGGAGGCACGGCCGAGTCTGGAGCAGGTTTTTTGAGTGTGGTACCGTTCGTTTTGGGCCCAGAGGAAACGGCGGTCTGAGCGGGGCCTGGAACGGAGACCGGCGTGACGGGAACTTTCCTCAACAGACCCTGCTGGCTTCCAGTGCTGCACACAGAGGACTGGGAGAAGAGACCAAAAACACCAGAATGGTTCAACAATGGGACATATGCAGACTTAATATCAGAAATATCTGGGTGGTGTGTGTGTGCGTGCGTGTGTGTGTGTGAGAGAGAGATACCTGAAGGTCGGGACAGGCCCACTGCAGGTCCCGGATCTTGCCTTGGATTTCAGTGAGTCTCTTATGCTCGTCGTGGAGCTGCTTCAGCTCCTGCTTCTGCTGACGGATTTTCTCCTCGTACAGCTTCTCCCTTTACGTGTGTTGATGCACATTCATCACACGAGGGGAAAAAAAAAAAAAGATCAACGATCAGAGTGAAACTGTTGGGATGTTTTGCCAGGCCCTTGCTGTCAGACCTTGCTGCAGCCTACCTGGCCTTGCTGGACAGACTGAGTTCTCTTGGACTTGGTTTGGGTCCAGTCCCCAGTGAGCCAGCCCTGGTATTGTTGGGCTGCTGGTGTAAAAGGTCGTCCTCATTAGCGGTGGTGCCATCAGTGTCATCACTCTGAACACAGACAGAGGCACACAGTGTACGGCTGAAGATCCCCTCAGCCTTTGAGAACCCATTCCCCTCAGCTTCACGCTGGACCTCACCTGAACCATTGCCATCAGCTCTTGAAGCTGTCGAAGTTTCTGCTTCACTTTTTGCTGATGAACCTTATGGACAAACTCTCCAGCGTTCCCCAGGCTACTTCTCCGGCTGGACCCCTCACTGTCCGGGGCGGTGGCACGTGCCCCTTCCTCGTTATCCAGGACATCTTCCTCTTCATCCTGATCGTCATCCTTCATCTCGTTATAAGGGGTATCCCGGTTGTACTGGCACTCTAAAGAGAAGGAAGCAGTCGTTCAAAAAGAGTCTGTAACAGGTAGATAAAGAAAGACTCTGCGCGTGTACATGCCTATGGTTGATGGGATGTTTAGGCTGCGGAGGTTGGCTGCTGACCGGTTATTGATCTCACACTCTGTGTTGAGTCTGCCGTCATGGTTGTTTGAAGTGCTGCCTCTCACACCGTGACTGGTGAGGCTGTTTAAGTCGACCCAGTTACCACCGCGCTGAGGGTTTCTGAAGTGATAAAATGCTCGTTTCTATCAGCCATGAGTACAGGTATCATTTATTTATTAACACAATAAATAAGGATTCCAATTCAACAATAGTGACTCAGATTAACACACCTGATGTTTGTAACAGAGTGTCGGTTGTCCTGTTCAGACTCCAGCATGGTCTCAAACATGGAGCCGTCTTCGGTCTCGTCTTCCTCCTCTTCATCGTCATCATCTTTCACATTCTCGTTGACTGCGTCCACCATCATATCAGAAGTTTGTTCGTAGTACTGAACCAGTTCCCGCAGTTCGTTCAACCTTTTGTGGACCTCCTTCAGCTTTCTGTGGGAAGAACAAAGAAAACAGGTTTAATAATTAAGAAGGTCATATGATCCTCCAGGAAAAGGTCTGTGCCATTTTAAAGTTGTTCAAAGTAGAAACTACCCAGAGAAACACAGCACAAAAACATTGGAATCATATTTCCACTACAGGAAAATGTCAGCACTATTTACAAATTTAAAACTCAATTTTAGCCGCTTGTTCAACACAGCTGACGTATAATAATGGTTGGATTAAAGACGTGTGTACTGTTTACCGGAGCTTGTCTGTGGAACTGGAGCTGTCCTGGTGCTGCGTGAGACCAGGATGGAAAGAAGTGGAAGCTGAAGCTCCATTGGTGCAGAGAACAGGATAATCGCCCATGTTCATACTGCACTGAGTTGAGAAACCACGACCTGAAGGGGAACCACACACAGCTGATTCAAACAGGAAGAGAAACATGAGACAGCGGCTTTTCAGAGGGACTCACATGAACTGTTGTTGAGCGTTTGGTCTCTGAGTGAATGCAGCTCCTGCAGGATCTTGTCCATGGTCTGCTTTTTGTCTTGAAGCTCCTGGAGCTTGGTGAGTTTGGCACTAGCAGCTGTCGCCTCTGGATCCAGATCGGTGTGGGGACCGGAGGCAGAATGTAGCAGGGGTCTGTGCTGAGGAGGACCAATGGCTTGAGGAGTACGGGACCAGCACACCTCTCTAGACAGAGAAAGGCTCTCTGCCTGACGACGGTTGTCCGGCACTGCTTTAGTCTGGCATAAATATGAAATATAGTTCAAATCAGAATTTTATGTGACCTACTTTCATGTTTTCAGCATCAGCAACAGCATGTACTGAATAAAGTTAAGTAAATTAAATATATATGAGCATTGTTGAGAATGTGAAGGTTTTACTGTACCCGGGAGTCGTGCAGCTGGTTGTGGAACCTCTGTATCAAATCATTCAACTCTTCATTTAGTTCTGATGTGATGCTCAGGCCTGAAACGCTCCCCGTCGTTTCTGTGACAACTAACGATGACAGAGTCAGAGGAGTGGGTCATACAGGAAACCGCCGTGATTATCACGTGTTAACACGGAGTTACACTGACCATTCAAAGGCTGATATTATAACACTAGACTGAATGGGCCTTCATCTGAGTCATTCTTCTTCTTACCAGTGTCTTCAATGGCAGCAATGGCCTGCTCTGCACTCTCCTGCATGGCCATCAGGGCTTCCTGTCGGCCCTGCAGGGCTCTGAGCTGCTGCTGCTGTTCCAGCATCTTCTTCAACAGCTCGTGTTGTTTTCTGAGGTTCTCCAACTCTTCCATCTGATCAGTCTGTACCATTTCTGGCCAACTCCCCTACAAACACAAATGATTAAACAAATATCAAACCTGGACTCAAAGCAGTTATTCAGAAATCTCCACAACATTTGAAATAATATGGGGTTAAACAACACTGGAGTTGCCACCATCATCTGATAAGTTACCACCCAGCAAGCACCCCAACAAACCACATCAAAGGCAAACTACCTTCTACTGTCTTATTAGCACATATTAAACCAGGAAAGCATTCAGAGACTTATTACGAAAACCTGTTGCTTTCAGCGAACATTATCTCATTTTAATGGCGTCTTTAAGAGCGACTTTCTCACCACTGCATTTGAAGCCTCCGAGGAGCGGACCTCAGTATTGAGTGAGGTGCTGTCTGCCAGAGAGCCTGAGCCAACAGCAGAGTCCAGGGTCCCCACATCGTCATCTTCATTCTCCCGTGTCTAAAAAACATATTACATATGTATTAGTTTCCTGTGTCAAGTTTCAGTGACACATTGAGGCCACAGAAGTGAGAAATAACACGATGAAAAAAGGTGACTTCCTTAGCTCGCTTTTTTTTTTTTCTAATTTAAAATATCTCAAGAAGGAACACACTAACCAGCATTTTCTGTAAGAACCGCAAGTACGACTTCTCCTGCTGCTTGAGGTGGTCGATGAGATGGGAGAGGCGCTCCACATTGGCCGGAACATCGTTCTTCTCCACCAGGTCGTCCCGCATGGAGCTGGCCTTGCTGATGTACTCGCGGATCTGCACCAGTTTGCTCACCACCTGAGGGTGACGAACGGCCGTGTGTCAGGGAATCAGCAGTACAAGAAGCTCAGGTGGAGAGACGCGAGGACGAGCGAGCGAGCGTTTGTGGCGCCGGCTCAGACTGGGCGAAATAAGGGCAGAAATGGGGTTGGACAGAATACTCACTGGGCACCAGCGGTGGCATATTTATAAATTGCCCTAAATACGACCGCGTTTCAACTGCACCAGTTCTCCCTCGCTCTCATCCGGGACAAGCAAACCTCCTCCACAAGATGTGGATAAATGATTATTATTGGGTATCAGACTGGAGAAGCCAGTTTTCTGATGAAAACAAATGTAAATAATAATTGTGTTCACTCGTCTGATCTCGGCTCCACTACAAAACTCAAAGTATGAAGGAGCACACAAAACCTTCAGAAGCATCATAACCCATATTTACCTGGCTACTGTCTATTCGATGATCTCCTCTGCCAGATTCTCTCTTCGCCCCTGCTCCTCTGTCGATGCCCCCACGGCTGGGCCTTGGAGTGTCCTTCATTGGAACCAAAGGGGTGGACGTGTCTCTGAGTCCCGGGCCCTGCTTCTTCATTTCCTGGCTGATAGCTGGCGTGGCCGGGGCGGAGGAGGAGGGGCCCAGCAGCTCTCTGCTCTTGTTAGTGTTCACATGTAGAGGTAGGAAGTTGTAGGGTTTTTTGTTCTCTGTGGCCAACTGCCGCTGGTTGTTGGCGGCCGTGACGCGTCCTTGGGAGTCACTGCCGATGCTCCGCTGCACGGTGATGAAGATACAGGTCATGAAAAACAAAGCTCAGCAATAAAAAGAAAAATGTGTCTCTTCAGTAGAAATATCAGTCTCAAGGTCATTTGAGACAACGCTGTTTTGTTTTTGTTTGTTTTTTTTTTTAGAATAGTGTCTAACGGTGTGTTTGTAGCAACCTTCCAGCAGCTGCTTACCTCATCCATATCTGTGAAATTGATTCTCTGGCGCAGCTTATCCAGCTCAGCCTGGTCTGGGACAGACATCTGGGTAGTGTATTTCACATGAGGGAAGGAGTGAGGAGTGCGCGCTCTCCTGCGGCCAGCTCCCGGGGTGGACTCGGGAGAAATGTCATTGGTGAGGCGGCTCTCCACCACGGCAGCAGACAGCTTCTTCCTGTTCTTCTCAGAGGACCGGTTTGCTTTCTTCTGCTGTACGCCCCAGTCCTGGTAAAACAGCATTCATGTGGGCGCTGCCGTGTGTGCGCGTCTGTGTGTTTACATCTACCGACACGGGTACAAGCCATGTGGGAAGTCCTGACCATGTTGTTGAGTCGGTCTTCCAGACTGGGCGCCGTCCAGTTATGGAGCTCTTCTGCGCTGTCGCCAAAAGGAGCACCTCCGGTGGCCATGTCACCAACCTCCAGTTAGCTGTCACGAACCAAAAGGAGCATCGGGAATAAACAAAAACACGTGGAGGAGCATCAGAGTATGAGCAAAGTATGAGCGAATGTGTGTGTGTGTGTGTGTGTGTGATGGCTCCGTGCAGATGTGCTGCGTGAACAGCCACGTCGCCTCGCTTTGGACGGGTTTGAGACCCGACCACCCGAGACGAAGCTGCCTGAAGCTGCAGCCGACATGGACCAGGGGTCAACAGCAGGCTGGACACCACGACGGTTGCCCGCTTCTCTCCCTCCATCACCATGGCAACCCGCAATCGACTTGAATTATTTTCCCCACTGGCCCCCCAACGACGATCAACCCTGAGCCCCCAAAAGGAGTGCGTGTGTGTGTGTGTGTGTGTGTGTGTGTGTGTGTGTGTGTGTGTGTGTGTGTGTGTGTGTGTGTGTGTGTGTGTGTCGGAGGAGGAGAACTTTGAAGCGGAGGCAAACTTGAGCCCACCGACAGCCCGCTAGCATTAGCGCAGCCGCGCACCGGGACCCTCTCGGCGTCGCCGTCGGGGACTTTTTCGGGGGCCGTCCGCGGCTCCGGTTCGCTAGAAACACGGCCCCGTGAAGGCCAGCTTGTCGGCCCCCCCTCGGGGTGTGCGACTTGGCCCGAAACGGGGGTCGAAAACTGCGCGTCGCGTCCACGATTCCGCGCTCGCTAAGTTAGCTCACGAGTAAAGCTCCAAAGTGAGGCTGTTACCATTTGGAGTTAATGTCGACGAGAAACGGCGGCTTCCTTCATGCGGGTCCGCGCTTCCTTCAACCGGGATGCGGGCGTCAGGTTAGAGTTATCGGGGGGGGTTGATGTGAGCAGAGGCAAAGCGTGAGCCGTCTCCGGGAGCGGGTCAGTTCGTGGCCTGGTGGCGGCGCGTAAACCTCCGGCCGCCGGGGGGCGCTGCAGCGGCGCGGGGCCCCGCCCCGCCCACCCCGCGACCCCGGCTCTGCCGTTTGTGTTCGTAAAAAGTGCCACTCGTGGCCGGTGAAATAAAATGTTTCTGTCGCCACGATGAGCCAAACCCTGCCTGGTGCCGAGGCGACGCGCGTTCAGCCGGAGTTCGGGGGCGCAGCCCGGACGGGTTGCGTGGTGACGCCGGAAGTCCGCCGACAGGAAGGAGCAGCGTCGTCGGTGCTTCGTGCGTCGAAGTGCGGGATCATTGTTGTCGGATAAGGTCGCTCCACCGCGATCCACGTAGGCCGACGGCACCCGAACCAGGCCCCCGGCGTCCCCGGTGACTGATATCCGACTCGGAACACCCAGCCGGGGTTCGTGCCTCCTGAACTGCGTCGAGGTTAGCCACTTAGCATCCGATGCTAAGGTACCCGGATAACGCGGAAGATTTTCGAACGCAAAGTCAGCGTTTTAACCCGCCGATCTTCGTGTTGTTGTTGTTTTTTTTTTCTTTCTTTAGGGAATAATGGGGTCTTCGAAGAAGCACAAGGAGAAAAGCCGGGACAAGGAGGCGGAGGATCGCCGCCGTGAGCACAAGAAGCACCGACACAAGGAGCGAGACAGAGACGAGCGGGATGGAGGACGGGATAAGGACCGACGGAAGAGGTCCAGGTCGAGGGACAGGAGCAGCAGGGACGCCCGCAGCAAGGGGGAGAAGAGCAGCGGGGAGTCGCGGGTCAAGAAGGAGAGGAGCGAGCCGGGAGGCGAGGATGGCGGCGCGGACGTGGGCCCCATCTCGGCGAGCGGGGACGCTTCTCTGAGCATCGAGGAGACCAACAAGCTCCGGGCCAAGCTGGGCCTGAAGCCCCTGGACCTGAGCGAGAACAAGAAGGAGCTGGGCACCAAGGAGGAGCCCATCCTGGCTGATGTCATCAACCCCGTGGTCATCCAGCAGCAGAGGGAAATGCGGGAGAAGCTGGCCGCCCTGAAGGAGAAGCGCATCCTCAACCAGAGGCTGGGGAAGGTGAAGACCATGGCGGAGGACGACTGGCTGGACGACACCTGCGCCTGGGTGGAGAAAAGCAGGAAGCTCGAAAAAGAGAAGGAGATGGCAGAGAAGCGGGCGAAGCTCCTGGAGGAGATGGACCAGGAGTTTGGCGTCAGCAGCCTGGTGGAGGAGGAGTTTGCGCACAGCAAGAATAAAGCGTACACGTCTCGAGAGCTGAAAGGCCTCAAAGTTCAGCACAAAGTCGATTCCTTCGCCGAGGGCCAGACCGTCATCCTGACGCTGGAGGACAAAGGCGTGCTCGATGAGGAAGAGGACGTGCTCGTCAACGTGGGGCTGGTGGACAAGGAGAAGGCGGAAAAGAACGTGGAGTTGAGGAAGAAAAAGCCAGATTACAACCCCTACGACGAAGAGGAGAGCGTGGACGACATGGTTTCGTTCAAGCAGCAGACTGTGCTGTCCAAGTACGACGAGGAAATTGACGGCGAAAGGAAGAAGAGCTTCAGGCTGAGCACGGGCGGCATGGCGCACGGGGAGCGGGAAAAGGAGCTCCGGGTCATGAGGGAAACGCTGCGGAGTCAGGCTCAGTCGTTGGCGATGCCTGCGCTCGCCATCGCCTCAGAATATTTCACACCCCAAGAAATGGTGGGCTTCAAGAAAACAAAGCGGCGCGTGAAGAAGATCCGGAAGAAGGACAGGCTCACGGTGGCGGACGAGCTTCACGACGACACCCGGAGCTCCGACTTTGGCTCGAGGACGAGGGGCCGAGGCCGCAAGCATGACGGCGAAGGTGGGGAAGAAGTGAAGGAGCTGGCCAGCGTTTGCGTGCCCGACGCCGCCGCCCCCCCGTTGTCTGACGACATCAGGACCGCTGAGATGGAAATAAGCGACGAGGACGAGGACGACGTCGCGGCCCCCGAACCGACTGTGCTGGAAGAGGATGAGGCAGAGCAGGAGCTGCAGAAGCAACTGGAGAAGCAGAGGAAACTGAAGCAGAAGCAGCTCCTCAAAGACTCCGGGGAGAAGGTGGCAGAGCAGATTAAAATGATCATCAAGAAAGAGAAGAACAACGACTCCGAGAAGAAGAACAACATCGTCTTCAACGCCACCTCAGAGTTTTGCCGGACCCTCGGGGACATTCCCACCTACGGGCTGTCCGGCAACAGAGAGGACCAAGAGGACATCATGGACTTTGAACAGCAAGAAGAGAAAGACGAGGCCGGGGATTCGGACTCGGATATGGACGAGAACGTCGGATGGAGCACCGTGAACCTGGACGAAGAGCAGAAAAACACCGATTTCGCCACCGCCTCTGCCACCATCCTGGACGAAGAGCCCATCGTCAATTCTGGCCTGGCTGCTGCGCTGCTGCTGTGCAAAAATAAAGGTCTGCTCGACACTCAGATGCAGAAGGTCGCCCGCGTCAAGGCGCCCAAAGGCGCGCTGCCCAACGTCGACTACTGCATTGAGGACAAGATGGGCTTTGACGACAAGTACAGCCGCAGAGAGGAATACAGAGGCTTCACTCAAGATTTCAAGGAGAAAGACAGCTACAAGCCCGACGTCAAAATCGAGTACGTGGACGAATCCGGGCGGAAACTAACCCCCAAAGAGGCGTTCAGACAGCTCTCGCATCGATTCCACGGCAAGGGGTCTGGAAAGATGAAGACGGAGAAGAGGATGAAAAAGCTGGAGGAGGAAGCTCTGCTGAAGAAGATGAGCAGCAGCGACACCCCTCTGGGGACGGTGGCGCTGCTTCAGGAGAAGCAGAAGTCCCAGAAGACGCCGTACATCGTGCTCAGCGGAAGTGGAAAGAGCATGAACGCAAACAACATTACCAAATGAATGTAAATTATTTTCCTAAGCAGACGTACACGATAACGAGATATAGGCAGGATGATTTATGTAAATGCTCACAATTCCTGATTCATACAAGTGTCAATGTTGTAGTTAGGATTGTTCAATAAAATCAGTAGTAAAGATTGATACCTTTTTCCTTATGTTGCAAAATTAAAGGATAATTAAATGACTGATTTAATAGCTTCAATCTAAAGCGGGTTGAGGTAAAAAAAAATTTAAAGCTCCTTTTAGCTTTTTTTCATCAACAAGATTTAATTAAGGGATCGAAATAATTCTTTTTACAGAGCAAACTATTTGTGCCTTGTCACCTGAATACAAATTGCTCTATAACAGTCATTTGGAATTGCCGCAGAGATTTATAGATTACATTGGTAATTGGCAGGGTTGGTTTTAAATATCACTGGGAAAAGCTACCTCCAATTAAATTTAGAAATAGAGCGCCGGTTTGCCGCTGCTAAAGCTTCATAATCATTAATTTCCTGATGCTGGAGAAGGTGCTATAAAAAAATAAACTGTCCATCCAGTGACCTTTGCTCAAATACGTATTTGGACGATGCGTAGTCGTTGAGGCGGAACCATAGTTCACGAGTCAGGGGGCTGGCCGGACTGTTATTGAAGCGCGCCGTGTAGACTCAACAGGCAGGCGGCTAGCCAGGCTAATGCTAATAACAGCGGTGTAACGTCGCCTGGTCCTTCCACAGGACATGTGAAACATCACCGGCCAGCCTCGCAACCGTCGCGGGTGAGCAGCGCTCATGGCCCTGACGCAAAACCACCGCAAACGCACCTGCGGGAGGACCGCCGGGAGCTCCGGCAGCGTTTGACAGCTTCCGGTGGCGCTAGCCGCGAGCTTAGCGGCGGCGGCTCCTCTTAAGTAGCTTTAGTGGAGGTGGACGCGTTTGTTGGCGTTTGTCGGGGTTTATCGGCGTTTGGTCGCTCGTTCTGAGGCGTTGGGAGTGACCATGCAAGCTGCGTGTGCTCGCCTTTGTCCTGTTGAGTCACGGTAGTTGTGTCTCTTCTGCAGGAGTGCAGGCTCCTTCTTTAAGGGCTCTTTATTCAGGTCTTAGGCTGTCGTGTTGCAATTTGCGCGCCCCGTTTTACTGTATCAAAGCCTTAATTTTAATCCCAGACCATTGCCATAATCCCAGGTTTATACTTTGGACACCCTCTTTTTGTGGTTCATTGTTTTCTTACACTTGTCCAAATCACATACTCTATGCCCAGTAATAGTCTTAATTCTAAATTCTGCAACGTACTGACCCACCAGTTAGTCTATGTGTGTGTTTATTTATTGCAGTTTTTATCCTCACCTACTATCCCGAGCCCCTAATTTATGTTAAGGATGAGAAAGACATTTGAACTGTTTCGAGAACTGTCGCGATGATGCTGCTGGAAGGACCAGTTTTGTCATACACTAAAAAAGCATTTTGTCTCCAGTGTGCATTAAGCAAACCGATCCTGAGAAGAGAAGGCTGCGGAGATGTCGGAAACTAAGCCCCCAACCCCAACACCTGGAGACACTTACAACGGTTGGCTTTTCAAATGGACCAACTACATTAAAGGTTACCAGAGACGCTGGTTCGTTCTCAGCAATGGGCTGCTGTCATACTACAGGTGAGTTATGCACGTGACTGAGTAATTTGAATCGTTTGTCTTGGCTCAGGTGCATGTGTTGTTAACATGTGGGTGGTAGGGTTCATTGTTGAATCCACTGTGTATTTAAAATTATTTGCACTGATGGTATGAGCCAAACCACACACATTATGTAAATACTGTTTTCTCAACTCTTAGTTGTTTCTCCCGTTTGTGATCAGGACACAGGCAGAGATGGGCCACACCTGCCGAGGCACCATCAACTTGGCCACAGCCAATATTTCTGTGGAAGACTCGTGCAATTTTGTCATTTCTAACGGAGGGGCGCAGACCTACCACTTGAAGGCTAACTCGGAAGTGGAGCGCCAGAGGTGGATCACTGCGCTCGAGCTGGCCAAAGCAAAGGCCGTCCACATGCAGGCTGAATCAGGTGAGAAGAACGAAAAGTCCAGGAGAACGAACATGTAAAACTGTTTATTGTCTCCTCCTCAGATGACTCTGGTGACGATTGTTCATCAGTCCCCCCACCCTCTGGACAGGGTGGAGGCTCCCGTTACTCAGAGGTCCAGTCCACGTTGCGCACTCTAAACGGCAAGGTGGAGGACCTTTCCACCTGTAACGATCTCATAGTCAAGCATGGCTCTGCCCTCCAAAGGTAGTCAGCCCCAGCTCGCTGATTATTTGAGTAAAACAAACCTAATTTCTAGTATGAAGGTTCTTTTATAACTTTGACTTATTTGCTCCTTTGCTTTCTCTCCACCACACAGGTCTCTGTCAGAACTGGAAGGCTTTTGTGTTGGAACAGATGCAGGCGAGAAGGTCAGACAAGTTACAGAGAAAGCAACAATGTTCAAAATAGCCTCTGATGCCATGATAAATGTAAGTGAATAGTGAAACGTGCAATCTGTAGGTGTCAACTCTCTTTCCTAAATGTTTACCGGCCTTTCTGTTCCTCAAGGCATGTAGAGACTTCCTGTCTTTGGCCCAGAACCACAGTAAGCACTGGCAAAAGGCTCTACAGGTTGAACGTAACCAGAGGATACGCCTGGAGGAGACTCTGGAGCAGCTGGCCAAACAACACAACCATTTAGAAAGAGCTTTCAGAGGAGCCACTGTGCTGCCTTCACACAACAACCCTGCCTTAGGTAGCAAAGGTCAGGCTTCCCCTCAACACAAACAACCAATCGTTTTCCTTTAGGCCATTCGGCACATTCAGAACTGTCTTCACTTCCATAGGTAGTGTTTCACTTAAAGGTGACGCAAGTGATGAAGATGATGACAACGAGTTCTTTGATGCGATGCAAGACCCAGCAGAGTTTATTACTGTTCCCGCTGATCCCAAATATCACAGGTTGGCTATCGTCATCATCACCACACTGTTTCCAGCCTCAGTTGTTTTGTTTTTTTTTTTACTTTTCTCAAAAGACTTTTTTACTTTTGTGTATATCTCTCCACCAGAAGATCAGGCAGCAATGTCAGTGGGTTCAGCAGTGAGACTGGAACTGATGATCAGTCGGTAAACTCTTTTTTTTTTTTTTTTTTTATGTGAACAAAACTTTTGCTTCGCTCCTGCTTGCAAAAAATAATTTGTATTTATCTTTCCAGTACGATGAACAGTCACTGACATCCAATCCAGAGTCCCTGGAAGTAGAGCTGGTCAGACAGAGACGGACTCGTATCCCAGATAAGCCCAACTATTACCTGAATCTATGGAGTATAATGAAGAACTGCATTGGGAAGGAGCTTTCAAAGATACCAATGCCAGTAAGTAACCTGCCTGCCTTTCTTTATGAGAGGTAATCGCAGGTAATCTGAGCCCCCTCCCTCTTTTGGGGCACCTTTTAGGTCAACTTTAACGAGCCCCTCTCGATGCTGCAACGGCTTTCTGAAGATCTGGAGTACTACGAGTTGCTGGACAAGGCTGCTAAATGCCAGAGTTCTGTAGAGCAGATGTGTTATGTTGCTGCCTTCACAGTCTCTTCCTACTCCACCACCGTCCAGCGCACAGGAAAACCCTTCAACCCTCTGTTGGGAGAAACGTTTGAGCTCGACCGGTTAAAAGAGTGTGGCTACCGCTCACTGTGTGAACAGGTTTTTGTCTTTCAACTTCTAAATGTAGTGATACTCTCAATCATCTCTACCCTAGTGTATTTGATTTTCTTGCTATGATGACATCTCGGTCATCACTGTCCCCTTCTCTCAGGTGAGCCATCATCCGCCTGCTGCAGCCCACCATGCCTTCTCTGAGAAGGGCTGGACACTCAGGCAGGAAATCACCCTGGCCAGCAAGTTTAGAGGAAAATATCTTTCCGTTATTCCTTTGGGTGAGTGTCATTAGATCTAATGACAAGCCTTCAGAGCTCTTCAACATCTTTTTATACGAGTGAAGAAGCAACTTTAAAACGGATGTTTAGTGATTATGGTGTACCTCAAAACCAAAAGTGGTCACTTCCTTATCTGATCTCTCTCCAGGTCCTATCCAGTGCATGTTTGACAAGAGCAACAATCACTACTCCTGGAACAAAGTCACCACTACAATCCACAACATCATTGTTGGAAAACTGTGGATCGACCAGGTAAATATTAGATGTTCCTTCTTAGTGTCAACATCAACTATTACACATCAGGCATGTTTGTCTTATCCATACAGTTTGTGTCTATTGCACACATACTCCTCATTCAGATGAGGAGTATTCACCCTTTAGATTCTGAGGAATGTTTGACAGTCAGACCACCTTCATCAGAGCACACTTTTGTTGTGTGACATGATCAGGATGCTCATATACTGTCAATAAGACACACTCTTTTTTAGCTCTGGTTTAGTCGTCTAGTCTTGCTAATGTCTTGTCTCTTTTTTTTCTCTTCCCTTCCAGTCAGGGGAGATCGATGTGGTGAATCACAGAACTGGAGACCGCTGCCACCTCAAGTTTACCCCGTACAGTTACTTCTCTAGGGATGTGCCCAGAAAGGTGAGATATTTGCATGAATTCTTTGTGAGGTCTTTGTATCACATTTGCGACACCACTGTCTTAAATTGTTTACAAGAGTGTAAACCTCAAGGTTACGATCCACATGACTTTATCCTCTTATGTCACTTCTTGCATGCCCTAGATTAAGGTTTTAACTCGGGGTCAACCCCCCCCCACAGTCTCCTGAATCCCAAAAGTTCAATACCCATCATGTCTGATAGGAACATTATTTTATTGAGTCCATCGTCCATCTGAGGAGTTGTTGTTTACTTACAGGTTACAGGCGTGGTCACAGATAAAGATGGAAAAGCCCATTATGTCCTGTCGGGAACCTGGGATGAGAAGATGGAGTTTTCCAGGGTGATACAGAGTAGTAAAGGTGATGATGGGACTGAAGGCAAACAAAGGACTGTTTATCAGACGCTCAAGGCCAAAGAAATCTGGAAAAAGAACCCATTACCGTGAGTTTCTGTATTCAGCAACAAAAGTAAATTCTCCTATTGGAGAGTTTGTCCGTATTGTAAGTGGCTTCATCTGGATGATGGCTGCAGAGAGGGAGCAGAGAACATGTACTACTTCTCCTCGCTGGCTTTGACGCTCAACGAGCCTGAAGACGGCGTGGCGCCGACCGACAGCCGACGTCGGCCCGATCAGCGTCTGATGGAGGACGGTCACTGGGACGAGGCCAACACCGAGAAGCAGCGACTGGAAGAGAAGCAGCGCACCACCAGGAGAGAGAGGGAGAGAGAGGCCGTGAAATCGCCCGGTTCACCTGAAGAAGGTAAAAAGGAACCCAGTCCGCTTCGCTTCTGAGCTGGCAGGCTGCAGAGTACATGTCTGTGCATCTGTGTCTCGTCCTTCAGCTGTCACAGCGCAGCCAATCAATGATTCACCCTTGAAAAGCAAGTACTCCAAACTGTGCCTGTGTGTGGGTTTGCACTCCGAAGGTGTTTCGTGTTTCCATTTACCCTTTACCGTCATTTTTGTTTTAGCCAACGCAGGAGAGGCTGCTTCTGATGAAAGCAAGTATCACTTCTCAGCTTCGTATAAGTAGTCCTCTTTAGGTGCTCTGTGCAGCATTTTAACCGTGAGCTAAACCGAGTCATATCTCTACGGGTTTGACACCAAAATAGAAATCTTGGTTATGGTTTGTGTGGGTTCAACATGCCATACAAAACAAAGAAAAGTCCCAGAATGCACCTGTTGCTCACAATGTTCCACACAGCACTGAATCAAGTGAATACACGTGGGTGTATGTGTAGTTTGGATACTGAGTTGTGGGTTCACACCTGTCTTTGCACCAATATTAAGCTGACGGAGAGGATTCTCCCCCTCAAACACCCATTTCATGCAAGTAGCTCTTTATAATAATCAGTTCCTCTTTCTATTTCCGTCCTTGAGTCTTTATGCTGAATTCATCTATTTTCAGCTACTCCTGGACCATCGTTCCTCTCTTACCAAAGCAAGTATCGTAACATGGCGGGTGTCTAGTGGTGTGAAGTAGATTGTGTTATATCTGCTTTTTAGGTGAACATAGAGGTTTCTATTTCATAGTTTGCCTCTTTCTCAACTTGACATCCTGGAGGCAGAGATCTGCTGAAGTATAGTCTCAGAGCAGATAAAGAGTTCTCCTTCCTGTTCATGTAGCTCAGGTCATAGTAATAGAAACTGTAGTAGATAAATACCCCCTCTGTTCATTCACTATCATTTTGATTATATCTGTTACTTGCTCTGTTATAGCGGAAGGCAATGAAGGTCCTCATGCAGCTCAAGCCAAAAGCAAGTAACATCCATATCGCTCCTGTTCTACCAACCCGAGCTGCTCATTCTTCTCACCTCAGCGGCTTCTTTACCCCCACGTTGTTCTTCCGAATGTCTCCTACCTAAAAAGAAAATGTCTGTTTCCCTTTAGACTCCCATCAGGATAACTACCAGGCACTGTGGTTTGAAAAGTTGGAAGACCCCACGTCTGGAGAGACCCTCCATGTGTACAAGGGCGGCTACTGGGAGGCGAAGGAGGACGGCGGATGGGACATGTGCCCGGACATCTTCTGATGTCACAAGGGGTTACTTCCGATCAGCAAAGAGTAATCGAGCCCGACATCTTGTCCTCCCTGTTCCTGCAGTAGTTTGCTCAGGGCTTTAGGTGTCTGGTTCCTGATAGTAGGTTCAGCGTAGCATTGTGACGGCCTTGGAAGCCCCTTTTTCCACTCATCTTGACTGTGTCTTAAATTGAGCAGTGGGAGAATAAAGCTTGACCAGTGTTTGATGTTGGGGTGGAGCCAACATGTCTGCTTTGTCACGTTCCGATACACTTTGTAGTGCAACACTTCCACCACATTGAGCTTTGTCTTCATCTTGCTATCCTATCCTCATCTTAACACAATTCAAGGTAATTAGAAATCCTATGATTACAGCATTTATGTGAAGAGCATCTAAGGCTGTTTCAGTCCACCTCAGATGTTTGATCTCCGGACTGAGGTTTGCCTTTGAAATTATTTGAATTTGCGGTGCTATTTTTTTGATTTTTCTCTAAAATGAGACCCAAGATAATATCAGTCTTCTGTGTTAATGTTAGCTTTCTTATTACATTCTGTTAACGCCAGAATTTGGCCACATGTTAATTTTTTAACCACATTTTAATAGGATATTTACCGTTGTTACCCAGCTTTTTTTGTCTTTGATAACTTGCATTCCTTCTTTGAAAGCTGTTCTCATGAATGTGTCTATTGAAACAATCAGTTTAATACTAGAGACTGTTAAAAATGTAACACGTCTTCTGTTTGATCATTGAAGGTCCTCCTAAGATTTAGTTTAATGTAATATTTTAATGTTTCAGATGAAATGTTTGCTCATTTTCCACATGTAAACAAGCCTAATGATTGTTCCTTTTTCTTTGCTTTTCTTCACACACACACATACACACACACCTGAACTGTTGTCTATTTAAACATGTGTGTTGTAAATGTAGATTTTTTTTTCGGGCCAGCAATGAGCGCATTTGCAGGCGTGCTGTACAATGTGTATGAAACTGAAAGAAAACTGAGCAGAGTGGGAAGACAAGAAGGGTTGAACTGTATATTGAAGTGTACTTACGAGGACACCACTGAAGATCCTGAATAAATTAGCATGTTTCTTTATGAAATATTAATCTGGTATGGGGACAAATACTTTGAATGCATTGATGCACTTTTTTTCCTCATAAGTTGATATTCACATCTAAACTCCATTTCTGAGAGTCTGGTGATTTCTATGCGGTAAATTATTTGTCCAATAAACATTTATTGTGTTAGTTTGGCCTCAAAAGCAATTTGTTCTATTACTTTGGAGAACAAGGATTGTTCGGTAATATCATGTATTTGAATACAAGTCATGTTTTCTGTCCTCAAGTTGAGTTATAATTTCTTCCTTTTAGCAGGAGTCTGTGATATTTTCAATATTAAAAATCTGTGTGGATACGACGTGTTGTTTTGTATTACTGATTTTTATATGTGTGTGCTTTTTATTCTGAGCAGCTCGATTGATATTTAGTCTAGCTCTGGTTAGGCGGGGTGCGGTGATTTTACAAAACATGAACGGACAATCGAGTAAAAGCAATTATAAAAGAAACAGCCACAAAATAAACAGGTATTTTGGTTTGTATTTTATTTTGAAGGGGCAGATAGGGCGGTCGTTCCTGCCTGTGACGTCACGGCTCTGTTTACTCCGTCGCCTGTAGCTTCCTGCTAACGCGTTCGTAACTGGGCGTCGCTTCGCTTCAGCGTCTCTGAGCCGCCAGAGCTTTCCCTTTCAAGCCCCGTTCCGAGCGTGTTTAAATCGCGAGCATGTCTGCAAACCTGCCCGCAACGGGTGAAGACTGCACCGACGCCAGGAAAGGCGATGAACAAAAGTAAGTTGCGTTAGCCGGTTAGCGCCTTTATTCACACTGTTGAAGCCGTCAACGCGGTTTCGACAAAGGCACTTTCGTTCCTGTTCACTAACCTTCATAATTTGTTGAAGTGAAAAAAAAAACAAAAAACGTCGACGTGAGTGATGCGTCTATTGTCCAAAGATCGTAGGTGTTATTTTTGTCGCCGTTCCACCTTTTGAATAATAAATGCCGTGGTGGTTTCTCGCCCCCCCAGGGCAGATTCGTCGTCCTCGGCCGCGGTGACCGTGGACGCCAAATCGCCGGGCGGCAGCTTCAGGTACAGCCTGGATTTCCCGAACCTGGGCCACTGCATCATCATCAACAACAAGAACTTCGAAAGAAGAACAGGTTTTTTTTCATTAATTCATTTAGACCTTTAAAATGCACCTTCCAAGCACCTCGCACCACCCCAGTGATGCTCAATAGGTTATTACTTCCAGCACTTCACCAAGAAGAAATGCATGTGCAAGACTTCATGTTTGTGTGTGTAGTAATGGGGTTGGCTTACGTAACAGCACTTGTAAAGGGCAACGGGGATTTTTTTATGACTTCTGTGAAATGCGTGCAGAAACATGTTCAACCAGGTGAGAGCTTTGTCCATCTGACTCACCTGCACCTCTGGGGGTTGTGGATAACAAACCTGCCTATTACATGTTGAAGGTGGCGCCGCTCCACCCGTTGTGTTGGAGACGATGACATGACCGCGTCTGACAGGCCAGGCAGCGGCGCTCACCCCCTCCGTGTGCATCGCTGACTTTGAAAAGAACTACCTCCAAGGAAGCTGAATATCATTCGCCCTCCAGGAAGTTCAGAAGTTTATCAGCTGATACACACGGCTTGGCTGTCAGATGTGTACTTCCCTCTATCAGTAGGGATGTTCCAGTAATCTGGGAGGAACAGCACAGACGGATGGCCGTCACACACACACACACCGCGTGGTTTGCGTTCGGTCCTGGAAGCGACGCATTTTAGTAAATCCTTCTTTTCTAACCTCACAAATGTTTTTGCTGATTTCTTGAAGGCATGAACACGCGAAACGGTACGGATGTAGACGCAGCCAATGCGATGAAGGTGTTCTCTAACCTGGGCTACAAAGTGAAGGTCCACAACGACCAGACAGTCAAGCAGATAGAGAGTCTTTTAAACTCTGGTGAGATCCGTTGCGCTCGTCACCACGCTGTCCGTTACACGGCCGCGTCACACTTTGTTTTTCTTTTTTTCTTCAGCCGCACAGGAAGATCACAGCTGCTGCGCTTCTTTTGTCTGCGTTCTGCTGAGTCATGGTGACGAGGGCGTGCTGTTTGGTACGGATGGCTCCATAGAGCTCAAGTACCTCACGTCACTTTTCCGAGGCGATCGCTGCAAGACGCTGGTGGGAAAGCCCAAGCTGTTCTTCATCCAGGTATGTTTATGCTTCCTCTTCCTTGAAGTTCCGTCTTTGGTTTCCTTTGAGGTTCCAGAGGATGCTTGATGAGTCTGGAAGTGTTTAATCTCAGCCAAGGTCAAAGGCTGCCATCGTGTCATTGTGAGCGTTGCATCAGCAGACTGTTTTATGAGCCGCTGCCCCCAAAAATCATAAAAATAACTGTGAAGGCACGCTGGGCCAGAGGATATCTGCGCTGGGTGCCTCCAGAACTCTTCAGGTTTTCCCGGTGTAGACACCTGGAACAGAAACCCATTGTTGGAATTTGCATGACGACTCGGACCGAATGCCTGACGACCTACTCTTTCCATACGCTTCAGTCATGTGCAGCAGAGCGTCTTTCTGTATGTATTTGGGTAGGCCTGCAGGGGCACCGATCTGGATGGAGGCATTGAGGCCGACAGCCCAGAAGACAGCACCACCAAGATCCCCGTGGAAGCCGACTTCCTCTATGCTTTCTCTACAGCCCCGGGTAAATCCGCATTATTGCCTCCTGTCTGCTGTCTCTTATTAAGGCGACACGACTCTCACGCTCTCATTAATGTGCCCTCAGGTTATTACTCCTGGAGGAACACCATGACCGGTTCGTGGTTCATGCAGTCGCTGTGTGAAGCCATCAGCAAATACGGCAGAGAGCTGGAGCTCCAGCACATCCTGACACGTGTGAACCACCGGGTGGCAGTAGAGTTCGAGTCTGTCTCCAATATACCGGGCTTCAATGCAAAGAAGCAAATCCCATGCATCGTGTCCATGCTGACCAAAGAGATGTATTTCTCCTGATGGAGGCCGCGCGAACGCCCAGAGGAAAGGCTCTGTGTCGTGACTGTTTTTAGGTTATTTTAGGTTAACTCTGGGAGCAACTGTGAGCCTACTCACATTTCAAACTAGGAAGCGTAAGGTTCTCTCTCTGTGGATTTTATTTTAAAAAGCACAAAAGGAATTTTTTTTCTCTCTCTCTCTCTCTCTCTGCAGGGAAACTATTTTGTATTCTTCTTGTGGAGGCCTGAAACTCTCTGAAAACCCTGCGTTACCAGTGCATGTTGGGGAGAATGTAGCAGCAATTAATCATGAGTGGGAATTTTTAACTTCAACAAAGGGATCACCTGTGGCAGTTATGTACTTTTTGTCTGTACATGCATGAGCTTTAGTGTCGTCGTGTCATCAGGCTTCAATGGCGTGAGTTGGTGGAGCATGCAGTCAGCTTTCTTTTTAACTTGGTGCTTCAGGCCTCATCACATGTATGATTCATACGTGCCCACTTGTGTGATGCTGTCGTCTGCCAGTAACTTGTGTGGTTCTGGTCTGGTTTTTCTTCTTTTGGTACAAAATTCCAGTTTTTGAGTGCCTCTTTGCTGTCACTTGACACAGTCATTAATTTCAACTTAACAGTTGGTTCCAGCAGTAGATGACTGAGAAGTTGTTGCGCAACTCTCAGCATTCTTATCCAACGCACGGCGAATAATGTACAATCACGTTTGCTGTCTGACGTTTTGCCGTTTGACAATCCAGCCAAGTCAACGTATGCAATCATGTCAGTCTGGGATATTTTGGTAGATTCACTGTTTTGTATTCTACACTGTGAAGTTTACAAGGTTTCTTTTAAATAAAGACCACTTTTCTGCAGGCACTCTCAACAGCGTTGCTTCTCGTCTCGCCACCTTATATCTCACGTTTACTGGAACAGGTTTGACATGCCCAGATGTGAGAATTGCACATTCTTTGGCTTAAAAAGCACTCAGTTTATCTTTAAAAAAAAACAGATCAAAACAGTGTAACCAGTTACAATCAGCAGTCCTTTACCTGTAAATTCAAGTTATTTTAATTGGAGACTTGAATGAAAGTGGAATTTAAAACAATTGTCACTTTGGATAAACTTGTAGTTTATAGGCTGTTATAAATTCAAATTTTAATATTTGTTAGTATATATTTTGAGCCTGAGCTGTAGCGTTTTCAAGGCTCTTTGTTGAGGAAATGGGATAATAAAAATAGTTTAATTATATGCTGTGCACTACCCCGAAGGTCCGCTGGATGGCGCTGTAGACGGTTAACTTGGCTATTAAGGCCAATGAGCCGGGACGCATTCACGGTTAATACCGGAGAGAACTAACTCGGTTTGTCAGTCACAGACAGTATTTTTACGAATCTTATCTCACTAGTAAACGACGTCATTTCGGTGCATTAGCAATGTAGAAATGAAAGGCTTTTGGGAAAACTGAAATTATCAATGTTATTATTCTGTCTTTATCGATAAGTCCGAGCAGAATAATGTTAGATTTATATCCTCGATGGGGCATTTTTATGCCCTAACATTGTTTGTTCCTAATTAAATTCCGTGACATTTGTTGGCTGTTTGACGTTTTCTGGGGGGGGGGCAGAATGGCTTCAACGATTGCATCCAGAATGTACGAGTTGCACGTGAAGGCAGCACAAGTCCTCGCCTCTTCTCCTCTTTTGTCGCTGTAAATAGGCCCATAATACTCTGACACTTGTTGTTCTGCAGCCTCGGTTGGCTCGCCGAGTTGTGTGCAGATTTACCTTAAGCTGCACCTGCATTTTTTTTTCTGACCAGCGTGGGTTGTTTTTTTTCCCCCTTCCACTTCCACTGGAGCAAACTTCTTGAACATGCTGATAGTGCCTGGTGTCATGGAGTGGTTTTCGGACAGGATCGCAGCGCCGAGGGCGTCCAAACAGAGAGGAACAGTTTCTTAAGCAACAGGTTTGGAGGA
Source organism: Lagocephalus sceleratus (assembly GCA_911728415.1). Classification (NCBI taxonomy): domain Eukaryota; kingdom Metazoa; phylum Chordata; class Actinopteri; order Tetraodontiformes; family Tetraodontidae; genus Lagocephalus; species Lagocephalus sceleratus. Next base: position 13,407,069 of record CAJVRN010000232.1, on the reverse strand, counting down.
CGGTGGGGGAATGGAGCAGTGTATCCAGGTGGCCCCGCACTCCCTGGCCCTGGTGCTGTCGCAGGTTTGCGCAGAGAATGAACGGGGCTCCGCATCTTCTGCGCCCGCGCTGCGCCTCCAACATCACAGCGGCTACGACGTCTTCGCCAGTTTCAAGGCCGTCAACATGCAGCACTTCTGGAACAAGGCGCTGACCCAGGCTCTCTCCGAGGTCTTCTTCCTGGGCTGGATCGCCGAGCGTGTGCTGCTCATCCAGGGGAAGGAGCTTCACCTGCAGGTCCTGAGGAACGGGTGGACCAGGCGCACCCTGAAGCCGCCGCAGGGCTTTGACATCAAGACCATAGGTGGGTCCGGAGCCTCTGCTGCCTTCTGTCATGTTTTCAGCAGGTAGCACACATCTCGATGCACTTTCTAAATTTATCTAACCTGCTCGTTTTACATATATAACAACCTGGACACACTCAGCAGCTTATTCCTCTCCCTCACTGGCTCCCGTCATCAGAGAAACCAAATAATCAGGCTTGTTTGGAGGAATAATTTGTCCCCTCTTTTTCCTGTTTTTGCATAGTTTCAGTTAATTTGCTGCCCTCAATGACTAATAAGACCTGAAAAAAAAATAAACCGGCTAAAATGAGCAAAATAAAAGCGCATTGTTTAGAGGTAAGCATATAATAGTAGTGTTAAAAGATCAAGTGTCAGTAAGGTGTAATTAAATCTGGCAGTTCTTTGCCTCCCAACCACAGGATGTGTCAGAATAATTCATATGGAAGTTTCTCCCTCCACACCCCCCACCCCCCCTTTTTTTTAAATAAACCCTCAACTCCTGCAGGCTGATTTCCAATACATCCAACTTTCATACGTGGCTGCACTCAGATGTTCACAAAATTTATGACACGCGGCCTGAGAAGCTCTCAGATCTCGTGTTTCGCTCCGTCAAGACTTGTCGCGGGAAATTCGTGAACTGACCTGCGACTGGAGAGCAAAGGCGCCCCGCGGCTAAAGAGCGCGTCTGTTCGCACCCTGGCCTGGTACCAGGAGGGTACCGGGTTCGGTTCCCGCTCCGGGTCGAAGTCCGGGAACCCCCCCCCCGTGACCTTCGCGAGTCCAGAGACTTGCGTCATCGTGCAGCTGCTCACAGATGAGTTACAAGTATCCCAGAGTGGGATTCACCCCGTCTGATGAGTCGGGGCTGCAAAGAGATCAGCGCTCCCGCGCCCGTCATCCCCCCTCTGACACGGCTGCAGGTCACGTATGTGCCGTGACAGGTCTGCGGCTTCCGTCACGGCCACCGAGGCGTCCCGGGCGCTCCGCTTGACGGGACTGATTCAACGGTTGTTCGCCCGCTTCAACACGTGGCATGCAGAAAGCTGCAGCTGAATGTCTTTCGTATGAATGCGCGACCGGCTCGTATCTGCTGCGTGCGACGACAAGTCCGATAATTATCACCCACCTGCAGTTTGCTCCTGACAGCTCGAAGGCTCGTTATGGTTTCTTGTTTTCTACTCGTGGGAGTTTGATTCTTCACTGGTGGAACTCGCACCATAACAGGGGAGGTGAAGCTCCAGTTGCGCAAACGGGGCAGAGCAGGCCGCAGGGGGTTGAAAGAGCTCCGGACCGTGTTGTTTTCTTGAACTCGTTGAGGTTTTGAGGATTTTATCATGAGCTCGAGCGATGTTCTCAGAGCTGCGTTATTCAGCCGCTGTCTCTCAACCGCAGAGACAGGGAACGGCGAACAACGTTTGCACCCGAAGGTTCAGGTTTTGAGTTGAACGTGGACGCTTCTCCACGGGAATGGCGCTCGCTGGAGTCGAAGGAGAGCCCAGATCTCCAGATTTCCCCGACAGATTGAGAGTGAAGAGATTCTGAGGTCTCTCGATTCTATATGTTTTGGTGAAGAACGCGTACGGGCCTTCGTCAGAGCGCTCGCTGCTCCCCCACCACCCGAGCAAACACGATAAGCTGTGGAATGTTTGTTTTATAGCTAATAACTCACCAGACGCCATGATGCCAGAACCAACAGAGCTTATAGTTTTTGGTCCAGATGCAGAAGACAGACTCATATCGCCTCTGACAATCTCTCCTAATTTTTAATCTCAGAAAGCCCAGTGTGTGTGTATGTGTCTGTGTGTGTGTGTGTCTGTGTGTGTGTGATGTGTCTGTGTGTGTGTGAGAGAGAGAGAGTGTGAGAGAGAGAGAAAGAGGAAATGTGTTACTAACTATTGGAGCTTTTTAAAGCATCCCTATTAAATTTTGTGGTTTTTCTTGTTCTGGGTGGAAATTAACAACATTTTATCTTTGAACTCACGAATAACGACGGCAAAAACAACAGCAAAGTTAAAATGATCCATTTGAGAACTACAACAGTGGACACTCTGGGGGGAATTTAGATTTTTTTTTTCTACAGGGGATTATAACGAGTTAAATATTTGCTAAGAAGTGACCAGATTAATGCGTTCACACAGAAGTGATTTTCCACAATGTGGAAACAAGTTTTTTGGGGGGGTTTTGCTTTTTTTTTAAAACGGAGTCAATCTGATTAACTGTGGGACTTTGTATCCGCTAGCAGGCAGTAAACAATGGCCTGGCAGGAGTGTGTGCTCTTAAAGGAAGGAAAAGTGGAGTGTTTGTTCAGGAAAACACTGTTGCATTGGACCCGGCTCTGAACTGGAGGGGAAAGGGAGGGTCCCAGCGGAGAATTGGGGGAAGTGTTTAATGCATCACATAGATCTGTCATCGGTATCATAATGCCAGACCAGGATGTGTCAGCGACAGAATTCTCTTTTTTTTTTTTTCCAGTCCGCAGCAAAGCGAGCTTCCTTTTTGAACATGTGTGATGTGGATGTTGGTCCACTAGAGGGCGCACAACAATATTCACTGAGGTTAGACGACCGTGGTCTCAGGGTTACTCTAAATCTATAAAAACCTCTATTACGTGCTTTACGTGCTAACGTAGACTAAAAGCTGAAACGCAGCACCGGTTGTTTTGACCAGATTCTTGCACGTGCAGGACATCTGGCTTGTTAGCAAGTGACCCAACGTTTGGACCGATTTCTCCATGTGAGCTGGTTCAGCGCAGCGGTCCAACAGCCCCTCTGGGTTTGGTTCGTTCTGCGTTTCTCGGCCCAGATTCCCGCTGAAACTCCCATTTCTCTGGGAGCATATTAAAGCGTCCAGGGTTAGCCGTCCTACGTAATCCCTCCAGTGCGTCCTTGCCTTGAGGTCTTCTCCCAGATGGGCATGATCAGATTACCTCCGCCGGGAAAAAAAAAAAAAAAAAACCCTGATGATCACATGCGCAAACCAACCTCAGCCGGCTCCTGAAGTTTGAGGGTGTAGCGGCTCTTTTGTGGTTCCTGGCCGTCGGTGAGGGTGAGCTCAGCCTCCCTGGTGGGTGGGGGGGGGCGGTTTGAACTGCTCGTGAGTGCAGTCCCGCTCCCTCCAGCTCCCTCAGCTGCTGATCGTCGCCGACGGTTGGGACATAGAATGATCTCTGCAGGACTGACCTTAGACTCAGAGGCACCTGGAGGCCTCCACTAGGGGCAGCGACTGCTCTCAGGCCCTCCGACACCTCCATCCTGGACGTTCCCGCTGCTCGGACCGGTGAACCAGAGTCGGCGTCAGAGGCGCGTCCCACCTCTGGAAGGCCTTCCCGACGAGCGGCTAGCGTGCTAGTATTCACGTATGGGCAGACTCTTCGGGGGCCTCAGGTTGTCGTCGGGAAAACTAGCAGGGCAAGAGTGCGCGATAGAGCGCTGCTCGTTGCTGGGGCGCTCCGGCGTTTGACTCCCCGTCACGTCTATCAGAACGCAATAACGGATCCTCAGCGGCAGCCCGGAGAGCGCCCGGCGCGTGCCGACCTATTCGTGGGAGTTTCTCAGGAGCGGGGACTCTTGATGATCTGTCTGCGGCCCCTGTTGTGCGTGCGCGGCCTCTCCAGGAGGTTGCCGTAACACGGGCGTTGAAGGATCATCTGGGCAGCGGCACCCGATGGTTCCATCCATGGCGCCCCCCACCCCCCCTCCTTGGCCGTGTGGCGTCTTGGCTGCTCCCGCCGCGAGTGACTGGCTCTTTAAGGGAACGGGCACTCGGAGGCAACAGCTATGAGATCATCGGCTTGCGTCGTCATGGCAACAAAGGCTGTTGCAGCACTACTGAGAAATAAAATGGCTGGCGTGGTGTCGCTCTCCCTCACCTCCTCCTCCTCCTCCTCACCCTTCCTCTCCCCTTTCTCTTTGGTATCAGTGAAGTGGAGCAGATTGGTTGTGACACTGAACCCCCCACCCCTCCCACCCCTCCCACCGCCCCCCCGTCACCTCCGCCTGTGGCCCGTCCTGCCCTCTCACTTGGCTCCTCGTTCCGCCCCCCCCAACCGTCCATTCACTCCACGTATGTGAGTCAGCAGGAGTCTGGAAGCGGCGGGGGCCGCCGCTCCGGTGACGCTCCAGCACGCTCCCCTCCCTCACTTTCTTACCGGCTCTGAATCAACTGGTGGAAAGTGCTGATGAGGGAGGGTCTCGGGTCCAGGTGAGGCACGGGATGGTGGCGCAGAAGGCCCCTGGTCCCACAAGAAGCACTGAGACAGGGGTGGAAATCTAGAGATTCAGAGCCTGAGCTGTTCCCTGGACATTAGCTGAAGGCTGATTATATTGCGTGTGTGTGCGTGTGTGTGTGTGTGTGTGTTTCAAGCTGTTGATATTTGCTCTCCTCTCTGCCTCATGCATGTCCTCTCTCTCTCTCTCTCTCCCTCTCTCGCTCTCTCCCATCCTCGTCCTCGCCTCCCCTCCCCTCAGCCTCAATCACCCAGACACAGACGCATGCATGCTCACGCAGGATCGCGCGCAGCAGGCGGATGCGCGCATACACACTCTCTCGCTCTCCCTCCCTCCCTCCCTCTCTCTCTCTCTCTCTCCCTCTCTCCTTCTCACACATACACACACGCGTGTACGCTCACACACATACTCACACACCCTTCCTGGAGGTGCTGGGAGCAGCTGCAGCATTAGCGTTGAAAGAGATTTGCCGTTGACTGGAGTTTGCGCCCCCCCCCTCCCACACCGTTAATGAATGGATGCTACGGCGATGGGCACGGGAGCTCCTTCCGTTGGATTGCGGGAAACGGTGGATATCTGTTCTTGAATTTATTTATTTATTTCTATGCTCTCCATTTTTCTCCCCACCCTCTCCTGGTGTGCTGTTGTCGAAAGGACGATGGGGTCTTGTGCTTGATCGGATAAAGATGGAGGTGAGCGCGGCGTCTCCGGTGCTTGACATACTATTGAGGTTTCACTGCCCGTTAGGGTGAATGGAGCGTTTATTTCTGCCTTTTTTTAAGTGGCCTCTTTTGTTTTCCGGGGATCGACTGAGCACTCCCGTGGTGAATTGAGCTATTGTCGAAGACTGGGCCTCTTCAGCTCTGAATCTCTGACCGTCCATCCGTCCCCTCCCTTCGCTCCCCCCGCCGCCTCCTAGTCGAACGGAAGGAGCGGATCCCGAAAAGCCTCCGCTCGAATCTCCCCTCGCCGTCCTCCTTGCTTCCAATGCCCCATTTCCCTCGTCTCTACCCCTGCCCCCCCACCTCTCTCCTGCTCCCTCCTCCCACATCAGAGTGGCTACGTAATGTGCCTCCCTACGCATGCAAATGGGGATGCTACAAATGGTGGCTGGGACTGATGCCGATGAAAGGGTGATGCCTCGCGCAATCACCTGCACCTCCGTCGCCGCCGCTGCCGTTGCTCCAGATCAGCCCGGGAGAACCCATCAGCCGACGACAAGCGCCCGCAGCGCGAACACAGCCGTTTGTAGCCCGCCCGTGGATGTAAATGAGACATGCGTATGTGTGTGAAGGTGCACACTGGTTCTTGCCATGTCTGGTGTGTGATCGCTCTAGCGGGACGTTCTTACTGATGCGGGGGAGGCACTGAGCCTGAGGTTGGTCGACCTCCCCTTCCCCCCCCCCCCCCCCCCCCCCCCCCCCCCCCCCCCTCTCCTTCCCCCTTTTCCCCACTCCTCCCCCGCCACGACCCCACGCACGCACACGCACGGACACACACGCACGGACACACACACACACACCCATCCCTGAAGCCCTCGAGGGTGAAGGCCACCTGGTAAAGGGGTCACAATGAAGAAGAACCGCAGCGGCAATCTGCAGCGGGCCTGGCCCAGCTCGGAGCTTACCGAACGCCCGCTGGAGCACAATCTCTCCCGTAGTGAGAAAGACATCCGTGTGCAGAAGCAGCATCTTCCTCCCCCTCCTCCTCCTCATTTTTCTCAGTCCCCGCCAAGTTATCGTGCACCAGGTAAGTCTGATCCTCCCACAAGTAGAAGCTCCACCCATTTCATTATTTTATTTTATTTTTTTCTTTTTTCGCACGGCGCTGCTCGGAGTTTGCGGAGATGCAGTTTGTTTGAGACGCATTCGAAGTTATCGGGACAGAAATGATGAAATGAGGCCTCTGATTGATCAAATGGGGTCATTTAGAACCGGGGTAGCGGCGTGTTCAAGGATCTAACGTAAAGCTTTACGCTGAGTAAAAGCACGGCGAGATATTCCCATCACGTGACTGATATTTGAACAGACGTCTCGTGCATTTACTGATCCGGTGCTATTTTTGTCAAGATTTCAGTCAGCGGTGATGATGCATTACCTCACACAATGCCTCCTTTTATTGTAAGAAAATCCAATATTTCCACGTCTTTGTTGCTTCATAGTTAAACGGAGGGGGGGTACACAGATTCTACAACCTCATCCCTGCACCTCCTATCATCATGCTCCCTGACAGAAAAATATCCTTAAATGTGAAGGACATGCATGTTTTTAAAACCCCATCAATGCCAGATCCGGCCTTTGTCGTCCTTAGTAAAAGAAAAAAATTAATATATTTTTTTTAAAAAAGGGAATAAAGCCTTGCAAAGCCACATAAAGCTTAAGGGGCTGTGATACTAAGCAGAGATAACGTCATTGTGTTGCTCAACTGACCATTCAGCTGAGTGTGTGGAGGAGGCAGGGCCCTGCGCAGATTCCAGCTCCGACAACAGGCGAAACTTTCAACCTGCCGCCCGTGGAGGCCGTCGCCATCCCATTGTTCCGTCCCAATCCGCGCTCGGGAGACGAAATACGGAAGGCGCCCGGGCAGGTTTATTTTTGGCATCGCGATCGCACGCCCCGCTATCAGGCGGTAGATTTAGGTCAGAGGACGGGGTCGGCCCCGGCACAGATGCTGCAGCGGCGCGCTCTGCGCCCGGCGCTACTACCGCTCGGCGAGCGCAGATGTGCGCCCTCGCCGGGGCTCCGAACCAGGCCGTCTGCTCGTAGGATGATCTCACTACTCACTAGTGCTGACAGCAAAGCCAGCTTAATTCAACAAAGGCAGCAGAGAATTTCGGCGTGTAAGCCCTCGCCGTGGCACCTCTCGCGGTTGTGCGTGCGTGTGTGTGTGTGTGTGTGTCCCTCCTCCTCCTCCTCCTACGTTTTGAATGCGTCGTGTGACATCCTGCAGTATTTCGCCGGCTCTCCCCTCTTTCGGCGCTTGCGGCCGCCGCTTCCGAGCGACCGCAAGCGGGGGAAGAGAAGGGGGCTCCGGGAGGAGGAGGAGGGGGGTGGTGGTGCGTGTGTGTGTGTGTGGGGGGGGGGTGGAGCTGATCCAGGCGGCGTGCAACATCGCTGCCGTTTGACCATTACATCATAGCTGCACACGCTGCGCCTGCTGTTCATTCATGATCTCACAGTTGTGCTTGTGCCTTCTCCATCTCCTCCTCCTCCTCCTCCTCCTCCTCCTCCTGCAGGTGACGTGTCTCCAATCAGTATGTCGCCCATCAGCCAGTCACAGTTCATCCCGCTAGGGGAAATCTTGTGCTTGGCCATCTCCGCTATGAATTCTGCCCACAAGCCTGTCAACCAGGAGGCTCTGGTGGAGCACCTCACTGCCAGCTTCCCAGGTAACGCTCCTCCGACGTGAGGATTTTCCTTTCCTTTTTTTTCCCTCGACGCATTACGTTGCATGCAGGTTGGCCGGAAGCTGCTGGGTTTTTTTTTTTTTGCTTTCGGTCCCCCCCGCGTTTCCTGGTGATGCGAGGAGCCGGGAACCATCGCTAACTGACGTGACGCAGGTGTGGAACCAAATGAGGCCCCAAAGTGTTTCCTTATCAGATCAGCCGGATCCCAGGTTTTGCATTTTCAGCCCCTGATTGAGCAGAAATGAAGATATGCGATCACAAGAACCCTTGAGAGCATCTTCACGCTGCGGCGCCCCAGCATGAGCAGCTCTCCACAATCAGACGGATCGCTTCCAAACACAAACGTTCGCCGGCGTTTCGCTCCCCAGACGTCGGGGTTTGTCGCCTTTTTAACCTTACGCGGCATTTCTGTGAGTAAATAACCGCCAACCTGGCCGCCGCTGCCCTCAGAAGCTGTCGGCTGAGGTTCGCGAGAGGCCCGGGGAGGCCCCGATGCCCCCGCTGAGTTGACGGCGGCTACGGCCGCGCGCAGAGGTCGGTGGGGCCGAGGCCGGGGCTGGGGATGCGAGCGAGAATCCCTGACGTCAGGGCGGGGAGAAGCACCGGGTCGCCACGCTCAGAGTGACCTCCCGACGGATCTGATCGATTAACGGTGCGACATCAGAGCACGCTGAAAATCTGACCTGTCAGAAAAGCGAGGAGCGGCAGACAGCTTCGCCTCCCGGCTGGATAAAGACGCCGCGTGGCCCCGATCTTCGGCTGGATGCTCGCAGCCCAGCGCCGGGTGGGCATTTATCACACTGCCCCCTACGTCTGGGGAGGTCCCCGCGTACGCAGGGTGCACCTTTAAAGCAATCTAGTGAAATTAAACAGACATTTGATGTTGGAAATTGTGTAGTCTATGTGTTGACACGAGCTTAAAACGTGCGGCCTTTGTTAAAGGGGTTGGACGTATACGTTGCATCATGTCTGTGTAAGAATCCCTACGTGGGTGATGTAATGTCAGGCAACACAAGCCTCCGCTAGACAAAGGTTAGGAGCCGCGTTGCTGCAAATGGGCTCTATTTAATGTTTTTCTTAAGGTGTAAAGGCTGTTTAAGGTGATTTATTACCCTCAATGTCCACAGTACATCCAGAAACACCTGCAGGCTTTTTAATTATGTTCTAATTATGGCTTTTTTTCTTGTTTTGGTGGACACTCCCGGGTCTACCTCCGCACATTTTTTAATGCTTCCAACCATGTGGTTACATCCGTTTATACATCATCATTATTATTAGTTACTGCAACTATTCTGACTATATAATAATTTGTTTCTAGCTACGTTTATGTTATTATTGTGTTATACTGCACTAGTGACACCATTGTGATGGGATTTTTTTTTAGAATTCTGCTTTTTTCCATCTATATTTTGATTCTAGATGGAAAAGAAAACGCACAAGTAAGAACATTTATTAAAAACCTGCGTGCGGAAGCTTGTTTTCCTCTGCAGAGGATGTTTGCTTGCAAATGATGCACCATTTTCTCTCCTTTTCATGCTCCTTTTAATTTTCTAACGGCGGTTTACAACTCGTGCTAAAAGAAAAAAAAAAAATCTAACGAGACGTGCGCTGAGCTATTTAATGCAGCGTTTGTTTTTTTTTTTCCCCCCCTGTTTGTCTCCCGAAGGCGTGCCTACACCCAGCTCAGAGGTCCTGCGACACACCCTGAACATGCTGGTGCGAGAGAGGAAGATCTACCCGACCCCAGAGGGCTACTTCATCGTTACCCCACAGACCTACTTTATCACCCCCTCCCTTATCAGAGCCAACAACAAGTGGTATCACCTGGACGACCGGCTGCCCGAGCGCCAGCCGCAGCAGCCGCCGCCGCCGCAGCAGACGCAGCAGCAGACGCAGCACCAACAGCAGCCGCCGCAGCAACCTCAGCAGTGCACTTCACCGCAGTCGGGCAACGTCACGCCGTCCACGCCCGGCTGCCTGAGGGAGAGGCCCTCTCGCAAGAATCACACGGACTCGTACAACTCTTATCGCGACGACTCGGCCCGGCTTCACTCCTCCGTGCTCCAGACGAAATCACCGAAGGAGCACAGGGGAGATTCTTATCAAAGTAAGCAGCCCAAGGATCACAACAGCGCGGAACCTACACCCAGCACCTCGGCCAAGGAGCACCGGGGGGAGCCGCCGTCATATCCTTACCCGCCCCCTCCCACGTCCCCCCCTGTACAGCAACCGTCGCCTCAAGATTCAGCCGATAAGAGCAAAAGCATCTCTTCGTTCCCTTACAAAACTGACACTCTGACCAAAAAGAAAGAATTGAGCAACGGCGGAGGGAGTAGCGAGAAGCAATCCAAAAGATTCGGTCTCAGGCTCTTCAGGCTGAGCTTCAAGAAGGACAAAATGAGGCAGCTGGCCACCTTCTCGGCCCAGTTCCCCCCGGAGGAGTGGCCCCTTCACGACGAGGACGTGCCGACGACGCCCATTCCCCGCGAGGTGGAGATGGAGATAATCCGCAGAATTAACCCCGACCTGACGGTGGAGAACGTGGCGCGGCACACGGCGGTGATGAAGAGGCTGGAGGAGGAGCGGACGCAGAAGAGCAAGGCGGGCTCGTCGGCCCAGCACAGCGCGCGCAGCAGGAGGGGGAGGGGCCACAGGAGGGTCCCTCACGGCAAGTCCCGCTCGCACAGCAAGCCCCGGACCTCCAGGGGAGACCCGTCGGAGGGTTCGAACTGGGACCTCCTGTTCAAGGAAAGAGATTACCGCTTCTTCAGCCACTCGTTGGTCCGCTCGCCTCGGGAGGCCATGTACACCTTGGAGCGCAGGCGCAGCGGCGGCGCAGCCTACCTGGTCCACAGCAACCCCAACATCACCGAATCGTACTGCCCGGTGACGCCCGAGTGGGACGTGTCTGGGGAGCTGGCCAAGAGGCGCACCGAGATGCCCTTCCCCGAGCCCTCGCGCGGGACCTGCCAGTCCAGGGTGCAGCGGAGCCACAGTCACAATCAGGACAGGAAGTCGCGCCACGAGAGGTCCGACCAGGCGAAGGAGCGCTCTCGGTCCATGGACAACGCCCTCAAGGGCCCGTCGTTGGGGGCGCCGGAAGAGTTCGAGCCGAGTCTGGAGGAGCGCAGCCACTACTACACCGACGACGGCACGCTGCGCGCCACGCAGAAGTCCTCCCACTACTCTAGGATCATGTTCTCTGCTGCTAAGTTCCACTCTGATTTTAATGTGCCTGATTTGGGGAAAGGGAGTTTGGACGAGTCGAGGATCCGGAGTACGATGGAGAGGAACAAGAGCAGAGACAGCTTGCCAACGTACAACGAGCTAATGGGACTTTCTCCGAAGCCCTCAACAGATGAGTACTTCCAGTGCAATACGTCAAATGAAACAATCCTAACTGCCCCTTCGCCTCAGGCAAAATCAGAATATGACACATTAACCTCATCAGGGGGACTCCGAAAGGGCTCTCCGGCTGACCGCCAAACGCCTCACCTCACCTCTCCTCACACGATGGAGTACAAGGAGGACTTGTCGGCAGCGAAAGGACAGAACGGCTCGGTGCGGCTGACGCCGAGCCAGACGCCGGAGCCGGTGCAGAACGCCCGTTTGACGCCGCACCAACACAACGTAGATCCCGGAGGGGGCGGAGGCAGCATGGTGATCAAGAGGAAGGAGATCTTCAGCAAGGACACTTTGTTCAAACCTCCACACAATGCCTTGTCCACAGGCTACGTGGACAGCAGCTACACCAAGTCCGGCACATTGCGGAAAGCCTCACATGCCAAATCAACAGAGGCCCTAGACAATCCTGAGCCCCAGCAGCCTTCCAATTCAGCCAGTTCCTCAGCGTCACCTGCAGTTTTACAGAGCTGCTTAGAGCCAACAGTCCCCTCCGCCTCCTTTGACTATTATAATGTATCAGATGATGAGGACGAGGAAGAGGCGGAGGAGGACTCGCACAAAGAGTTGGCAAAGGCAGAGGACAGCAAGGACCACGTGGAGAGCAGCGGTAAAAGTGGAGGCACTGGCGGTGGCGGAGAGGGAACCATGCAGTGGCTACTGGAGCGGGAGAAGGAACACGATCTGCAGCGGAAACTGGAGACCAATCTGACCTTACTCAGCCCCAAGGAGACGGAGAACAGCAGCAGTCAGAAGTCGGCCCACTCTGCCCGTTTGGACAGCATGGACAGCAGCAGTGTGACGGTGGACAGTGGATTCAACTCTCCCAGGTACATGATCAAATGAAAAAACGCTCACACGTGTTGTTTTGATTTTTTTTTTTATCGTATTCCACTAGATAACACTTCAACATACACAGCACCTACAGATTAGTGTGTGAATGCTGTCTGCTTCCCACACAATTTAATGTCATATCTGCTGTTTCACTGCATAAGTAGACATTTGTTTGTTTGTTTGTGACGGTATTAAGAGTGACGTGTGTCTGAGCCAGTGCTCAGGAGTCAGTACCGCCATTCGTCCACCAGGCGTCGCTGTTTCTCAGAACGAAGCCTCTGTTTGCTGTTTGCTGCGCTTGAGCGCTGCTGGTACAAAACAGGCGCAAAGCTCTAAACTAAAGCTCCAAAGTGGCCATAAGTGGATAAGATAACCTGCTGAACACTAGTTAGCAGCCATTGCCTAATGCCCGTAAAGAGCTGATGTGTAGTATCTCTGGTAACTTTTATTTTAACTTTGTATGAGTGTTCTTCTGCTGCACTGGAATCACAAATATGCATTTTAATAAAATATGCCTGGGAATCTGCAGAGTTGAGAAACTGAGCCTTATATAGAATAGAAGATAGTATTGCACCACTGTTTTTGCTTGTTTAGCTTGTCAATGGGTGTATTTATTGTGCATCCCTGAATGGTTATTCTTCCTGGAGCTGGAGCTGGTCTTCACTTGGCCTTGATTATAGTTAACAAGTGTCCAACCTTTGAAAGTGACAGCCAGCACTGCATGCATTCTGGTTTTTGACAGACCCGAACAGACAACTCATTCGCTGTGTAAATTTATCCGCAAAAGACTAACTGCAGATTAAGTTTTTGACTTAATATCATGCATATCAGACAAAATGTCAGTGAACTAAATTACACTGAATCCTTCAATATTGTACTGACATGAAAAGGGATCATAAGGCCTATTAAAGTCATTAAATATTGACCATTATTGTGCAGTTTTAGTCCTACAATTCCCTTAATGCTTTTCTGTAGCCTTGATGACACAAATAAAATGACATGAAAGCATCACGTCAGGATTTTAGTCAGCTCATCTAGACTCGTGTGTTTACATTCACATCTTTCTTTGTTACTTTTCCACATATTTTGAGTGTATTTGAGTGTTTCTCATTCTGTGTCCTGTTCCTGGTGCAGGACACGTGAAAGCCTCGCGTCCAACACGTCCAGCATCGTGGAAAGCAATAGACGGCAGAATCCCGCGCTGAGCCCCGGCCACATCGGCACCAGCAGCATCGGACTGCCATTCAGCTTTCGCGCCATCCCGGAACCCCCCACCACACAGCCTGAGAAACTCCAGAAGTCATCGAACTGCCTGGCCTCCATCACCAGCGTCTGACAGGCAGCGCAGACTGAGACTGGGAAGGTGGTGGAGGAGGGAGGAAGCGAGGTGCTCCACCATTGGGAGCCTCGCTTTCCTCAGCCAGTACACACACAGACACACACACACGCACTCACACACACACACGTCTTTAGACTTAAGAATCCATTTACCGGGACTGTTACAAAAACAGGCATGGCTTCAACAGACTGTTCTCACAGCTTCAAGAACTTTACTGCAAAAAAGAGAAACTACAGAATATCAAGATCACTGTAGGTGAAGATACCTACCTGAAGATTCTTCTATCTATTCTATCAAGATTCTTGACTATTGGTATTGGAAAGTAGTAGACTATAGGATTCAAGTTACATTTGGAAATATCAAAAAAACTTTTTATATAACTTAACAATACATGTCCAATTAAATGTTCTCTTTCCTGAAATAGAGTCAGGTTTTTCAGGACGATTCAATGTATCAGCACAATGTCCAGACAATATAGGTTGATCCTCAGAACAATGAATGAAAGATATGAAAGCATAAATCAGCTCAGATTTGTGTACCACAATGCAAATGATGTATGTATACTCCATACTTTTGATATCCTAATTATTATAATGGTGGTATTAAAGATGCTATGTGACCAAAAAAAAAAAGGTTTGGACGTTATGAGCTGCTCTTTGCTCTTCATACACAAAATGAGTGTAAATGTTTATTTATATATTTATTTGCTGCAGATGTACAGTTGCATTTGTGCCATAAACGAGGATGCTGAGCTCGCCGCTGCATCCTGGGAACTGTCGGCCCACTGAATCCCGGATCTCAAATCCAGCTTAAATGCTCAGTTCTCCTGGATATATAATTTGCGTAAAAATAATGGAGATTTAGCAGTTCTTTCCACATGCTTGAAAGCGTTATTTTAAATCAAAACGAAGCCCCACTTTAAGCAGTTTAATATTGCAATCAGGAAAAAGAGTGGAAATGAGCTCAGAATATTCCATTCAAGGATCATTTATGTTCTTATGTGTACTGGAACTATAAAAACTGAAACTAAAACATAACTACAGATGGAGTAAAGATGAATAAACTCATCAAAATCACACAAACTCATCGAATATTGAAACTGGTCCTGGTGTAATTCTGGCTGCAGTTCCCCGGGTGGACGGTAGGTGGAGGCAGAGCGAGTCCAGCCCTTCTCGGGCCGAGCGCTCCCTTCTGGCCAAAGGCCGGAACAGCAAATCCTGCAGGCTGTTGCTGGACCAAATGTCACCAAAGCTCATCTAATTAATCCTGTAAAGGTAAGTGGTTTATCCTCGACACAACCTGTGTTTAATATGGGTCAAAATTTAAAAAGGCAAGCTTTGATTGCACAAGCAAAGTTTTACAAGCTATAAATATTTAAAAAAGGTATTTGAGCGTGTTTATTTGCTTCCTGAAGAGATATTAATTAATGTCCTGCTGGAAATGTATAATTTTATATGGAATATCAAAGCCGAAATTAACCAGAGCAACAACCCAAGGTTAAACTGAGCTAGAGGGTCAAGATTTTTGGTTTAATCAAACCTCATTTCTGGTTTTGACTCCAGACTAACGAAGCAGCTGCTGAATATGAATGAGCAATGTTTAAAAAATTCTACATTTATTCAGGTTTTACACGCTGCAGATAGGAAAAAAAACACACGCCAAAGCGATCACCGAGGTCGTGCAAACGGTAATTATCGATACAGATGTGGAAAAGAAAAACAACCGCAAGCAGAAAGTAGTTTCCAGACTTTACTAAGCTCGTCCATTGACTATGATGGGGGGGGGGGCTGGGTGATAAATTACAACAGACAAGTTCTATAGCATCAAATGTCCTTTCAGAATACAGTTATCAAGTGAAAGAAATATAATGATCACAAAGAGGAAATGCCAGGGTTTGATCGGTGGCTCCAGAATTGGCACTCGGTACAGAACTCGGGCGGTCGTCGAAACAGGTCAACACAAGCAAACACAGCCATCAGACACAGATCGGGGACGCGTGTGTGTGTGTGTGTGAACTTTAATGGGCTGGGGGTCACCTGGAGGTTGGCACGTGCAGCAGTGAACAGTTCCTTTTAAATGTTTGCTCGTTTCTGTTCCTTAAAAGTCCACCTTCGCCTTCGCCTGACTTTTCCCCCTCTCCAAATACACAGACGGGGAGTGCGTCGGGGGTCAGGACGCACACAGACGAGGGGTTTTTTTGGTTTGTTTGCGTGGAAATGTGTCTCTGGGAGCGGCTACAAACACGACAGGCAAACACACATGCACCACTGACACTCAGTTACAGTTCCCATTTTTTAGAGTAACATGTTTCAAGTTCGCTACCAGAGGAAAAAAAAAACAAAAACAAAATAAAAGCAAAACCCTTAACAAAAACACTCGTATACAAGGTGTTTCTAAGGCAATATTGTAGTTCCACAGGACTAGTGCTGCTGATGCAGAGCGCATCTCTCTGACCGCCATCCGTATGTTTAGCACCATGGAAATCTCTTTCAGTCTGAAGCGCAACGTTCCGACAGCTAATGAACATATTCCCTTCAACATCCTTTAAAAAAAAGTGAAGACGAAAGCTTTTTTTTTTTTTCAGGATGGTGAGCCACAACCTGGAAACAGAGCGTGAGTGTTGGTGAAAAAAAAACATAAAAGAAGCATGGAGCACACAGACAGACAGACAGACAGACACACACACACACACACAAACATACCACAAGGCTTAACATCTATTAGCGTCTTGTAGAAATCTCTCCCATCGTTTGTGAGCCTTTTGCGCCTTTTTCGTCCCTCTTTTTTTTTTCCTCCTGTGCACGCAAAACGTCAAACACCACGAGTTCCACATTAAGACGTGTGTAATAAAAACCATCCGCAGCCGTCCCGTGCTGGGTCAAAGTTCCCCGGCATCAAAGGATCAAAGGCAAAAAAAAAAAAGAAACAAAAGGAAAGACCAAAAACATCTGTGTGCGCAGCCGTGCGCACGGAGCGCGTCGCCGGACGCGCGTTCGTCCGGGTGGAAGCCCGTGACTCCGGGTCTGGGTATGAACCTTTTGTGTCGATGCATCGTTGTCTGAGTTAAACAGCGAGCTCCTCGGGGGGGCTCAGTCGTCACCTGCGCGCTCCCCCCGCAGCTCTCGATGTCCTGTTGTGTTTCCTGCGCGCAGAAGAGAGGAGGGGGGGGCGAGTGTTCACCTTCCTCCTGCGTCAGGATGGGGGGGGGTCGGGCTGTTCTTTTATCTTGTTTTGATTTTAACTTTGACGTGATGAAGGTCAGGGTGGCGCTCGGCGGCAACCGCGGCCGAGAGGTCACCACGAGGTCATTTCCGGGCGTGGAGGCTCTCCTGGAACTTGGCGCTCTGGTAGCGGAGGTGGAAGCCCTTCTTGCTGATCGTGTCGTCGCTGTGGAAGCGGATGAGCATGACGCTCCCGGGCGAGTAGATGCCCTCCCGCGGCTGCGCAAAAGGAAGGCGAACGTGAGCAAACTTGGGGGAGGGGGGGGGTCTGCACAAGTTTAATGCGCCATGCGCAAAACCACAAGGGAGGCCTTACCCCCGAGCCGCAGAAGCGGCCGAGCCGGTGCGAGTTGGGCTCGTAGCCGTTGTACAGCTCGATGTAGTCGTAGCCGCAGTCGGCCTCCTCCTCCACCTCGAAGGTGATGAAGCTCAGCTCGATGCCGAAGCCCTGCTCGGCCGTCAGCAGCCACTCGCAGTCCGTGTGGCCGGGGTAGTTGTTGTCTCCGAACTGGGAGTGGGAGTAGAGGTTCTTCTGTCGGATTTCTGCCTTCAGGCGACCTCCGCACTCTGTAGGGGCGAGGAAAGAAAATCTGAAGTCTTTAATTTAATTCTCGAGGACAGAATCCGAGTCGTCCAATTGCGGCCAGTAACCACTAGAGGGGGATGTTGCCCCTAAAAACTTAAATAATCAATTTAAGCTTTGGATGATGCTCACACACACATAAATACACATAAACACACACACCTACACACGTCTACACATACCTGTTGAATGCGTGGCTTGGAAACCTTTCCTCTGCACGGAGGCGTCGGAGATGAAGCGCAGGTACATCTTGTTGCCTGTGGAGATCAGCTGCTCGGGAATCTTGCTGCCGCACAGTCGGCCCAAAATGGCTGCCTGGTCGCCGTCCCCGTCGAAGGCCTCCAGGTGGTCGTACGCACACTCCTGGTGTTGCTCGATCTCGAACTCATTGAAGGTCTGGCAAAGCAGGCAGAGGCAAAGAGAGGCAGCTTTTATGCTTAAACTGCCGTTTCAACAACAAATGTGAGAAGAAAAAGTCGAGAAGCAGCTTTGAGTCAAGTTTAGAACACGTTTCCTTCGCGCATGTGATAAAAATGAAATACTGATCAGGGAATGGGAGGGCAGGAAGGGTCAGACATGAAAATTGGAGAAAATTTAAATAATTTCCAATGTGACAAATATGAGACAAATTTTAGATAAACGCTAAATTCTGTACTTTTAAATTGATTATTGATCAGAATATGAACAGTGGGAAACTCTTGGAGGTGGTGAGCGGGGGATGTTTGTCTCTCCCCATCAATGCCTCAAATCACATTTGCATCTTTACCACAACCCAGCAGAACCTTTCTCCGGCACATCCTTCACACACTCACACACGTGTGCACGCTGTCACGACCCGTAAGGTAATCAAGCCACCGTGAGGTGAGTCATAACGCCTCGCAGGCCTCTCTCCTGCACTGCCACACACACACACACACACACACACACTGCTGTGACCCTCCGTCAGGGTGCTTTTAACAGAGCAGACAGAAGGAGAGCAAGGGTCGGAGATTCCTGGGATCTCAGACGACTTCCAGATGTTTAGAAATATGGACGGAGTGAGAAATTAGTTTGTGTGGCCTTGTTTTGTGTGTGTGTGTGTGTGTGAGCAGCAGCAGCATGATACACATGTTCTGCAGTAGTACCAATTGTCAGGTTATTTATAGATCAATTGTGAGGATTTGTTCTGTAACATTTCTTCTGTTTCAGACTAAATGGATCAAAATTGACAAAGAAATCATCTGAAATGTAACTTTTTTTTTTTCTTCCTGGCCTGCACTCCCGCAAAGAACCGTCTCATGGCTCACGCTTTAGCAGCAAGGTCAGCCCCGCGTCGTCCTGAAGCGTGTGACGCGTGTGTTGTCACCTCCGCACGTGTGGCTTAAAAGCACCAGCGAGCATCTCCCGCTAATGCACCTGAGACAGGAGGAGGTCCCTTAGCATCAGAGCTAGCACCGTGACCTAAACACATCAGTCTGGGCCGACGCGCACGCCCAGGAGATCACCCTCCTCTCCTCTCCTCCGTCTCTAACCGGACGACTAAGAGCGCTCAGAGTGGCTAAACGGGTGTTTTATACCTACAGCAGCTAAAAAAAAAAAAAAAAAAAAAAAAAAAAAAAGGTTTTTATGCGCACAGTCGAGCATTCCAGCACACACACACACACACACACACACACACACACACACACACGAAAGGATGCAGATGGCCACTGCCCAAGGCCCCTTTCTAACGCATGAGCACATGCTCGCTGTTACCCTGATTAGACAAACGTGCACGTTCTCTGCCGTTCACGTTGGAGTTCCTTAAGTGGAGCACGGGGCAGAGATCGGCCCGAGGCTCTCCTCCAGTCAACGACCCCACAGACAGAAGAGCGCGCCGGCGAAGAGGGAGAGGGCATTGACAAATCGGCACGCGTGATTCCAGCGCACTCACTATCTTTACGCGGTGTCCCGGTGTGGCGGTGATGTCCCACGTGCACTCCTTACGGCTGGGATACTTGTCCGGCCAGTTGGGGCTGCTCAGGGTTCCAGTGGGACTGTGGATCTTGTGTTCACACTCAGCTGCACACACAAGCACACACAGAGGAAGTCAAAAATCGCGGCGGCACAGGAAGAGGTCAGAGGAAACGGGGGGGGAAAAGGACAGGATGGAGAGAAACCAGAGGAGCAAAAGAGAGAGGAACGACTTCAATGAAACACATCCTGATGACGAGTTTGGTGTGAAGATCACACGGACGCACACACGCAAAGGCTCCGCGACAATGGAACACAAACAAACAAGTCCATTCCATTCTCCATAAGATGTGACTTAAAATAGTGCTCTTGTCCCAAATCAGAACATTATGTGGGATTATTAAGGTTCGTTAAATGGAACTAACTCACTGACCTTTCATTTAAGCCTCCATTCAGACTCTAATACTCAAGCTTTTTGAGTTAAACGCAAGTTTTACCTCTATGAATCTGTAATTTAGAGACTTTCAGTGCATTATTTTATTATTTATTAGCAACTGAAATCATCTTCAGGGTCAGATACAAATTCAGGTGCTTTACACAAGCAAATATAAATGGGACATTATCTTTATTGGCCAAGTATGTAAACACATCATGGACTGAGCAAATAAAAGTAGAGAAGAAAAGTATGATTGTGTAACGTTTGAAAGAGATGAACGATGCGTCCAAACAACAGGGAGAAAAGGGTCAGAACATTAAAAAGGCTCAAGGTGAAGGTTAGAACAGTTAGTTCAGAACTTTTTGCAAACTGGGTGACTAGTTTCCACCCTACATTTTACAAACATAGCCCAACGTTGCATTTGTAGCATGCAGACTTTCACAGTTGCACAGCAGGTTCATGCTCATGGATGGATGCATGTGAATGAATGAATGACTGGCTGAAGTGATGGAAGACAGGAGGCATGCACGAGACAACAGGATACAGTCTTTTTTTTAAATTTATTTATGCAAACAACGAGGCGCATGAGTTTACAAGGACATGGTTTGGAGGTGAATTGAAGCTATTTTTACGTACAGAAGTCATGTTCTACACACGTCTGGATACCCTGATACTCAAATGACACAAAACATCATTTCACGTTATTGTAACACCACAGTATAAGCAGCAGTTAGATAAATGAGCCTCCACATGTTTAACAAGTAGAAAAACAGCATCTATAGGTTGTCAGTAGCAGTGAATGATACTGCTGCACACACACACACACACACACACACACACACACACCACAGGTGAGAGTGATAATGCTTCACATGTAAACAGCATGTCACGCAATCCATGTGTCCATCATCCGCACAACTTACATCAGTGCACGCATGCTGTGTGATGGGAATATGGATTTACATGAGTCTGCAAGGTTAGCAAGCCAAAACACACACGCACACACACACACGCACAGGGAGGACAGGAAACTGAAGCTTTCAAGGCCCCAGATGTTTGAAACATGAGTTTTTATGAGCAGCACCGGGAGCCTTTGGTGTGGTGCACACGTGTGTAGTGATGCGGCGAGTATGCGCCCGTTCAAAAGTTCAGGTTCACAAAGCAAAGAGGGTAATATGTCCAAAACACACGTCACACTTACTGACTTCCAGGCGGAGCAGTTTTAGGTCATTCCAGATGCATGTACGCATCACAAACTGACTTCAGCGCACCTTAACAGTTTATTTTTTACAACAGTTGATGGTTTAAACGCTCAAAGTACCACAGAGTTATGGCGTGTTTCTTCGGAATCACAAGAAATGTAAAAGAAGGGCTGGAACAATCAGAGGAGGTGAGAACCAACGCTGTGGTTTCCCTGCGCTCTGGTTGGCTGCAGGGATTCCTCTGTATTTTTACAGGTGGTCCAACCTGATTGAGAGTCGGAGGTCTGTGTCGTGTAAACCGTCAAACCTGGTTCAGGCCTTTTCTACACGTTCCAGTTGGACAGCTCTGCCTGCAGCCTCCAAGTGTACAACAAATGAAATCAACATGGCTCTCCGGCGAAAAGGGCCGGCCTGTAGTCAGCGGGGACTAAACAGAGTAGCTGTAGGACAGGCGGTGACCGCTCTTGTGCATGAGCACATGCTTGTGCGAGTGCGGCAGCACGTGTGTGTGCGAGCCCACGGGTTTGTGGCGGTGTGTGTGCTGGTGCGAGTGGACGTGAAACCCACCTTCCTTACAGTCATGTTTGTTCTCATGCAGTACAAAACCGTGGCGGCACTGACAAACGTAAGAGCCGACCGTGTTGATGCACTCGTGCTGGCAGCCGCCGTTGTCCTTGCTGCACTCATCTTTGTCTGTGAGAGACACACATGCAACACGTCACTCGTGTGGAAGCAGCGTGGGGAGGGGGAGGGGGAGGGGGGTTGCGCAACGGAGGGGACAGGGTCAAAAGAGAACAAGTGATAGGACAGGAAGGAAACAAACAGTAAAAACACACACAACAATATGTTGCAGCCCTGCGAACGTGTTCAATCGCAGGACTGCAACATATTCTTCGGGCTACAGAGGGTTAACATCAGGAGAGAACGCTTGAGCCCTTCCATGAAAACGTGCCCCCGAGAAACATCCACTGCCCTCTGGTGGCCGGTTGCAGAAGGGAAACGCTCGCGCGTGGAGTTGCGTTAGTCCGACACCGCGAGGGGTTAAATTATCGTCCGAGCGCACGCGGTCGCGCTGGCCTGCGACGTCTGCGCTGCTCTCCGGGTTCAAGGTTGCGGCTGCCCCGCCTCGCACCTGGGCCCTGAAAGCTGTCAGCGCCGCGGCGCCCGGGGCCTGCCCGGGGCCAGCCCGGCGCCGCTTGCTCGCCGTAAAACGTGATAAAAACCTTCTGTCATCCAGTCTGGATCTCCACAGCCTGCACCTCTTCACAGAAGCCACCAAAAACCACAAAAAGCCCTTAAAAGTTACGAGGACACCCCCCCCCCTTCTGCTGTATCTGTCACAGGCACAGCTTGAGTGCGTGTTAGTTTAGTGTAACCACACCAAACACATTAGAGAATCACAACTTTAGGAAGCGTGCTTGACTGGGACCTGTAAATCCAAACTGGACGCACCGTCTGTTGTCGTTGGAAGATCCCAAACCGCCTGGTTTTGTTCCAGTTGTTAAGCGGGGCTGAGCTACAAAAGCAGATGCTGCTTGTGAGGAGGCGAAAAGATTCGGAGTTTAAAAAAAAAAATCAAAATAACGGGTTTTTCATCTGGTTTCCATCGCTCGACACTGTGGCTTCAATGGGGTTGTGTCAGACGCAGCAGAGAGGTGGGGATTTACAGATGACCACACAGACAGACAGACAGACGGAGAGAGAAAGAGAGAGAGACAGACAGACAGAGAGACATAGAGAAAGACAGAGAGAGAGATTCCTATAAAGAGATGTGAGATTAGAGACAGACGCTGTCTCACCTCAACTCAACAGTGGAATCAAACTAGATCTGCTTTTAATGAAACCACTAAATCCTCCCCTCTCTCACAATGTGTGTGTCTGTCTGTGTCTGTGTGTCTGTGTGCGTGTTTGTCTGTGTGTGCGTGTGCGTCTGATGTGGTATTACTGTTCTATTGTGGGCTCTACCACTGGCTAAGAAGCTTTGCAGCCGATGCTACACTGTGTCCATTGTGGCTTTCTTCAGGTCATGCACACAATACCCGCACAATGCGCACGCACGCACGCGCCAGCGCGCTCACGTGGATTAGGATTTCGCTGGAGGCCAGCGGGACCTCCCTAAAGTTGCTTGATCTTTGCCAAACTATCAGGTTCTGGACGTTTGTGAGCTGCAGAGCCACACGCAGGGGCCAGCAGCGCCGCTGAGCAGGCACACGTGCCCACCCCAGGTGGGTTTTAAGAGCTCATCTATTCGGACGAAACTGCTAGAATTAATGTGGTTGGATGCAGGCGCCCAACAAATTCATCCCTGCAACAGCAACAAGGCGAATTGTTGTGTTTTTCCAGGAGAATCACGGCAGCGTCTCGCTTCCATACAACAGTTATGTGACAATAAAGAAGAATAGCACTTGCAAAATTAAAATATTGTAATTTTATTATATTTTTATTCTCCCTATTGTTCCATATATGTCACATGGAAATGGGACAAGGTGCATGTTTCCCTCTGGAAAAGAATGGATGTATCCATCCCATCCAATCAGAGACGCCGGTGAGGTCGCGTTACCTCCGACCTTCGAGGAGGCGGCTGGCCTCTTGTGGGCGTGACCCCGTGCGGGGGAGCGGCCGCGCTTTATGTCCCCGCATGACTCGAACACAGTCAGGCGCTGGGGACAGGGAGCCCGCCCATCTGATGGAGGGAGGGCGGAGCGCAGCGAGGAAGCAGGGACAGACGGACGTGACACGTGGGTACGGGCAGGGAAACACAGTACACACACACACAGATCTCTCACACACACACACATGGTTGTGTCCAACCATTCACCAACAATTGATACAATACAACAAACCTCATAACATAGTATTTAGAATAAATGATTTTTAAATCCCCATATTAAAGGGATGATTTACAGCAGCTCTAACTAACCACTTAATTATGAACTACATTACATTTAGCTCTGTCCACCACACACACACACACACACAGAGACACACACACAGAGCAGCTGACTCTTACCTGAGAAGAAGTGTGCCTTGAAGCCTTTCTTTGAAACGGTGTTATCCGATTTGAACTCGATCCTCATGTTGTTGTACTGGGAGGTGATGACCTCGGGCACCTCGGTGCCACAGTATTTCCCGTGCAGCTTAGAGTCGGAGGAGAGGCCGCTCCGCACCTCCACGTAGTCATACTTGCACACCTGAAGGCGCGAGGAAGTTACACCGGCACGTGCACACATGCACACAACACACACAACACACACATACTAACTAAGTGCATTGTAATCACCTCATTTCCCTCCAGCTCAAAGGCCTCAAACTGCATGGAGATGCGATACTGAGTGGGCGCCACCACCTGCCACACACAGTTCTTGTTGGGCGGGTACTCCTTAGGCCAGCCAGGGGTGCTGATGGTGCCGTTCAGCTTGGAGAGGAGGCCGCCGCACGCCGCTGGAAACACAGGGAGGGCTTCAGGCACACGAGGAGCGCAACGAGGCACCTCTGCAGTCTTCAAATGCGCAACGACGTGCGCGCGCTTGGCCTCGATTAGCCTCTTGACATCACAAGCTGAGCTGAGCCACAGCGATTTTCATACACGGCTTTGAACATCCACTTTCAGGATGACTATATTTCCCACACATGAACTCAGCCGGGACGCCAGAAAAGAAAACAA